>JANRMT010062791.1:82197335-82245493 GCA_026402145.1 Polypterus bichir lapradei | reverse complement strand
TCTATCTATCTATCTATCTATCTATCTATCTATCTATCTATCTATCTATCTATCTATCTATCTATCTATCTGCTCACAAGAGTTTGTGACACTCCATGTCATGGTGCTTGGTAATTGTAAGTGGAAGGTGTAGGTTACTCAGGGAGTTGGGCAGTGCAGCTAAAGTGGAGCTGTTAATGAGCGTAGAGCTAGATATGCGCAGTGGAGGTGATTAGCGCCACTGTACTCATTAACAGCTTCACAGATCAGCAAAGCAGGGCACTGTGTAGGTTAAAGGGTACCTGTGTAACATTGAGGAGAGGTATTTGGAAGAAAGAGCATTGATCGATGTGGAGTTTGTGAAGGAGAAGGAGAAAGAAATCAGGGCATAAGTATTGTTGGTGTGAAGATAGATAATGAAAGGGCCAAACAAGTCATGTCTCCTTTAGTAACAGCATTCCTTCTAGGAAAAACCTAGAGTCAAAATTGTTCTGCTGCAGACAGGAACATGGCTAATGGTGGGCTGGAGTGCTCAGTGTGGGTACCAAAGGAGGTGTCTGAGAGCAAAAGTCTAGGGTTCATTGGTGCAGTCAAGTCTGCAAACAGAGAGCGGAGGGAGACATGAGGATACCAGAAGGAAACCATAGACTTGTAAATTTGAAAACAGTGAGGCATGAGAAAAAAGTGGATGAGTGAACAGAAAGTCGAGTCAGAAAAACGACCAACAGACATCGTAAAGGTTTGGGGCAGCCACTCGTGTAATATGCCCGGGCTGCAAAAGGTTGAAGATTAACAGAGTTGTTCACAATACTGACTCCAAAACAGAACTGAATAGGTGGAGGTAAGATGGTGGCTATAAAGGCCATTGGAGCAAGTGATGTAATTGATGCCAGAACCGGAAGTAATATTTTCAAGACCGGAAGTGACGTCTTCAGAGGCGCCTGAACCCGGTGCAATTTCCTGAGAATGGTCTGCAAGGAACTGAGAGAGACAGTCAGCGCACTCCGCTGCTCTTTGGTCTGGTGTAGAATTAAGCCCTTTAGCTGCCTCCTACTCGCACGTGTGTAACAGTCATTAGTATATTCATCAGGTGAGTGGTGACGCTTACGATAGGACTCGGTCGGCAGACTAAGTGTATTACTGGGAATTGTATTTTGAAAATTGCTGCTGTGGAGATGAACAGTGATTACTTTTTGCCTGCTGATTTTAACTGCTTTATTTATTGATTTTATATCTGGTAAACCCAATATTGTTGGTTTTAGAAATTACTGTGGATTTCCCACTTTGCACAATGACACTTATTGTTATTAATAAACATGCACTTTTTGGCATATTAAATGTTATTTTCTGCCTTCTCATTTGCCCTTGTCCATCCTTGGCTATGAACTACAGGATGCCCACTAAAGGAAGAAGCCAGTGATGAAGGCTTGAGTGTTCACAAAGTGCAATGGTAGAGTCCACATTGGACTAGCAATATTTGCTGATTATGAAATTGGAGAGTGATAACTTGCAGCCTGTTAGTACACTAAACATGTGACAATAAACATAAACTTAAACTTGGACTTAAAAAAGGTACAATACAAATGGATTGACTGAAGGGAAGTGTTAATGTGTATCTGCAAAAGGAAAGAAACATAAATGTCATTCCTATGCTGAAAAAGTGGCTTGTAGTCTTCATTAGGTGTGAAACTTTTTTCTTTATATGGTACCAGTATATTGCTTAGAAGTTATTTTGAACAGTTCTAAAGCTTTTGACAGCCAGACAGCAAGACTCTTCTGCTGCCTTTTATGTCATCCTTTCTAAGTCTCTATAATACATCAGTTTTCACGCTCTCCAATTTTTTTAATATGAAAAGAATACTATATACACAAAACAATGCATAATAATACACTGCCTCTTTTAACATATTTTAGCATTATTAATGTGTGTGGATTGTGTACATAAGCAGTGTTTGTCAATCTTTAAGCCCTTAAATGACAAAATATCCTTGATCCATCAAGTCAAAGGTGGATGTAGAGGCCATACATTATTTTTGTTTTCCCTGTGGCCGTTAAGCTTTACTAATCAAAGTGTTTTATTCATCTCCTCTAGAGACAAAAATAACACATTCCATCTCAAACAATACCTGCCACTCTGGAAGCATTTTAAAAATTCATTGCTTGCTTGACTTTTAAAGATTCTGTGAATCCAAAACTTAAGCCGAAGTATTAAGTTGACAGAGCTATTTCTAAATTTGTCCTCACACAGGAGGTGACAGAGTCTCAAAATCAATTTTCATTCCTTCAAGCTTGCCTCTTACTTTTCTAGTGTCTTCTTTTATTTTCTTTAACTATTTGCCCTTTTACATTCCATCCACTCATCCATCCAACTCACTTCAGATTCCATTTTAAACTTGTTGATTGCTCTGAGTTTCTTACTTGACCTTCCTTCTTCATATTTTAGGATAATTTTTTTTTACTGTTTTCACTTCAGATTTTGGAAATTTATTTTATAAAGAAAAGTATATTGATTAGAAGGGTAATCTGCAGTGGTTGTGTTTGTTATTTAAAAATCCTAATGTACTGTATCTTAAAGACATTAGTGTACTGTACATGTTGATACCTGTAGGTGTTAGTAGACAGTGATGTGGAAATTATGGGTGTTATTTGTACAGTGATGAAAAGTTTGGAGTAAAGGGTGTTTGGTCGACTAGATCCTGGTCTTGTGTGTGCTTCACATATACCATTTAATGTTTAGAACTATATGGATGGCACAGTAGAGCAGTTGTAGCACTGCTGTCTTGTAAACAAGACCCATGTTCAGATTCTAGGTCCTCTATGCACAGAATTTGCATGTTCTCTCTGTGACAGTGTGGGTTTCTTTTGGGTGCTCCAGTTAACTCCCACAGTCAAATAAATGCAGTTTAGGTGGGTTGGCAATTCTAAATTGGCTCTACTGGGTGTGTGCTGTGTGCGAGTATATGACTGTGCTCCTCTGTGTTGGACTGGTAGTCTGCCCAGGATATTATTCCTGTCTTCCACCCTAATTATTGCTGGGATAGGTACCAGCTCTCTGCAACCATGCTGAGGATTAAGTGGCCATAGAAATAGGTAATGGCATGGTATTTTATATATAAACGTCTACACGTGGACGCATGTGTGTCTGTCCAACCCAGAAGTGAGAGGTGGAGTCGGGGTAAGGGCTCCACCTCAGAGGAAACAGAAAACTCGCTTAGCCACAGATAACATAAGTGGGGCCAGCACGTCAGCAAAATAAAACCTCAACAACAACAACAACATTTATTTATATAGCACATTTTCATACAAAAAAATTGTAGCTCAAAGTGCTTTACAAAATGAAGAAATAGAAAAATAGAAGACAAAATAAAAATAAGTCAACATTCATTAACATAGAATAAGTAAGGTCCGATGGCCAGGGTGGACAGAAAAAAAAAAAAAAAAAAAAACTCCAGACGGCTGGAGAAAAAAAAATAAAATCTGCAGGGATTCCAGACCAAGAGACCACCCAGTCCCCTCTGGGCAATCTACCTAACATAAATGAAACAGTCCTCTTTGTATTTATGGTTCTCATGGAAGGACTTGATGATGATGGTCACGTAGACTTCTGGCTTTCAGTCCATCAATGTTGGAGCATCATGATGCTTTGAGTAGGTGGTGGTGGCGCAGGCCGCCACCACAAAGAAACCAGAAAAAGAAACAGAAGAGAGAGTAGGGGTCAGTACAGATTTTAGAGCCACTATGAATAGTTATTATGATGAATTGAACATACAGAGTATCAGTATTAAGTTAAAGTGAAGTTATGAGAAAGCCATGTTAAAGTAATGTGTTTTCAGCAGTTTTTTAAAGAGCTCCACTGTATTAGCCTGGCGAATTCCTATTGGCAGGCTATTCCAGATTTTAGGTGCATAACAGCAGAAGGCCGCCTCACCACTTCTTTTAAGTTAAGCATTTGGAATTCTAAGGAGACACTCATTTGAGGATCTAAGGTTACGATTTGGAATATAGGATGTCAGACATTCCGATATATAAGATGGAGCGAGATTATTTAAGGCTTTATAAACCATAGGCAGAATTTTAAAGTCAATCCTGAATGACACAGGTAACCAGTGTAGTGACATCAAAACTGGAGAGATGTGCTCAGATTTTCTTTTCCTAGTTAGGATTCTAGCAGCTGCATTCTGCACTTGTTGCAATTGATTTATGTCTTTTTTGGGTAGTCCTGAGAGGAGTGCGTTACAGTAATCTAGTCGACTGAAAACAAAAGCGTGAATTAATTTCTCAGCATCTTTCAATGATATAAGAGGTCTAACTTTTGCTATGTTTCTTAAGTGAAAAAATGCTGTCCTAGTGGTCTGATGAATGTGCGATTTAAAATTCAGGTTACAGTCAACAGTTACCCCTAAGTTTTTTACTTCCATCTTAACTTTTAATCCTAATGCATCAAGTTTATTTCTGATAACCTCATTGAATCCATTATTGCCAATTACTAAAATTTCAGTTTTCTCTTTATTTAGTTTGAGAAAATTACTATTCATCCATTCAGAAATACCAGTAAGACATTGTGTTAGTGAATCGAGAGAGTCGGAGTCATCAGGTGCTATTGATAAGTACAGCTGTGTGTCATCAGCATAGCTGTGGTAGCTCACGTTGTAACCTGAGATAATCTGACCTAACGGAAGCATATAGATTGAGAAGAGCAGCGGACCCAGGATAGAGCCTTGTGGAACACCATATAGAATATCATGTGTCTTTGAGATGTGATTAGCACAACTCACAAAGAATTTTCTCCCTGCCAGGTAGGATTCAAACCAATTTAAGACACTGCCAGAAAGGCCCACCCATTGACTAAGGCAATTTCTAAGAATATTGTGATCAATGGTGTCAAAAGCGGCACTCAGATCTAAGAGGATGAGAACAGATAAATGGCCTCTGTCTGCATTTACCTGCAAGTCATTTACTACTTTAACAAGTGCAGTTTCTGTGCTGTGATTTGTTCTGAAACCTGACTGAAATTTATCAAGAATAGCATGTTTATTGAGGTGGTCATTTAACTGCATAATGACTGCCTTCTCTAGAATTTTACTTAAGAAGGGCAGGTTAGAGATGGGTCTAAAATTTTCAAAGGCAGAGGGGTCAAGATTATTTTTCTTGAGCAGGGGTTTAACTACAGCAGTCTTAAGACAGTCTGGGAAGACCCCCGTATCTAATGACGAATTTACTATGTCAAGTAGAAAGACAAAGTTGCTTAGCCTCTAACATCAGCAAAACAGAATCCCTTTTACTTTTTCTCCCGCCACTAATACACAAGCAAGGCAAGCACGTCGCCAAAACGAAACCTCTGAAGAAAGACAAAGTCGCTTAACTGCTAACATTGGCAAAATGGTATACCTTTTACTTTTCCGCCTGCCGCTAATGCACAAGCGATGATGGCACGTCGGCAAAATTATTCATCCTAGGAGAGAGATGCCCAGAGTAGTTCCTTTCAATTACCTGACATCTCTACATTTCAATTTTTTTCTGACGATTTCAATAGTTTCTAGGACCACAAGCTTTTTACAGCACAGGCTTTCATAGCTAGTATTTTATATTGAGTTGGAGATGTCTATTCCAAGGTGTTTGATTATCAGGTTAAGGGCCTTGCTCAAGGGTCCAACAGTGTGGATCGCCTCTGGCAGTGATGGGATTTGAACTGGCAACCTTCTAGATACCACCACAGATCCTTTGAGGAGCCCCATGTATATAGACTAAGGTTACTAAATTAAACTGGTGGACAGATAAGTAAAATTTGAAGAACAGCATTAAATAGAAGAAGGGACAGTGGGAAGCCCTATCTGGTACCTCATTTTAACTTATTGGGGTGGGATATAACAGCATTTGTGACAAACGAAGCAGATGGAGAATAGAAAAGTGTTAATAAAAACATCCTTTCTAGGACATGCCATTTAATGCCCATTTCATCCAGTTCCTCTGAATACTTTTTAGTGTTCAATGAGAGCAAAGCAGCTGGACAAGAAACAGTTGAAGTATCACCTATAACATAAATAAAATGGCAAATAGTGTCATATGTACAGTGTGTGCTAATAAAGCCAGTTTGATTAGGATAAACTACTTTATGGATAACAGTTTGCAGTCAACACTCAGGCCATTTAGCTAGTAACTTGGGATCAACATTCATCAAAGATATTGGACAATAGCCGAAGCTTTCACAGCCATCTTCATTCTGTTTAGGCAAGAGGGTAAATAAAGATGTATTGGTATAGGGATTTATATTAGAAAATGAAATGGCAGAATCTAACATGAAAAAAGGCGGTCTGATAACTGCTTCTAATAAGCAGACAAGATCATCACTCAAATCACATCAGTGCCCCTACCCATTGGGTCTATAGCCCTCTTTAATTCAAATAGTGCTATGGGAGCAGTCAACAATGAGGTTTGTTTCTCACAAGGTTAGGAATGTCCATGTCCAATTTTAAATAGATTAATGTCTGATACTAGTGTTTGAAAAGTATCAGAAAACAGCTGAACAAATTAATTTATTTCCTTGGATTTATTAATAGGGAGGCCAGATTTATCTTTTATATTTGTGACAGACACCAAACAATTCACATTTCCTTAATCTAAGAGCTAAAAATCTACAGCTTATACCCGAGAAATATAGTACTGGAATCTCAAGTGGAGATTTTTGCAGCAGTGAGGAGTTTAACTCAAGTCTGTTTTGGCTAATCAGAGTTTTATAATTATTGTCTACCGCCTGGGGGCAGGCCTTTTCCAAAGATAAAAGATGTGACTCCAGATCAGTAATTCCTCATCATTTTGACTGTGCTAAATTGGTAGCAAGTGAAATGGAAAAATCGCAGATAGCACCATTGATCAGTAGCTAGATAAATAAAGGAGCAACTGTGCTGCTCTGATTAATTGAACTAAACTCATTGAAATGGGAAACAAGTTTTTGGCAGAAATTGGGTTTTTAAGTAAAGAAGTGTTAAAGTGTTAGCAAAGGGTAGAGGTAGGGAGAGCACGCATTTATGGTTGTTCAGTTATAAGGCTGAGTATAATAATCTGAGGAAGGAATATGCAGTGCTATCTAGATTGAGTATGATAATGAGAAGAATTAAAAGACTTATTTAACAGTGTATTTAATAAGGAGAAATGAGTCAATTAAACTCAGATCAGATTTTAAAGGGCATGAACAAGCTCTGAAAAGTACGCAAAGAGACCTTATCCCATAAGTGTCCATAGTAGAATATATGTTAATGCCAAGGATTATTAAATAACCTGAACATTTCAAAATTTTAGTAATAAAGGCCAGAATGAAACTTGGTAAGGAATTGAACTATATGTGCAACACAGAATTATTTTTGGTTACACAATTCACAATTATGGTTGTGAACCGAGGTTCTACTGCATTGGATAAAAATGCAAGAAGGACTGTCTGTTTTATCCAGTAAGATGGTTTTCCCACTTGCCCACCAGCAAAAATAGTGTGGTCCAACACTAAACATTATACCACCCACCTTTATGATTCTCTTTTTCACTTGTTCAAATCTTTGCATGAGTTAAGCCCTTGCCCTGAACTCTTAATTCTAAATCTATATGATCATTAAACTCAGTTAGAAATTTCTTGTGTAATAATTCCATGAATCAGGCAGGGGTTAGTAATTCCACAGAAAGTCCCAGGGTCATCACCAGAGAACTTTCTTTGGCAATCCTAGGTATTCTGGCATCCATGGACCATTTGTAAATATAATTAAAGGGCCAGACATCTTTGGTAGTTTGCAAACTGTGTATCGAATATGCTTCATGTGTCTGGTATCTATTAGCAATGAAGAATTCTGCCAGTTCCTGTTAATATTTCACATAACCACTTTGGTGCCCTTGGGGTAGAATTTTCTAGGGCATCTCTAATTAAAATAGAGTATACTACCTCAAGCAAAATCTATATATGAATAATCTTAACTGCAAACTCTCTATCATCACAAGTATTGCATCTTTTTTCAAAGTGTTGACCATTAAATGGTAACAATCTCCTCTTTATCTGCCTATGGCAAACTGCAAATACAAAGTCTTATCTTTGTTGTAGTTCTGGCCAAGAGTGGCTTTTAACCTGAACTGCAATAGCTGATATGGTTGGAACATGGAACATTAGGACATAAGAAAACTGACAAACGAGAGAGGAACGTTCTGTTCATCAATCTTGTTTTTTCAGCTAATATCTATGCTGTCCCAATACTGTATGTCATCTAAATACTTCTTAAAGGATGTTGGGGTTTCTGCTTCAACTAAATATTTCAGTAGTTTGCTCCAGATTCCCACAACTCTTTCCATAAAGAAATGCTTCCTGGTTTCAGTCCTAAATTTACTTTTTCTTAATTTATTTATTTCTTTCTTTTTCTTTAATTCTTGAGTATGTTTTTCACTGTATAGTTCGAAGAATTTAGCTGGATCTACTTTGTCAATGCCTTTGAGAATTTAGAAGACCTGGATTAGGTCCCCACACAGTATCATCTGCTTGAGACTAAGCATGTTTAATCCTCTCAGTCTTCACAGTACAACATGTCCTAAAATGTTGGTACGCACTTGGTTGCTCTCCTCTGCCCAGCTTCAAGTGCTTCTATGTCTTCTTTGTAGTGTGGTGACCAGAACTATACACAGTACTCCAGAAGAAAGAATAAGAATGGAAAAACTGCACGTAGGTTGATTATTTGCAAATATTAAGCCCAGTTGCTTTGGACCCTTTGAAGCCGCTGTCATTTAATTCTATTCATTATTTACAAAACACCATATGATGTGAAATGTGCTATAATTGGACGGGAGTTAACAGAATAGTACAGGAAAAATGTAGCCTCATAAGTTTCAGTCAGAATCACTTTGTTCTGAAAAATATGCCAAAGGTCCAGTTCGAGATAATACGCAGTTGTGATCTGATAAGCTGCTTTTTTGAGGGTAAAGTACTGCTCTGTGCCATGCCAACAAAGTCTAACTGAATGGAGCGTTGACACCAGTAGGGAATTGCCACAGTGGTTCATATGACAACCATTCAAAAAGAATGTGAATGTGGATGTGTGGCTATGCACATCTCATCATCTTCTAAGATGCCATGAAACTGTAACATGTTTGCTGATTGGCTACTCATTGTCACAGGATAAACATGACCTTGTAATAATGTACAAATTTAAGACAACTATGGTCACCTTAAAGACAGTAATATTCTCATATATGTTTAATCCATTTTGGGGTCTGGGGACAACAAAGCCTAACCTGGCAGCACTGGGGGCAAAGCAGAAACCAATCCTGGAAAGGGAGCCAGTCCATCATTGGGCCCATGCACAAACACAATTCAAAATGACCAATCAGCCTACACTGCAGGCCTTTGGAGTTACAGTAGGAAAACTGGAGTACCCTGAGCAAATCACATACATACATCACATACAAGAAGAACATCTAACCTTCACATGGACAGAGTTTGAACCCAGGACAATTTATCTGTGCAACAGTATTACTAGTCATTTCACTACCATGCATTTCCTTAAAAAAATATACTTTAAAAATGTTAAACTAGTTTTACTTATCTGCTTTAAAATAATCAGCATGCTATTCACATTCACATTATCTGCTTTAAAATAATCAGCATGCTATTCACATTCACATTCAAGTGAAGACTGGAACAGCACTGGTAAACAAGGAAGTAAAGTGTTTTGGTATTTCTTGTGGTACTCTTGCTACTTTTTTTGACCTATTTTTATCTTCAAAGCAGGGGAGCTGTTGAAAACTAATTCAGGTAACTTTTAAGGCACTTATTTGTCTCAGTAAGTTCTGATCAGAATCAATGGGTAGCAGTTAATTGGGGCTTTTTGGCAGTTATGAGTTTCCTAGCTTTTTAAGCAGCCGTAGAGAGAGAAATTACTTCAATTTGAGTGAAGATTGTACACACCCTGGTAACAGTGAGGTACTTCAGAAGTTTGGGCTTTTGCTGAAGTAATAATGATGTTACTTTTCAGCCTACTTTTTTCCTCATGTACAGGATTAAATCTAGTGTTTTCTGCAAATATTACTTAGTTCTTTGTTTCTTTTATTCAGCAGTGTTTTAATATTGTGTTTTTATGTTGTGAACGAGTGTCAGTCTAATTTTCAGATGATGCCTCTCATTGTTCCAATGAGGACTTTTTCTCCCTCCACTTACCACATTTCCATTGTTTCCTCTTGTTGCTGAGTACCCTCCCTTTCAGGCAGTTGTCCATTTCTTCTTATTTAATTTGTTTTCTTTGTCCCCTAAAGTCTTTCATTTCTGGTGGATAATGAAACTACTGATACCTACTCCCAACAAAATAGACTTTACTGCTAATGCTTATCATCTTTCCATTGATTTTGAATCTCTGACCAAAACTTGCATTACCTAATCTATTTTGATAACTCCAACAGCAACCTTGTCTTCATTTAGATGTGTTTCATCCTATCAGCTATCTGGGTATTTGCTGTTCCTCATTTTTAAGGGTTTGTGAAATAGCTGAAAGCATTGTGAGAAACAAATTGTGAGATGATTAGCACAACAAAAAGATGAGGTTTTAGGGAGCAAAAGTTCAAAACTGGGAAGACAAATAGATCAAAGTAATCAAAACCAAACTGTAAAGATAAAATCATAATTTGAAGGTGATAGCGAGGTCAAAACCAAAATAAGAATTCCCAGGATTAAGCCTTATTGGAAATAAAGCTCACTACTACTAAAAATGCAAGAGGCAGAATATATCCACCAAGGGATACTAAACCTGCCACACACTTCCATATTTATATCAGAATTCCCAGTTGCAATGATTGTTTTTTTTTTCATTTTTTATAAGATATACTAAAGTATTATGTACAAAGTATGCATCTGTTTTTTTTATCTGTTTTAAGGTTTTCTTACTTGTAGAGTTCAATTCTGGTCTTTATTTTCATCTATAAAGGTTTTGCTGATTTTGTTTAGTTACGGGCACAGTTATTTTGAGAGGTTAGCATGATCAATAGCTATGGCAAACTTCCTAGAATAGGTAACATCATCAGAGCAATAGTTTAAACGCTGCCACGTAAATTTTCCAGGATCTGGATGATAACAGTGTTGGTTTGTCATTCTTATGACAAAAAAGTTCTCCTTGTTAACAAATTGACTTTTGACATAAGGTCTTTCATTTTTGGTTATTATTTAAAACTTGACAACAGATTAGTTTGGCTTGAATTTTTAACGTTTTCTCATCTCGTGATCCTTTTCATTTAAAATGGTCTCATTAGTAAAAAAAGCCTATTTCTGAGTCATTAAACCAGTGATGTCTCTGATTGAAGCTCCTGTGGAAATAGTCAAAATGGTCATGGTCAAGGGGGTATTTTCCATACATCACTTAAATCATCCGAGATCAGATGCCTCATCTTGGATGAGTTAATGCCGGTGAAACTCATCCTGGATACGTCGGTTTTTCAAATGCAGCTGTGTAGTAGATTAGTTTAGATGGATCTAATCATCATGCCCACGTTAATTGAAAAGCCTATATATATTGAGTCTAGAAAACATGATCAGCAAGTCTTTGATAGGCTGCAACAAAATGATGAAAGAACGGGTACATTTTTTCACACAAATGGAGCAGGACCATTGACTGCAAAAGCAGTCCAAACCAGAAAAGACGGCTGGCAAAAAGTGGCCGACAAATTAAACGGCAAGTAGTGTGCATTGTACTTACTGAACACAGCGTTTCATTTCCTATGTGTCAGATTAATTATTATTTAATATGTCATAATTCCAGATCAAACGTGCGCACAAGGAGAACATGGGAACAGGTTAAAGTGAAGTACAAGAATATACTTCAAACTGGTAAGTATTGGCATATAACTAAAGAATTGTTGACATAAAGAATCATATATAATATAAAAAACATTAATTTTAAAGCTAATAAGAAGGTAGACAAGTAAAAAACAGGTGGAGGTCCACGCAGTCCAGACCTAACCTCTGCAGAAGAGTTGGCTCTCCAGCAAAATGCCCATCATCCTGTTTCTGAGGGCATTCCAGGGGGAAGCTCCTCCTCAGAACCAGTCCCAGGACGCAGTAGTCAATTCATTTCAGGTAAAGGATGGACATTGCATATATTTGCCCTTAATGTGTGCCATAGGTATGTTCCATATAGCCCTCTTTTTTGTTGAGTCTGTTGCAGGGAATGTCATATCCTAGAACTTGTGTCTGACCAATGAGATATTGACGAAGGTCAAATATTTGATGAAGACACTGTGTCTGATTATAAATTCAGGAGGAGAGGTATATTTTCCAAATAATGTTTGATCAAACTCCACTCTGATCAGTCCCATGTGCCCCAATCACATTTGGAAATCCTGGTTAATGAGAATGTTAGGCTGATTGTGAGATTCTTTATGGAACTGTGGGTGTTTTTGCCTGTGTACCTGCAATGGCATGAAACACCTCTTTGTCTGCACACGCAGGTGTCCAGGAAACACTATGAAAACCGGAAGGAAATATTTCAGAACCAAGCAGACTTTACAAATTGCCTGGCAAACTGCACTTTTACATAGATTTTCTGCATCGCACAGTCTATAAAAAAAGTGCCACTTGCAAAAAACCTCAAAGCAATGCATACTGTCTGTGTGGTTGTGAGAGCCCAACTTTGCCTAGTTTGACTTCGAATATAAGGTGCTAATAAATCTTTGAGGTACAATATTCCCCCTCGGCTAAAGCAGTATCTTTCGAAAAGAATTTCCTCCAGGAGCAATAAAGGATCTTGCCGATCGTGCAAAACCCTCTCTATATGAAATTCTCTTCTTATAATTTGCACACCGATATCAATTGGTTGCTCATTCATGAATGGCAAAGCCATGACTGAATGAATTCCATGCACGGAAACTGATTAAGTGTGTGAGCTAATCCTTGTTTACATAGAACAAACCTGCTCCGAGCAGGTTTGAGGATTTGGATGTTTTGAAAAACCGACAGATCCAGGATCATGCCATTTCGTCAACAATTACATCCGGCTAAACAAGTAACCCACGTACGAAAAATACCCCCCTAGTGTTGAGTAAATAAACAAAATAAAGCAATAATGAAAAACAATACCCTAAAATGAAAACAAAAATAAAAACTAATGGTGGAAATGAAATTCACATGAATCAAAACCAAACGTAAGACAAAAACATATGTATAAAAGTGATTCAATTTTACACTAATCATGTTAAGATCAACTCTACCTCATTTTCACACACAATCAAAATTTTTCCTCCCACCCGGTCTGTAATTTCTCTGCATATCTCAGAAAACTTTAATTTCCTTTCTTTTCCCTGCCATCTCATCCTTACAAATATTTTAGTGTCACACTTTGATGCACTCTTTCTTCTCTGTGCCTTATTACCTTTATTTGTATTTTTTCTGTACTTCCTTCTAATGATTGCTTTGCCCACCTTTCTGTTCTTCGTCTTCTTTTCAACTTGATGATCACTGCTCTGTGGTCTTTTATCCACCTCAAACCTCTCCTCATCACACCTATCTAACCTCTACTGTGCTATCAGGCTAAAGTAAAATACATATGATGGAAAGTGCCTTTAGAAGGAAAAAAAATCGCTCCTTTGTTTCTCCCTTCTTCTCATCTCTCCATTAAGCAAACAAATTTTATTAAACTAAACTGAAATCAAAGGGTGGCTACTTTATTCCTTCAGCTAAAATTTTTCACCATGATCTTAATACCAGTGTTCAGTAGTGAGGTTGGTCTAATGCACATTTTTAAAGGTCTTTGTTCTCCTTTTTGTTTGCAACCTTATTTCTTAATTATAAGCTAATTATTCATCCATCCATCCATCCATTATCCAACCCGCTATATCCTAACTACAGGGTCACGGGGGTCTGCTGGAGCCAATAACAGCCAATATAGACCACAAGGCAGGAAAGAAACCCCGGGCAGGGCACCAGCCCACCGCATTGCTGCCAAATCCAATTATTGCATAAGAAACATTACTGTGCTTTATTTTAGTTGAATTTTAGATGCCAAACATGGATGTAGAGAAATTTCTTTTGGCGTTATTTATAACAAAAGTAAATACCATTAAGTGAACAATATTCAATATATGACATCATAACAACATTACATACAACAGAAGTGAATGACCAGCGACCGCCAAATACTATAATCTTTCCTAGAGATTGCTCAAGATACACTATTCTTAAAGGAATTCTTTATAACAAAACACCATTTTTGATATACATGCACCTTTTATAACACAGTAACCAGTACACAAAATACAATGAGTAACATGCAAAAAAACATTTTTTTGCTAGTCAGCCCCAGAATTCTGTGCCGTTTTGTGCTAACATCTCAACTAAAAAAAAGAGAACCTTTAATCACTGCTGTTGGAAGAAGCTGAGACTGGTGTGGTCTCGACATCACCTCTGACACTCTGTCCTTCAAAGATGGAGGATGGGGTTGGAGATCATGGACGACACACTGGATTGCAGTAATTCTTCAGTGACTTCTGTTTTGTGTGTCGCTTGCAATCCTTAAGGGTCTCAGCGTATGGGAACATAGCAGTGGCAAGTTAATGTTAAAACTATAGACTGATCGATGATGGGATCAGCAGCCTCAATGTCTCTAGTCAGCTGGTTGATTCATTAACATTAAACTTGTGTGCAGAGAGCAACTGCTGACATTCCAGGAAGTTTATCTAATGCTTTTATTTCCTCATTAAGCCATATCACTGACTTAGCACGCTTGTCGTATTCTAAAGCAAAATCTAAATCAAGAAAGTATGAAGCTTTATACATAGAGTTCAGATTTCTGCTGGCTAAGAAAAAAGACAGACTTGATTTCCCTAAATGAGTTTTTTTACGTAATTCTGTCAAACAAATGTTTAAGGCCAAATAAATTGAAAAGACATCTAGAACAAAAGCATCCAGCTGATGTTGGAAAATATGTTGAATTTTTCCAAAAGAAATCAGCACAGCTTGTGAAACAAGCAAGCACTTTCACACAGCAAACAGCGGTTTCAGAGAGGGAACCTAACATGTCTTTTTTGGCATCATATCACATTGCCTGTGCGAAGAAAGTTCACACAGTTAGAGAAGATCTGATATTACCGGTTACCGAAGACATAGTGCTTAGTGAGGAAGCTGCCTACTAAATTGAGACTGTCCCTTTGGCAGAGAATACTGTGCGTAGACGGATATCTGACATGGCTGCTGATGTAGCAAACCAATTACTGGAACAGGTAAAAATAGCACTTGGTTTGCTTTGCACTTGGACGAAAGCAGAGATCTAGCTAATGCAGCAGAGCATACTGTCTATATCAGATTTACTGAAGATGAAAAGTTTTTTCAGGAGCTTTTATTCTGCAACGAAATTTAGGAAAAGACCACAGGTTAGAACATTTTGCAAGTTTTGGACACTTTCATGCAGGCAAATTTAATTAACTGGTCTTATCTCATGGGCGTCTGTAAAGATGGCACCACTGCCATTACAGGCAAGCAAAGTGGAGTCGTTGTGTTAATAAAGGCCAGAGCTCCAAATACTGTAAATACACACTGCATGCTTCACAGAAAAGCACTTGTCACTAAAAGGTTGGGGGACGAATTACAAGTGCTTGTAGATGTTCTTAAAATTGTAAATTGTATCAAAGCATGTCCCTTTAAACACAGGTTGTTTGCCAAACTGCGCAGTGACATGGGCACCAGTTTTGAAAGCCTTCTGCAGTATTCTGAGGTCCAGTGGCTGTCTCGCGGGGCAGTTTTACAAGTGTTTGATCTCCGCAAAGAGTTAAGATTTCTCTCGTTTGAGAAGTCCCAGTTTGCTAGTTGTTTTGACAACCAGTTCTGAAGCTTTTGTATTTGGCCGACATATTTCAGCTTATAAATATCTTGAATCAGAGCATGCAGAGCCACAATCACAGCATACTTAATTTTCAAGATAAAATTTGTGCATTTATACAGAAAAATCAGACTTTGGGAGAAAAAGATATATGAAGCAAATACTGTAATGTTCCCGCTGCTTCACCAGGAGCTAGCAATGTCCAAAGCACCTGCAAACATAGTCCTGCATATAATATTGTCACATTTGACATACCTGAAGGAATACTTTAGCAACTGTTTTCTGGACCTAGACAATCATCATTTAAACTGGATCAGAAAAACATTTGACAAGATTGTCTTGATTTAAGGTCACAAGAGGAATTAATTGAAACAGCCAATGGTGGAAGTTTGAAAATGCAATTCTCTGTCATTCCTTTGTCAGAATTTTGGAGCAATCCCAGAAACAAATACCCAGTGTTGGGAGCGAAAAAGCCATCCAATGCCTCTTATCATTTGATACAACATACCTTGTTTTATATAGTTTTGTTGTAAGGCCTTAACAGGTAGTAGGTTTGTACAGTGGTTTATTATAGACATGTGTGATATGTCATTTTTTGGATGGTGACAGGTAGGGGTTCCTCAGCTTAAGGGCCTTGACATGAAAAAGATTGGGAACCCCTGAACTAGAGCACAACCTTCCCTATGGATCAGTGCAGGGTCCAAATTCAATTCTTTTCTAAAAAAAAGTTATTACCACACTTCTGAACTTGTGCTTCTCTTACTTTTCTCTACCTCATGTAGCAATGAAGCCTGCAAATGTGTTAGGAAAGTAAAAAAGAGATTACAAATAAAATCATGCAAATATTTGGAGTTGTGAAAGTTAGACGTGAATGTTCAGGTTGGACCGTATGTATTTGAACACAAATATATAAAACAATCTGACAATGCACTATTACTCAAACCCAGTAATGCTGTGTATAAAGAACATCTTTATAATGTAATCAAAATTTCAGTTGGATGGAAATGTTTGGAGATCAAGCAGAGCCAGAACTAAATCAAAGACTGCTCAAACAATGTGTCTGCAGCAGGAAAGAAACTATTTATGTGCTGATTAGATGTTGTGTTTAGTGACCTGTAACATTTCCTAATAGAAATAACTGTAAGAAACAGCTATATCAGGTGAGTGTGGTTTTTGATTGCACTTCCTGCGGGTTTCCTGATCCATGGTATATAAAGGTCCTCAATATAGTGCAGTTTCAGGGTTTGAATCCTTTCTGTTAACTTCATGTTTTGAATGGGAAGATGCTTTGCCATACTAGACAGATACAGAGAAAGCGGAGATGCGTTTAGTTGACTGCACTATACAACTGAACCAGCAGAGACTGGAGCAAATTAAACTTTCCTGATAACAGGAAGGATGGTTTTATTCCTGTTTAGACTGTGTGTAATAGTTGTTTTAAGAAGTTTAAATGATTATACCCTATTGAAAGTGACACCATTTATAAGCAGAGTATTCAGACTGAGATTGTGGAAAGCACACCAGCTGGTATGGCACCTCATCCTTGTCTGTGATCAGACTGACTAGGGTGCTGTCCTTAGCAAACTTCAGCAGTTTCAAAGGTTGGTTACTATAGAAGTACTCAATTAATAGACTCATTCTGTACTTATTATAACCACTGGTATCATTGATTTCTCAAAGCCATTTTCGAAATACTGATACAAGATTTTTCTACTCTGCTAAATTCTCTAAAGCCCAGTGTTTCTATCATCCCCTTTGTGTCTCTAGCCAGAGATATTATCACTCAAATATAATATTACAAAGATCAGAGTTACAGTAGGAAAGCCACTTGCTTTAACAGATTTTGTTCTTCTTAATTAATTATTTTTATTTTAGAACATTAGAAAGATTTCGACAGGAACAGACCATTCAGCCCAACAAAGCTCACCAGTCCTATTCACTTAATTCCTCCAAAATAACATCAAGTCAGGTTCTAAAGGTCCATAAAGTTCTACTGTCTTCCACACTATTTGGTAACTTATTCCATGAGTCTATGGTTCATTGTGTGAAGAAAATCCTCCCAAAGTTTCTGCAACATTTTCACTTAACAAGTTTCCAACTGTGTCCATGTGTTCTTGTTGTACTCATTTTAGTAATTAAATGCTCCATCTCAAAATATCGCGATTGGAGTTTTTGAGCTGACTCACAAAGTCAGCTTCCACTAAAACATCCTCTGAGGGCAACTTCTCCCAACCATCCAAGAACAGTTTGGTGACAAACAATGCCTTTTCCCTCATGATGGCACATCATGCCATAAGGCAAAAGAGATAACTAAGTGGCTCAAGGAACAAAACATCAAAATGTAGGGTCCTTGGCCAGGAAACTCCCCAGACCTTAATCCCATTGAGATCTTGTAGTGAATCCTCAAGAGGCGGGTGGACAAACAAAAACCCACAAATTCTGACAAACTCCAAGCATTGATTATGCAAGAATGGGCTGCCATCAGTCAGGATTTGGCCCAAAAGTTGATCGACAGCATGCCAGGGCAAATTGCAGAGGTTTTGAAAAAGAAGGGCCAACATTGCAAATAATGTTATTGTCAATAGAAGCCTTTGAAACTTATGAAATCCTTGTAATTATACTTCAGTATACCACAAAAACATCTGACAAAAAGATTTAAAAACACTGAAGCAGCAAAGTTTGTGAAAACCAATACTTGTGTCATTTTCAACTTTTGGCCATGACTTTTGGTAAATACATATTTTTGATAATTTCTGCTATTGTTTTTGCTATTGTTTTTTAAGGTGCCAGTCCTTTATTGTTGCTGCATATCATATACCAACAAATACATTATATTGAACTGTATCGAATAATGACAGTAAAGTAAACTGAAATGAAATAAGAATTTAACCCAGCAATCAATGAGCAAAGGCACAGACTGCTAATTTCAATCACAAACATTTGTCTTAAGTCAGAAGACATAAAAAAGAAAAGATTCTCATTTGGGACTGCAACATTTATATGATTAAAGATAAGCTGAACAATAAAACCACTTGGTTCCATCCACCGCTACTGAAAATACAAGAAAACAAAAGCTATAGTTAAAATATTAATAGCTTTTCATAATCCCACACCAGAATGTGCATTATTTCTTTTGTGTTAATATGTGGAATGCAGGAAGCAGATGATATTGACATGGTCTTAATTGGTAAGTGAACTGGATCTTCAAATTTGTGGGGTCTAGTATTACTGAATATCGTCATCTTGCAGCTTTCTTCTTCGATCGCAAATGTTAAGACCTGTACCATTATGGACTTGCATGACGTATTGCACCTCCTAAACATGTTGGCCATGAGACATACTGACGTCTCTCAACAATATGTGCTCTGCATAGGAAATGGGCAAATAGGTTGTTACTATTTGTTTAAAACTTCTTTATAGGTGCTAAACTGAAATCTGTTCCATTATACTGTATTCTTCCACTGCTGATATTAGTATACTCCTTGATCTGTGTTTTTCCATTCATTATCTAAAAAAAGCATGTGAAATGTGTATAAAGGAAATTGCATTTTGAAAAGAGACATAATCATTTTCGAGTGACTGTGTTGAAACATATGACCCTTTAGAAATACAAGTTAAAAAAATGCAAGTGTAATAAAAGAGCATCCTAATGTTAAAAATCATTAAAAAAAAAAAAACAAAACAAGAATTAAATGTTGACAGGACTGAACTTCCCCTGAAATAATGAAGTTTGTAGATACACCTCAGATATGAAGTACTTTGACACAAGCCTGAAAAATAAGAAGAAAAAGCATTCTGATCAGTGTAGTACTTGTATGGTCCACTTGGTGGTAGTATTAAGTTCAAAGTACATTTTAAAATAGTGTACAAGAATGGAAGTATTTGCAACCTGATGAGTAAATGCTCTAAACAAAAAATGTTGAACTTTCAAAAGAAAACTTGATAGCTCTCCAACAAATTTTACAACAATCTATATTATACAAATATGAACTGCAAGGAGATTCATGGATAATAAACTCAAATTGTAAAAGAATATATTTTATGTACTGCTGGCTTAGGAAGATACATTTTACATATGGAATGTGTTGTTCCATAAAAAGGTAAAAACACACACTTCTATTGGTTTAAAACAGCTTAGTTCTTGATCTGATCTAGACATTTCATAGAGAGCACGCTCTGCTAGGATCCACTATGACAATGGTGCTTACTTGCATGTGCAATGTTTGAGTATAACTATTAAATAGTTAAAAGGGGTGGTACTTAACTTGAGCATTCAAAGGTGGTGCCATGAGAAATCTGGTAAAAAGAAACAAAAAGGCAGCTGTGAGCATGGCTACAGGGGTGCAGTGGGTATGAACGGTGGAGCGATATACCGCTTGACCCCAGTTGGAAAATGAGGAAGCATTCTGGCACAAGGTACTGAGCTGCAGGTGAAAGAAGAAAAACAAGGGAAAACCATTTCAGTGAGACAAAAAGGTTCACACTGGTTTCAGGACAACATTCTACTCCTGAATGTTATTATGGACTTTGCGAGAAAAGAGCAGAGGCACGAAAAGCCCCTCAGTATTAACAGCACTTAGGCCCTCAGGGTGGACAGTTTTGGATACCTCGTGTCCACCTCACAGAGGGCCTAAACTATTCCAAACACACCAGCACATTAGCAGACAAGGCACCACAATGTTGTTACCACCTTAGACGTCACAGGAATTTCAGGCTGCCCTCCCAGTTATTAAAGAACTTCTACACATCCCCAATTGAAAGTATTCTGACAGGATGTGCTACTGCCTGGTTTGGGAACAGCAGGCAGCAGAACTGGAAGGCTCTACAGGGAGCAGTGCAATCATCTGAATGTATTACTGGGTGTGCCCTCCCAAACTTTGAGAACATTTAAACTGATGAAAATTATCAATGATTCCAGCCATTCCAACAATGGCCTCTTTTCTGTACTACGGTCAGTTAAATGTCTAAATTCCAGTTCAGAGACTGAGGAGAAGCTTCTTATCACTGTTAATTATATTTGATATTCAAGTTACTAAGTTATTTGATTATTATGTATTGTTTAACACATATTTGAAATTTTATAAACTATTTCTGATGTTCTGATGTATTTTTGTTCCCAAGCCCGGATAAATATGGAGGGTTAAATTAGTAGGGACAATACAGATTTCCATACTGGATTGGTCAAGGCCCAGGTTAACAATGGCCACCACCAGTACTGTTAAGCCCTTTCTCAGTCCTTTCTTATTTGCAATGTTGATGGACAGGTTGACATACAAGATTAGTCAAGAGTCCTTGTGGGCTACAATGTTTGCTGAAGACATTGTGATCTGTAGTGAGAGTAGGGAGCAGGCTGAGGAGACCCTGTAGAGGTGAAGATATGCTCTGGAGAGGAGAAGAATGAAGGTTAGTAGCATCAAGACAGAATACACGTGTGTGAATGAGAGGGAAATCAGAAGAATGCTGAAGATACAGGGAAAGATACAGATACAGTAGAATTGGTGAAGGAGGAGTAGTTTAAATACTTTGGGATCAACAGTACAGAATAATGGGGATTGTGGAAGAGAGGTGAAGAAGAGAGTGCAGGCAGGGTGGAGTGGATGGAGAAGAGTGTCAGGAGTAATTTGTGACAGACGGGTATCAGCAAAAGTGAAAGGGAAGGTCTACAGGACCGTAGTGACACCAGCTTTGTTATATGGGTTGGAGACAGAGGCACTGACCAATAAACAGGACACAGAGCTGGAGGTGGCAAAGTTAAAGATGCTAAGATTTGCATTGTGTATGACGAGGATGGATAAGATTAGGAATGAGTACATCAGAGGGTCAGCTCAGGTTGGACGGTTTGGAGACATAGTCAACGAGGCGAAATTGCATTGATTTGGACATGTGCAGAGGAGAGATGCTGGGTATATTGGGAAAAGGGTGTTAAAGATAGAGCTCCCAGGCAAGAAGAAAAGAGGAAGGCCTAAGTGAAGGTTTATGGATGTGGTGAGAGAGGACATGCAGGTGATGGTTGTAACAGAGAAAGATGCAGAGGACAGGAAGATATAGAAAAAGATGATCCACTGTGGCAACCCAAATGGGAATAGGCAAAAGAAGATTTTTGATATTTATAAAGTCATGTATTATTGTTATTTCTTTTCTTTGATTTAAAAGAGAGTCATATAACATAAATTGATTACATACCAGAGGCTAATCAAGAGTTGGAGCATCCATGTCTGTTCATGTGTGCCTGAGCCATGGGCATGGACTTATAGGCTTCCTTTCGGGTTAGGGTAGACTGCATAGAACCTTGCTAGGTAATCAAAGGAAGCTGGATGAGGTGTCTCTCATGACTGGTGTACAGGATTCCAAAGACATATAAGAAGGGGAAGATGGATGTCAATATTCATCTTCATTTTGCAGCAGAGTCTGTCGTTAGGAGAGGGTGCAGTACTCCTGAGTAGAGTGGGGAGTGCACTTACTCTGATTTATTCCTTAGAGCACAGAGAAGTCATAATAAATGCTATGTCCTAGATATTGATTTAATTAAAGTATTTGTCTTTTTTCTTTTAAGAGTTCATTCATTTTCTGGAATGGCCTGAAAGGAGGTGAAGAGAAAAGGACTGGACTTCTGTTGTGTTTTAGGATTTGACTCCAAGAGTCTTTAGTGGTTCTTTTGAGTAATCTGGACAAGAGAGAAGGTAATGGGAATAGAGTCACTGAGTTTTTCTCTGGTTTTTAATGTTTTTCGTATTTATTCATGGACATGAACTGTGTCTTATGGTTAGACTTACTAGTGATATTTTTTTCACTTAAATGTTTGATATTTGAATATGTACTGTATATCAACTTATTTTATTAAAAACTGTCAATTTTTTCTACCATCTTGTTTGCATCTCTCACTTGATTTCTTGTGGTTTAACCGTTGCAATGTGTGTGGTGGGTATGTGTTCAGATAATAATGTGTGCATATGTATATTTATTTAACTATCTATTTATGTATTTATTTATTTAGAGATGCCTCTGCAATAAAAGCCAAATTTCCCCCATGGAACAAATAACTATCATCATCATCATCATCATCATCATCATCATTTTCATCATCACAGTAACTAATTAACAAAATAGAATCACACAGTTAATCATACATTCACTGATGCGCAAACTTGGACACATCTTTAATGCTTCCTGGATTTATAAGGTGTTTCAGGTCTTACAACAGACACCCTCTCCTCAGGTGACATGACTGAGGTTGATCAAATCTCAGTCTGTGTCCACACGTCACCCCTTTTCAGCCAGATTCATCTTGATGTGTCTCTCTTCAGACTCCACACTGTTGTTAATGGCTCTTCTCCTACTTGCATCAGTTATGACCAGAATTCCACAGGTTTGGCTGAGGGAGTGGCCTGCACTCCCATGGCAACCCACTTCCACTGGCATCTATGTGTCCTTCACCCTTTTCTATGGCAGACCTCCAGCAGTTTCTGATACTTTTCCCTTTTTCTCTATTGTGCCTCATTAATCCACTCTTCCCAAAGCACAGTTAGCTCCAGGAGGACAAGCTGTTTTGTAACCTTGGAAACTAGGATGATGTCAGATCTCATCATGAACCGATATGTGATATGTGGTGGGATTTTCAGTTGCCTACCTAGGTCAACTGTCATCACCCAGTCTTGTGCCATGTAGAGCAAGTCAACAAAGTTGTTCTTGGTTCTGTCCATGGGCTGCACACCCATGTCACCCTCCTAACCACTTCCTCCACTTTGCTCAGACATGGTTCCTTCAGATTGAATTCTGATGTTGGCTCTCATGAAGTTATCAGTGCCCTAAACAGGCCCAATGGTTGGTCCCTCCTGCTATTGCTGTATGTGAGCTTAAGGTACTCATTAAATGAGCCTCTCAAGCAGGTCAATCTACCCGACTTCTTCTGCCCAAGAAGCTGCTTGGTCAACTTAAAGAGGTTGACAAGGAATGCTGCTGTCCTTCTCATCCTCTTTCTATGTCTTCTTCTGTGGCTCACTGCTCTCTGCAGTGTCAGAAGCTCCTTCCTGATGATTACTCAAAGCTTTGCTAAGCCGGCCCTCTCTACATCTCCTGTCACCTTGTACTACCTCTTGAGTGACTTTAGTTCCTCCCTGAGACGCTTGATCCTAACTGCTTGGAGGTTCATGGAATAGGTCGCTGGTGCCGATTTGGCGGGCTTTGTGCCTAATATCTCACTTGCAACGCTCAACATGATGGTGGCCATAGTCTTCAGTTGATGGTCTACATTCCAGTTTATGACCTCATCGAATTGCCTCCACATCACTTTCTTAAAGGATTGGGAAGTTTTAATCCTGGGCTTAGCTAGTGGGGCACCAACATTTGATGGGGTCTTGGCTGGTATGGCAAAGCTGTCCAACGTGGATAGCACTTGGTGGCTCTGTGAATTGCCAGTGGTTGATTACTCTTGATGGCTCTGTGCACTACTGCTGGACAGAGTTGGCAGTAATGTGCTGGCAATAGGTTTAGGTGACACATGGAGGTTTTGGGTACTATGGTTTGTCTCTAGGCCTGACCGCCTGCATTTCACCAAAAATGACTTCTGTGCACTGTGTGATCAATTCTCCAGTCTGGTGTATCTTCAAGCCTCTGATGTTCTTACAGGCCTTGCCACATATGCACTGTATAGTTGCTGTTGTTGCATTGTCTTATATCATTAGTCTTAGATTTGTCCGGTAGGAGTGCTCATCCTCCCTCACTCTTTGCTATCCCTGGGGGTATCTTTTCTTTGTGGTTTCTGTAGCATGCTTGGGATTTTCTTCTTGGAAGATGTGGTTCGGGCTGCTATATATATAATACATCACGTCAGGAACATACTAAGTTATGTAATGCCATAAAGGTTTATTTTCTTATTAAACTTCATTGAGCTTACAAATCATATATTATGTAAGATACAATCCAATCAATACACAGTCAGTACAGCATTTCCAAAAGAGTGCTAAGATGTTATAAGTAACACTTGAACTCCCATGCCACGCAGCTTTAAGACACCAAGATCCACATCTTTATACATTTTTAGGCTCATTTTCACACATACATCCCTCTGCAGGAACTGCTCATATGACACATTGAGAAAACATCTCATAGGATGGCAGTGTCATAACAATGTTTTGTTTTAACATATTGTCTAAATTGCTTTAGAAACATTTATTTCAAATAATGATAGATTCAGTTAATCTATGCTAGGGCTGTAAGATTAGTCCAAACTTAAAAGTTTGAATATTCACATAAACAATATGTACAGGTATATATTTAAAAACTGGATACTCAAACAAAAATAAGTTTTGTGTAGCCCCAAATCACACAAATAATGCCTCAATGGACTATAAAAGGTCCTGTTTATTTGACAGCACCCCAGCCTTGACTCACTAAGAAGACAAGAAAACATACTGTATGATAGGTGTATAGGTGCTCTCTCTCTCTCTCTCTCTATATATATATATATATATACTGTATAATTTACCTGTTTTTTACATTGTACAATTTTAATATTTTGCCTTTTTCTCAAGATGTATTTGTAAAGCTTAATGTGCAAATGATTGTGCACTGCTATTTAAAGAGGCATATGAAAACTCTAAGGAAGATGACATTTAAAAACACTCTGGGCAGTAAAAGTTTTTTAATCAAAGAGTAAGAGGAGCCCAGAATACTTTTCACTGCATGCAAAGCAAAAAAGAAGCACATTTGTTTTTTCCCAACTATGATTTCTTCTCCTAGTAATCAGTAGAAATAAAGCTGTCCACCCCTCTTATGTAAATTTCAGGTATTGTGAACCTGTATGTTTTTCATAAATAAAAGAATGACTGTACTGAATTATTCATTATATCATTGAGTTAACTTTATCAAAAAAAATGTAAAAAAAATTCAAGGCCAATAATATTGTTGGTTATTGTATAACTCAATGCTTGTGTTACTTCCTAATAAAACCCCTCACATTTAGTAAAGCATGGCCCCATCCTGTCTAAAGCCACATTAGCCACTCATTTAATGCCATTTTGGACAGAAGGTTCTCTATTTTTTTTTTTTTTACTTGAACTGATATATTAGATTGTGAGACATGTTAAGTAAATTACTTCTAGGCATCAGGGCCAGCTCTGTCATTTGATATAGATAGATATTTGTTCACATTCTGACATTAGAAATTACTTTTATTATATAACTAAACATAAATGCTCAGGGCTCAGAAGTTTTCAGTTGCAGAAGTCCATATTTTCTATTCCATCATCCTCATTTTTCTTTTATCTCCAGCCTGTAATGAGGTCTTGTGGTATTCCTCTGTTTTCTTTGCTCTTACCCTCTTCTAAATCTTTCTCATTCATTGTCCAGTCAGACAAAATCTGTTTATGCTATTTACACCTTTTTACACAAATCTGCCTTCAAGACCTTCCCATTCAGTAAGTCCGAAAGCGCAATCATTCAGTGTCTGCTCCTCTTAAATGGGATCTGACTTTTTAAGAACATCAGTTTTGCCTCTAGAAATCCCAATCATCAGCATTCACAATTCAAATGTGTGTATCACCTGTATATATCTCCCTGTAAACAGCTTGCATATGCACTGTGAATGTTTAAGACTTTTAGGGAGCTATGTCGCAGTTTCTTTCTACTGACCTCTCCTATAATATCCCATATCACATTTTCCTTCTATTAGATCTTTCTGCTCTTTCACTTTCCTATTTTCCGCAGAGACTGTTCTATTTGGGTACAATCACTACAAAGGTAGCCCTAGCTTTAAGGTGGAAATCGCCTGTCTCTAAATTTACTTCAGGAAATCCTCATTCTACAGCCTTGTGCTTGCTGAGCTACCTCCTGCTCGAATTAATAATGAGACTGGCTCAAATGTTTCTAAGTGGAAATGAGTATTATATTTTGCCTGAAGAAGGGGCCTGAGTTGCCTTGAAAGCTTGCATATTGTAATCTTTTTAGTTAGCCAATAAAATATGTAATTTTACTTGACTTTTCACTAAGTGGAAATGATATATGAAACTTTGGACTAACCTGGATGGGACTTTTACTTAATGAGAACAGTGTTTCCTGTGTCCTCCTCCTTAGTTAACTTGTAGTTAACTTGTGCTATTTGGGGCTGTGGGATGTGTGTTTTATTTTGTATGTACATTTTCATGGTTATGTTTGTTGTAGCTGGTATTTTCATATTTTCTTAATGTATATTTGACTTTTTTTTACAAAAAAAAAAGAACCAAAACATAACATCTTAGGCAAGAACTAATCTCAGATAGGGTGTCACCAGGCTCACTTACACATACACCAATATTCAGTCATACTGGTTAACTTTGGACTTGCCAGTTAACCAATTATACAAATCTTCAGGATACCTTTGGTAATTTTGTCTTGTCTTACTATTTTTAATGCCAATATGTCTTCATTGTGTATAATTTTCAAATCATGAATATCTTCTTAATATTTCATTTTGATACCAGTAGATAAAAACAGAGTATATGTTATTTTCTTTTTTATATTTTTTAATTAACAGTTACAGAAAGAACATTTGAATGATACAGTTCTGTGATGGGCTGGCACCCTGTCCAGGGTTTGTTCCTACCTTGCACCCCCACCAAGACCCTGGTCTGGATTTAGCGTGTTAGAGAATGACATGACATGACATTATTACTGTTAAATTCTTCTCTGTACTTATAAAATTTTTATTTTTATACTGTATTGAGGATTTGTTCTGTGTATTGTATTGTATTGTATTGACCCCCTTCTTTTTGACCCCCACTGCACACCCAACCTTCCTTGTAAAGGGGTCTCTCTTTGAACTGCCTTTCCTGAGGTTTCTTCCATTTTTTCCCTACTGGGGTTTTTTTGGGAGTTTTTCCTTGTCTTCTTAAAGAGTCAAGGCTGGGGGGCTGCCAAGAAGCAGGGCCTGTTAAAGCCCATTGCGGCACTTCTTGTGTGATTTTGGGCTATACAAAATAAATTGTATTGTATTATTAGCCAGATTAAAAACACCTGTTAAAGGAGATTAAAAAACAATAGATAATTTAGGCTAAAAAAACAGGAAGATCAGAAGTTATTGCTGAAGAACATATCAAACTACAAGACTTAAATCACAGCAGAAGTAAGAATGTCATTTCCAGCTGTCTGTAGTTCCTGCACTTAACACTAGATGGGAGTATTCCACAATGTTTCCAGAATTGAAAGAGGTACTTGAAAACAGCTGTCAACGAATGAAGTAAGTTAGCCCTATCTCAGAAAAGAAAATACCTGCAGGCTTATAACAAATGCACTCTCCTTCTTTTAATCAAAAAGGCTGCCAGTCTTGGCTTTCCATTCATCTCTATAGGGGCCAACCAATGACACATTAAATTTACTCTTTTATCATGGCTTTGGCAAAATGAATGAAAAATAGCAACACTGTGATGACCCTGTCAGATTTCTTGAAATGGTGGTGCAGTGCGTCATACAGCATTATACTGCAGAAGTCCTTAAGGCTTCAGAAATGACAACTAGATGGTGCACATGCTCTTTTTAAGAATCTTACTCATGGCTATCTTTGTGATAAAGAGTGATTTATTTTAGGCTGATAAAAGCAAAGCTTTAATGGCAGGCTAGCACACTACCAACAGAGCTGTCAACATCCTAATATAACCAGTACTAACAGTGCACAAGATACAATGAGAAAAAATGTGCAATTAAGAATTAAAGGAATTGATCCGAACTGACAGCAAACTTAATTTCTAAACTACTAACAAGGTTTAAAGGAATTTATCCTAATATTAGAGCCACAAATATAAGCCTAGTATACATGATATTACCAAGACATTAAAGGCAAAAAGGGTAAAACCCATGTAGCAGGCATTTCATAATTGCTTATTATCCTACATACAATTTTTTCAAAACAAAATTGAACTTTGATTGACCGTTGTAACTACAGCCAGAAAGAAATGATAATTTTATTGAGATGTTCTTGTTTAGACTGAACTGTAATTGTTGTGACCTACAAGAACTTTCTATACAGGTCACGTCAAGTATTTTTATATAAAGACTGGCAGAGAGGGCGGCATGTTGGCGCAGTGGGTAGCACTGCTGCCTTGTAGTAAGGTGACCTGGGTTTGCTTCCCGGGTCCTCCCTGCATGGAGTTTGCATGTTCTCCCCGTGTCTGCGTGAGTTTCCTCTGGGTGCTCCGGTTTCCTCCCACAGTCCAAAGACATGCAGGTTAGGTGCATTGGTGAGCCTAAATTGTCCCTAGTGTTTGCTATGTGTGTGTGTGTGCGCAAACCCTGCGGTGGGCTGGTGCCCTGCCCAGGATTTGTTTCTGCCTTGTGCCCTGTTCTGGCTGGGATTGGCTCCAGCAGACCCCCGTGACCCTGTGTTAGGATACAGCAAGTTGGACTGACTGGCAGAGATTTTCTTTTAAAAGATGATGAGAAGAATAGTAAGGACTTGCAGAGGTCAGTACACTAAACATAAAATTCACTGGGTATCATTAAACTCAAGAGCATAAATATTTTAAAATTAAAATATAAACCTAAATGCTTTTATTGCTTGAGCACAAGTCTCTTGCAAAGCCTACCTTTTATTTTCACAGAGACTGTCCAGTGTTTAGCATGTTTAGTCATTTTCATGGCCATGATGAAGTTACATGTGGCATCAAGTACATTACATGCCAAGCAATATACAGCTCCTAACAATCTGACGCTAATTGCTATAATATTGTTAAATACATAATTTTCAGAATATAAACACATTCAAAAGAAACAATGAGTCCTGTCTACAATTCAAAACCTCTTTTTCATGTGAACATACTTTGGAGTGGGAAGTGTATGGCACTATAGCTGAAAGGGACTGAAGCTTACCCATCTTTGAAGGGCTCCTTCAGGTCGCTTGGATCACGACCTCCCCAGGCACCACATAAAATTCACAGAAAATACTGTTTTTCCTTTATCCAGAGCCATAGGTAAGTGGGTGAGACAGGACTTTACTCACAACACAAAGCTGTCAAAAATAAATTCACAGAGCTGATCTCAGAGTGGAGGAAAAATCCTTCACTTTACACACATGGATCCATGCTGTATAGGGAAGGCAACAGCTGACTTACAGCTGTTGATTAGCGTTTTAATTGCACAAAAATTTGCAGAAGTATGGAGTTCCTTGAATTAACTTTTCACTGTCCTTGTGAGTTATAAATAAGATAAACAAGGCCCTGAGAAGAAAATGCTTTTCTTTCAAACTTTATCAAGGACTATCCACCTTTACCTTGATGCCCACTCATTCTCCTGGATAATGGACTAATTGACCTATAGACAGCTGTTTGTGAGGCTCTAGGACTGTGTGTCAGAAATGATGATGTGCGATATTGGGGCATCACATGGACCTGGCTCCCTTCCACTTTACCCTTTTCACAACGGACATTCAGTACAAGGCCAGTGCTTGCCATCAACATAAATTCTCAGATGACATCTATGTCATAAGCTGCATTAATAATGGAGATGGGAAGCAGTACAGGAGACTCGTGGATTACTTTTTCTTGCGGTGCAGGGTGACTCACCTGCAACTCAACATCAGCCAGACAAAAGAGGAGGTGGTAGAATTTGTGCCAAAAAAGTCACTGAGATCAGTCACCATTCAGGGGAGGATGTGGAAGTGGTACAGAGATACAAATACCTGGGGGTTTACATAAACAGCAAAGTGGACTTGTCTGACAACACAGTGGTGCTGTGCAATAAGGTCCAGAGCAGACTGTACTTCCTAAAAAGACTCAGGTCTTTTGATGTATGCAGCAAGCTGCTGGAAATGTTCTACTAGTCCCTAGTAGCCAGTGTAGTGTTCTTCCCTGTGGTTTCCTCAGGAACCAACCTAAGTTCAAAATACACACAATGCCTGAACAAAGCTATCAAGCAAGCCTGTTCTATTACAGGGCGAACCCTAGATACACTGGAAACTGCTATGGAAAAGAAGATGGTGTCAAAATTGGATACCATCAGGAAACAAAACCCTCCATACCCTCTAGGAGGTGCTCATTCCACCACAATGTTCTAAGAAACCCCAATGGTTGATCTTTTCTGCCCAATGCCTTGCAGCAATTCAATGCTGCAATTTCTGCACAATATTTATTCATTTATTTATCTATATATTGATTGATTATTTGTACTTTGAGTCTTTATTTTTGTTTTTTCTTCTGCTGATGTATGCATGTAAATTTCCCCTTTGGATTAATTAAGTTTATCTAATCTAATCTAGGGTGGCATGGTGGCGCAGTGGTAGCGCTGCTGCCTTGCAGTTAGGAGACCTGGGTTCACTTCCTGGGTTCTCCCTGCGTAGAGTTTGCATGTTCTCCCCATGTCTGTGTGGGTTTCCTCTGGGTGCTCTGGTTTCCTCCCAAAGACATGCAGGTTAGGTGAAATGGTGATCCTAAAAAAAATTGTGTGTGCCCTGTGGTGGGCTGGTGCCCTGCCCAGGGTTTGTTTCCTGCCTTGCGCCCTGTGTTGGCTGGGATTGGCTCCAGCAGACCCCCATGACCCTGTGTTACAATATAGTGGGTTGGATAATGGCTGACTGATCTAATCTATACTCTAATGTAATCGTAACCCTGTACATGTTGAGAGTTTACAGCTGAGAACTTTGGAATAACTCAAAGCTGGAATGAGCTTCCTGCTTTAAGAATTCTCATTTGTTTAACAGTATCTTGTGATTGTGATGTTGTGAACATATGACTGGATAACTGAGATTTTGATTATGCCACACAAGTAATCTGTCATTTTTTCATGGATGTTTTAATACTGTTTGCTGTTGTTACAGTTTGGTCACATTTGAAACCCAATGTATCAGTTTTGCCTTTGTTCTCCATGAGAACATGAGATTGAAAATTCTTCTTCACCATTTCAACAAACAATGTGGGATAAGTAAAAATATATATAATTTTGGGTGGATTATCCCATTAAGTTTTGCTTTATGTGTGATCTTGATTATTAGACTTACACTTAGATTTATAAATCCTAATTATTTGAGAATTTTAAAATAATTAAATTATTGAAAACTGGATTACAGTTTGTTTTGACCTTTTCAATTTCATATTAAGTATTTACCTTTTCGTTTGTACATTAGAATTAAGTACTTGTTTTCTTGTCCTTTCCCTTGATTAATTTTGTTTAGTAGGTTCTGTTTAGTTTTCCGTTTAATTATCATATTTAATTTTTGATTCTTAAATCTAATTTACTTTACTCCTTAAAACTTGTATTTTTCTCATTGTTCCAGCTAATAAAATGAATAGTTAATGATTTAATCATAATTCGTTATTTGTGAACCGGTTCAGGTAAGGATTGCCTTTTGTGGAGAAGTCTAGCATTAGTGGGTATTTCTATTCTTTGTGGGTGTGCCTATAGGCAGCAAATCCTGACACACTTGCTCAAGAAAGAAATGTTGTTTGGCTGAGGCCGTATGCATAGCCACACTTGAGGAGTGATGATCAGTGCTCATTTGAGGTTTAGGTGAGAAATGCTCCAGCTGCAATAAACCCTTGGACAAACTTAACAGTCCCAGTATTAGCAATGACCCCAGTGCTGCTGCTAATTCAAGGTTCATTTTATCCCCATATAGATCAGTCAGTCATAGATATTTCCATAGCTAAAGCAGGTCAAAGTCACACTACTACCTCTATTTTTATGTCTGACTTATTAATAACATCATGGACACCTTTTTAAGATGATGCAGCAGACTTGTTGAAATTTCCACATGTTGCAGTTCCGTCCCCTATGCTCTAGGTTTCCATTTGTGGGAGGTACAAATGACTGCTTAATATTCCAGTCATGCTTCAAAAGGTCCTCTGATCATTGTTAATACGTTTTCAAATATACAAAGAACAGTAAGATTGAGTGTTCAGTAGAATTTCTTCAATTTAAGGTCTTTAAATGTTTTATTTAAACTGAAATAAATAAATAAGTAAAACTGTTGACACATTTCTACTGGGATTTACAATATGTTCCATTCCCTCACATAGCGCTGCTTGTATGAAATATGTACAACGTAGAACGATTCTAGAACTTGGCTAAGATAAGACTGAATTATTTAATCATGCTTTTATATGAGAAAAGAAAAAAATCTGTTTTATGTTGTATTTCAGAGTAAACATAAGTGCACTAGGCTTTTAAAACATGAATTGCTAATAAACTTTAAAAGGAGGTCCAGTTCCACAGTTCAGTTACAATACTGAAAATGTAATTATAAGGTCCTGCTTTAATGATAATTCCTTAACATATTCTTCAGTTTATCTGAAAAATTACATAAAATAAAAGGCACAGTAAAATTTGGAGAGATATCCAAGAAAGTACAGCAAAGTAGGTTCAACTGGTATGGACAATAGATGAGGACAGACAATTACTATTTAGGAAAAGGGTGATTGGAATGGAGATACAGGGGATGAGAAAGCTAGGGAGGCCAAAGCGGAGGTGGAAGGATTAAGTAAAACAAAATCTGAAGGAAAAGGGCTTGACTGGTGAGGAGGTGCAAGCACATTGACCACACACAGAATTGGGAAAAGATAAAGAGGAAGAAGAAGTAGAAGAACATAACGTTATTAATACAGGTAATGTATTTTGAAAGTGTTGAGCACAAACTATGAACCAAACCTGGGCAGGGTGCCAGTCCATCACAAGGTCTACTCTTGTGTGGATTCACAACACACTCGTGATCATAAGGGACCAGTTTGGAAACTAAAATTAATTTAAAAGGCAAATGTTTGGAGGATATGGGAGGAAATACTGGAGAAACCTGACTAAAACCTATATGGACTTCCACAGAAAAGGCCTGGATACATGATCTGGACCCAGCTTGTTATGTTAATTGACAAATCTCACTGTCCTGCACTGCTTTGTTCCTTCCTTGTGTGCCAGTGCTCCTTGCATATGTTCCAGCTTCTACAACGCTGGAATGGATTAAGTTGGGTCAAAAGTGCATTGGGGGCATGTTGAGATTGCTCAGTAACTCAGTCCTATTAATGTCTGTCAAACCCCTGTGCAGGGCTAATTGTAATAATGTATAATAATAATAATAGTAGCAATAATTATAGAATATGCTGTAATATTAAAAAAAAAAATAATAATACATGTTAAAAAAAACAGGAGTCGTCATGCTCTATGTACGTGTCCACTTTTTGCTGATCTGTTAGAATTTATTAAGCCATTCTTTCTTTGGAGCATATTTCCAAAACAAGCCACCTGGATACAACTGGAAAGTCAAGAGATGCCTTCAATTTACAGAGATATGTTCTGAGGATACACTACCTTCAATGTAAACACACTGTTTTTTGTTAAAATAAAATAGCATTAAAAGTCAATTGAAGTGATACATTTTTCTTTAAACAATTGAGTGATTTGTTCATTTCTACCCATTTTAAAGGGAGTGCATGTGTTCTTTAGGAATACCAGTAGCCTGCTAGATAAAAGATGACAAGGAACCCCAAAGTACTAGGTGGTACAAGTACAGTCCAGTGCATTATTAGGAAACATAGATGGGGTCAGGAACACAAAGGCATGTGGCTATATAAATACTGTATATATGCAAATTGAGGAGTGCAAGAAATCAGAGGCCACCACTTGAGTAAGAAGGTGAGACTGGGTACAGGCTCTCCTGGCAAGGTCATAATGACAAAAATGGTGTTAGTGCTTAGGAGGTGAGTGAGAGACTATGCTTTGTAGTTATGGTACTCAAGTCGGGAAATTGGGCAAGTTGACTCATATTTTTAGCCAAGGATTTGCTTAGCTGATACTTTGTATTCTCCCTTTGGTAATCCTGATCATATCTATACGGGTTTCCTCGTGGTGCTCTGGCTTACTTCCTATAGCTCAAAGAGGTACAGGTTAGGTGGACTGGTGCTGCTAAATTTGCCTTAGCTTGTGTTTGTGTGTAAGTGTGTTGACCCTGTGATGGACTGGCACCCTGTCCGGGGATTCTTCCTGCCTTGAGAACTGAAGCTTGCTGAGGTAGACTCTGGCTTCCCCATGACCCTGCTCAGGATATGTACAATACATTCATAAAATGGATGCATGTATCACTGGGGAGCTGGGAAAAATGATTTACTGTGTTATTTCCACTTCTGCTTCTATCCTTGTCAGAGGAGTTTCCCAAATTATTTGTAAACTTGAAATTACACTAGTTCTTTGTTCTAAGTCTGTCTGATTTTGGTAAACATGGTCATTTTGTTACAGAATTCAGAAGGAATACATTAGTTACTATTTATTTACATGTCCGTAATGTAAACTAAAACACAGCAACTAAGAAATTTCCCTAATTTCTTACTGACTTTTTATTATAAATTTGCAAATTACATTATGTTAGGGAGCAATGATTCATCCTCTTATGTCATTTCTGTTTCTGGTGACAGATGTCTAATGTTACAATGCATCAGTTTCACATTGAATGTCATGAATGTAAACAAGCAAAAATTATTTTGTACAGTACTTCTCCATATCCCAAAGTGCTTTGTGGGCATTAGCAAATGTTTTCTTATTTGCACACTTGGATCACCAATGATATTTTCATCCCAAGTGAACTCTACCACTCTACTATATTGCAGAGGGCAGTTCCAGTTTAGGCCAAGTAGGCTCTAATATTGAGGATTGTAAGGATCACTAAGTTTAGAAAACTAATGCTTTGTTGTATTTAAACAAAGACATTCATCTATAATTTTGAGAACAGAGAGAATTTAGCATTTAGAGACTTGGGAAGCATCAATGTTTTGAGAGATTAAAAATCTGCAGAAGACATTGGGCTCTTTAGAAATGAAAAAAAGAAAAAAAAAACAATTGCATATGATGACCTTTCAATTTATTTAGTATCTAGAATTCATAACCCCCAGCCCTCAAAAATGTTTTTTTCCAGATTGTAACACTCTAATAGCAACATAACACAGGAAAATACAGACTATTTGAAAATGTAGCCTGACAGCCTTTTTATATCAGTAAAAGACTAAATGTAAAGAAAGAAATATCGAAATCCCTTTTGACAGTACTGTTTAGGTGAGCTATTTGAAAGTGATGCTGTAACTCTGAATGGCAGACACCAACAGTGTCTTGCTATTGTGTGCTGCTCACCTATCGTTCACTTCAGTGGTGTACTAGCATTCTGCTATAAAAGTGATAAAAAAGCTTATTTACATAGCAACTGGAAAAGTCCATGATTCCACCTGAGTGGAGATTAGGTAATATTTTTAACATTTGCATGTATGACAACAGTAATGAAGGAGAAAATGTCTGCACTCTAGGATCTCTAGATTTGAAACCTCTCCCCATAACTTATTAATAGATTATATTAAAATGTATACTTCTCTGTTGATTGCGTTTTTGATATTATTCCAGTGTACACTGCATTTAGAAATATCCATCAATCCATCCATTATCCAAACCGCTATATCCTAACACAGGATAACGGGGGTCTGCTGGAGCCAATACCAGCCAACACAGGGCGCAAGGCAGGAACAAACCTGGTCAGGGCGCCATCCCATCGAACATAGTTAAATATACTATGCAAAATAAAAATATGATTATGTATTGAACTTTGGATTGCATAAAATGAACAAAAAAAATGTAAACAAAAATATAGATCTATAGAAGAGTAGTGGCAGGTGTCTAAAGAGCAGGTTTTTCGATTTAAAACTGCTTTCAAATTGTTTTTGTTTGACAAAAAGAGTTTTCCTGAGTGACATTGTATTGTGCTGGTATCTCATCCTGGGTTGGTTCTTGCTGTGCTCAGGACTTCAGGGAGCACCTCTGGCTCTCCCCATGTCTAAAGTGATAAAAGTGGGCTAAACAATAGATGGATGAACATTGTGCAGTATACTGTTGTATTTTTTATATGCACTTTGATAAAAATTTGAATATTTTATTATTATTAACCAAAATGGGGTCAGTGTAACTTCTCCGATATCCGGTTATACCTTACAAGTTATGACTAAAAGTTGCTTTGCTTGCTTATTATCTCTGTATATGACTGCAACCTCATTAAAATGGAAGCAAGGTACTTACATACAGAAACACAAGCATTACAAGCCATGAAGATTCTAATCAGTCTTTGAAAATAATGTACAATTGCAAATGTTTTGTTTACATTTTTTTCAGTTGTTGTATACTTATTTTAACCTAGTATATTTTTGATACAATTGGATAAAGGACATTCAAAGAATGGTTGGGTTATAGGTTGATAATATCTTAAGCTGATCCATTTATGATGTACAAAATAGTAAAAAAGAGGTACGGAATGTTAAAACACCAATAAAGTACAAAGATTAGGCATAGGAAATTTGCACAACTTCAGTTAAATGTCTTTTTTTGTAAATATGTTAGCTCTCTTTTGTTGATATTTGTCACAGAACAGAATAAACAGTATTTTTAACTAAAACAAAGTGCTTTGTCACCAACTGTTTCACAGGCTTATGATTCTGCCAAGCAGACTTATGATTTAAAACTTTCTGTCACAGTGGAGTGCTTCCCCCATTCAGGTTCATATACTGCAATAATTTTCCTTTCATTTTTTAAGGCTTTTTATTTTTTCAGATTGTTTTAATCTTTCTTCATGTGACTGTAATAAACCAAGTCTCTTATTTTAATGCGTTTTTCAACAATAACCCCAGATACTCCTCTGTCTACTACATAATAAAACATGAAGGTGTGTGTGTCCTGAACAATCGGATTGGTCAGTTTGGCTTTGGTATGGTTGGTCAGTTTGGCTTTGGTGATGCAACGAAAGAGGAAGTGCAATGTGATACGCAGAAGGATGAGTAAAAAAATAATGACAGAGTCGGAGAAGCAGACTTTATGAGAATGCACACAAGAAAGGGAGCATCAATGAAGAGATATTCACAAACATACAGAGAAAAGACACTGAAGGTACACATAGGGCAAGAGATAGCAAAACATGTTCATGAATCTCGTACCTGTCTTCAACAGGTATCATGGCTAGCTATACAGGTACATAAAATATTATAATGTAATCATATACATTATTTATATTCAACATACTAAGTGTTTTTTTCACAAAAATACTCTTTTTTTGACCTTTAAATCAAATTATTACTGATATTTTTAGGGTTTCATCTCTTACTATACCTATAAGTTCCTATTGTAATATACAGTATAACCCTTCTGAGATTTCAAGTTACTTTTTGAATAAATCACTTTTAGGAAGGTGTCCAGGTCAACATTTGACTACAGTAGTGATACTAGCTGATTATGGCACTGTCACCAATTCAGAAGCATTTCACTGTACTCTGTCTATGTGATAGTAATGTATTCATCTGTTAGTATGAATTAAGTGAGGGCCAGTTCAATCATTCTGAAACAATCCACAAAATTACAAAAAAGCTTTCAAACTTTTTCTTATAACAGTGCATATTCACCTAATTTTTAAAATACTCCTTCTGTCAATGCAGTGTTCTGAAGCGGCTAATGATGTGTTTTGTGAAAGTTTTGTAATGATCTAAGTTAAAAAGTGCTAAAATGGCATTTATGTATGGAGACAGGTAAATGAGCTATTGAGGGACATTAAACCTAATTCTTCAAAGCTAAGCTACCTACTATATTGTACTTGAATACTGCAGACATAATATATTGTATTTCACTTTTCTGTACAGTTGGCGTTTGATTTTCTGGATGCCTATTTGGCAGAGTTAGAAGCAACAAATTAAATTATTATTTCTATTCAAGCTTTACTGTAAAGTCAGTTAACTATGGAATTATTTTCAAATCGTGGGAATATTTTGTTAAATTGTAAATAAGTATGTCTTTCCTTCTTCTCTAATCCTGTAGATCTAAACCAAATGACATAGATAGATAGATAGATAGATAGATAGATAGATAGATAGATAGATAGATAGATAGATAGATAGATAGATAGATAGATAGATAGCTTTTTACAGAAGCTCTTTAAATAAATAAATAAATAAACCAAAATGACTGAAAAGCAAGAGAATTAAAAAGAATGAGAAACTTCTGACTTGGCTATCACAGTCACAGTGAGGCATTATGCAGATGTGTGGATGTTGGTATAGAGGATGGTCTCTTGGCCAATTTAAAGTCTTCAAATAAATCAATATGCTCCTCTCTAAGGTATTGGCTTAATAATGGAATACAGGAAGGAAACAGATGTAGTCACAGAAAGAACATGTAAACTCCATATGGGTAGTAGCCAGGCCAGCAGTGTCTGCACATGTGAGGCAGTAAACATATCCACTGCACTAATATACTGCTCTTTACATGTAATGTTAAGTTCCCTACTAGATCAAATAGGTCCTGTGCAATTTGATGCCTTATTAGTCATTAATAATTTAATTCATTCAATTTCAAAAACAAAGCATTGATGCTTTAAAATGATAAATCACGTGGAACCCAAATTTACCGGACACTTAAATTCATAACAGTTCCTTTCTTTCTTGGTCCACTTTATACCTTTGCCTTATTGTTATAACATGGTTAATATCAGTGATTTGCCCATTAGCTGATCCACGTTTTCTGCATGTAAGTTATTGAAATTTTATTTGAGGAAAGTGGACATTGAAGCAGAAACATGCTATGGCCTCAGATCTGAGTTCTAAAGCCAACTGAGCAACACAAACAAATGGTGGCAATCATCCTAAGATGTCAATGATGTATGAGAACAAAATAATATACTTGAGATAGGCGCAAAAGGAAGCAGCTCAAGTAATATACAGCTTGTCAGTGTAGTGAGCAAGCACAAACAAAACCAACGTAAAGCTAAAACAAAAACAAAAAAAAATGCTAAAGCTGTCTGAATTGTTAATGAATTTAAAATGCCTCCTCAAATATGTGCAAGAGAAACTTGCAAAGTTTATACCCCTGACTCATTTTGGACCATGGTATTTCGACAGATGAAAGTGTTGACATTTTGATGTGTTGTTTATTGTAAGATATTTTAACATCTTTGAATTGCTTGTAGTTGGAGGATGTGCTAGAGTGAATCAGTAAATATAATTCAAACTACAGATGATGGAAAAAAAATGTGATTGTACAGTTTTTTAGATTGGCTATGATATCCCTGCCTCTGACTCATTTTGTGGCCCTGCGTAAGCTGCTTCAGCTGTTTATTCTCCAGCTGAAAAAATATATACAATATGTAAAAAAATATTACCGCACTGCTCTATTAATCAAGTTATAACATACATTTGTTTACAAGAGATTATAAGAATTGGAATTTGTGTGGTAAAAGAAAGAACAAGAAACCTGAAAAGGGTCAGGGTCCTTTGTGGGAAACACACATTTACTAAAGAGAATAATTTGTTGTGGGACATGAGTGGCATGGCTGGGTTATGGATGGAGTCAAATTTGGGTCAATAATTCTCATATGGGTCTCTGACTATGGACAGACAATTTACCCTACAGGCACTATGCTATGTTCCCTAAAATCTAGTTTCCAAACTGAACCAAATTGTCTAATTCATGGCAGATTCTTTTTTACAACTAATTTTAATAGAATTTACAAACTATACATGTAGTTGGGGTTGTGAGCATATTGCCAAACCTTATGGCATGAATTTAGAGGCTAAGTAGCAACTCACATGTTCATGTCATTTTTCCTTCACAGCTAGAGACCGTAGCCCAGAAGCAGTATAATGATGCTGCCTAATCCCCACGTCCCTCGGTCTCCACGACATAACAAAGGTTGCATCTTACTAGGTGGTGTCAGTTGTTGACCAGGGTGGCCGAAAAACACATCCATGTTGTCCAAAACCTGCAAAGAATCTTTTACACTTTGCCTAACGACAATACAATGAGTGCTTCAGTTGAACTCCTTCAACCTCTCACTTTGGGTTTCTTTGTCTTTTCTTTATATATTTAATTTATATACTGTAAAGTATATAAAAAGATCAGCTAAATCATGCAATGTTTTCATGCAACTCTTATTTTTCTTCAAAACTGTACATCATATATTATACATACTCTGCTAAGAACAGTAGTGGTTCAGTTGTATGTTATGTGTTGTGCAATAATAGCACATCTGTCTCACAGTAAGTAGATTGTGAGCTTCAGTCCCAGGTCCTCCCTGTGTGAAATATTGTAAAAAGGGTGCTGGGCCGCTGTAGGCGGCCAAGGGGTTCACATCCCTAGTATTATATATATTCTCACTCATGGACTCATAGGACACACCTTCAGGACTGCTGAGGTAGGCAATACCAACTCGGGACAAAAGGTGGCACTAATGTTGTCTCCCTTCTTGACAACTGCTCAAAGGCAAATGCATCATACTGGCTCTTTTACTAAGCTCAGCCAGCTATATATATATATATCTTATATATAAACGTCTACACATGGAACTGTGTGTGTCTGTGTGTCTGGCCCGAAGTGTGAGGCTGCAGCAATGATGCTCAAACAGCCGTCAAGGCGGCCCCAAGTTAACGAGTCAGAGACAAATTTGCTTAGCCACTGACAGACAAGGGGGGCGAACACGTCCGCAAAATGAAAATACCGATTGCATTTCAGTTTTTTTCTGACAATTTCAATAGTTTCTAGGAGCCCGGGCTTTTTACAGCACAGGCTTAGACAGCTAATATATCCTTCTATATAAAAGCGGTCGGGATTGTCCTTCCGTCCTGTGAGTGCTACGCAGGCGCGGAGTTTCACACACGCCCCGTCCATTTTGCAATGCACGATGGGATTTGTAGTTTCGTTTTTCCAGGTAAAAGATGATTTTCTACTCCAGACTGTGCGAGTAGCACGGAGTTTCACACACACCCCGTCTATTTTGCAATGCACGATGGGATTTGTAGTTTTGTTTTTCCAGGTAAAAGATGATTTTCTCCTCCAGACTGTGCGAGTAGCACGGAGTTTCACACACGCCCCGTCTATTTTGCAATGCACGATGGGATTTGTAGTTTCGTTTTTCCAGGTAAAAGATGATTTTCTCCTCCAGACTGTGCGATATCTTCTTCTTCTTTCTTACTATATAAAAGCAGTCGGGATTGTCCTTCCGTCCCGTGAGTGGAAAGCGTAGCGGTATTCCGCTTATCACAGACTTACTACTTGCAGCTTGAGGTACGAAGCGACATGATGTGAGCAGAGTTCTGGTGCTCCCATCCTTCCCTTGCTTTTGTGAGCGATGCGCTGGAAAAATAGACAAAATTATGTCTCTGGAAATAATTAATGTTGATGGAGTACAAATGCCTCACCGCATAGTAAATATCGGGGGGTTCAAAAGGGCGACCTCAATATAGAAAAAAAGTTTAAATTTCATCACAAAAATAACAGAAACTACGAGTATTAAAGTAATACCGCTCAAATGCAATATAACCAAATTAATGAGTTTGTATAAAATATCAAATTGATCTACATATTGAATTGCCTTAAGAAGTGGTCAACTTAAAAGTCGGTCGCCTTAAAAGGCGGGTCAGCCTAGTTTATATATATATAGAAAGAAGGTTGTTATTTGAGACCAAGACAGAGCTCCATATGAAGGCCATTTCTTCTTGCCCAATCACACACTTTAATTTCCAGCTTTTTTGGTCATTGGATGGGGATCACCTGGCTGGTGTCTAGACCATTGCTTTGGTGTCCACTATGATTCTATGGTCTCCTTTATACCATATCTAGAAAATGCAATGATTCAAATTACACTCATTTGTTGAGTATAACCTTGTTTTGTATGTTTTGTTACTTGTCAGTTTTCATCCTTACTTCCTTATGTAATGCATCCCTCTGCTATTTTTCATACCATTCTGGACCTCCTCTTACAGGGTTATTAGGTATTCTGGAAATTCTACAGCTAAAACAAATTTAGATGTTTTATTTAATAAAAAATTGAAGAGAAAAAGAGAGACAAACAATAATGAAGTACAAAAAGTGTAGAGCTTTAAATTGTTTTTGTTATTATCGGAACAAAGAATGGAATAGCAGGTAAAAAAGTTGAATAGAAATATTAAAGTACAATGAGGTTTAATTTCCTTGTTAATTCTTACAATGTGTTTATGAAAAATTTAATTTACATTTGAAAGCCTGTGTGTGCTGTATATTCACATAGAGATTACCTCAAGATAGTCGCCTCACTATTACAAACCTATAAGCTGATATTCATTTTTGTAGGATCTATTCTTTACAACTCTATTCTTATGTCACATTCAAAAGCTTATGTGAGAGAAAAAAATAGGTTCGAGTGATTCTTACTATAAATAAAGACATATCAGATGCTGGGAGAATTGTAATTGAGGGAGATAAAAATTCTGTTGTCACATTAGATGGCCCCAAAAAGACTTTATTGTAGAATGGTTGGGAGAATGTGGATAGCCAGTTGTGGGCAGCAAGTTAGCTGAGGTCTTTAGAACTGTGAATATATCTAAGTCTGCTATAATTGTGGACCCTCCCAGAAGTTTATTTTCTCTAGTGCTGCAGACTTGAGTTTTTGTGTTCCTTTCTACGTTTGTCAACTGGCCATAATTAAACAGTTAATTAATGGATATATATTGTTGGGCTCAATTTACTTTAATCAGTTTCAAAGTGCAGGTCAAGTCTGTTAGAATGAAGAGCAATGGCATGAAATAAAAATGTTATAATGGAACTGGAACAAAGTATGGAGTAGACAATTCAATGGCAGAATCATTTTCTTCTTTCCAACATCAATGGCAGCAAGAATTCCCAACTTTTCGTGCAAAGTAAATTGCTGCCATTTGTTATTTTGTGACCTTTTTTTTTAACCTGAATTTTTTTTTGCATATGAAGATCATGATAAAAAGATTGAGAAAATGGAGGTCACCTTTGAAAATGAGAATTGCTGGATGCATAAATTTGCGAGTACAAAATTCAAAGAGAGATTCAAATGTAACAAAAAAAAAAAAAAAAAATTATGATGTGCACGTGTTCACAGGGTAAAATCTCTGCAAATCTATGATACATGCTGGAAACTGGTTAAGTAGCACAAACACAAGGAAAGATCAGCAGTCAGCTGTTTTGCTGAAGGGCAAGCCAAAAATGAATCCCCAATCTGGTTGATGTGCTGAGCGGGGTCAAGCCATGACTCGAGAAGCCCAGAAATAAAGTACAGTGTAATCTCAGATTTTTGTAATAGAGCCTAGCTGTAGCTCCACTTTCCTGAGGAGTTTGTTGCTTTTCATTATACGTCAGTGAAGCTAAACGGTATGCCTGGTTACGATATGGTTAAGATTAGAGTTGTGGGAGGGTTATCTGACTGAAATAATGATGACTGTCCCGTTAACCAAGTGACATAAACATACAATCCAATTCAGTGAACTCCTGAATTGAGGAGCTGCAGAAGAAATATATATGTTTTGCTGGTCTTTTCATGAAAAATGACTTAGTTGTAATAAATTTCGCAGATAAAATGGACTTCACTGTAATGAAGTTTCTTTAATCATTAGTTTTATAGAAAGTTGGCCAGGACCAAAACAAAAATTTGTTAAACCGAGTTCGTCCTAACGGAATTAGACTTATACAGTATTTTGTTTCCAAAACAAGACAAATTTTTGTCTTTATATGTAATCTTGATGTAAAAAGTATTTTGCACAGTTTTAATCTACCTGTGAAAGTAGTCTACCCCTACTGAATTAAACTGAATTAAATTGAATTGATTAGTCCAGGGCTATTGGTATTATTTTTTAAATATTTTGCAAAACAAAATCTGCTTAATGCTTTTCTTTATTATGATGGGAACTGGGAAGTACCATCCATCATTTGTTGTGTTGATTCAGCCTATGTGCATATTTTATTTACAAGTCAGGATTGTTGAAATTTAAAAATCCTTGCCATTATATAGGTATGTGATACTTCGCCACAGGAGAAACAAAGCAAAACTACATCAGTCACACTTATTCTAATCAGTATTCGCTCTGTCCATTGACTGGAGTCTCTCATTTATTTTCTGGTTATGCCTCCTAAATGTTGTTTAAAATGTGACCTTGTTACTCGATGTTTTATTGAACATCACACCCTTGTTTATCTGATTGGAAGGTGTTGTCTAGGCAAGGTTTTAGTGGGCTTGATTTTTGTCAACATGTGCTGCCCTTCCATTTATTATGCAAACACACTTTATTTGAGTTGCGCATTAGCCTCAAAATGAGCAAACATTTCCTGACATCATTGGCCATTAGCCATATTAGGGCAATTTTACTGAAAAGGTTACTGCCTAATTCTGATTTTGAAAGACATGAAGAATAATGCTTTTGCTAACTTGGAAAATAATATATAAATGTTTGTACAGCAAACACCACTATTTACAGTTGATGATGTCCTAATAAGAGTCTTTCTTTCGTATTGTTCCTGTCTCTCTCTATATACTGTATATATATTGTCACACACGTGAGCATGGGAAGCAGTCTAAGGGCTTAGGTGGGAGTAAGATGCAGAGTCTGGGGTTGATTAATTGCACTAATGCCTTTTCTCCCTCTTCCACAGACCTCCAGAAGGAAAGCCCACCTAAAACTCCTCACACTTCTGGCAGCAGTTCGCACCCTCTACTGAGTCCATTTCTGCCAGAGGACCCTCTCTTTCCTGCCTTTCAGCTATAAAACCTGATCATTCCTTTTCTTTAGTCTGTCTTCTTGTTTGAATTTCTTTTTGTTTGAAACCTACAGTATACAGGGTGGATCCCCCAAATCTTTATCTTGTTTTTGTCTGTAATTTACTATATATATATATATATACTAGCAAAATACCCACGCTTCGCAACAGAGAAATAGTGTGGTAAAGAAGTTATGAAAAAGAAAAGGAAACATTTTAAAAATAACGTAACATGATTGTCAATGTAATTGTCGTAGGCTTATTTTAGTATTGACAGTGAATTTGATGATTGTAAAGAGTTTAATTTATGATTGTAAATGTTGTGTATGAGAAATGCACATTTTTAGGATGTAAGGATCTCTTTGTGAACGACGTTTGCAGTTCTGCCCTCGGGATGTAAAATGACCAAACTGTCTGCTGAGCTTACTTTTGAGCATACAATGTACAGTTTGGATTATTAGAAGAAATGTTGTGTCAAGTCAATGGCAACCTTTTTTAGACTCTGGCCCTGTGACTTATTTATTGTCATAGTAAAGCAGACCCTTACTGGAAATTGGAGGCGTTTGAATTGGAAGGGGAGGTCAGAGGGTATGAGAAGGAATGCGAGGAATAAATACAGTCTCTCCTGAGCCAGTTCCAGTGAAGAAAGTTGCCTCAATGAGGTCCTTGTGCAGAGATTTGATCTGAAGCCTGGTACCATTACAAAGTTTTGGTGGCTGTAAGTTTCGTAGTAAAGCAGTGGAGTAAACGAAAAGGCAGGAGTCACCAGCAGGAAGACGTGAAGCAAGGCCAACAATAGCAGGCTTGAAGCGGTGGAGTCAATGAAAAGGCAGGAGTCACCAGCAGGAAGACGTGAAGCAAGGCAAACAATAACAGGCTTGAAGCGGTGGAGTAAAGAAGAAGTTAGCAGTGAGCACAACGAACAGCTGAGGAAAGTAAGGAAGCGAGTGAGGAGGCACATGAGCGCGGGATGTCATTAGTACATATAGATAGGACAGTGGCCTTGTGTGTCTCTGCTGTGAAAAAAATCCTCTGTTAACGGAATAAAGAATGAAACCACCAAAAGGAGAGGTGAGGAATTCCAAAAGTTCCTTACAGCATAATGGTGAGAACTGCCAAAAAGAAGATGTTATTTTCGAAAGTTCATTACGGGGCACAGTGCGAAATGAAACATTCTTAACATTTGTAAGTACAGTTTAAAGGATGAGCATGGGAAATGTGGACTTCCTACGTATATTGGAAGTTGCAGAAATAGTGAGGAGGGGTTTCCCCTATCTATACTGTACAGTTTAGGGGGTACATCTGTTTCCCCTCCTTGGATGTTTCAATAGGACATGAAACATACCTAACTTTTGTAAGTGCACTGCAAGGAATGAGCACACGAAATTTCAGCTTCCCATCTACGTATATGGAAAGTAGGAGAATTAGTCATAAGTCAGTGAGGGCTTTGCCTTTTGTATGTGTATATATGTGTGTGTATATATATTGTGGAAAGCATACCCCCGAACACAGACAGACCAACACCAGAATGTCCAAAACACACTTCTTTATTAATATTTTCAGCACCACAATGCCTTCTTTCACCAACTCTCTTCTTCTTTCTCTTCTTCTATCTCTCTCTTTCTCGACCTCCTCTTCCCTCCTCACAAGCTTCGTCTCCTTTCTCCCAACTCTGGCTCGTCTACTGGAGGGAGGCATCCCCCTTTATTATGACCCGGATGAGCCCCAGGTGCTCCCCTTGACGTCACTTCCTGGTGTGGCGGAAGTGTCAGGAAAGCCTCCGGAAGCACTCCGGGTGTTCTTGGAACTGCTCCCGGCAGCACTTCCTGGTGTGGCGGAAGTGCTGCCATCCAGGGTTCTCTAACTGTCCGGGCGCCCCCTGGCGGTGGCCACGTCCTCTCATAATGAGTGTCCCAGCTCCGTCCCTGTGGCCCCCAAATAGACCCGGGCGGCTGCCCTCTCATACCCGAGGAGAAGTATTGTCCAACTCGGGGACTATCCAGGCGTCCCGGCCGGGCAGTTTCCCCGCTTATCTGTGACAATATATACAGTGATCCCTCGCTATATCGCGCTTCGACTTTCGCGGCTTCACTCCATCGCGGATTTTAAATGTAAGCATATCTAAATATATATCACAGATTTTTCACTGGTTCACGGATTTCTGCGGACAATGGGTCTTTTAATTTATGGCACATGCTTCCTCAGTTTGTTTGCCCAGTTGATTTCATACAAGGGATGCTATTGGCGGATGGTTGAGAAGCTACCCAATCAGAGCATGTAATACGTATTAAATAAAACTCCTCAATGATATATGATATGCTTCCCGTGCGGTGCTTCGCACACTTAAAAGCTCTAGCAGCACGTATTGATTTTTGATTGTTTGCTTTTCTCTGTCTCTCTCACTCTCTGACATTCTCTGCTCCTGACGGAGGGGGTGTGAGCAGAGGGGCTGTGTGCACAGAGGCTGTTTGTCTAGAGGATATGGACGCTCCTCTCAAAAATGCTGAAAGACTACCTTCACATTGCTCCCTTTTTCTTGTAGCCGTTTTATGGCGGTGCTTCGCATACTTAAAAGCCCAACAGCTCGTATTGATTTTTGATTGTTTGCTTTTCTCTCTGTCTCTCTCTCTCTCTGACATTCTCTGCTCCTGACGTGCACTCCTTTGAAGAGGAAGATATGTTTGCATTCTTTTAATTGTGAGAAAGAACTGTCATCTCTGTCTTGTCATGGAGCACAGTTTAAACTTTTGACTAAAGGGTGTTCTTTCATGTCTAGAGGGCTCTAATAATGTTAAAAAACGTATTTAGAAGGTAAACAGGTTTTCTATGCTCTAACTGCAAAAATATTAGATTTATAAATAAAGAATCCTACTT
>JANRMT010062791.1:82170675-82196935 GCA_026402145.1 Polypterus bichir lapradei | reverse complement strand
TATATATATATATATATGTGTGTGTGTGTGTGTGTGTTGGGTATTACCAAACTGTTGTTTAGTAATTCTAAATATTTTTTGTGGGATACCGAAGAATTTTACAGGAACTGTTAAGGGATTTCTGTAAACCAATACTCCAGAAGGAAGATAACAATAAGCAAAAGATGTGCAGTATAAAATGGGGTTTAAATGATGTATGAAGAAAAAATCATAAAATAACATATAAGAATATCTTAGACCACCTTGTTGCTCACTAAACAATACAAGAACATACAATGAAAATGCAAAAAAAAAATATTCGCAAAGATGAATCTTAGAATGTGAAATATATTGAACTACAAAGAACATTTTCTTTGCAACATTTTTTACATCTCATTTTTCTATGTTGTGTTCTGGTAGTGGCCTAAGCAGTACTAGAGAATCACGAAAGGGGCCATTCAGAAAATAAAAGAATAATTTTTGATAAGATGTTATATGTGATAAGGTACTATTTTGAATGTCTTATGTACTTAAAAGCTATTATGATTTGTACAGGTAGACACAGTAGAGAATGGTACGTTGTAAATGTGATAAAAGTTTTACATTGCTTTAAGACCAGTGGGAGTAAGTACTAGAAAACAATACATATTTTCCTTATCTAGCAAAAATGATTTTGCCCACAACTCTGCCTCAAAAAAATAAACTATTCCACAAAAATGTGACAAATATTTACCACAAATTTCTCAATAGATCACAGTTCAGGTATTTTGATTGAATTCCAAAAATGTGGAATGCCACAGGTAAGTAAATAATGGCATATGCTCTTTGTAAATTTTTGCACAGTCAACCCTAGATACAAAATGATAACCTGTATCTAAAATTAGCACAAACCAGACACTCTTGGTTACATTTGTCTAATGCCAACGCTAAGGACACATGTAAAGAGGACAATAGGGAGCTGTGTGCCACAAGCATTTATTGTATGAAGCAGACTATTAGAATGTACACAGAATGGACATTTGTGGGTTTGTTTAAAAGTATAATTTTATAAAAATTTGCCTAGCTATAATAATGAATGTTCTTAATGTCACAGAATATGTATCTGCTGCATTACAGAAATTGTACAAAAAAGGTTTATTACTCTGATTGCTCATTGTTCGATAAAGAATTACCACTGACATTTCACAGATAGGCAAAGCCATCAGGGGAGGATCTCAGCTCACAGATGATAAATACTACTGGAAAGCCCAAATTCTCAGTTTTCATGGAGAAATTTAAGAATCTTGATACATCAGTCTATGATAAATAAAGCTTAGAATAAACATATCTGGAACAAACATGGCTATGGTAATTTCCTGTACTTTGACATCAGCAATTTTGGGAATGCATTCTATTCTCTGATTGGCTTAAAATGATGCTTTTATGTTAGCAATAAACTCTTTGGTTTGCAAACATCTACATCACTCAGCATAATCCAGTTTAATGTCCATGAATGAAAGGTGGCATAAAGATATTCTCTTCTAAAGAAGATTTTATAGGAAAGCAAAGAGCACCCTGAAAAGTGTCAGAAAGCTTAGTTTCTGTACTCCTTAGAGGAAGTTAAAGCTTTGTGATATTTTAAATTGATATGTATTTAATAAGACTTGAAATAATCATGTCACGAGGAACCAGGAACATGCTGTCACTGAGACTTTGGGTCTCAAAGGATTAAACAAGGTAAGACTTAACAATGGTTCTATACGATAGACTTAACAGGAACAAATACAAATATATGAAAGTCCTGTTCAAGAAATCAATTAACTAAACCACAAATGAGTCCATTCAATACAGCATGATAGATTACAAAGAACACAGATACTAAACCAAATGTTCTATTATTTTGCTCCAACTTCAAAAAATAAAAACTGCTGGGTGACTCGGGAAAGCGTACGTCTTTTCAACTAAAATAAAGCAAACAATTGAAGTAAGCTGAAATGTGCCTGTCTAGATTGAGAACAAAAGATCAGACTTCAAACCAGTGATATAGTGCTCCCATTCTTAAAAGTAGAAAAGTCAATGCTCATATAAATTACTCAAGGAAGTATGGTAATAGTTGAATAGTGTACAAAATGCACAGTTCTTTCAGTTGTTCCAATATACCAAGCATCCAAAGCAAATAAAATAAAGGTGACAGTTAGTAAACAAGCTGACAAATTAGAAGAAGATACATAATATAACTCAAGAGAATGTAAAAACAAATCATTGTATACCATTTACAGCTAATACTGTGCATTCCTAATATCCATCCGTTCATCCATTTTCTTAAACCTCTTATCCGAGACAGTGCCACAGGACAACTATATATATTGTTACAAAACTTGAAAAATAACAGAAATGTACTATACCTACAAAAGCAACAGAGAATAATCACATGTCTATTTAACTGAACTACATTCACAATTCCACTTAGGTCATCTGCTTACCTTGTAATTCAATTTGGAGGTAAATTTTCATGTTCCTTGTTTCAGAAGTTATTACTTTATTCACATTTATAAATTACATTATGTATATATTATATATTATATGTTCTTTATAAACAGACAGCATTTAATAGAATTACAAAGTCACCAAAAGACCAGAAAGTGGTAAAGAACCTCAATATCTCTGCATGTACAAATATATGCAGAAGCTAGATGAGAGCTACATCCTTCTGATTTTACAAAAGGAAGAAAATAATTAATTTTGAAGTATTGAAAGTGAGAAACAAGGTGTTTATGCTGTTAAAGTTTCATCAGGTGTGAGCCTGAATTGTAGCAAATACAGAGGACATGCTATATAGATGAGTGAGTGGTACGGAAGGGTAGAAGGTCAGATTTCATGATAGAAACAAACTTCTAAGAAGATAAAGGTTGAATTTTACTTGATCATTCACTCCTAGCAGGATGTGTGAAAAAATAAGTTTAGCTTCTGTATTTTGTTTTCTGTGTTTCTTTTGCATTTTGTCATTTTTAGAGTAAATGTTTTTGAATCGGGCGGCATGGGTACCGCTGCTGCCTCACAGTTAGGAGACCCGGGTTGGCTTCCTGGGTCCTCCCTGCCTGGGGTTTGCATGTTCTCCCTGTGTCTGCGTGGGTTTCCTCCGGGTGCTCCGGTTTCCTCCCACAGTCCAAAGACATGCAGGTTAGGTGCATTGGCGATCCTAAATTGTCCCTAGTGTGTGCTTTGTGTGTGTGTGTGTGTGTGCCCTGCGGTGGGCTGGTGCCCTGCCTGGGGTTTGTTACCTGCCTTGCACCCTGTGTTGGCTGGGATTGGCTCCAGCAGACCCCCCTGACCCTGTAGTTAGGATATAGCGGGTTGGATAATGGATGGATGGATGGATGTTTTTGAACCCGTCAGCATTCAAAAAAGAGTAATTAACACATTCAAGATATTGAATTCAAGGTATTCCTCCAAAGATTACTGCCCGGGGCAGGGATACTACTATAACAAATGCTTGAAATTAAGGCAACTAGAAATAAGGCATCATGGATTACCCTCTTTTATTTAAAGGAAATAGGCAACGATGTTAAGTCTTTTGTTATTAAATCTTATACAATACAATACAATACAGTTTATTTTTGTATAGCCCAAAATCACACAGGAAGTGCCACAATGGGCTTTAACAGGCCCTGCCTCTTGACAACCCCCCAGCCTTGACTCTCTAAGAAGACAAGGAAAAACTCCCAAAAAAACCTTGTAGGGAAAAATGGAAGAAACCTCGTCTGGTAGAACATCTGCAGCATCTTACTGCAGATGTTGAACGATGCCAACCTTCTCAGAAAGTATAGTCTGCTCTGACCTTTCTTACATAGAGCATCAGTATTGGCAGTCCAGTCCAATTTGTCATCCAGCTGCACTCCCAGGTATTTATAGGTCTGCACCCTCTGCACACAGTCACCTCTGATGATCACAGGGTCCATGAGGGGCCTGGGCCTCCTAAAATCCACCACCAGTTCCTTGGTTTTGCTGGTGTTAAGATGTAAGTGGTTTGAGTCGCACCATTTAACAAAGTCTTTGATTAGCTTCCTGTACTCCTCCTCCTGCCCACTCCTGATGCAGCCCACAATAGCAGTGTCATCAGCGAACTTTTGCACGTGACAGGACTCTGAGTCATATTGGAAGTCTGATGTATATAGATTGAACAGGACCGGAGAAAGTACAGTCCCCTGCGGTGCCCCTGTATTGCTGAACACAATGTCAGACCTGCAGTTCCCAAGACGCACATATTGAGGTCTGTCTGTAAGATAGTCCACAATCCATGCCACCAGGTGTGAGTCTACTCCCATCTCAGTCAGCTTGTCTCTAAGGAGCAGAGGTTGGATGGTGTTGAAGGCGCTAGAGAAGTCCAAAGACATAATTCTTACAGCACCACTGCCTCTGTCCAGGTGGGAGAGGGATCGGTGTAGCATATAGATGATGGCATCCTCCGCTCCCACCTTCTCCTGGTATGCGAACTGCAGAGGGTCGAGGGCGTGGCGGACCTGTGGCCTCAGGTGGTGAAGCAGCAGCCGCTCCATGGTCTTCATCAGATGTGACGTCAGAGCAACAGGCCGGAAGTCATTCAGCTCACTAGGTCGTGATACCTTTGGGACAGGGGTGATACAAGATGTTTTCCAAAGCCTTGGGACTCTCCCCTGATCCAGGCTCAGGTTGAAGATGCGCTGTAGAGGACTCCCCAGTTCCAACGCACAGGCCTTCAGCAGTCGTGGTGATACACCATCTGGACCCGCTGCTTTGCTGGCACGAAGTCTTTTCAACTCTCTGCTCACATGGGCTGCTGTAATTGTGGGTGGGGATGTCTCACCTATGCTGGTACCAGCAGCAATAAATAAAGCATAATAATAAAAATTTTAGAAGTACAGAGCAGAATTTAACAGTAAATGATATCATATAATAAGATTTTGATATTTTTAGAGTGCTGGAGACCTCATCCGTCAAGCTGCCTCCCCATTTGGCCATTCCACGGCTGAAACGTTGCTCGGCCAGCCAATCCGATGAAAGGGCCCCTCTTTCCCATGATTCCTGTGATCCTCCACCAGGGATGACTTTACCATAGGCAGGCAAACAACTTGGCAGGTGGGCCGTGGCACCAATTGCCACATTTGAGTACCGAGAACAGAAACAGAATAGGTGAGGGTTAGTATTCAATTATACTTATCATGTTACTTATGTTTTAGTGCTAATGACTAACAACAGAGATGCAGTATGTACAGTTAATCAGCAGCTCTAGTCAGGATATGCTAAACTGAAGTAGTAAGTCTTCAGCCGGGATTTAAAGGCTGGGACCGAAGGGGCATCTCTTATAGAAGCAGGAAGACCATTCCACAGTTTAGGGGCCCTGTAGCTAAAAGCTCGACCTCCCACTGTTATTTTATTAATCCTTGGAATCATAAGCAGACCGGCATCTTGAGATCTTAATGTGCGCTCAGGTTTGTAAGTCATGATAAGTTCAGACAAGTAAGCCGGACCTTGGCCATTTAATGCTTTATATGTTAAAAGGAGGATTTTGAAATCTGCCCTAAACTTAACCGGGAGCCAGTGTAAGGATTTAAGAACTGGAGTTATGTGTTCATATTTTCTTGTTCTTGTAATAATTCTTGCAGCCGCATTTTGGATTAACTGGAGGCTGTATAAAGAACAGTTTGAACAGCCAGTGAACACCGCATTGCAGTAGTCAATCCTACTAGAGATAAATGCATGAATTAATTTCTCACAATCCTGTTTATTTAGAAAGTACCTTAATTTCCTAACATTTTTAAGATGGAAGAAACATGTTTTGGACAACTTTGTAATATGTGCTTTAAATGACATGCTAGAATCAAAGATAACTCCTAGATTGCGGGCTGATTCAGGGCTGATCTGTCCAATAAAGGGCTCTACTACTACCACCACCACCAGACTGCATGAAAGTCTCTTTCAACTTTACCAAAAACTCTGTGGCTAGATACCAATTTAGCACTTGCTACAACAGGCAGATTAAGCTCTTCAGGCAGTGTCTTCTCCTGATTCCATATTTAAAGGTGCTGCTTATCCAGTGTAAACAACAAATATGAAAATAATGCATTCTAGAAGTTGAATATTTTCTATATTATTTATTTTGTGCATGTCCAGCACGAAAATGCAATTGAAAACTTTCAATACCTCAAGTGACAGGCTCACCCAAAAACCCTGTAAGACAAACTATACATTAACAGACAGAAAAGGTTTAAACTGCTTAGACTTCTGTTTAGCAAGAAGATTTACTTTCAGGACATGCTGATTATTATTATTTTTGTTTGTTTGTTGCATCTAAACAAACATATTTTAGGCTATTATCGTTAGGATTTTGTCATTTTGGATATATTTAAAATTGACCTTAATTTTATAGCACATTGACAAAAAAACTCTTCAGTCATGAGAAATTTCAATACACATATTTAGATTACAGCAGTTTATAATCAGACATCCAATCTGCTTACCCAATTTAGTGTTACCATAGCAGCACTGGGTACAAAGCAAGAACCAGTCCTAGACAGGACATCCGTATAATGCAGTGCATATTTATTCACACACCCGCTCACTTATCTAGTTCCAATTTTGATTTTGGCCATTTTTTTGGCCATCAGACCTTACTTTGTTCTTTGTTACTTAGTATTGCCTAATCTTATTTTTATATTCTTCTTTTTTCTTTCTTCATCTTGTAAAGCACTTTGAGCTACATCATTTGCATGAAAACATGCTATATAAATAAATGTTGTTGCTGCATGTTTTTGTGATAAAAGGCAAAAATCAGGACCAGATCAGGATTCAAACTCAAAAATCTAGAAATGTCAGAAATGTAGTCTACAGTCAAGCAAAACTTTTTCATCATGAATAGACAAATAATCAGAAATAAAAAACAGTACCTATCTATGCAGTAGGGGCTTCATTAGACATCTAGAACATTAAAAACATTTACTGCAGTTAAACATTTAGCAGAGGATGTACTCCAATAGATCTGCAGATTCATTATGTATCTGTACTAAACACACTGTTCTGTAGATCACATGAAATGAAAAAATAATGCTGTCTGTTATTGTTTGTAGTCGTCTTATCTAAGTAAATGAACTTGTTGTTGAATCTTAAAGTTAATTTGTCACATTTAATTTAACAAGTTCATTTTGGGCACTGAGACATAGGGGCAGATCCAGCTACTGTGCTTTGTCATTGTTAAGCTATTTGTTATACATTCCGTTTATTATAAATGCATTGCACAACAGCTACTTGGAAACTTTCAGTTCCATGATTAATGTACTGTATTTCCTTGTCATGTGCAAGTACTGGAACAAGCAACTTGTGAGATGATTATTTGCTAACAGCTAAAAATAAATAAAATAAATAAATAATGTTCCAAAATGTGTTGCTTTATAATCAGTCTGGAAACTACAAAGTGACCAGATAACCAGAGATGAAAAACATTTCTTCCTCTTTACCTTAAACTTTTCATAGTCACAGAGTGTGTCAGTAAAGCCAGATATGATTTTGTGTTGGACTTTTCATTGATATTCAGTACATGAATATGACAAATTATATCACAAGGTTATTTGTAATCCGACTTTTTTTTTTTGTCAGTGTATCAATTACCAACATTTAGTATGCAGCAAGTGAGGATTCCTGCACTGCCCTTGGATAAAAGCCATGGATTACAAAAATCCATCCATCCATCCATTATCCAACCCACTATATCCCAATTTACAGGGTCACGGGGGTCTGCTGGAGCCAATGGATTACAAAAATAATTTGGAAAATCATGTCTTCAAATAAGTAGTTGTAGCCTGGTAGATTTTGGACTACTTCCTGCAACTGTTAGCTGGGTGCAGGCGGCATATTTTCTGTTTTATACCTCCTCAGTGGGCATTGTTTTTGCTCAACCTTTGTCTTATATGTAACAGTGGCATGTTTGTGGGTGTTGCACAGGAAAATAATATAATTGGAAATTGTCCAGTTGATCAGCTGTTTTTAGAAGTGAAAAATTAAGTGGTTTCATTTTTTAATGCACAATTCTAAGCTCTGTTCAATCCACTAAATCATATGTGTTTACTTCATGATAGATCTCACATATGTAACTGGCAAAAGTAAGATTATAGGTAAGATTAGGCTACTTTTGCATTCAGAGAAAAACTGGAAGAAAAATGAACTAAAGGTGACAAACTCATTAACCCTGCTGTCTCAAGTCTCAAAAATGAGACTTCACATTCTTTTTGATTCACTGTTTAAGTTTAAAAACTCCCTCAGTGGGCACATGAGACTGTGGCAACATGTCTGTTAGCTATCCAAATGAGCTTGAACGACTCTAAAACATTTTGAATATTGGTTCATATTGTGGGAAACAGGAACGGCACGGTGGCGCAGTGGTAGCGCTGCTGCCTCGCAGTTAGGAGACCCGGGTTTGCTTCCTGGGTCCTCCCTGCGTGGAGTTTGCATGTTCTCTGCGTGGGTTTCCTCCCACAGTTCAAAGACATGCAGGTTAGGTGGGCTGGTGAATCTAGATTGGCCCGCTTGTGTGTGTCCTGCGGTGGGTTGGCACCCTGCCTGGGATTAGTTCCTGCCTTGTGGCTCCAGCAGACCCCTGTGTTCGGATTCAGCGGGTTGGATAATGCAGTTAACATAAAATACATGAGATGAACCATTCAATTCAGAGATACAGAGAGCTGTTGCCTAGTCTTAAGAACCAATTCCTGAAACTCTGCTGTAATCCCTGTTCCTGCAGTCAGAGCCACAGGAAACACTACCAGAAATCAAACCCTTGTAGGACATCTGTTACTGGATCTTGTCCCATCTATTTCTATCTGCTCAGTAAGTCTCCTACTGTACTCCATCCATCCATCCATTTTCCAACCCGTTGAATCCAAACACAGGGTCACGGGGGTCTGCTGGTGCCAATCCCAGCCAGCACAGGGCGCAAGGCAGGAACCAATCCTGGGGAGGGCGCCAACCCACCGCAGGACACACACACCCACACCCACACACCAAGCACACACTAGGGACAATTTAGAATCTCCAATCCACCTAACCTGCATGTCTTTGGACTGTGGGAGGAAACCGGAGTACCTGGAGGACACCCACGCAGACACAGGGAGAACATGCAAACTCCACGCACTCCTACTGTACTCCCTCCAGATATTTGTGTACTCCACTCATTGCTTCCTTCTTTCCGTTTAAGACAGGGGTTGTGCACAAAGCAGCACCTTCCACTCACCTGCTGGAAGCAAAGGAGCAAGGCAAGCCCCGGTAGAATCTCCATACTTAAACTTATTGTATCTAGCTACTGACTTCAATATTTTATTATCTTTTTTAATTTAGACTGTATTATGTCTCATATTGATGAAAATAATACAGTACCAAATATCCTGATGAGTGGCTCTAACATAATTATCATATTGAAGAAAAGAACACCCCACGGCTATCTTTGGTACCATATAGATAGCAGTTTACACTGGTGGCAGTGTGTTTGATTGCATTTTTATTAAAGAGGACAGTAAGTTACAGCCACTAACCAAGATATTTAGCAATGCAGCTTCTTGCCGCTCCTATCCCCCCTCCTTGGCAATGGTGTGATAACGAAGAACATGTCTTACATTACCGTTTAATTGAATTATGCCTTCTCTAATCATTCTTGTTTGTTATACATAGTAAGGTATATCACTTTAACATATTTTATTCATTTGAAAAAGAAATCTACTCTCTATATATAAAATCCTAAACCTAAAAGTGCAATGATTTTGTGTAATAATTTTATGTCATGTTTTTATGTCACACTTTAAATTGGGCTTATTTTACAACATACATCTATATGTTTGGTATCATTCTTTTCAGAATTTATCAAACTTTAATGTGATGTTGTTAGATTTTCAGATTCTTCAGATTCTTATTCTATTTTTAAATTGTAAACAAAAAAATATCAAGAACTAACATCCCGTGAGACTTTGTGCCAAAAGATTTAACCACGCCGGGGCCGGAAATAAAAGACAAAGAGTAGGACAGCTGCTGTACAGGCTTTTAAATGTTCAAGTGGCATGCAAGATGCAGATCATGTGGCACAGCAGCAGCAGCAAGCCAGCATCTTATCGAGCAAAGAGGAGGTAAAAAAAATTGTATTTGTTTCCCATTGTATCACTGTTTAAGAGGGGGTTTTGGAGGAGTGACCATGTCTCTTTGGGGTGCGTTGGGCACCCCTCTTCACAATGCAAGCAGCAGAGACGCGAAGTGGCTGGTGTGTAGTGCAGGCCAGGGAGGGTTGGCAACTGAAGCAAGCAGGGAGGAACCCCTAGTAATTATTTAAAATATTGAAATACTGATGCATGGTGTAATCCAGACAAACACAGTCTTTCTGTAGCTTACAGATATAGCAGTCTTTTTACTTAATATATTGTATGTGCAAATTCAAATGTTTTATTGTAATTATGCATAACAAATCTTCTCTGCCTATTAAAAGACACACTAAAATGTTTTATGTTAATTTCAGTGTAGAAATAAAACCAGATAGCAAGACTAATTCAGAAGTACAATTGTTTGACTGATACTGTATATGCCGTGGAAGTTGTGACATTTTCTATAGAAATAAAGCTTAAAGAAAAGATGCAGATGAGCAGAACTTTAAATTTTGAGCTGCCTGAAAATGAGATGGGAGAAAACACAAAGGATACTAGTTCACATTAGTCAGACACTCCATCACATAACAAGTATAGAAAAATGCTTATCTTTGTCACTCAGATGTTACACCCACAAACGATGAGTTGTGAGCTATTTTTCTCAATTTCTGGGATGAGGCTCCAACACCTCCGCACAACCACAAGAACTTCATATGAGCCATCATGAGGGAAAAAAACAAACTTTTTTATTGACAGTCTTATGATATTTTGGATGTACTGCATACTGAAGAATTTTTCAATAATTTAAATTAGTCAACACAGATAAGTTGTTTGTACATTGTCAATGTCCTGTCATGATTTACCCCCATTTAAATGTTTCACTAAAGTACAACTTTGTATGGGTGTATATAGACCCATATCAACTATCTCATCTCATATGTGAGTTCTGAGAAGTCACGAGCATCATGGCATTTTCTAATCACCACTAGCCATAAATATTTTCTTGGTCTTTGGTTTTGTTGATAAATTCCATTGTAAAGCGACTTATCAGTTAAATTACTTTGACCTTCTTGGCACTATCTGCATGAACTTGTTTTCTTCATATCTATTAACAGGATTTTAAGAGTGCTTGTCTTACTCAAGGGTCATTGCTTACATTATTGGCTTACCCCCACTGACTTTAGACCCACTAGCAATGTAAAAACCTGACAAACTAAGGACTTTCTGTGTTTTTACCCTTAAACAATGTTATTTTTCCCTTTTTATGATGGTACCAGTGGTAATACTAATATCTGCCAGAGATGGCACATTAGATTCAGGCTCAGTAACTTAGAGAGCATTGAAATGCATGACTTTTTAATGAAAAGTCCAGGGCTGTTTCAAATGATGCATTTTCAGAAAAGATATTACTGGTTTTGACTCCATGCTTTGAATGTCACTTGAATTACCCCAGTCACCCCTAGTGATACGTCTTTCAATAACTATGCTATTACAGGACTTTACCATTCATTAACCTGAGACCTATCTTCTTACATTTCCCTCTTCCTTGAGGTAATCAGCTATCCTTTCATTTCCAAGCCACCTGTAACGCTATATAATGGTAGGGTCTCAATATAAGTCCGGTCTTGTGAATTTAGATTCAAGATCTTTATTACTTTTCTAAGATGAGCATGAACAATGTGAGATACTCATATTGATCCACAGAGTTCACTCCATTTAACTTTCCCTTGAAATTTCCTGATTAGTCAAAGACCAGTATGGTTAAATAGAAGGAGGCCCAAGGTGACGCATACAAAAAAAAAATGATTGAAATAAAAAGGGTGCAAGTAATATATAAGAGAATTTAAAGAAGTATAAAATATACATAAATCTATCTATCCATTTTCTCAGCCCATGTTTTTCATTACAGGGATGTTGAAAGCAGGAGTCTATCCTGAAAACTCTTGAGTGTCAGAAAAATACTAACCCTGAACACACATTACACAACTCACATATGCCTTGTTTCACCCTGAACAAATTTAAAGTGACCAATTAACTAAATATGTGAAACTAACCCTGAACACTCCATCACACAACTCACATATTCGTTGTTCCACACTGAACAGATTTAAAGTGACCAATTAACTAAATATGTGCATATATAGGATATAAGGACAAAACTGAAGTATCTGGATAAAACCCACACAGATCCAGGGAATACAGGCAAACTTCACATCTGCAATAACTAGGGACAGAAATCAAACTCAGGCAACTGGAAGACAATGCTGACATTTTCAGAATTAAACATAGACACAGTGTTAAATATCAATGTATAAACAGGAATAATTAAATAAATAAAGATATATCTACAATAATAAAAAGTAGTGTATAACTAACAATCATCTAGTTACATATCAGTGGTGCCAGAGACAAATGAACATGCAAGTTTTTTGAACATTCACATGATATCAGTATCCTAGCCAATAAATGTTCTGTATGGAGGTTTGTTTTCCACAAAATATATTGGAGTGAAAATGTACTCAATACTTACATTAGTAACATAATGGCTGTGTCATTTCTCTGTATAAGCCAACAAAAACGACTTGATCTTTGTTTTCCGAGTAATGGTGTGGAAGTTACCCCATGGAAAACTTTACACTAATTAGCAGTGCTCCTTTAATGACAAAGTAAAAATTCTGGAGATAAAACTAAATTTAAAAGAATGGTGAAAATACAGTTTGCTCCCAATAATCCTAATTAAAATATTGTTTCTGTGGCTGTGAATATAACTAATTAAAATTATCAATTCTTTACTCATTAGGTTTATACTCGTGTTATAAATGTTCTCCTTGTACATCCACAACTTAGCACTTTTCTTGTCTTTAATGTTCCTGTGATTTTATTTGAAATAGCATAGTATCATCATCATCATCATTAAAAAAAAAGAGTATTTCTCATTTAGTTGAAAAACTGACATTTGGCAGGGTGGGCACTTCATGCAAATGAATGCCATCAGCCCAAGAGCATCACTGAACAACCTGTGGCTGTAGTCACAGAGATAAATTAGTCATTAAAAAAAAACTGGGTGATGTACTGCATGAAAATGAGCTGTGAATTAAATGAAGAAAAGTTAAGAAGAGCTCAAGTAAAATGTGCCCAGCAACCACACTGTAACTTTTGACTGCATGCTAGCTACTGTGGCTATCGTGACTGTAGGTGTTACTTCATTAGAGGCAAAAGTTAAAGTGCTAGTGAAACTCAGTTAATAGGTTCCCCACAACCTCAAGAGAGAGGTGCAAGTCGGGCACACGATGGACATGGTATATAGTTCACAATATTATTTCTTTTGACTTGTTCTGTTCTGCACAATCCTGTCTTGAACCTCACTCCTTCACAAAAAAATCTCTTCCCTTGGTTGTCTATATTTGAGACTGCAACATTTTCTTTTTCTTACACACAAAAAGGTCACTATACTACATTTACAGGGAGAAAGCCAAACACAGTACCAATATTTACTCCTTTTTGCCCTCACATTAACATCACTTCTCAAAAAAAGTACCTCCTGTACTCATTCTAATATTCATTCCAATCTGCAGAAGGGAGACGACACCCATTCCTGCCGTCGAAATGGATTACATCTACGTTGATCTCTGTGGACTTTAATTACTCTCTCATTTCTCCTAGGGCACGAAGCAGAAAATGGCCGACAGTGGGGTAACTCGCGTTGAAATCGTAGTGGAAGTACTTCAGGCACTCGACGGACAGATTCAGAAACTCCTGTCCCGACGGAGATACCTTAGGGATCTGAAGGCCCGGCTGTTGGATAAACCGTCCTCACCATCTATAACCGGCGAAACATCAACCCCACGTTGTGCCGACCTCACCCCCGCGTCTCGTAGGAGCGACGCCGCTGATGACCTCGGTGGATTTCAGCTATGCAGGCGGGGGTTCAAGGCCAGAGCACCTCCATCGGCACAGGCGAGCATCCTATCCCAAAACCGGTTTGACCCTCTCCGCGTCCCCAGCTCGCCTTCAGCCCCTGGTGATGTAATAGTGGTAGGTGATTCTATTGTTAGGAACCTTAATGTCGCATGCCCTAATGCAAAATTGTTTGTTTCTTGTTTTCCCGGTGCTCGTGTCCGAGATGTGATGAGACGTGCACCAGCAGTCTACGAGAAACACAAGGAGAGGGCAATTGGTGCAATCGTTTTGCATGCCGGCGTAAATGACATAAGGCACCGACAATCAGAAATCCTGAAGGCTGATTTCGCAGCTTTGATTAAAGACACGAAGGAGAGGACCCCATCGGCAAAGATCTTCGTTTCGGGTCCACTACCTCTCGTTAGACGATCCAACGAGTACTACAGTCGGCTGCTAGGATTGAACAACTGGCTACAGGGTTTCTGCAAGAAGAAGGATGTCGGTTTCATCAACAATTGGAATCTCTTTTTGGAAAGGCCGCGTTTCTTCAAGTGTGATGGCCTGCATCCGAACAGTTTCGGCGCCCGGGTCCTCTCTCGAAAACATAGCGAAGGTAATTCGTTTATCTTGACTATCTATCTCTGCTCTTAACCCCTTCCGAAATGATACTGTTGTGCTAGGACATGATAAGTGTTTAATAGAATCTTCCGTTAAAGTGCACAACATTAGTACTGTAATAAGCAATCTCAATGCACGTAGAAAATCTAGGAAATACGGCATAAACTCCAATAATCTAATTAAAATTACCATTTTAGAGGAACAATGTATCAAAACTATTAAAACAGATCACAGATTAAACAAAAAATACACACAGAGCGGCGCTAATAAAAATAATTTAGTCCCTATTCCAAATATCAATAACGCACATAGTATTCATCTCTGCACCTCCGAAACATTAAATATGGCACTATTAAATGTTAGAGCTTTAACTAACAAAACGTTTTTTATCAACGATCTTATTAGTGATAAAAAAATTGATTTTATTGCACTAAGTGAAACGTGGCTTAACTCAAACGGCGCGGCGGTTTTAATCGAATCTGCGCCTCCGGATTACAGTTTTACTCGTGCAGACCGCCAGGGGAAAAAGGGGGGCGGATTGGCTAACATTTACTCGAGCCGATTAAAATGTAAAGATGTCAGTTTTGGTAAGTTCAAGTCCTTTGAATATCTCGCCGTTGTTATCCAAGGAGATGCTCAAGTTCTAGTATTATCCGTGTATAGACCTCCAAAATGCAACGCGTCTTTTTTTGAGGAATTCTCTGACTTAATGTCAATTTTAATTACTAACTATGACACACTCCTAATAGTTGGCGACTTTAATTTTCATATAGATAATCAGTGTGATCTAAAAGTAAAAGAATTTATGAACCTCCTGGATTCATTTGATTTGAGGCAGCTCGTAAATCAGCCTACACATAAAGCAGGTCATACATTAGACTTAGTGATTACTAAAGGACTGAAAGTTGATATAAAGCAGGTCATTGATATTGGTCTATCGGACCATTTTCTTCTACTTTTTAATATAGAAATAATGATAAAAAACACTCATGAGAAGCATATTGTTAAAAAACGCTTCTTTGACTCAGCAGCAGCTTTAAAACTTACAAACATTCTAAGCAATCAGTCCGTTTATAGTGTCAACTATAATAGCGAGGATAATGTAAATAGTAAGGTGGAAAAATTTAATACTAAAGTGAGAGCTGCTGTTGACATAGTTGCACCTGAAAAGACAGTAAAAAAACCCTCTAGTATTGTTATACCATGGAAGACCCAAAGAGTGTCGGATTTAAAGAGAACATGCCGCAGAGCTGAACGTAAATGGAGGAAGACTAAACTAACTATCCACTATGAAATATTAAAAGTCAAAATAACAGAATACAATAACACTGTCCGTCTTGAGAGACGCTGTTATTTCTCCAAGATTATAAATGACAATGCTAGTAATCCCAGAGTCTTATTTTCTACAATTGATCGCCTACTAAACCCAGGTAACTCACAGGAATGCCTCCTAAGTACTTCCAATAAAACCTGTGAGGCTATCGCTGTATTTTTCAATCAAAAAATTAATGATATTAGAAATAACATAGTATATCCCTCAAACACTAAGGATCCTCCTAAACCCCAGCATTCTGTTATAAACAAATTAAACTCTTTCACTAGGATAGATTTACCTGATTTACAAAAAATAATATCTCAATTAAAATCCTCCACCTGCGTCCTTGACCCAGTGCCAACAAGGCTTTTCAAAGAAGTATCGGGCGTGCTAATTGATAATGTTCTGGACATAGTAAATTCGTCATTAGATACGGGGGTCTTCCCAGACTGTCTTAAGACTGCTGTAGTTAAACCCCTTCTTAAGAAACATAATCTTGACCCCTCGGCTCTTGAAAATTTTAGACCCATCTCTAACCTGCCTTTCTTAAGCAAAGTTCTGGAGAAAGCAGTCATTATGCAGTTAAATGACCACCTAAATAAACATGCTATTCTTGATAAATTTCAGTCGGGTTTTAGAATAAATCATAGCACAGAAACTGCACTCGTTAAAGTAGTAAATGATTTGCGAGTGAACGCAGACAGATGCCATATATCTGTTCTCATCCTCTTAGATCTGAGTGCTGCATTTGACACCATTGATCATAATATTCTTAGAAATCGCCTTAGTCAATGGGTGGGCCTCTCTGGCAGTGTCTTAAATTGGTTTGAATCCTACCTGACAGGGAGAAAATTTTTTGTTAGTTGTGGTAATTACAACTCAAAGACACATGATATCCGATTTGGTGTTCCACAAGGCTCTATCCTGGGTCCGCTGTTATTCTCAATCTACATGCTTCCGTTAGGTCAGATTATCTCAGGGCACAACGTGAGCTACCACAGCTATGCTGATGACACACAGCTGTATTTATCAGTAGCACCTGATGACCCCGATTCTATTGACTCACTAACACAATGTCTGACTTGTATCTCAGAATGGATGAATAGTAACTTTCTCAAGTTAAATAAAGAGAAAACTGAAATCTTAGTGATTGGCAATAAGGGATACAATGAGGCTATTAGAAATAAACTGGATACATTAGGATTAAAAGTCAAGACGGAGGTAAAAAGCTTAGGGGTAATTGTTGACTGTAATCTGAATTTTAAATCGCATATTAATCAGATCACTAGGACAGCATTTTTTCACTTAAGAAACATAAGTAAAGTTAGACCTCTTATATCACTGAAAGATGCTGAGAAATTAGTTCACGCGTTTGTTTTCAGTCGACTAGATTACTGTAACGCACTCCTCTCAGGACTACCCAAGAAAGACATAAATCGTTTGCAACTAGTGCAGAATGCAGCTGCTAGAATCCTAACTAGGAAAAGAAAATCCGAACACATTTCTCCAGTTCTGATGTCACTACACTGGTTACCTGTGTCATTCAGGATTGACTTTAAAATTCTGCTTATGGTTTATAAAGCCTTAAATAATCTCGCCCCTTCTTATATATCGGAGTGTCTGACACCTTATATTCCAAATCGTAACCTCAGATCCTCAAATGAGTGTCTCCTTAGAATTCCAAGAACAAAACTTAAAAGTGGTGAGGCGGCCTTCTGCTGCTATGCACCTAAAATCTGGAATAGCCTGCCAATAGGAATTCGCCAGGCTAATACAGTGGAGCACTTTAAAACACTGCTGAAAACACATTACTTTAACATGGCCTTTCTATAACTTCAATTTAACTTAATTTAACTTAATCCTGATACTCTATATGTTCAATTTCCTCATAATAACTATTCAGGGTAGCTCTACAATCCGTACTGACCCCTAATCTCTTTTCTGTTTCTTTTTCCGGTTTCTTTGTGGTGGTGGCCTGCGCCACCTCCACCTACTCAAAGCTTCATGATGCTCCAACAATGATGGATGGACTAAAAGGCAGAATTCTACTTGACCATCATCATCAAGCCTTTCCGTGAGAACCCTAAATCCAAAGAGGACTGTTTCATTTATGTTAGGTAGCATGCCCAGAGGGGACTGGGCGGTCTCATGGTCTGGAATCCCTACAGATTTTATTTTTTTTTCTCCAGCCGTCTGGAGTTTTTATTTTGTTTTTTCTGTCCCCCCTGGCCATTGGACCTTACTCTTATTCGATGTTAATTAATGCTGATTTATTTTGTTTTCATATTGTGTTTTTTATTTTTCTATTCTTTATTATGTAAAGCACTTTGAGCTACTGTTTGTATGAATATGTGCTATATAAATAAATGTTGTTGTTGTTGTTGTTATTACAACCCAACCCCTCACTGCAGAGTGATTAAGAAGCCTCTAAAACATATTACCAGCAGTTATTTTCTTCCACTTCAACCAGTAGACAAAACAACCACAAAATTAAAATGCTTAATTCATTGCATGGGCCGCATAAGTGTGCAGCCAGCAAATGTCTTTGCTGTTTGTAATAAATTAAAATAAAACATGATTCAGCATTAGAAATTTACTGTCTGGCTATGGGTGTAGCAAAAAAATAAATAAAAATAAAAAATAAAAGCTTGAACATACAGCCGATGAAAAATACTGAAAGACATGCTTGAGTGAACAACATAAAAAAATGAAAATTTTAAATATCTAATAATAAGAAGAATATATACTCAAAATTCACATTCATACTAATTACTGCTTTCAATATAAAATATTATAACTTCCTGTGTTTTGCTATGAAAATCAACAAAAGCCAAAATCTGTCAGTAGAACAACCAGTAATTGCCATACAGCAGAAACACTCATCTACAATTATATATATATTTGTATATATATTTTATACAGAAACTTAGTCACATAGTACTTTTCATGCATTCAATTAACTGATGGTGTTATGCTAGACACATTGTCTATCATCTACAATACCCTGTCATTTTTGATTCCTGAAAATGAAGAATTTTAAATCCACTGTCCAGAGCTGGAATGTGTGCAAATGCTAGAAATAAAATAAAATGGAAATTATTATGCTATGCAGATTGTGATGAAACTGGGGTGCCAGTGAGCCCCAAACACACATACACCAGACACAGTCCTATGTTCAAATAATTGATTATTTATTGTATAAATACCCTCTAAAAGAAACTTAAAGTAAGTTATCTCTCTTCCAGTCCACCTCTCCTCTCTTCACCATACTTCCCTCCTCCAGTCAAGTGTTGCTTTCCTTTCTCCCAGCTCCATTTTGCCTGGAAAAGAGAGTGCAGTCCCTTTCATTGAGGACCCAGGAGTACTTCTGGTGCCATATGTAAGTCCAATATAGCAGGGAGCACCTATCCTTGCAGCATCCTCTTGTAGCACCCACAGATCACCCATGGACCTCAGCAGGGTTCTGGTGCTGGAATACAACTCCCAGTATTCACTGCTGGTTCCCAAATGGGCGTCGAAATGGAGGGCTGCTGCCATCTAGAGCCTGGGGGTGGGAATAAACATCCCTCAGAGGCAGTCCTTCCCTGTCTCCTTCTTTTATCTCAGCCATGGAAGGTCCTTGAAACATGTCTGGTAGGGATGACTTTCCAATTGAATGAGGCTTCCTATCCAGGTATGAAATTCCTGGTCGTGATGTCTGTCCCTCTTCTAGAGAAGTCCTTTTCAGGTCTGGTGGTTTCTCTCCCTCAGCTGGGATGTCTGTCTGGTCTCCAGGAGCCTCCTTCCCTTTTTGGGAAAGGCCACACTTCTTCAAGCGGGATGGACTGCATCCGAATAGATTTGGCGCCCGGGTCCTCTCCGAAAACATCGCTAAGGTAATTCGTCTTGACTGTCTACTTCTACTTTAAACCCCTTCTGTAATGCTACTGCTTTGATAGGACATAATGACTTAACACAGTCTTCCGTTAAAGTGCACAACATTAATAATCTAATAACAAATCTTAATGCACATAAAAAATCTAGGCAGTGCGGCATAAACACCAATAATCTAATTGCAATTACTACTTTAGATCAACAATGCATTAAAACTATAAAAACAGATTGTAGATTACATAAAAAATACACACAGAGCGGCGTTAACAAAAATAACTTAGTTTTTGTTCCGAATACCAATAACGCACATAAAATTCAGCTCTGCCCCTCCGAAACATTAAATATGGCACTATTAAATGTTAGAGCTTTAACTAACAAGACATTTTTTATAAACGATCTTATTAGTGATAGAAACATTGATTTTATTGCAAGTGAAATGTGGCTTAACTCAGATGGCTCGGCTGTTTTAATCGAATCTGCGCCTCCGGATTACAGTTTTACTCGTGCATACCGCCAGGGGAAAAAGGGAGGCGGCTTGGCAAACATTTACTCGAGCCGGTTAAAATGTAAAGATGTTAGTTTTGGTAAATTTAAGTCCTTTGAGTATCTCGCCGTTGTTGTTCATGGAGATTCTCACGTTCTAGTATTATCCGTGTATAGACCTCCTAAATATAACGCGTCTTTCTTTGATGAATTCTCTGACTTAATGTAAATTTTAATTACAAACTATGACACACTCTTAATAGTCGGCGACTTTAACTTTCATATCGACAATCAGTGTGACCAAAAAGTAAAAGAATTCATGAATCTTCTGGACTCTTTTGATTTGAGACAGCTCGTTAATCAACCTACGCATAAAGCAGGTCATACGTTAGACTTAGTGATTGCTAAAGGACTTAAAGTTGATATAAAGCAGGTCATTGATATTGGTCTATCAGACCATTTCCTTCTACTATTTAATATAGAAATAAAGATAGAAAACACTCATGAGAAGCATTTTGTTAAAAAACGCTTCTTTGACTCATCAGCAGCTTTAAAACTTACAAACATTCTAAGCAATCAGTCCATTTATAGTGCCAACTATAATAGCGAGGATAATGTAAATAGTAAAGTAGAAAACTTTAATTCTAAAGTAAGAGCTGCTGTTGACATAGTTGCACCTGAAAAGACAGTTAAAAAATCTTCTAGTATGATTATTCCATGGAAGACCCAAAGAGTGTCTGATTTAAAAAGAACATGTCGTAGAGCTGAGCATAAATGGAGGAAAACTAAACTAACTATCCATTATGAGATATTGAAGGTTAAAATAACAGAATACAATAACACAGTCCGTCTTGAGAGACGCTGCTATTTCTCTAATATTATAAATAAAAATGCTAGTAATCCCAGAGTCTTAATTTCTACAATTGATTGTCTCTTAAACCCAGGTAACACAAAGGAATGCCCCCAGAATACTTCCAGTGAAACCTGTGAGAACATTGCTGTATTTTTCAATCAAAAAACTAATGATATTAGAGATAACATAGTATATCTCCCCAACACTGCAGAACCTCCAAAGCCCCGGTACTCCATTATAAACAAATTAAATGCTTTCACCAGGATAGATTTACCTGAATTACATAGTATAATCTCTCAACTGAAACCCTCCACCTGCGTCCTTGACCCAAGACCAACAAGGTTTTTCAAAGAGGTATCAGGCGTGCTAATTGACAATATTCTTGACATAGTTAATTCGTCATTAGATACGGGGGTCTTCCCAGACTGTCTTAAGACTGCTGTAGTTAAACCCCTGCTCAAGAAAAATAATCTTGACCCCTCTGCCTTTGAAAATTTTAGACCCATCTCTAACCTGTCCTTCTTAAGTAAAATTCTAGCGAAGGCAGTCATTATGCAGTTAAATGACCACCTCAATAAACATGCTATTCTTGATAAATTTCAGTCAGGTTTCAGAACAAATCACAGCACAGAAACTGCACTCGTTAAAGTAGTAAATGACTTGCGGGTAAATGCAGACAGAGGCCATTTATCTGTTCTCATCCTCTTAGATCTGAGTGCCGCATTTGACACCATTGATCAAAATATTCTTAGAAATCGCCTTAGTCAATGGGTGGGCCTCTCTGGCAGTGTCTTAAATTGGTTTGAATCCTACCTGGCAGGTAGAAAATTCTTTGTGAGTTGTGGTAATCACATCTCAAAGACACATGATATCCGATATGGTGTTCCACAAGGCTCTATCCTGGGTCCGCTGCTGTTCTCAATCTATATGCTTCCGTTAGGTCAGATTATCTCAGGTTACAACGTGAGCTACCACAGCTATGCTGATGACACACAGAGCTATACTTATCAATAGCACCTGATGACTCCGACTCTCTCGATTCACTAACACAATGTCTTACTGGTATTTCTGAATGGATGAATAGTAATTTTCTCAAACTAAATAAAGAGAAAACTGAAATTTTAGTAATTGGCAAAATGGATTCAATGAGGTTATCAGAAATAAACTTGATGCATTTGGATTAAAAGTTAAGACGGAAGTAAAAAATTTAGGGGTAACTGTTGACTGTGATCTGAATTTTAAATCGCATATTCATCAGACCACCAGGACAGCATTTTTTCACCTAAGAAACATAGCAAAAGTTAGACCTCTTATATCATTGAAAGATGCTGAGAAATTAATTCACGCTTTTGTTTTCAGTAGACTAGATTACTGTAACGCACTCCTCTCAGGACTACCCAAAAAAGACATAAATCACTTGCAACGATTGCAGAATGCAGCTGCTAGAATCCTAACTAGGAAAAGAAAATCCGAGCACATTTCTCCAGTTTTGATGTCACTACACTGGTTGCCTGTGTCATTCAGGATTGACTTTAAAATATTGCTTATGGTTTATAAAGCCTTAAATAATCTCGCTCCATCTTATATATCGGAATGTCTGACACGTTATATTCCAAATCGTAACCTCAGATCCCCAAATGAGTGTCTCCTTATAATTCCAAAAGCTAAACTTAAAAGAACTGGTGAGGTGGCCTTCTGCTGTTATGCACCTAAAATCTGGAATAGCCTGCCAATAGGAATTCGCCAGGCAAATACAGTGGAGCACTTTAAAATACTGCTGAAAACACATTACTTTAACATGGCCTTTTTATAACTTCACTTTAACTTAATACTGATACTCTGTATGTTCAATTCATCATAATAACTATTCATAGTGGCTCCAAAATCCGTACTGACCCCTACTCTCTCTTCTGTTTCTTTTTCCGGTTTCTTTGTGGTGGTGGCCTGCGCCACCACCACCTACTCAAAGCATCATGATGCTCCAACATTGATGGACTGAAAGCCAAAAGTCTATGTGACCATCACCATCAAGTCCTTCCATGAAAACCCTAAATACAAAGAGGACTTTTTGATTTATGTTAGGTAGATTGCCCAGAGGGGACTGGGCGGTCTCTTGGTCTGGAATCCCTACAGATTTTATTTTTTTTCTCCAGCCTCTGGAGTTTTTTTTTTTTTTTTTCTGTCCACCCTGGCCATCGGACCTTACTTATTCTATGTTAATTAATGTTGACTTATGTTTATTTTTTATTGTGTCTTCTATTTTTCTATTCTTCATTTTGTAAAGCAGTTTGAGCTACATTTTTTTGTATGAAAACGTGCTATATAAATAAATGTTGTTGTTGTTGTTGTTGTAAGGTACCATCCTCTCTCCTGGTCAGGATGCCCATCCATCCTGTATGCCACCTACAAGATATATGCACACATTGTTACACATTTGTGTAGTCTTGATTTTGTCATTGTCCTCCAGCATGCATGTGCCCATAGTGATTTTATGGAGGAGTCATGTACTGCATCCTGTGTACAGTGCCCTCCAAAATGAAGCTTGTGAGTCTTTCATTGTTAGAGGTAAAAGTATCCATTGTGAACGACAACATGCCAATTGTAACTGTGAACTCCTTGTGTGGACCTGTTATTTAAAGTTGTTTTTTAAAAAAAGTTTTTTTTAATCTATAAGAATGACAGTTAAAACGAATGGATCATTTATTTAGTCTCTTATAAATACTCATCGAGCATAGTGGACCTCAGTTTAATGGGAATACTTGGAATCGGAAAGAGAGTATATCTTTTATTCTCATTTCATGATTTTCACTCTATTAAATAATAATTAATTTTTCTTTTACATATTTATAGAATTTTGTGATTTTGACTCCAATAAATAATTATTTTTCTTTTGTACATTTACAGATTTTACTAATATCTATACTTGGGTTTGGGCGCCAAAGGTGCCAGGGGGGCTTGGCCCCCCTAGTGTATAAATGTTCTTGTTGTTGTTGTTGGTGTCTCCAGTCTCTGAAGAAGCATTTTCTTTACTTCCAAGTAGACTCTCTACCTCAGCCATGCCTCCCAGACCCTGTCCTCGTCTGTAGCAGTGGAAGGCTCAAGTGAGGTTCAGGAAGACGAATTTTCAGCCTCTTCATTAATGTCTCTGATCTCAATACCCTGTAGTGCATTAGTTGAGGAAGATCGTCCTCATATTGCCATGCACAGTTCAATAAATAATAGTACAACTCTTCCATGACACGTTTCTTTCCAGAATCAACTGCCTCTCTGTATTTTATTCTTATGGCTTTAAGTTTTCGTGTAATTATTACTTTGGAAATATCCTCTGGGTTGTGCTGGTTGTCTTTTCCATTTTTTTGTTCCTCATCAGGCAGTAGATAGTTCTACTTGTAGCTGTGTAAAATGCCGCTGTGCTTTTAATGACAGGACTCCCAATCTGCATTCTGAGCCGCTTTGTTTACCTTATAGTCATGTGTTACTCTTAGTAACAGTTACACCTCATTGTCTGTATAAACAAAACAATCTGTTTTTTGGGATTTTGTGTTCACCATTTCTGTTCTCATCGTGTACGTGCAAGACATAAATGAATGACTCACTAGCGCATATGAGGTCTGACACAAAAAGAAAATGAGACTAAACCCATAGCTCGGAAACCAAGAGTGGAAGGGGAGAAACAAAGAAATGGTTATAGAACATGTTCTAACTTGTCACAGTGAAAAAAGGCTCAACTCAATCGTTTCACTCAGTATGAGTGGATGTGTGTTCAAAAATAGACGTTTTCTTACTCTCATTCGGAAAATGTTGGAGTGCAAGAGAGAACAGCGAGTTAACATCAAGTTTCTTGTAAAACTGAAGAAATGAAGAAATCTGCCTTGGAAACTTTTCAATTATTAACTGAGGCTTACAGTGAAGAATGCACGACTCGTCCACATGTGTTCAAAGGGACCCATTTTTCGTCAGTAGAAGGTAGAAGATCATCTACTGCAATTCAGAAAATGATCTGTGGAATTGCTTTGAATGTTGGCAACATTGCAGGAATCTGTGTGTCAACTCAGAAGAGGCACAGTTTCATTTTTATTTTTTTGTGACAAACCTAATACCATACTTCACCTTTCTGTTGCCGCAGATGAACACATGCCCATTGTAGGAGAAGGTCTATATTATATACACTTTTGTGTGTTTCAGTGTGGACATAAATCCTTTTATAAATAATGTGAAACCTTACATAAAAACGGAATCGTGTGGACGTAAAAGACCAGGGTGGTTATGAAATGAAAACAGTTGTAAAAAGTGTAGCTGGTCATTCAGTGTTTAGGAGATGTATGGAGTGTTTTTAAGAACAAATTCAGTTTCTTTGGATTTCTTTATTAGATATCAACAAATTAATGAGGCAGAAAAGAAATAAAGTAACATGGTTATAAACAAGGCTAGTGAAATCTGTTATAATAGGTTTGGCAAGCTCTCCTATATTAAGAGTGTACATATTGCGCCCCTTTAATAAACCATGAATGAAGACAAAAGGCATTCCTTTCTTTTATAATGTTACCAGTAACAGCGCACTGCACGATAACATGCAGTGAATACACTTGACTTGAGAATTCATAGTTTTCATACTCTTTCTCTGTACATTAACCATTTGTTTGCTCAGAGGTTGATGCACTTGCTGCTTCCAGAGCAGCTCTTCTTTTCTCCACCCTAGCGGCATGCTTCTTCTCTTCTTTCGTCGGCATCTTTTTGCATTAAAACTGATTAAGTCAGTGTTTGTGTTGCAATTATTTAGTAAGGTACGTTTTCTTTAATTTTTCATTTAAGCTGGCATATAAATCTTCAATCTGCCTCAAGAATGATTTAAGATATGAAGAGGTAGGGGAAGTGACGGCAAAGGTGATAGGGATGAGAATGGCACCCGCACACATGTGCTGCACAGCCGCCCTGCTGGCCACTGCTGAGAGTTGATTCTACAATAAAATAAAAAAGAAATAAAAAGAAGAATAACCTTGGAGGTCAATCATCAACCCAGAAATCGAATAGTAGACTTCATGTAGATAGATAGATAGATAGATAGATAGATAGATAGATAGATAGATAGATAGATAGATAGATAGATAGATA
>JANRMT010062791.1:82123237-82170665 GCA_026402145.1 Polypterus bichir lapradei | reverse complement strand
ATAGATAGATAGATAGATAGATAGATAGATAGATAGATAGATAGATACTTTATTAATCCCAGGGGGAAATTCACATAATCCAGCAGCAGTATACTGATACAAAGAAACAATATTAAATTAAATAGTAATAAAAATGAAAAAAAAAAAAAATGTTAGCATTTACTCCCCCGGGTGGAATTGAAGAGTCGCATAGTGTGGGGGAGGAACGATCTCCTCAGTCTGTCAGTGGAGCAGGACAGTGACAAAAGTCTGTCACTGAAGCTACTCCTCTGCCTGGAGATGACACTGTTCAGTGGATGCAGTGGATTATTCATGATTGACAGGAGTTTGCTTAATGCCCGTCGCTCTGCCACAGATGTTAAACTGTCCAACTTTACTCCTACAATAGAGCCTGCCTTCTTAACAAGTTTGTCCAGGCGTAGTATATGTGTACCAAATTTCAGGTAACAATAGGTCAAACGGTTTGCAAGCTATAGGTGATTTAAAATCCTGGACAGACAAATGGACAGCCACGGTAGCGTATTATATAAGATATTTATGTCTTACTGCTAAATAAGACAGCTGAAGTGAGATTGCCTCTAAGGACTGAACACGAATGGGATGGTGGGGAAGTGACTTTGGATGTATTCTTGCTTTACTTATTGATCACCGCAAATAAAGTGTTACTTGCCTCTGGGGCTGAATGGGAATGGGTCTAGCACTGCAACTGGAAGCTGAGTTAGAAATGCTGTGTAATTCACCAAATGATATCATAAAATCCAATATGCATAAACATAAAAATGAATTCTGATGTCAAACTGTGACAGTCATAACATAACATCAACTTATCTTAGCTCATGAACTGGGACAATTGACAAGCATTGCTAACAAGCCTGAGAGGAAAGGGCAGCAGCAGATAGCTTAACAGCCCCATTCTACAGCAATGAGAAACTGTAACATGTTTTACTATTACCAGCTATATGCTATTTTAATTCCCATTTGTTATCTTGCTTTCCACATGAATCACAACTCCTTTTACAACTATATATTTCAAAAAGCTATTTTAAACAGTTCTTTGAACTCCAACATTCAACACCTTTGCCACATACACCTATTGTTTACACACCCACCATGACCTCAGTGTATTTTTTCATTCATCATCAGGCCCAACACACATCATTGATATATCATAAGTGATAAAACACCCTTCTCTATGTTTATGTACTTTTGTTAAAATATATTTGAAATTACAGTAAGTCATATACAGTATATGTTAACCTTTTTGCAGTTGTTTGTGTTAATTACTCCATGCATTTGCTGAAGGTTGCTTTTTTTCAAAACTGTCAAATTTGTATTATTAAAATTTGTAAATTATTTAAGCCATCGTCTCTTTGAAACTAGTGAAAATGTTTACAAGGAATAAAACAACAAGTATTTCTGATGTTTATTTATTGCTTCTCTTGAAATGTTTTACATTTTCAGATTCCTCTCAGTTAAGGTCCATGAGGATAAGCTAGTGTTCTGTATATCTCATCAAAGCAATGAAAATGGAGATGACATCTACTTCCCCTTGTAAGCTAATAAAAATTCAACAGGCATCATTTGAGTAGGTCATGTCATATTAATAATGTGCTATGCTTGAAGAAATGCTACAGTATTTTCATATTTGATAATACGTGTCAGAAAGTCTAGACTTGGACTAGTGGTAATATTAGTGATGAACATTGCTACTCACCTTTGTATATTCTCTCCTGACATTTAGTCAAATGAAATTGAAAATCACTGCAATTATACGTACATCAACGGTTGAGAAAAAGGATAGGAATCTTCAATATGGCTTAAAGTGATCTGCAAGTCAGAAGTGGTCTAGCCAAATTAACCACCACACTGGGAAGGATTACAGATTGCATTCTCTTATAAGATTTGTTTGGTATTTGGTCTGGTATTAATAAAATGCAAACATATCAGGTTAAAACTCTATATGTATACTACACATAATAAAATATGATCTACCCATCTAGAAACCTGTTTAATTCTTCTGCGGGTTGAGGGAGATAGAGCATATCCCAGCAGCACTTCACAAAAGGCAGGCATGAACCCAAATTGGAGCATCAGTCTATCATGTTTCATTCTCACACCCACATTACTCATACATGTTAAATTTACCTCCTAACCTAACAGACACATTTTAGCGATGTGGGATAAACTAAGTACAGAGAGAAAAACTCACACACACGGAGAGTACATACAAATATCACATAACCAGTGACTAATATTTAATCCTGCTACTCTGGAGCTGTGAATCACTATCACTGTGCTACTTTAAAAAAAGCTAATTAACAAAAAAATTTCAAATAATTAGCATGTTGGTAGTTGATTTCAATAGAAAATAGACTGTGTGGAGCATGGCCCGGACACAGACAGGCAGACATCGTTTTATCACCCAACACATGTTTATTTACAGATACTATTTACAATGAAGTGCACACACAATCCACTCTACCCCAAAGTCCAAGCCTCTTCTCACACTGCCCTTCTCCTTAGGTCTGCCTCCACTCCTCTTCTCTGAGCTCTGTCCTGCTGCTCTCCCGACTCCAGCCCTCGAATGGAGGGAGGCAGCCCCTTTTATAATCACCCGGACGAGCTCCAGGTGCCTCCCGATAACATTCTGCCAGCCCTTCCATGTGTGGCGGAAGTGCCAGCTGTGCAGCCGGAAGCACTCCGGGTGTCCCTGGTCTTCTTCCCCCCAGCACTTCCGGGTGCGACAGAAGTGCTGAGGGCCAGGGCTCCTCAGGCATCTGGGCACCCCCTGGCGGTGACCACGGGTTCCTATAGGGTTGAGCTTCTAAGCTCTGTTCCCGTGGTCCCCAAAGCCACCAGGGCGGTCGCCTCCTCGCGGTCTGGAGAAGGTGTAATCCCTCCTCCGGTCCTTCCGGGCATCCCGGTTGGGTGCCACCCCCAGCCGCTTGCCACAGTGCCCCATCACCAGTTGAGACCCCTAGGGGCCAGCGGCCTGTCCCACGAGGGCAGATCTCTGAGGAAGCAGGTCCTACTGCTTATCCAGGGTCCGGTCCTGCAACACAACAAGTAGAAACAGGGGCGGAGACACTGCCTGAACACCACCACCTGGCATCCTTCCGTGCCACGCACAGGCAACACTCCCTCCTCCAACCAGCACCCCGGGAACTGTGCCTTTGGCACCCCCTCCATGGGTTCCAAACCATTTTCCACAAAGGGGGGCACAGAACCCACGGAGGAGGTGCCAAAGGTGCAACTCGCACCCCCATCACCTCAGCCGGCTTTGGGGTTTCCCTCTGCCCTTCTCTGGACGTGAGCAGCCTGCCTCACGTCCTCACTTATCGGAGGAACCAGCTCTCTTCCTTCGATTCCTCCTCTTTCTCTGGGGCGCTGTGACAGTTTGGGTCTTCCTATGGGAAAGTTATACACCCTGTCCGGTCTGTGTCCCTGTGGAGCGACGCAAGACCTCCGCTGGCTCAGGGCATAGGGCACTAGGACCCACGGCACTCATCAGCCGTTGTCCTGCCTGCCCTCTTGCTCTCTCCCCCCCTCACCACGCGATTGGCTTCCACCGCCGCGTCCACTGTCCAAGCCCCCACTACTTGAATCCGGTCAGAAATATCGCGGTTCTTTTCGCTGGGGTCTCGTTTTCCCTTTATGGTGCCGGTATTACTTACCCATACCGCCGCGCTGCTCTGGCCAAAGATTCCAGCGTCGCACCGATCCTCCTACTGTTGCAGCTTTGTCACGGACGCGATCGCCTTCACCTCCAGCTCCTTCAATCCATTACGGAGCATGCAAATTACCTGCAAAAGTGACTCTATGGGCTGAAGGCACTCCTCCAGCTCGTGCAGAGCCGCCGGCAAGCACAGATAGTCAGCCAATGGTGGACTTATCTGTCGATCAGTCACACGCGCCGGCTGACTTCCATGGGGCCGTCTCCTTGACCCAATCGGGTCCTTCCCCGGCTCGGGAGGGACATTCGTTGGTCCCGCCTCCATCTAATCATCGGCTGGCGCGCAATACACACCGTCCAATCCCTTGCCCGTCTTGGGGAGGGACTTGAGGTCCGTGGCCATCTTGCTTCCCATACTCCTGGTGCAGTGATGAGCCTCCGGGCAGCTCCGCAGCTGCCGTGGCTTTTTGAGCTGTAGCGACTCCTCCTCGGCAGCTTGTCCTGCTGCCGCTGCGTTGCCGAAGCCCTGCGGATCGGGGCAGTCCCTGCCTGCAACACACAAAACACACCTGCCTCCCCAGGGCCAGCTACCGGTGTGCAGGGAACTTCCCTTCTGAATCCTGTTTTTCCGATGCGACTTCCTTGGCATGGCCTGAGTAGACGCGATGCCGTCCTGGCATCCTCAGCGACTGCACGCTCGTAGGAGACCGCTGCACTCCGGCTACGCCCATTGTTGTTCTCCCGCACCAGGCCCAGGCCAGGCCTCTTCTCACACTGCCCTTCTCCTTAGGTCCGCCTCCACTCCTCTCCTCTAAGCTCTGTCCTGCTGCTCTCCTGACTCCAGCCCTCGAATGAAGGTAGCCTTTTATAATCACCCGGACGAGCTCCAGGTGCCTCCCGATAACTTTCCACCAGCCCTCCCAGGTATGGTGGAAGTGCCGGCTGTGCAGCCGGAAGCACTCCAGGTGTCCATGGTCTTCTTCCCCCCGGGCCTCTATAGGGTTGAGCTTCTAAGCTCTGTTCCTGTGGTCCCAAAGCCACAAGGGCAGTCACCCCTAATGGTTTGGAGGAGGCGTAAGCCCTCCTCCGGTCCTTCCGGGCATCCCAGCTGGGTGCCACCCCCAGCTGCTTGCCACAACTGATATTGCAGAGGGCATATAGATCTTTACACAGGAATGGTCCAGGGACGATCCAATTGGCAGAATCATAAAGCGTGAAGATTCCTTGGTCAGTTTGTCTATGGAAAGAAGTTTTCTGTTAATGTTAGGTAAATGCACTTTTAAAATTTCTTTGAGACTAATTTTCATAAATACACCTTTTCCAGTTTTTCCAGAAATTAACCAATCCATAAATATGTTAGACATGGTCATCTGTGAGGCAAGATCTATGCAGGCTTACTACCAAAACTAATTTACTAATATGCATTTGATTCTTATTCTTTACTGTGGAGGGTTCTTGACACCTTCCACCTTCCCTGAATCAAAATGCTCAATTTGAGTAATAATTAATCATACGTTAGTTATGCAGGAGCATATTTAGTGAGACAGATAGTCATTAGTGCCTCATCAATGCTTTATAATTAGTATTATAATCCAACAAATGGTAAAACAGAAGAAGACACGAGCTTATCTGTAGCTATAGTGGACTCTCCTGAGGACGTCAAAGCATTTACATATGCAGTTTTTCAAGTTCATGTGCTTTATGTTACTGTAACTGTTATCTTCACAATAAATACTATGTAAAAGTGGACATCTATAAACTTTAAATTGAGTTCCTGTGTAAAAAATATACAAAGGGATAGTGTGAAAAAAGACAACAGTATAGCATTTGAGCTTTAAAGCCAAGATGCAACCTAGTTCAAATTTCTACAGTAATTGTGGGGCTGCTGCTCTTCTAAAGGCTTGCTACTGTCTTTTATATACAAGCTTTGCAGATATCTTTAAATTAGATAATCCAAATAATTAATTATGGTGAAAGATTTAATTAATTAAGAGCAGAATATGATACAATTAATTAAATGTACAGTATTTACTATAATTAGAGCACAGGTGGATTATTGTCACAGTCACACAGTTTGCAAGAAACAGGAAATGAACTGTCTGCCTTGGGGACCAGTTCAGATTTATCAAAAGCTTAAAAAGTTGACAATTGTTCTTTTTTTGCTGGAAAAATTAAAAGAAAGTAAGAAAAGTAAGGTTTTTGCATTCATCAAGGATGTTTTTTATTAGAAAAACATAAAAAAGAATCATCATAGAGGATACAACGTATAGCGTGTTTTTATAACCATCCTATGCAGTGCTTAGCAGTGCATATTTGTAAAATAATTAAAAATTAGCCACGTTTGAGTGAGTGTGATTTGGTTTCTGCCTGGTGCTGCCTGGATAGGCTCTGGGTACCATGATGCTAGAAATGAAGCTGTAGGGACGGTTCAAGTTTGTGGCTAATATTTTGCATCAAATTATGGTCCCGCAGTATGCAGCCAATAAATGCTTGATGTTAACTCACACAGTATAAAAAGTTGTCTCTACAGCTAGAAGATCAAAAATAAATAAATGCATAAACAACAAAACCTACATCTATCCATATCCTGAATCTGCTTAATCAAATAACAAACAAGCCAGACACTGGGTGACAACCCTGAATATGGTATTCAGTCCATTAAAGGTCAAAATGACTAATACATCAATGGTCATGGATCGCGGTTCATTTTAAAGCTTATAACCTAATCTGCATATCTTTGGCATGCAAGAGTATAATTCATTATGTCATATACAGGACATTAAAACTCCTCACTGACAGTGATAGTGCACTGTGATAGTGCAAACCAACATTAATAAATCTGCTTAAGTGCAAACTCTGAATTAAATTAAGTTTCAGGGTATTTCTCATACTTTTTCAACATTAATAAACCTGCTTAAGTGCAAATTTTGAATTAAATTAAGTGTCAGGGTATTTCTCATACTTTTTCACGTTTGATATCATAAGATTGTATTTCTGTAGATGGAACAATAGTCTGATGGTAAGTGCTGCTCTCTCCTATCTCCAGAGACTTGTCTTCAATTCCCTGCCCAGTCTTTGCCCAATATAGCATTTACTGTAACCATTGTACTCATGGTTTACTTCCACAAAGCAAACTTAAGAATATTAGATTAACTGATGACTTTAACTAGGCCTGATAAGAGTTAACATTAGTGTGTTATATACAAAATAATAGATTGAATTCCAATCAGGGCTTGTGTTCAGGGCTGGTTTCCCACAGCCTAGTAATGGAAAAAAGCAATTTTAGTAAATATGACTCAATAAATATAGTCATAGTCATATTTTAGTAAATATAAACTCAATAATAATTGACACAGTACAGTGATTTCGTACATCAAAATGAACACCAAATGGTCATGGGAACCTGTAGTGATGGTGCTGCACAGAAAGGTAGGATCAATTTAAGAAAGGTCAGTTGACATTACTAGACAGTGCTCTGCTTGTAGCCATGACAGGCAGTCTCTACACACATGAGAATGGGAGTTGTTCTCTTGCGGTAAAGAAACTGCCACTGAGGACCTTTGAAATTTAGATCATGGCTGCTTACCAGCAATCACCACAGTGTAAAATGGGTAACCTGGAAGGGATCATTGTGTGATTCCATGACAAAATACTTCATGTAGTTGACAGGACTTGCATTCTGGATGGGTGGAGTGTAGTTGCATTTTGAGAGTGAGAGCTCAGCTGCCATCACCAGGAAGTGCTCCGCTTGCAGTGCTTACAGGATATCTCTGCATGCTTGAAAATGAAATTCTACTATTACTCTAGTCATAAAGATACTGTTTTTGAGGGCCTTTTTAACTAGATGTAGATGGTGCACAGTTGGCCACCGGCAGTTACCATAGTACAAAATGTGCAATCTGGGGTTTGATTGTGTTGTGATTCTTTGACAAAATACTTTGCATAGTCACCTGGATTTACACTGTGGACGAATGAAATGTAACGGTGTTGCAGTGCAGAAGGTTGCAGGTTGAGTGAGAGAGAGAGAGAGAGAGAGAGGTCAACTGACATCACCAGGAAGCACTCTGCTTGCAGTGCTTATAGGCAATCTTTGCATTCCTAAATCAGGAGTTCTTCCATTACTGTGGTTGTAGAGAAATGTCTTTTGATAGCCTTTGTAACCAGACTTTGCGAGTCTGTGGCTGAACACTGGCAGTTACCAAAATGCATAATGTGAGAACTGGGATCGATTGTGGTGTGATTCCAAGACAAAACAGAATCCAAAATCAATGTTTTGTAATAGCAATCTCAGTGTCTGGACTTGACTATAATTAAAAACATGTAGACTAAATTGAAGAGGACAGCCCATAAGTGCAAACCTGCAGTGCAAATCAAGTATTTTGAAATTGTCTGAATGGGGGTGTAGTGTAAAAGAATGTGCCAGCCTTGGCACACTTTATAGAAAGAGGCTTGGCGCTGTTATCTTATCCAAGTGTGATTTCCCTAAATATTAATTGTAGGGATACAAATAATTATTGAAGCTGTGATTTGATTAAAAAATGTGCCAAACAATAAATTGTTTTGCTTTTGAAAATTTATTGTGTTAAAATAAATGTACCTGGCCTTCCTTAATGTTTGAGCCCAAAGCATGCTTTATTTGATACATTAATTTTTACTTAATTTCCTGAAGGATGCCAATAATTCATGAATTGACAGTATGCTTTTTTAATATTATGCATAATTTATTAACATTATTGAATTGTTAAAAAACATTTAATTTGCTTGTAGTACACTGGGAGGGAGGAATGGAGGTGCTGCACTTTTAAAATGCTTGCATGTTTATAGACAGAAAATGACCTGCATCCACATGTTCACATGCTATGCAATGAGAATGTGGCTGGCCTCCTAAGAAATACTTTCGCTCCATTCTGTAAATCCTTTCCCAGAATTGAATAAATAGTTCCATGGGAATGCCTTTGCATACACTAAATCTAGAAACGAATGATATCACCCTACACCGTAGAAGCAAATTAGTAGTTCATCGGGTGAGTTCCAATTATGGAAGAGTAAATTTCATTTTTTAAAAAATTTTAATGAAAAAAAATGTTAATCTCTGATGATCTTTTAAGTCTAGAGTCTTTTTCACATCCTACTAAGCAGTGTCCTAAATTAAATTCAAGGGTAATCTATTACATAAGCACACCACATTAAAGGCTTACTTTCCAGCGGGGTCAAATTTCTTCAGTTGTTACATTCAAACTGGGCTTGTGCAACAAGTTTTTTAGATGAGTTTGTTTCTGAATAACAATTGCAGGATTATTATTTCCTAGGGCTGATCATTATATTACATAAAACATTTATGTTTCCTATGAAATCAGTTGAAGATTAGGGCACTTTTTATTAATGATGATATTATTAAAAGATTTTAGTTTTAATTGGCCATGGAAATTTTTGAAGAAACACTTATTTGCTTTGTTCTAATTTGGAAAAAAACTTATTTCAGTATAATTTAGAAGGATTGAAGTGCTCTAATATAAAGCTTGATTTTAGCAAATTTAAAAATGTTGAATTTACAGCCTTTATGTTATGATGAATAAGGTCCTACATCAACAAAGCATGTGCCAGTCATTACAAATGCTGAGATTTTGCTGTTAAATCAATCAATGAATAAAAATAAGAATGATACCTATTTGCCAGGACCATGCACTAATTTCTCAGGTCTTTCACAAGCATTACACTTTATGAGGCTATGCTGTGCAGCTCCTTTATTGTTTTATTTTATTAATTTCCACTTGTCCAGGGCTGAAGTGGGCTGGTCTGTCCTAGCAGCACTAGGAACAAAGGAGTAAGCAGCTCTAGACATGGTGCAGGGCCTACTCACACAAACCCACATGGACACGGGGACCAATTTGGAGCAATCAGTTACCTTAACTTATGTGTCTTTGGCAATGTTGAAGAAAAAACAGAATGCCTGAAGGAAAATCTACACAGGTAAAATGCACAAACTTCACACAACAACAATAACATTTATTTATATAGCACATTTTCATGCAAAAAATGTAGCTCAAAGTGCTTTACATAATGAAGAATAGAAAAATAAAAGACACAGTAAAAAATAAAATAAGTCAACATTAATTAACATAGAATAAGAGTAAGGTCCGACGGTCAGGGAGGACAGAAAAAACAAACAAAAAAAAAACTCCAGACGTCTGGAGAAAAAAATAAAATCTGCTGGGATTCCAGACCATGAGACCGCCCAGTCCCCTCTGGGCATTCTACCTCATATAAATGAAACAGTCCTCTTTGTATTTAGGGTTCTCACGGAAGGACTTGATGATGATGGTCATGCAGACTTCTGGCTTTTAGTCCATCATACAGGCACAATCTGGGCACAAGATTCGAACTCAGGACGCTGGATCTAAGGTTGAATTTATACTCAATGTAGCAAAAATGTAGGGCCACTACAAGGAATAATCCACCTAAAAAACTATAGGATTTTTTAACAATGAATGACATGGTCTTTAATTCAAAACCACAAATTCACGCTTTGCTTTCATGCACAATCCTCATTTCCTGTAAATGTTTATTTAGAAATATTTTAGCAAAAAATAAATTATGTTTTGGACATTGTGAACAAACGACTGAATGGCTGAGATGTGGATTATGCAACACAAGTAAACTGATGTCTTAATATTATTTGTTGTTTTTTTTTTAGTTGGCCCTCACTGGTCTTCATTGAAGCCAATTGTATCAGAAACTTTGTTACCTCTGATAAACCTGACAACATGATATTAAATTTTCTTGTCAATCACCGCAGAAAACATGAGGTATTTAGTGGATAAAAACATAGTTTATACATATGTCCCTCCAAATTCCATAAGTTAAGCATTCATCTGATGTGTAGATAATTTTGTGAAGAACAGAAAAAGTTCCTCCTGCTGCTGATCCCTAGTAATGACTTTGCATCATCTCCCTTCCTGCACCTAAACCTTGCTCACTGAGATGGTCTCTAAAGAGGCAAATAATATTTCCTCTAGAAAAGAACCTAATGTTACCTGGTTCTAGTACTGTTCCAGCCCATCTTGGTGCAGCAGCGTACAGTATTTGATCATGAAGAGACAGTTATATCACACAGGATCAACTGTCCCACTCTTTCAATCACCTGACAAAGGCCTGATCATCCTACATACTATAGACTAGGGGGTTTTCTTAAAATGAGATCAATATATCTTTACCCATGTGTATAAATTCCTAATTCCGTTATTATTTCACTCTACAGTCTAAACTGGTTTATTGAGGAAGGCGAACAATAACTTTTTGTCACTCTAGGGATAATCAGGCAAAATTTGAATTTTTAATGTACCTGGTGGCCTTATGCACTTCTGTTAATGAGTTTTCTAGTGCATGCACAATATTATAGGTGTTGAAATGCATTTTATTCCTAAAGAAAAACCTCTTAGAATTTTTTACAAAAAATGTATTAGTCATTTACATGAATTTACAATTTTATACAGCACCTTAAATTTTAAATGTTGCCAAACTGCTGTCTCATAGCACACACTGCCCTTACATAGTCCTCCCACATGTGGTTTGTCTCCTTCCTTATTTTCCTTTTCAACCTATCCATTTAGCCTTAACATTTGTTAAAATCTCATGACTACTCTGTGTTCTCTTGCCTCTAGCTTTTGTGTTCATGAGAATGAAAAGAATAAAAAGAATTTAATTACATAAATGACCCCCCAGCCACATACAATATACAGTTGGACATGTCTTGACATCTAGTTATATTTTTGTCCCTATAAATCTAAAATATCCTAATTTTTGGGTTATTTATGTACCATATTTTATGGAGGCAATTACACTGTTATGATTAAAACCAATAGGTATCTTAGTAAAAATGATCAGAAGGACTTGAAGTTGTGCATGGCACATCAACTGACCCCAGGGTTTCACCCTCTAATGCAATATGAGGTCTCAAAGTTACTCTGTTCCACAAAATGTTGAAAAAATCAGGAATGGTATTATAGGCATGTAGAGTGATGTTTTATGCTATTTTTAAGGTTGCTGATCATGAATATGGTAATTCTTTATTAGTGGTCCCAGTCCTCTAAGAGTCACTCCCAGAATGTTAAAAATTACACATTTTAAACATAAGCATGTTGGGTGTCATTTTAGACCATTTGATGGGCAGTGATTACAAATACAGTATAATGTTATTTTTGATTTTGATCCTTTACCAGGGATCTAGCCCTCTGTGGACCTTTATCAGAAGGTGAAAATGACAAAAATCATTACAATCAACAGTATTTAGACACATTTTCAAATATTTGATGCAATTATTCTTCTTTATTATGTACTTCTACCTTATGAAGTAAATAATTATATTTCTTAAGAACACCCCGAATTTGAGTGTTTTATGCTAATTCAGAATTTTTTTATGTTTTTGATTGCTTCTGTTCAATAAATACATCTTTTACTTAGTGTGTTGATTTCTTTTTGTTGAACCTACTTGTATTTTCTTAAAATTTTCACTTACTTTTTTATTTCTGTTTCCTAACCAAAAGCTGACTTTGGCCAATTATCACATTTTCCATCTGCTAAAAAATCAACAAATTCAGTTTAAGCAAATTGTCAATGATTTAAAGTATTTTTCTTCCTGTGGTTAATAAGGAATGTAATGCCCTTCATGCTACCTAATATCCTAAAATATTTCCAGGAGAAGCATTCTCTTTACCACTTTGGAGCTCTGTCTATTATGGCATCTTTGGAGCCTGCTCCTGGAAACACTTACATGTACAGAGTCCAAATCTAGATAATTCAAACCCAAGCAAGGAATTTCTAAATATTTCTCACCTTGTGAAAAAGAGGAAAATGTGCAAATATCCTGTCTAACTAGACTACTGATCATCTCAAATCAAAGCGGAAATAAATTGCATAGAAAATCACACAAGGTAAACAATTATTTATGCCTAACAGAAGGAGAAATTCCTTCAATTTTCATAGATTTAAGCAACCCAAATAATCACCCTGTGGGATAAGTAAATTTTCATTTTCAAGCTTAATAGGCTATATGTACAGGGTAGTGCTGATGTACTTCCAGTGAAATCTCAGCCAGCTCAGTCTCTTCTCTTGTCCATACTGCATTTGTAATTTTTGCTTAGTGGCAAAAATGTCTGAGAAAAAGAAGTTTAAGTTTCATCATACAGACAGCTCTACAGTTGAACATTGTTGTGTACCTTTATGCTGAGCTTCCAGTAAGTACTTGGTTTTCATACATTTCCGTCTGGTGAGGAAGCCTGATCTAAATGGATCATAGCTATCAGGAGAGAGCTTTGGTTAGTCCCCATACCCAAGTTTATAACAGGCCTTTAAAAAAAGAGGATTTTCCAGGTTTTCCAGAGACAGAGAGGTGACTATAGAAGATGTAAGTGGTTCCTGCATTGTTTGATTGCAACAATTTCTTCATTCCACTTTCAAGACTGGAAAGAAGGGAAAGGGACTGATGAATCATGACACACTGACGAACGATGAGGAGGATAATTAAATCTTTGAGGACCACGACTACGCTTCGGCTTTGGATTAAGCAGTTCTCAACCTAGTGCTTGATGAAAGGATGTCTCTCAGAGTGTAGAGCTTCCAGCTGAGGAAACAAATTGAGACCCTTACAATGAAGCAGTGGCTTGGCATTTACTGTTTTGCTAACTCAGACATATGCATTCATGTTATTATATATTTTAGCACCGAGCACCACAATGGGTAGATTCTTTGCTCTCTGCATAAATCTTTGAGGTGGCTCGCTATCCTTTAAAGAACTGCTTGCCTTCATAGTTGAAACTGTGCAGAGTTGCCATTATTATAGGTGCTCCTGCTATTGTTGATGTAATGCCTGCTCATTCTTTTGGTGACTCAACCCTTGCTGATACTTGTCCTGCACCATTGCAGTATAAATCTTATATACATATTCACCTATCTCTGAATAAAATTTAATGACTAATGTTTTTTTAAAGAAGCCTAATTTAATCACATTTTTGTCCCATGTAAGTTCATAGTAGATACAGTTTTTAATTTGTATGGAGTAAGTTCTCCTTTTTAGCTCCTGACGTTTGGCACAATGCTTGAATAATGTGACTTACATCTTTTAACATTAAGTCTGGCCATGTCTTGGAGCAATCAGGTGAAAAACTGAATAGCTAGTCCGTTTTCATGTCAGCGCCAGAAGTGCAGCAGCTGGCTGACATGGAATCTGGAAGAGAGTGTGCATATACTGTAGCCCATTCGTTCATTAATATCATGTTAATTTTAGGCTAAATATTACAGTGGATGGCAGTGTAATTAGAACTGTTTTCAGTGTTCCAAGACAATGATATAGTATTAAATTTTGCATATTTTGCACTGTATCTGCATTTATTTTTTCAGGGTATTCATATCTCTCACATTCCAAAATATCTCCCACAAAAATATCTCCCATATCCATCCATTATCCAACCTGTTATATCCTAATTAGAGGGTCACGGGGGTCTGCTAGAGCCAATCCCAGCCAACACAGGCGCAAGGCAGGAAACAAACCCCGGGCAGAGCACCAGCCCACCACAGGACACGCACACACACACTCCGACACACTAGGGACAATTTCGGATCGCCAATGCACCTAACCTGCATGACTTTGGAATGTGGAAGGAAACCGGAGTACCCGGAGGAAACCCACACAGACACGGGGAGAATATCTCCCATATTCCAATACAAAATATCTCCCACATTCCAAAGATATGCACATCAGGTTTATCATTATTCCTATTATTATTAATTATTTTTAAGTTATAAATCAGATTTGGTAGGTATAAATGAGACATTTTTTAAATTGGACACATGGGTGTCAGTGAATGCATTTGTACTTTGTAATGGACTGGAGTCTTGTCGAGGGTTTGTTAAAACACCGTAGCCCAGTGGAAATCTATCCCAGAAACCATCTGAGTTATTTACAGGTCCAGGAGACTGGGTGTGAATCACTGCCCAGGTGCTATCTGTAAGGGGCTTCGGTGCATTGTTTTTATTTTAATACTTTGGTTTTCCTCTTATAAGCCAGAAATGTGCAATTTATGTCAATTAGTTAATTTAGCTTGATACCATGAGAATGTGGAAGAGTGATAGACTGGGGCTTCAACCAGAGTTTTTTCCCACCTTGTGCCAACTTTACCAGAAGAGATTCTGGCTCTGGGAATATTATATTATAAATTAATTTGAATTGTGTTAACAAGCTGCCCCATAGAGACAGCCAGGACCATAGACATCATTAAGCTACCTGCATTTATTGACTTGATCGTGTAATGCTGAGACTACTATAAAACAACATATTATTGACACTCTACAGTTTTAATGACACCAAATCCCTGAGACCCCAAAACTGAATTAAACTGGATTAGTAAATGGATGCTCATATAACCATTAAAGACTCTGATTATGGCCCATTGCTGCTGATATATTCTCACAGCAACTCAGACCAGGAAAATGTATATATGGAACACCCTTTGGTGGGTCCAGAAGAAACAAGGAACAATTTGTTGAATTCAGAGAAAAATAGTTTAACTTAAAATTTAACTTAAAATTCTTTAACCAGTTTGTGTTCCTCTTCCTTCTTCCCATTTTCTGCTTCTCTTATTAGATCATAGATTTTATGATCCCATAGTCATTGCAGATCAGATTGTTCACAGAGAAATTCCCTTTTTTCTATTTCTAGTGATACAATCATCCTAAAAAAGACATAAAAAAGCACTTCTCAGATGCTTGGAGGCCTTTTAACTGATGTTATGGTTAAGTGGGAAATGTGCTACAAATGAAACTGCCATGCATTTACTGAAAGCATCATTTCCAGATAAGTGCCATTCTTTGAATCCTTGTCCTTTTTGCATTTCAAGTTTTATTAATAGATGACTTTTATATGATTTTATTTTGTAAGAATATGTTATTGTACTTAGGAAAAAAAGAAGTCAGAACAATATCAAAACCCACCTCTGTTTCATTTAACACTTGCACATCAAAGCATAACCCTAAATGTAGGTCATATGCATTACTCCATAATGAGTTTGTGTTTCAAGGAAACTGGAAAAGATTAGCCCAGAGGCATCCCTGGGAAAGTCATTGGCATTCTGCTGCTTTAATGGAATAGGGCACTTCTAAGCCTATAGAACAAACATGTGACTGTAATTGGAGCTCACATGAATCTAAAGTGTCCAATTGACTCAATTGAATGCAAAACAAGATTAATGATGAACTTGGTACCTTTAAAGTAGTTTTCTGTCAGTGCTACTTAATATTTTACACAATAGTCATTTGTCATTTATAAAAGTTCAATGTTAATAAAAATCAATATATTAGATTTGATTTTTTTTCCTTTATATGTAAAGTAAGGACAGACAGCATCAACAAAGTCAATTGAAACTTTCTAGAAATGATCTTTGGGGAATTGCCAAAAAATGTCTTAGACTAATGTAACTTTTTACCATGATTCTTAATTACACACATTTAGATCCAACCATTTTTATAAAGTTTCATTGCTGCAAGGGATGACACACACGGGCGCATTGACACATAGCCAGTTTGGAGTGGTAGACATCTTTGTAATAAAGAAAGAAACCATGGCACATGGAGAAGCCCCCATGAATGTGAAGACAATAATATGTCTAGGGCAAAGACTCAATATATGTGAATTTAATAATCTTTTACTAAAATCTATTCTTTTTTATTAAAATCTAAATCTATTGCATAATATATGAATGTGTGTGCATATCTTATACTAATAAATAATGTGCATGGCCTGTACATAAGAAATAAAACTAAGCATGGGATGCCTGATCTAAAAGTTCAAATTTTTTTTTTTGTTCTTTTAGAATTTACTCAAAACTTGCATGCTGAATTTGTTAGCTCCTTAAAGCAAATGCTGCAAAAAAGATAAGCAGTATCTAAACAATCATGTAATTCATTTTAGGATTTTGGTCGCCAGAGACTATTCTATTTGTTTTTTTTTTTTTTATTCTTAAATCTATCTTGCTCATTAAGCACCAAAGTTTGCAATGCTATGCATAAATAACTACAGCATGGTATGGACAATATGGGGTGCTCTTGAGCTGTCACTGAACCCAGAATAAAACCAAGGGGGCAAATGACTTAAAAATACAAGTTTATTACATGGAAATAAATATAAGGAAGAATTATGCAATAAGAGGAGAACACAAACCATAAAATAAGTCAAACTATTCATCTCCCAATGGCAACGCAGCTGGAGATGCTTCTCTGGCTCAATAAGCCTTTGTTTTCAGAGAGCTGCAAAGTGTGAGCCATGTAGCCTAAAATTTAATGCCACTTTCTTCCATAAGTGTTTGCCATATTGTGAGCATTGTGAATGTGCACATTACTTTTTGAAATGTTCCACTTCACTAACATGGAATCAAAACCTTGTGTGATGAAAGTTGCAGAATGAGAACCGGAGAACTCATTAGCAGGCAAAACAACTATTTCTGCCTCAAAATTTTCAATCCAGTGTGCTGCTAGACTCAACATAACCATGGGGCTAACCTCTGAGTTCCACAAATCTGTAGTGAAGCTAATGGTGGTGAGATTGTTTTATAAAAACCTGTGGATATGTGTAATCATATAATGCAGGCAGTGAGACATCTGCAAAGTATTGCCAGCTTAGAAGAATGTACAGTACTGAGATTCTAAATAGTACAGTAGCCAACGAAATCCCTCATCCTTTACTATGGAAAACGGTTGGCCATCGAGTTTGATCATTTCCATTATTTTAGTAGTTATGCCTTTAGCTTTGGCACTGTCTTGAGGAAATGCCTTCACGTTTTGAAGGGTTAGCTGTATGAGGTTACTACTAGTGAGCCCAGCAGTATCTGATTTATCTTTCGTTTTGGTAGCAATTACTACTAGAAATTCCATGTGTAATCCATTATGGTAGTTCTTCAGTTGGGTAATTAAATTTGTGGTATTGAATGATTTAATTCTGCAGCCTCCTCGCATTATCTTATTTTTGTAGGTAGAGCATATACCAACTCTGTTGTCTTCCTTTTTTACAGAAAAATATGACCACATGGCTGACATGGTTCTTTATTAATGATAACCAACAAATAAACAATGCGCACAGTGCTCCTGTCAGCAAAACTAGGATAACCCTGGTGTGAGCACATGGGACTATGCTTGCAGGTCTGCAACCCCAAATATTGAAAAACATTATTTAAATTATTTAGTGAAATGACAAGCTTGGCAAGCCTGAATTATATTGAATGGCAGTACTGGATAAAATGTACACATCTGACCGATTCTGATGTGGTGATTTTTAATGAACATCGGCTGGTAACAATACGGTTCCCGATATATTTTGCATCTCTAATGCAAGTATTAATGGTACTTTAACATCTATCCATCCATTATCCAACCCACTATATCCTAACTACAGGGTCACGGGGGTTTGCTGGAGCCAATCCCAGCCAACACAGGGTGCAAGGCAGGAAACAAACCCCAGGCAGGGCGCCAGCGCACCACAGGGCACACTCACACACACACACCAAGCACACACTAGGGACAACTTAGAATCGTCAATGCACCTAACCTGCATGTCTTTGGACTGTGGGAGGAAACCAGAGTACACGGAGGAAACCCACGCTGACATGGGGAGAACATGCAAACTCCATGCAGGGAGGACCTGTTAAGCAAACCCGGGTCTCCCAACTGTGAGGTAGCAGCGCGACCCACTGCGCCACCATGCCGCCCCGGTACTTTACCATTTGCCGGAAAATTGAAGGGAGAAAATGATTATGCAGAGTGGCTGAGGTCTTTAATAACACAGTTCAATTTTCTCAGGCAGTTCGATATACAGTATGCCATATCATCATGATGCCTGCTTCTTGGTTAATTTAAACAGGCTGGAAATACCACTAATGGAAAATGTGCATTGTCATCTATTAGTCAGGCTTCTTCCCAGTACTCTACGCCTCAGTCTTTTTCTGTTGTGTTTTGAGGTTTTACTTCCAGGGCACACTCACAATGAAGAAACTCAGATTTACTGAGTTTTACTGTAACTGGTAGTGTTGCTTAACAGCAACTGCCCTTTGCTGTTTTAGTGGGACCGAGGCTCCAGGAAATTCTGTGTCAGCCTGGCAATCCCTTGTTAAATTTGCTAATTTGAGATTGTAGCCACTGTAAGAGCCAATCATAGAAAGTTAAAGTTTTGAGTTAAACTCTTATTCATGTATGCTTAATTTGAATAGAATATAATTTATTTCATAGTCATAGTTAATGGCATAGTTTTTTCCCCCTATAAGTCAGTAAGAGATAGAACTTTCTTGATACAACTGAGATACAGTGTGATAATTGTTTCAGTTGTGTTTAGAACAGGTCCCATTAAAGAGGGACTTGAAAGACCCATTTTCAACTCAGAGATAGGATAGGCATACAGTTTTCTGACCGTCATTTTGAAATGGTTCAGAAATGTTAAGTAAATACTAATGATTTGAGATGTAACAAAATTTAAGCTTTGAACTGAACTTTTCTTAACATTAATTTTTTCTTTTTGCTATTTTAATTTTCTTTTTTGTGTGAACTGTTTTACTTTTAAACTTAACTAAACTTTTAAAAACAAAGATATTTTGTCTGTGGAATCATTTCTGCGTGTCAGGCTATTGTTGAATCCCATTTTTTGAGTTAGAGCTGCTGAACTTTGGTAACTTTGAAAAAACGCAGCTACAGCCACAGAAAATTTAGAGGAGTTAACACATACATCCAGTTAAGCATTAATTGCATTTCAGGAGCCAGTTGATATATAAGGTCTTGTACATAATATAATGGAATATGTTTATGTCACAATTTAACTTGCAAACAAATGATGTGATCAGACTATTTGGAGCAACATAAACATGTGACATTTTGTCAGCTTAAAAATGTATATTCTTACTTATATTTACTAAGTACATGACACATGAGGAGATCGCTAGGCAGTGTGGTGGTAGCACTCTTACCTTCCACTAAGGAGATCAGCGTTTACATCCTGGGAGGGACAGATGATGCTTTTATGAACTGTAAAAGAAGTACTTTAGAACAACTTAATTTTTTTGTTTACTCAATATAAAAACACTGTACTTAATGCTAATTATTAAGTACATGATAATTAAAAATATTTTTAATGTAAAGTAGTACTAGGGTGTTGTTCCATGATAGCCATTATGAATACAGTGAGAAATCAAGTAAAATGACACCTTTTATTGGCTAACTAAAAAAAATTACAATATGCAAGCTTTCGAGGCAACTCAGGCCGCTTCTTCAGGCAAGATGTAATCAATTGATTTCGAGTTTTCTTGAAAGCTTGCTTATTGTAATCATTTTTAGTCAGCCAATAAAAGGTGTCATTTTACTTGACTTCTCTTTAAATGCAAAGAAAAGCTAATTCACCCTACTCTTTGAAGTATGTTAGATCTACTGAATTAAAGCAGAAGATGACATGAAAACTATTACATTTGAATGTTTTTTATTTGTTGATCCGAATCATTTCTTTTTAGAATATACTGGAAGGATCCAATTTCTAGCCATTAAATGCCACTTTTATGTTCCTTTGTGTTGTTATTTTAAGACTGCTTTTCTGAGTACTGATGTTTTCCCTGCAATGCCCTTCCCTGCCATAAGCTAAAGTAGTCTAGTCTTTTAGGCTTTACAGAATCCACAACAGCCACAACATACAGTATAAAACAGTTGTGCATTTCTAAAACATATGTGCATTTCTATATGAATACCCTATGGCACGGGTGTCCAGTTCCAGTCCTGGTGGGCTGCAGTGACTGCAGGTTTTCATTCTAACCCTTTTCCTAATCAGCGAGCAGTTTTCACTGCTAATTAACTCCTTTTCCTTTCATTTTAATAGCCCTGTTTTTAAGGATTTAGTCCTCTGAATTGATTTGTTTCTTCATTAAAGCCAATTCTTGCTGTTAATTAAAGCCATTATTGAATGTCACGACTTGTTGCTGCTCTCATTCTGCCACAACAGACTGTTGTTTTTCTGTATTTTCTAAGACCACCGTCAAGATGTTTTGGTGACCTGAGCAGACCAACATGACCAAGACCTTCACTTCTCTTTGTTTTCAGGTTAGCTGGTCATGTGGCAGCTTGTTTTGTGTCTTGTTATTGTTTGGCTGCTCATTAATGTAAAAGAAACAACTAAGGGGTCTGAGTCACATCAATTAAAACTAAGGCAAAACAAGTTAATTAGCAGCAAAAACGGCTCACTAATTAAGAAGATGGTTAGAATGAAAACCTGCAGCCACTGCCGCCCACCCAGGACACCTCTGCCCTATGGACTTCAAGTGTTTTATTTTTTACTGCATACACATTATTATTTTATGTGCTTTTAAACATATTTAAGATACTTGCAGAGCCCTGTGCTTGTAAGTAGGAAATCGATTATTTCAGAGTGTCACCCTCGCTTAAATGACCAGATTTACTTTGTATTGTTAGACAAATGAGTGTCTCAGTTTTTTTATTCTTGGTCTGCTTGCTTTTACCCCATATTTGTGAAGTTCTTTTAGTCTTCCTAGCCTTGACCTCTGACAAACACCTCATACTGTTTGAGTTGCTTGAGATGCACCTCTTTTACCCCTCTCTGCATTTTCCTGTGCTGTTTGTTATTGCAAAGCCTCAAAGATGTTCCGATATATCTGTATTCTCAGTGATGCACTACAAAATGTAAAAGATTTTCAAACTGCAGATGTTGATTCAGATCTTAGCAGTTTCACATGGCCTCTTGGTTGGAGACTAATGAGTTTTTAAATATCACAAATTACATTCATGCAATATCACATATGGTGTGTGGGAAAATGAGAGAATTCTAAGCTTAATCATTGTCAAGCTGCATGTTTGGCAATTTGTCTAGTAACATTTTAGAGCGTGTTTTGACATATGGGTGTTTATGGTACAGAGGTAACATGTTAGACATTTTATTTAGAGTCCTGAATAAAATATTTGTTACTCATTCAATTATTTTTCTTTTAACTAATATCTTTTATTCACTGTAAGGAAACAACTACAAGTAGATGCTTGTGTCTTGTGCATAGTGTTGCCCCTAAAAAATTATCAGCAGGGGGCCAAGAAAAAAATCTTGAAGGTGCACACCAAAAATAGAAGCATAGCTAATTGTAATGCATGCATTTTATAATGGCTGATGGCAGTAATGATGGTCATTAATAAACCTGTTCAGTGCCTAAGAAATGAATTATTGAGCCAATTGAGATGGATTATCGAGTCCATGTAAATAAAGAGTTGAAATGGTTCTGCATCATTTACATTGCAAAATGAATGTTGATTGTAACTTGAATTCAATTGAGAATCAGATTAAACTCTTGTTCTTAATTGTAGATTTAATTATGAATGCCAAATAAAAATATTCAGAAACATACTCTAATAAAAAAGAGACTGTATTTACGGTAGTTTCATTTATACATGTTTATAGTAAACCAAAGAAAATACATAGTCCATTTCTCAAATTAGCACAATATTCCATTGGTTTAGTTTACATGTCCTGTTAACTTATTAAGGAATATTTATCATAAAGTTTGCTTGAAGTTCAGTATAACTTTAATCTTTTGTTATTGTGCTTTTAGCAAATATGGCCACACAATCTTCAAGGTTAAGTACCTTTGCCATCCTTGACTCTATACTTAACACCCCTGAAGTATTCAAGTCTTTATCACAAATTCTCTGAAATAAGTTTTTTATAAGCTTTGGAACTGAAAAACTGTGCTTATTAGATGCAATGCTAACAGGAAAAGCAAGTGCAATCTTACAAAGTTTAAACAACTCATGAAAACCTTTCTAATCAGGCTGAAGAAGCATCATCAGATTGAGTAGACTTGTCAGTGTTTTAAAGCCCACTGATTTGTTTCTCCTCAAGTATTCTCTGGTCTGTCTTTTGATGTTTCATCCTCCTCAGCTCCTTCATCCTTCCTCTCTTTAACTGTCTATATAGTCTTCTAAAAAAAAAACATGGTTATCTACTGACCGTTTGCTTGAACTTATCAACATAAATTAATTTACAGCATGAAAACTAATATATGCATGCCATAACTCACTACAAATACACACTTTTTAACTTCATTGTAATTTTTCTTTTAAAGCTTTTAATCAAGAATGATTTTTATTTTTATTGGCATGGAATTCATAACCAGAACACAGACTCAGTGAGGTAACAGTTTTGAAAACTGTGCCAGTGCAAAGCAAAATTTATTTTTTCTTCACAGAGAAGTGACTGGAAGAACCAGCCATGTACTTCTTTTTTTTTTGTGGACCATTACAGCTTTCCTTTTTCTGCTCAGAAACATATTTCATTAAATGGAAGTTGAACATTCTCCTGGCCTTTATTACAGAAGTTTTTATCACTTACATTTCAGTGGTATATTATCCTTTTTTATCTTGCTTCATTTTGCTGAGAGTGCAATTAAATGTAATTGAAATGGGAACTACAAAACCTTTGTATTTAAAAGCACGAGGCTTAGACGTAAAATAGATAAAACACAATATTTCTGAGACTCAAATAGACAGCATACAGACACATTAATAGTGCTTTAATATACTCTTTCAGCTCAGCAGTGCTGTACACTGATAATTTGACAAAAACCTCAGGTAGTAGGAGACTGTTGTGCAGACTTTTGTGTTCATAGTTTAAATATGATAACTCTGCTGCCCTCCAACTAAGGAATCCTGGGTTCAAATCCCAGCCTGGTCTCTGTTGGTATGGAACCTTCCATTTTTCCTGGGCATTTTCCTCCCAGATCCCAGACCTGTGATAGACTGACCCCCTGTTCAATTTTAGAGTCTTGTCTCTACTTTTGTCCTGTGATTAAAGATTCTATGATGATAGGCTTCATCCCTTGTGCTACGGGAGTGTGCTGGAGGCTCTGGACCTGAGGTGAAACAGGCAATGGCTTTAAATGAGACACAACCATTAACCTCTCTTCCTTCTTTCACCACAGAGAGTATATTGCGATTCCACTTCAGACAAGTGATCTCACTCCTGGCATACTTCAGAAGTCCCACCTCTTCCAGTCAACACCAAACACAGAAGTAGACCTAACTGGATGTCATCGTTAATTTTGAACCTTCATCTGTACAAGCCACACTTGCCCACAGGAGCCATTTTATTTTGAAAACCTTGTCTTGCTAAGGAGCTTAGCACTATTTACTTTTGTTTTTCTTTGGTGCTCCAAGAAGAACTCCAACCTTTTTCACTGCTCTTTGCCTATTCTCATTTACAACTAATATTTAATAAGCAGATTATCTGCTTGCTTACATTTAACCATGCTTATACAGTCTCTTAAATATTACTTACACTACTGGTCAAAAGTTTTAGAATACCTCAGTTTTTCCAGTTTTCTTCAAATTTAATCAATTGAAATGTAATGAATGGCCTAAAATTCTCTGTCTCATTTAATTTGTTAGTTGTTGTTTTCTTGCTATTATCACTGGAATTTATTACTTTCTAGGGTGTAGTAACACAGTCTGTTCCAACAATGCTTTAAAACAGACTGAGGGTTTTTAAGTAATCAACAGAAGTTGGGATGCCTATGCAAATTGTTTGCTTCAACTTGCAAGGCTTCATTTACTTTAATTGATGAAAACCATCTCTAGATTTTAACCTATTAGTTATTCCATGAAGAAAGCCCATTTGTAATATTCTGATATTTCCTTTTATTTCAATTTTTGCTAGCCTAAACTTTAAATGTAAAAATCTGGTAGTTTACTGCTTACCTTTTCACCATTTTAGATCATTCATTGCATTTCAACTGATTAAATTTGAAGAAAACTGGAAAAACATTTGACTGGTAGTGTATCGAACTTTTATAATCTGGTTAATTTATTAAAGAAAAAAGTAACAAAGAAAGTCCTCTAGGTGCACTTACCTGGTAATTTTCAATACATGGTACAATACTTTGGACAATCTTTCACTAATTTGCTATTTACTAAATTTACTTAAATCATTTTTTTTTCGCTGGAATTCATGATTGCAAGTTAAGGAGCATAACGCTGAAGAGATGAAGCAGGAATAATTTGATAGTTTCCATGCAAGACCTGCTTGTATAGCTAATTAACAACAGGATCACAGAAATTGACCAACCTTCTAGAAAATTCAAAATCTTTAAAACAGAGAGGAATAAGGCCCAAATAATCACAAAGCATTTGACAAGCAGAAAATTAAATTGCGAGAGTTATGCTCTAGCATTTATGGGAGTTGAACCCAGAATATTCTGAGGCCAAGGGATGGCAAGGGGAGATTGATGTGGGATCACAAAAAAGAAAATGATAAAGTAGGCTTTGAGAGTGTGGGACTGAGCTGGACAAAAATGTCATTTCTTGAGGTAACCTCTTGTTAATTTTAAGGTCCCCAGACTAAATGAAACTCCTATGAAGCCAGAAATAAAATTGCTTAAGAATTTAGAATTGTGTGCTAGATCATTTGCTTATTGAAAGCAAACTTTGGAAACTGAAGCGAATGCAGATTCACCCTGATGTCACACACACATATTGTAGTCACTCCTCCATGCACAGAAGACCTTGACTATATACAAACATAGGTGAGGTCCAATGGTGCTGAAAAAGTGTCAAAAACAAAAAGTAAAAAATAAATATCAAAAAACAACAGTAAAACAGTACAAAAATAAATGTCAGTAAACAAAAAAATGATTTAACTTCATTTAATTCCTGACAATGCTAGCATCAGTCACTGGAATATTATTAATTGTGTCAGACATTTTACTGTGTTACGTTTCTTTTACAAAATCAAAACTGGCAAGCAGGATCTGTGTTTTTTTGATATTGTCATTAACTCAAAAAATGTAAAATAAAAATACAGTATGAAAGGTGGTCCAAGGAAGGACATCCGATGAACTGGTAATAGGGTCATGGGCACTGAAAGGCTTAGTGATGCACATGGGGAGTGAAGGCTAGCCTGTCTGGTCTGATCACACAAAAGTGCTACTGTAACACAAATTGATGAAAAACCTAATGCTGGCCATAAGAGAAAGGTGGCAGAACACACAGTGCATCGCATCCTCCTGTGTATAGGGCTCTGTAGCTGCAGACCAGTCAGAGTACTCATGCTGACCCCTGTTCACTGCCAAAAGCACCTATAATGGGCATGTGAGCATCAGAATTGGACCTTGTAGCAATGGAAGCAGGTGGCCTCGTCTGATAATCACATTTTGTTTTAAATTATGTGGATGGCAAAGTGTATATGTGTCATTTACCTAGGGAAGAGATGGTAGCACAATGCACTATAGGAAGAAGGCAAGCCAGCAAAGGTAGTGTGATGCTCTGGATGATGTTCTGCTGGCAAACCTTTGGTCCTGACATTCATATTAATGTTACTCTGACATATACCACATACCTAAAGATTGTTACAGACAACATATAGCCCTTCATGGTAACAGTATTCTCAAAGGACAGTGGCCTCTTTCAGCAGGATTATGTGCCCCACCACATTGCAGAAATTGTTCAAAAATAGTTTGAGGAACATGATAGAGAGTTCAAGGTGTTGACCTGGCCTCCAAATTCCCCAGATTTCAATCCAATCCAATGCTGGAAAAACAAGTCCAACCCACCTCACAACTTACAGGACTTAAAGAATCTGTTGCCAATGTTCTGGTGCAGGATACCTTCAAAGGTCTTGTGGAGCCCAGGCCTTGATTATTCAGAGCTATTTTGGCAACACAATGGGGACCTACACAATATTAAGCAGGTAGTATTAATATTATAGTTGATTGGTGTATATGATTGTAACCAGAAAGCAGAACTAAATTTGATTAATTACTTCTGGATAAATTTGTTCAAAAGAGGGCCTCCAATATGTCAACAAAATACAGACTTTAAAATATTTCTTCTACCTACTAGGCATTTATTCCTACGAAGGAGACATCTTTCTTTGATATCAGGAAGAAAAGACTAGTTTTACTAACCCTTTGAACGTTTAGAAAAGTGAAATTTCAGCCAGCTTGTCTGATGGATATCTGATTGACAACTTTTTGTTTTGCTTTGCCATGATAAATATGCAAATAGAAAATAAAGCGGAGCGTGATCCTCTTAGTGCATACTCTTTTTCCATTTTTATTGTTTTTCTTTTGCTTTTCAGCCATTTTAGGGTTCTCTTCCCAGTCTTTTTGGCCCTGACTTGTCTGTTTCTCTAGGTTTGCTCCAAACTCCGATTGCATGTGAGAATTAGAGGGAGAGAACAGATTTCATGATTTTTGCGGCCTTGTGTAGAAGAACATAAAAATGAATATAAATGAACTTTCAAAAAATATGATGCAATTATATAAATGTAAAGTAGCAGGAAATAAAAATTCAGGATTTTTTTAGGTTACTTTTCTGACAAGAAAAATATTTCTCTTTTACGTAAAAATTGGTGATTAATTCAACATAATGCTCAATGTAAATATTACAAAAAAACTAAATAAAAAATATATGGTTTCACATGTTGATAATTCTGTTCTATTAATTATAGGAGACATACCTGTGTTAGGATATAGCGGTTTGGATAATGGATGGATGGATACCTGGTATTATCCAGATATAGGTGATACATTTATAAGATTTAGTTTATGCAATTATTTTTGTTAAAAATGATGTAAATTTGGTGAGAATTATGCTTCATCTGCAATCCAGTAGAGTGTTTTCTAAGATGGGTATGTGTTGATGGAGGCTTGATATCGCGATAAGTGAGAATGTCTTCTTAAATGAGAGTAGTTTTATTTAATTACTGATGGGTGTTTGACCGGTTGATTGATCCATGTCAGATGTGCAAGCATAATCACATAGAGAATTATAGTAAAAGTCACTGTTCAATTTATCTCCCCATTCTCTCAGTAGTTCTCAGGCAGGCACTAAATGTAGATTCTAAATGCTTTTCATGCCATTGAGGGGACTCAGTTTTTTCTTAACTCCCTGTTTCTCTGTCAATCAGTCTCCAGTCATTGTGAGTGTTTTTGCCTCCCTTGCCTGAGTATGCCTCTCCTGGTCAGTTTCCAAGCTCCGTGCATGTCCCTCATTGCTTTCTGGTCCTCTTCTCTGTATATGACGTTTTCTGTCTGCTGCTTGGCACTGTAATCTTTCCTCTTGGCGTTCTGCCTCCCTTTCTTAAACATTCCTCTGTGCGGTTTGCAGCTAAATGTTTGTTTGACTGTTCTTGGCTTTCAAAATCTCACATCAGACACTTTCTTCTGGCATCAGCAGATCTTGGATATAAATTGGTTCCTGTTCATGAAGGCATAGTATTTGAATATTAATAAAAAAAAAATGAAATAGAAGTAGAAAAACACGCTAACTTTATTCCCTATAATGTGAATGGCTAAAGTGTATCCTCAATGAAAATGTTTAACTGTCAAAGTCCACAAGTTTACCCCTAGGGGCAATACCAAGGAAATGCATGCAGTTTTTAAGTAGGTCTACCTTTAATTTATCCAAAACTTTGAATCTGCTTGTGTGCATCCTTGATTTGGGACTAAAAAATGTAAGAAAAGAATGTCACCTAGCGAGATTTCTCAAAGAAACCACCCCAAGCCACCCCCAATGCAACCAAGATAAATACACTTATCAAATTTCATGTACCTGTAAATGGGTTGAGCTTTTCTCAAAACAGACAAACAGACATTTGTAACTTTATTTGTATAGATGTGTTTGAACAATAGAGATTTGAATATAGAAAATAATGGCAACCATCGGGGGGAATTGATGGGGCATAGTCTAAATTGTACAAAATTAAAACTAAAACTACAATGATAATTTGTTTCAAATACTGATGAGCGAACCTTGCTGGATTTTCTTCACCTCAATTTTGGCAAAAATCTAAAAATGTTCAGAAACTAAGCCAAACTCCACAAAATGCATTGACGTCAATGGCAATGGTGTGCTTTTAAGACTTGTTTTGAGATTGTTGCTGGGCACATGGCTTACTTGTATGTATAATTAGCCATTAGGTGCTGCCTCAGCATCAAGATCACTGCTATAAATCCAGTGGCGGTACTTGAAAAATTGCAAATATTTTGTCTTTGTTTTTTAAACACATGCAGTATGGAAGTGTTTCACAACCTTTGCGGCTTTGGGACCCATTTTTACCTTTTTAAGTTAACTGACTATCCACACACAGCCATTAAAGATCACTGGTGGTTCAAATGGCAGCAAGTGGAAGAAACTGCATTTTTTTTTTTCTCGAATGTTTTCATTTCAGCAATAGTGACGTTGGCAACAATCTTATAGCAGGCATGCGTTAAAGTTGTGTGCATGGATGCGACTGCTCTATGACATAATGCTGGCCATACAAAGCAACGTGAGATGGAAAAAAATGTTTGCCTAAGCTGGCTGTATGGCAAATTTCCAGAAAAGTATTTGGTGAACAAGGTCACCGGTGTACCCAGCATATTCACTGTGAAAAATGCTTTGACAAATGCCTCCAAGCAACACTAGTTTTAAAATAATGAGTCATGCAGTTGAAGCAAACATGCAAACAACTTTAAAAAAAATGTCAGAATGAGCTACCTGAATGAGATTCTGGAATGAAGAGTTTCCTCTGATTTGTAAAATGTCTTGAGAGTGTCCTACATAAACAGAATACATTGTAGTTCATAAGATATGTACCGTTTTGCTCTTAAGTCAAACAGTATGCAGGTTATATAAATTTACAGGGTCTTGTAGTGAATATAAAAGAGATCTGAACTAGAAAACATACTTTCAAGTCCAGAGTCCTACACCGTACTCCCTGGTAATGTGACTGAGTGTCAGCAGGAATGTACCGGGCGATGAACTGGCAACTCCTCTAGGACTGGTTCTTGCCAGTTTCAGCTCCCTGCAATCCTCTAACACAATAAGGAGATTCAGTAAATCAATGGTTTAATTTGTTCTCTCATACTGGTTTGTGGTAAAGTGGCTAAAGTATTGCCCTTTGAACCACAGTAATACTGAGTGCACCTGTATCACTCATTCTCTGTGTGACTTTAACCAGCTCACTTACCCTGTAAAGTGTATTAGTGGTAGAAATGTGGTAAGAATTATTTGATGATATAACTGCGTCATGACTGTAGTTTTTTACTCAGTTACAATATGTTCTAAAACGAAGATAAACTGGTTAATTAATCCTCTAGCAAAGCATTCTTAATCTGAGCAGTGCAATAACTTCTTCTGAAGTTGGTTCAAATAGTTTTTCCCTTCAAATCAACGTCAAGGCCACAGTTTAATCCTCATATGTGTACTAAATTCTGCTGCCCCTAAAGGTCATCTGATCCCAGTTTAATTGAAATTGGAATAGGTTTAAATAAACATTGAAATAACCCTACATAAGTACTGTAGCAGATGCTATCATTGCATAACAGCTAAAAGTTCTTACAAAGCTCCTTCATTTTCAGAAATTTACTACAACTGAAGTGTTGCCTAATGTTTTCATAGCTGAAGAGTTTCTTCCATAAATTATTTTAATTGCTTTTGTTGTTTTAGAATGTTTTATTCCTTTTTTTAATTTGACCTTGGCCAATACTCTGTACATATCATAATGCATCTACTTCTATTACCACTATAATAACAATAATACATTTTATTTATATAGCGCCTTTCCCATGCTCAAGGCACTTACAGAATATAAGAATGAACGGCAGGGTATACAGTATATAGCATTGTACAAACCAAATAAATAAATAAATAAGATTATGACAGTAAATTCAGAGAAAAAAAGCCTAACAGACAACATAATTGATGGTCTAGCACACACACACAGAGGTTACATGAGCATCTTGAAAGAGAGGTAAACTGCGAGAAGGGTAATAAAGTCAAGTAGAGCTAAAAGCCTTCTTGAACAGATGAGTTTTGAGTTATTTTTTAAAATAATTCATGGAGTCAGCTGATCTAATTAATTTCGGTAGGTCATTCCAGAGTCTGGGCGCTATACAGCTGAAGGCCCTTTCACCCATGGAGTGTAGATAAGTGTGGGGCACAACAAGATTGCCATAATCAGAGGACTTTAGTGGGTGGACAGGCACATAGTGATGGAGAAGGTCACTGATGTAGTTTGGCGCAAGGTTATTTAAGGCTTTGTAGGTTATTAATAGGATTTTATATTCGATTCTGTAAGACACAGGGAGCCAGTGAAGACGGAGCAGGATGGATGTGATGTGCAATACTAAACATCACTTTTTACACATTGTATCAATTGATTATTTTTGAACAACACATCCATCCATTTTTTAAAAAGTGTTCATTTTTAGGGTTGACGACGTTCGACGGACAACACGCATCAGCTCTGGATGGACAAAAAACTCCATCACCCACACATACTGGCTCATACTGTGGCCAATTTAGAGTCAGCAATCACATTTATTCTCATGCCATTGGAATGTGGAGAGGCAGACAGACAAGGGAGAAAATGTGGAAAGGCCTCACCTTTTGTAGTTTAGTATGGATTGCAAAGATACCGCCATTAAGTGATGACAATTAAACACAAAAAAATCCAATTTAAGAAAGTGATGTTTTATGGGCATGTCCTGATTTGCTATTTTTGGATTTTATGGCCAGCTCTTTGACAATGAGGTTTACAATATGTATTAGCTAGCTCATGTACAATAGTAATGTTCCTGTAATAAAAAGAGCAAAAGAACACAAAGTACAGGAAACTGTTTCATGGCATTGTGACACAGCAAATGCCTGACACATTGTATTTTTAGATATTAACATTTTTATTACCCTGGCTCCATTATGAATGCATTGCAAGTAAGAACATTTTCTTTGTGTAAAAAAGTGTCAGAAAAAGGTCAAAAATAATACCATTGTTCAATTTACATATATGGTAAGAACAGAAGTGTTATGGTGTCACATTGGTTAGCACTGTTGTCTCACAGATACAGTGCCCAGGATAGCTGTTTGTGTGGAGTCTGCACATTCTCTCAATGTCTCTCTGGGATTTGCTCAGTTTGTTCCCCTCACCTTCCATAGACTAAGCTATTTGAAAATTGAATTTTAAACCTTTGTTGGGGGGTTGTAAGTGCCTTGTTCCCGAAGTTGCCAGGATAGGTTCTGGCTCCCATAACCCTGAATTGAATTACATGGCTTTATGGTGAGATAATGATTCTGCTGTCCTCCAGCAAAGGGAAGCATATTCTTGGTGCATCATTAAATTTCTGAATATTTTTACCATACCAATCTTTACTTGTGGCTTTTCATAGACTTGTTATCAGTTATACTGCATTTTGTGCACTTTTTTCCCCATTATTATTCCCTTTGAAACTTTATTACAGTAAATTTTACTATTTGACTTACAGCAGTGTCCAATTTTTGTCGGTTATTTTCAAGTTAATTAACAGTTGCTTTCTAGCGCTAGAAGGCAGGATAAGAATTTTTTTGTTTAATTTGTTAGCTGTGCAAGGCATTCAATAACCATTCTAAAAATTGCTATTCGTCATTTGTTTGTAGATTCGCAGATTCTGAAGTGGGTCAAACGTGATTGCAATTCATTAGCATTTATGTCAGAACTGCTCAGCAGTCTGCCAAACCATGGAAGCAAACTAACAGGCTGTTATGACAGAGTTCTGAAAAATGAAAGCGTGTCATGTCATAAATGTATTTTTACATTTAAAAGGATTCCTATGAGGTTGACAGATGTGCTTGTTATGGTAAACTATCACAATGAAAGTTTACAAGTGTAGGCTTCAGCAAGGTTGGAATGCAAACAATTCAATTTTAAAGTTTATTTATTAGGCAAAACTCCTAAAAACCAAAGGAGTGCTAATTTTAACCATTTATTTCCCATCCATCCATCCATATTCTGAATTTGCTTGTACCATTTCAATAACTTGTGAAATGGAGTCTGTCCTGGCTGCACTGGGCAAAAGGCAGGAACCAAAAGAGTAATAAGATGCTAACTTAAACTCCCAAACTCAATCACAGACATGCCAGTTTCAACTTGCCTGTTAACACAACACAATCATTTTTGTGATACAGAAGCCTTTTACGAATATACAGTGTCTATGAAAAGTATCTACTTTTTGGAAGTTTTCACATTTTACTGTTGTACAGAGAGGATTTAATTAGGCTTTTTTGAAATTCATCAAAAGAAAAAGAGAAATTAATGTTAAAGTGAAAACAGATCACTGTAAAGTGATCTAAGCTAATTACAAATATAAAGCACAAAGTAACTAATTGCATACATTAATACATTGATATGAAACGCCTACAGTAAATCATCCCTGGTACAGCTAATAAGTTTTAGAAGTCACTGAATTGGTTAAATGGAGATCACCTGTCTATAGTCAAGTTGTTTCAGTTTATTACAGTATAAATGCACCTGATCTGGAGGGTCCAACTTGTGACGAGTCAATATGAAGGCCTAAACTAGTCAATGAAGACAAAAGAACACTTTCAAGTAATTCCATGAAAAAGCGACTGAAAAGCACAAGTCAGAGCATGAAGACTAGAAAATATTCAAATCACAGAATGTTCCTTGGAGTCTGGTTAAGTCAGTCGTTAAGAAATGGAAAGAATATGGCACAGCTTTCAATCTGCCAATTGCAGGCCTACCTAAAAACAGAGTGCAAGAAGAAGGCTAGTAAAGGGAGTGCACCGAGAGGTGTATGATGACTATGAAGGAGTTACATGCTGCTGTGGACAGACTGTGAATACAACAACTGTTGATAAAGTGCTTCACCAGTCATAGCTTTGTGGGAGATTGGCAAAGCTACTGTTAAAAAAAAAAACACACATGACATCTTGGCTAGAATTTGTTAGAAGGTACATTGGAGAATCAAAAGTCAGCTGGAAGAAAGTTCTACGGTCTGATGAGACTGAAATTGAGTTTTTTGGCCATCAGAATAAAAGCCATATTTTATCTAAGCCAAACATTGCACATTATCAAAAACATACCATTTCCACTGTGAAAGATGGTGTTGGCAGCATCATATCATGGAGATAATTTTCTGCAGAAGGCCCTGGAAAGCTTGTGAGGGTAGAGAGTGAAGTGAATGGAGCAAAATACAGGAACTCCTGGAGGAAAACCTGATACTGGTTTTTATAGCAAGATAAAGACCCCAAGCATAAAGTCAAAGCTGCGCGGGAATTACTTAAAAACATCAATGGCAATATCCTGGAATGGCTAAGTCAAAGCTGGGCTTGAAAAATGCTGGTCACTCATGGCCCTACCTGGAAGAACTTTAGCAATTTTGTAAAGAAAAATGGGAAAAGAAATTGCAGTGTCTATATGTGCAAAGCTGATCGAGACCAGTACCGACAGACTCAAGGCTGTCATGGCTGCCAAAGGTGCATCTATTAAATACTGACATGAACGGAATGAATACTTATGCAATTAATTATTTGTTTTTTATATTCAGAATTAATGTAGACCACTTTGCAGAGATATGTTTTCACTTTAACATTAAAGAATATTTTCCTGTTGTTCAATGTCAAAAAAGTTACGTGTTAAGTTAAAGTGTGATAAGTTCCAAGGAGTGAATACCTTTTATAGTCACTGTATATTCTATTAAGAACTGGGGCACTTTCATAGAATTTTTTGTTGATTTGTTTTTCTGTTCATCAGTTATCGATATTTTCTTTTTATATTATTAATTCTGTACTTGATTTTCAAAACCATTCCACAATTTCGGCAAATTTATGTTGTTACTAGAAAAGATGTAGCATAATAACAGTGAGGTAATATTCATGACAGCTTCTTAAGCAAATACTATCTTGATTTACTGCTGGTCAATAATGAGGATGAAACCTAGTGTAAGAGAAACAGATAACAAAAATAAAGAGTTGAGGTACTAGTCTGGTCACCCGGTATATTTGGTTTTGAAAAAACAAACAAAATACATGCAATTATCTTTGTAGATACAAGTTCATAACAGAAATGTCACAAGATGGCGGAGCTTCCAATTTCATCAAGGTCCAGGTGGATGGACACAGGAAGTGACATAAGAGGTGTTATAGTGGTCAATCATCTTGTCTGCAGAGGGAGGAAGACAGAAATGCATTAGCGTGCAGCACCAGCTCTGGAGCAGCAGTAGAATTACAGTCACTAGAGTCCTTCAGCCTTCCCCTATGCACACACACGTGTCACTAGTTAATGTGAGTAATGCTGTTTGCTGAAATCGGCTACTGTAACTTAGGGTAAGTCAATCATTTTATGTTGAATATTACAGAATGTAACTTGTCTCAATGATTTGGGAGTGGATGTCTGTGATAAGTGATCCATGACGTAGAGCAGATTTTAAATAAATAATCAGATCCCTGCAACATGCAGATTCCAATTGAGTGCAGGTCTGCACACATGTGAATACGAGCATCAGTCAGGTTCCTCATTTGCACCTCAGATGTAGTGCTGTGTCACACCTGTACCCAATTAGGCAAACAAAGATAAAAGAAGCTTGCATGGGACAAGAAGGAGGATAGAACTGTGGAACAGAAAAAAGTGACATGGAGGTTAAAAGATGGGACAATAAAGGCAGAATGGGAGAGAGCCAGTGTGGGAGAAAGGAGGCAGGCAGCTGGAAGGAGAGCCCCTTGGAGGAGTGTAGGATTGATGCTCAGGGGCTGAAGAGAGTCACACTGTCTGAGTGTCTTTAGGTAGCTGGAGTGGCAGTTGCTCAAATTACTCTCCACGTAAGACTGAGGGGGATTCAGTGGGAGTTGGAAAAGGGAGGCTCAGAGCGGTACCCTGCCGAGACCACAGATGGCAGCAGGGACCCGAGCCTGGATTTAAAAGGTTGGCTGTGCCTGTCAGTTGGGAGTCTCCTCTTCTGAAGAATTCTGTGCAGGGTAAACAAAGGAGATGTCGATTTTTGAAAAGATGCACCTGGGCTCGTAAGTTTTTTATTAGGGACAGCTTCTTGCCTTGGGATTTTTAATCTTATTTTAATGGATTATTTTTTGGATTTTACCCTCCCCGATTTTTGTGGATTATTTATATATGGATGGAATGCTGCACTTTTTGAACACTTGACTGATTTTAAATAAATGTACTGAACACTTTTACACCTACTCCTTGATGCATGTGTATGTCCTCATTTGCCTGGCTCATCTCAGTCTATGACTAACGACAGTTCGAGTTCAAGAGGTTCCTGAATGCAACAGGGAGCATGGGGCTGACCCGGACTGTGACAATATCTTGGTATTTTGATGATAGAGGCCAACAGGACCATAGGAGAACTAGAGAAGAGATCAGTTCAGTGACTGGTCCAAGTCAGAAAATGTCCATTGAGATGCACTCCAATGTGTTGTATCATAATCTGTAAAGGGATTCTCCCTGCAATTGTCCTGTATGAGGCTCAATGTGGCGTAATTGCAAAGACCCTTGAGCATCATTCTTTGTCACAAAACATATGACCTTATTAAGTTGAGTGCACATTGATATCAGGTGAAACGAGCGTGTTATTCTGCTAAATATCCATGTTTCATGCTGTAAAAAGTTAATGTATTTATTTTTGTCACAGTTTATCACTTTTTTATGAAAAATGACTGAGTCAATCACATCAGGTTCACCTGGGTTCAGATGTTTTAGTTTTCCACACAATTCCAACACACTAGGAACAAAAACACTTGAACTATGTTGTCACTAAAATACAAGTGAGGAAGCCAACTCAAGATTTAAGACAAGGTGATGCTGGAATTTTCACCTGATCATTTTAAGTTCCTTCATTTTGGATCCAAAAATGTATATGAATAGTCTGTAGGAAAAACAGAGTATAAAGGATGACAAGGTGATGCCTACAACAAAGGAATGTTAGGCCATCTTGTCTTAAAATATTGCTATCTAACCTATAGTCAAATTTAAAAATGGGCAAGGTTTGAGTAAAAAAATATGCTACTTTTAGTTTTGCTAAAAATGTCCATTATATGTAATTGCCTATTTTACTCTAGTACGTGTGGACTGAAATCCAAAGACTGATGAGATGAAATTTAATTCTAAATTTTAAATTTTCATTTGGATGTAATTTAATTCTCTGGCTATTTTATTTACTGTGGCAATTATTTTATCTGGTGCTTGTGGCATACACTACAGAGTAGTAAAGAGTCATAAGCACCAACAAAATAAATCTTACAATTTCACATCTGGCCATTGAAACCAATATATTTTGAATGTGATTGTGCTTGGTCTTTATTGTTATGTTAAACAGCAAGTAAGAAGATTAAATCTGCTTACTGCATATATGCTGTATGAATATGAAAGTAGTCTATTCATTAAGGAGTGGAGCAGCTATTGCCAATAGAAACAATAGTATTGAACCTCACATCTTACATCAAAACATGTAACAAAAGTTTAAAAGTAATATGTCAGACACTGAAGTAGTTAAAGTGTGGTCACAATAAAATATGCATAATTTCCCATCTTGATTGCCTTGATTTCAGGTGTGCAAGATACATATTGTGGTAACCATGATAACCGACTGTTAACTTTTGTGAGTATTATGTTTATCTAAAAAATAAGATGTTCATAATTAAGAACACCAAGCATATAACAAATTCAACGATGATTCTGGTCAAACAGCTAAGGAAAAACACATTTATCATCAGTGAGTGGAGGACACACTATAAATGTACATAAAGAGTATGAATCAGGAGCATGGCTGCAATGTCAGTATTTCACAAAGCTAATGTGACAGACAATAAGGTTGCTCCCTGCCTTTGTCAGCAGATTGTTTAAGGAGAAAGAAAAGACAGGTGGAGAACATCTGTACTAAGATCCATCTGAGTCGCTTTGTGTACTTGTATATGGCATAGGAAAAACAGTATGTAAGACAAGTGAACTGGTAATACTCCTATTAGATTCTTATTGCAGTTCACAGAAGATGATATTTTACAACCAATCTTTTAATTTGTTTAGGTACACACACTGTCCATGATTCATGGAAATCCTCTGATATATCCGCAATGAGCATGAGAAAGGCACAATATAAATAAAATGTATTAATATTATTATTATTATTATTATTAGAGAATGCAAACATTTTTATATTTTATGTAATTGATTTAAACTCAGTTTTTGATCAGGAGATCAATTTTTTATTAGATTTCAATTGAAGAAAGACTGGAAGAGGACACAAAGTAAAACATTTTCATATATAAGATTGTATACCCCCACCAGCTCCAACCCACACCATCCCATCCCACCCCAGAGCTATAAAAAGGAAAACACAATAAAATATAGATGAATAAAAAATGCAGATCACTACCTACACGTCCAGCGAAGTGAGAGAAACTAACATTTACAAATGAAGTCATATCATGGATTTACTGTCATCCATGAATTAATCACACAAATAGTGTCCTCCCACTTGCTGATAGTTTGAGCCAATACACCATTGATCTGTGTGGCAGACACTTCTAAAAAGAGCAAGATTATAAAACGAGGACCTCCAAACAGAGGAAGCAACACTCTCAGGATTGATCCATCAGGAAGCTATAAGAACTTTGGCTGCTATAGTAGCTATTGACATAATGCTCTGCGGATAGATGACTTAAACTCAGTGAAAGCATCACCTACAAAAATACATAACATCAAAATATTGTAAGTAATACTATTCATTTAAATTCGCTTGCAAATATGATGGAAGAGCATTAAATACGGTATTCATTATTCTACTGTTAGTTCTTTTGCAATAGGAAAAATTTATGTTTTATTCAGTTGTGCCATATTTATTGTTAGCCAATATTATAACATCAGGCAGCATTCAACATTCAAAAATGCTCCTTTTACAAATCATTCTCTTTGGTGATATAAATAGTAAATGTTGATAGCACTTATTAAGCCTTAAATAGGGAAAATCATCAGTCTTTCCAGGGATAAATCAGCTTTCTGCTTATGTTCACCATTTACTGTACATACCCAACTATCTGATAAGCAGTATTTAAAGGTCATTTTCTTAACAAACAGATGGAAATCCAAGGAATTGCTTGCTTAGCACCTGGGGTCAACTAACACCAAAGAATTGTGTGAAGATGTCTTTAAAGAAATGGTTTTGTAAGGCATTTTGCAGGCAGAAAACCACCCGACCATCTTCTAACTCTGTTAATCAGAACGGGGTTGTGGGTGCAGCCACAATCTACTCCAGCAAGCATCAGCCAAGAAATCATTCATGTGAAAAAGCAACAAGCATAAAAGATTTCAATACCTGAAACGCCATAAAGCATGGAATAACAAACTGCGGCAGAAAGACTTATGGAATGATTAGTCCAAGTTTAAATTTGTTGGTTTCCAAAGATGGCAGTTTATCGAGGGGATGAGTTTGCAAGAAGAACATTGATTGATGATGAAGCAAGGTCTGGTAGTGCAATTCAGCCAAGTGTGTAGGGTGTCTGATTGAAGTCAATGGAATGATGACTGCTGACAACTATAAAAAGAATCTAAATCATTAATTTAAACCTTCATATAGGCAAAATGTCTATCCCTCAACATGATAATGACACCAAACACATATAAGACTTACTTGCTGCAGACATCTGTAGATGGAGCACTAACAATATTAGATTGTCCACCTCAGAGCTCCAAATGTAACATAACTGAAGATATGAAGGATTACTTGGGCAGTGAAAGGAACAAAAAGCAGCCAAAATGAAAAGAAGACTTATAGAAAATTTTGCAGATAGAAAGATTCCAAATTATTACCACAGGAATACTTTAAAAATCGTCTGCTCACCCTCTATGGTTTACTTAGCAAGGGGAGATATTCTCCAGCAATCACAATCAACCATTTGGTCCCCGGCACCATCCCTCGGCATCCACAAGGACCCCATGAGCCCTGCTTCCTTCTCTCATCACCTTCCCTCGGCATCTGTTGGGTCTCATGGAGGGTTTAATCACCTTTGCTCCCTGAAACTTTGGCAGGATCAACCCTACCCTGTGAGTGCTGTCCATGTACTCCATCAGGGGCATCATCCCTGTCACAATCCTGACTTTATTTTTCTCTTCCTTTCCTTTCCTTTTAACTTCCCGATCTCTCTTTCCTTTCTTCTGTTCCCCTTTACTCAGGCTCCCTATTTGTACTCCTGTGGGGGCGGTGTTCAAATTGGGACTCACAGAGTGCCAATGTGGGACAGCTGAACTGATTGAATAATCAGCTCGCCTCCACACCAAACACTCCGTGATCTCACTTAGCTAAAGTCACACACACCGATAGAGCCCAAGGCACACTGTTTCATCTAAAACCTGCAAGCAATATCTCAACCGTTTAGGATTCTATTTTGCATTTTGCCATTTTTTTGTCCATTCTGCTTTGTGGGAATTTTACCTAGTCTTATACTCTTTTTGTCATGTTTGTGATGCCTATCCGCATATATATATATATATATATATATATATATATATATATATACATGCTATACATTATGCTGTCTCGTTCAGCATGACTTGTTTGGTGGTGGGTTAGTGATAGTCTGGGGAGGCATATCCATGGAGGGACGCACAGACCTCTACAGGCTAGACAATGGCACCTTGACTGCCATTAGGTATCGGGATGAAATCCTTGGACCCATTGTCAGACCCTGTGCTGGTCCAGTGGGTCCTGGGTTCATCCAGGTACAAGACAATACTGGGCTTAATGTGGCGAGAATATGCAGGTAGTTCCTGGAGGATGAAGGATCTGATACCACTGACTCGTCCCCATGCTCACCTGACCTAAATCCAAGAGAACACCTCTGGGACATTATGTTTAGTCCATCCAACGCAGCCAGGTTGCACCTCAGACTGTCCAGGAGCTCAGTGATGCCCTGGTCCAGATCTGGGAGGAGATCCCCCAGGACACCATCCCTCGTCTCATTAGGAGCATGCACCGACGTTGTCAGGCATGCATATAAGCATGTGAGGGCTATACAAAGTACTGAGCACGATTTTGAGTTGTTGCAATGAAATTTTGGCAAATTGGACTAGCCTGCCACATCATTTTTCACTTTGATTTTAGGGGTGTCTTTGAATTCAGCCCTCTGTAGGTTGATAATTTTCATTTCCATCAAACGATGTGGCATCCTTTTGTTCCTAACACATTACCCAGTCCATATCAGTATAGATATCCAGCAGGATTTTTTTTCCCATTGAGATCTGATGTGTTTTCAAAGTGTTCCTTTAATTTTTTGAGCAGTTCCGAAATACAACCAAGATGAAACTGCAGTCTTTGAATAGGTCAGCTTCAAATTTCCCAAGATTTCATCTACTTACAGCATGTACTTGTTATTTTTCTTCAAATAATAAACTTGTTTTCAAGAGCTTGCTTTGATTATGAAGTCTAACATATTCTTATTCTAAGTTCAAAAGTTGCCTGCAGCAACATTATTAACATCTCATGAGAAGAAACGACTCTTAAAAAATGTCATTAATAATTCAAATAAAACAGCCAAAGTACAGATTAAAGTCTACTCAGTAACATTGTTGAAGGTTTAGTTTCATTTGCTCTTTCCCTCTCTGATTTCACACCCACACTGAACTTCAGGCAGCATTAGAATAATAATTTCAAAAAGCTGATTGCCTGCTTGAAATGAACTTAGACCCAATATTTGTTAAACATTTTAAATGTTACTATTTCTCTTAGTTACTGTATGCAACACTGAAGGAATTTAATTGCTTTGATGTTATTGAATGCTTTCATTTTGTTTGAAGAAACACTTCAAATGCCTATTATGTGCAGATCTTACTTTTTCTTTAATATTCTGAATTGTGAAAAGGAAATGCAATTTAGAGATGAACACGAGGTGAACCTTTTAGAATATGTAAGCCTAACAGGCCCTCACTCTCTTTGAAGGTGCTAATAAATATGTTATATCATTTATGAGTGTTTAGGAATAGCAAAATGTTACAGAAATACAGAAACATTTCAAGTAGATGCTAGGGTTTGTATATCTTGCAGGGGGGCATACACTCTTTCCCCAACAAACATTCATACACATTCACACACATACACCCTTACTTCAAAGCTGAAAGGACAAGGAACTCAGACATTGGAGAAAGAAAACACTTTTACTTTTAATGCCAGTTTACCATTGGAAGCAGTTGTTAACACACAGACAGGCAGAACATCATAACAATAGTCAGTCCTAAAATCAAAACAGGATCATATGTAAACTTCTTGTCTATTGCTGAGTTCTTGGCTCAACTGTGGCCTGGTGTATTGGTTCATAAAACAGTTCAACGGATAGATGGATGAAATTTCTAAGTAACAGTCCAAACTTTAAACATAGACTGTAAGAAGCAAAGGGTGGTAGTTGATCTTTTTTATTTTCTTATTTAAATACTGTTAAAACCTCAGTAAGCAATGCATCCACATCACTCCTGGTCTCTTCTTCCTCCTGTTATTAGAAATTCCTAACCACTTAATTCTACCCTTAAGCATTTATAGTTTATTGACATTTAACTTGTCTTAGAACTTAGTGTCTAATATTCCTAACACTTGCCAAACATTTTAATAGACTTTTGTGTTGATATAGAAACTATTTGCACATATGTCGATGTAGCAAAAGCAGAGCATATGCGTCTGCAAAGCCATATACGCCATAAATCACAGTGATTTATTGACCATTTATAACTGGCAACTACAGGTGGTTCATAAAGATGATTGAATGCACCTCTAATCCTTTTGTTGTCTTTCTTAGCTGTATACTGATTTTTTTTTTACATTGTATGTGCATTTGAAAACAGACTGGTATCCATCAATAGTTTAATTTTACATTCATCAAATTGAAAAAAAAATTACTAATTTACTCTAGCCATAAGCAAACCTGAAAAGGTTGAGAAAAAGATATATACTTTTTGCTACCAAATGAAAGTCAAGTGATCTCTTCTTCCATGAATGGCAAACATCCATCATCATTCAAGTGTAGAGGTTGGAATTAACCCATTAAAGAAAGCCCATTGACATTGTGAACACATTGAACATTCTTAGCGCACAGTGCCCGGCACCTCAAAACCAAATGGGATTCAAATATAAGGAAGCATATTATTCATTGACACAATCACCTGTAATTTATTGTAACTGACTTTAATTTGTATTGTGCTGCATGCAATATTTCTTTTTGGGATCTGTACCAAATTGCAAACTGAAAATCCCAGAATATATTGTATTGCATAATTCCTAATGGTCTGAGCAGTATTTGAAATACAAATCATTGGACTATTACAATTGTATGCATTGCAATACCATGAAGACTTAAGACTTCACTGTGGAATAAGTCACTCAGTATGAACCTTATAATCATGTCATCTGAATCACATAAGAAAGTACATATTTATGTTTATTTATCATCCCAGTATAATTAAATGTTTTTCCAGCATTATTTACCACACAAATAAAAGCTGTCTTCATGTAAACAATCCAAATCATCTAATATCTGAACTCACTCCTTCCACCAAAGAAAAAGAGCAGGAAGTTCTAATCCATCCCATGGGCATTAAGTGCAATAAAAAGATCAAACCCTAAACCAGACATCAGTTTATCAGATTCACACAAATCAGGCCAACTTAGTGTCTCCTGTTAATCCAACATGCACATCTTTGAGATGAAACTAAAAAAATATCAAAAGGACTGTAAAATTCAGTATGGTCTAGTGATTGACTAATAATTCCAACAAAATACCATATTCATATTCGATCATTCATTTTCGACAGCCTTAGTCAACCCTATCAGCTCTACACAAAGAAGAAATGCTCTACACAAAAATATTTTTTATGTTACTTATGTCAAATACTTTGCAGTGGTGGCTGGGATTTTTTTTTTATCTCATGTTTTTATGCAGAATGGAAAGAAAAATGTGTATGACATACTTTAAAAAAGGTCCAATGGTCACCAGTTTTGTACAACAGCAAAGAATATGAAAAACTTCTGCCCTTGTTTGTTTTGTTGTCTGTTTATTTCAAGATACACTTTACCTTTCATGTATCCTGGCTGAAACTGGTACATACTAGTCTGTATTATGTTTGTCAAACCAGTACTTTCTATTTTAGAGTATCTGATTCCCATTTGGGTGTACATTTCATTATTTTGATTTGTCTATTCCTGAGTGCAAACTGTTATTTTTCTGTTGTGGTAGAAATTTAATTATTAATTAAAGAAAGGAATTTATCATCTACTAGGACATGTCTGATAAAACCTCTTTGAGTCAGTAATCAGGTAAGAGGAAGCTTGCCCATTGTATCTTTAATTTACTGTACGGCAAATGCTGAAGAAGGAGCATTCACCACAGCAGTCTGTTACAAAATGGTCAAAAAAGTATGGGCAGAAATCTATTTAATAAACAGCAGAATTTACATAACAGTGCTGATTAATCCATACATTTACTCTGATTGGTTTGTTGGTTTACACCCAAATAACTTATTGAAATAAAAGTATATTCTATCACACTCATGTTCATCTTATATCTTCCAGGTTTAGCTATTATCCTTGAAATCTCAGTGTATGTGTCAACTGTGCAGTCTTCTTGTTACAGGACATCTGTTGGTCTCTTAATCATCTCCAATCATCCCATCACATTTTGTATATTACATCAACTGTTCTAGTATATTCTTGTCTTTTATTTACTTAACCATTTCTGTAGTTCTCTTCATCACATTTCTAAAACATATGCTTATATATTTCAGTATGCACTGTAGACCAAACTACTTAATTAATGTTACATTTAAATTATTCTCTCAAACTGGTTAAATAACATTGAATTTTTGTTTAGTATTTTAAAGTGAATGACTCATCGCTTGTCTTTTCTGGTTTTGACTGTTGCCTGTTTTCTCGACCTCAACTCATCTACAAAACCTTTTTCATTAAAATCTTTTACTGACTCGTTTTGAGTCAGTATCCCAGCAAGATGAACTGCACAATGTGTTTATAATATTAAGCATTTGATCCATGTTGATTACTTGCTTCAAAAGGCCTCCGTAATCGACAGTATTAATGTTACACTGATTTGTTTTGGCTTTTGAGGCAGTCATTCAGGGAAAGTGGCAAGGAATGCCATCAACCACCTCATTCTGCCTGTTGTCACTGGTCCTGCTTAGGCCTACACTGCAAGGGTTACAAAGGCTGCTCTGTGAAACTGTAGATTTGAAGAAAGACCACAAAGTATTTTTCAAATCTGCCCTGTGTCTCTTCCACCTGTTCCGCAATCTTAAAGGCTACTGCAGAGAAAGTGAGCCACTCTGGTCCAGCAGCAACATCTGATTTTCCTTAGAAATGGATGTGATGAACTCAGATGCTGAAAAACTACATTTAGACCATGGATATCTAAGTATTCAAAACTTGAGCAAGAACTGAACATTGAGAAGTTCAGTTGAAACTACAAGCACCATTACAGAACCGTAAAGGCAACTTCCTTTTTGTAGGTTATACTTTAAGTGAACCTTATGCTGTCTATTATTTTAAAAATATCCTGCTCTGACATGATTAGTTAAGTAACAAAAAATACATGCTTTTTAAATAATTACAGAGCATACATGAAACTGTGGTTAGTTGTACCTGAAATTATAATAAGTAGCATAGGAATACAACTAAAAGGTGTTAATCATATAAGAAATGTACTTCTCATTTATGCTATATTATATATAATAATATTAAAATTAGGACAGGAAGTGTTGCATCACCACAGAACAGTATACTCTTATATCTTTGTGCCAAGAGTTAGATCAGTAAAAGGGGGAACCAAAAGGTGGATCTGGTACAATAGCGTAGCAAGAGAGCAGACCAAAAATAGAATTTAAATAAGCAGTAGAACTGACAGAAGGTGTGTTCTCTTGAAGGCAGACGTAAAGGACAGAATCTACGTCAGTGTGGGTGGAATGTTTATTACAACACCCTTATCTTTCTTTTGTTACTTACATATTACATGCGCTACAGAGTCTAATAGCTAAAGCAGGCAACTAAAATATTATTCTCATTTATCTTTTACTTCTGCATTTTGCCTTGTCCTTTAATAAATAAGATGAACTTTTATTATATGAATATGCTCTAGATTCTTACATTGTTCTTGGTCTCAGAAATATAGTCCTGGGAACTGTCAACCTATGAGTTTGACTGAAGGGTTAAAGCAGGGTTAGGGATAGGCCCACAACAGATAAACTAACTTGTTAAAGCTCCATCATCAGGTAGATTTCTTAAGTCCATTAAAAATGCTAACTGAATTTTTTTTATATTTTCATTGTATACTCCTCCTTGATAGATTCACTGACTGACTGTGAAGAAATTCTTGGCTATTTGCAGACGCTTTAAGGAAAAATTATGTTTACTAATGAATTAATCAATCTCATTGCTCACCAAAGTGTTAATTTAATGATGAAAAATGAAAGAAAACCTCAATTATGTTTCACATTTAATAATTGTAAACGAGAGATATTTGTGCCAGTCTATGGAGGTTGCACAACAGAGCAGGCGGTAGTGTGTCCAACTGCAGGTCAATAGCTTCTTGGTTTAAGTCCCATTCATGACATTTTTTTTTTCAAATCTTGATATCAATTATGTTTCGTATACAAATTTGGTAGGCGGCTTCCCTGCGCTAACCGAAACCAATGTACGTACTTATTTCGGTGGTATGACGCCACTGTCAGCCGCCATATTGAACTTTTCAACAGTCTTTGTTACTTATGGGCCCATCTTCAACAAATTTGGTACGCGGGTTCCCAACGCTAACTGAATCCTTACGTACATATATATGTCCATAGCCTGCAGCTCAGTCACCGTGTGAGGTGGCGTTGGGTCCCCCATCCCAACGCCTCCCACGTTGTTGGCTGCCTGCCTATATAAGGCCATCCGTCGCTCCAGTCTCTTCATTTCCTTCCTTGCTTTGCCACGGGATTCACGTCTCCCTGCTGATAACTACAGCCTTTTTATTTAATCCACGGCTTCTCCGCAGTTTTATTGTTTATTTATTACGATTATAGTTATTGTGTAGGCATTTTAGACTTACTTTACATTGTTCAGGTACCCATTTCCTTTATCATTCCAACCGTACCCGCATTAACATGTCTATCGAGGTGATCACCATCGATCAAAGAACTGTCACTTACTGAGTGGTTTCCATGCCCAGAGATGGCACCTATCTTTTCCATTCTCTGTGTTACATATTGCACGGCCATATCAGGCTGACTCTTGATATCTGGAGAAACATTGTGTCTTATGTATTGAATGACTGGGACAGGTTCAAGGTGTGGACTGCTGACGGTACAGGAGATAATTATACTACACAGGAGCACTAGAAGAGTGAAATGGCTTAAGTCCTTCACCTATGATTTTGCATGTGAGTTGATGGCTACCGCTGAATTGTTCGGTTGTCGCTTTCAAGTGTACCGAAATTACCAAATATTTTACACCTTTGGACAACCGCCAATGCCTCTTAAACATCTTAGATTCACAGGTGACGATTTCAGTAGTGGACACTTCGATGTTTATGAATGTTTAAACTCTCAAAAGCTGGATGTGAAGTTATCGATGAAACTGGTTGTATACTTACAATGCTTGACAGATTCCGAATGTCACTTCAACACAAGTCCTACAAATACTGTCGTAATTGAAACAAACCATGAAACTCAAACCGATTATGACAGCAGCAATCCAAGCTGTGAGATTTGAAACAAGATTACTGTTCACATGGCCAACTGTACATTGCATGTTTAAGAGTAAGCTCAGCGCACAGCTTGGTCATATTACAATCGGAGGGCCTAACTCACATGTGGTATACAAAGAGATCCTTAACAAATAATTATTGGTATATTTTCCCTCATTTTAAAAAGGTTTAATTTTCTTTTTAATAAAA
>JANRMT010062791.1:82082270-82118237 GCA_026402145.1 Polypterus bichir lapradei | reverse complement strand
TTTTTTTTTTCCCTGACACTTTTGTTCATTCATTGTTGCTGCTACCAAATAAGCACAACCCTAAAGCATGTGGATTTTTGACTCCTTCCTGTTAGCAACAACTACACTGCACTCTAGGTGATATTATTAAATGTATAGGCTCAAGTATTACAAACAGATGTCTCTGTATCATCTATGTTGTCACACTGACCTTACAAATTTCATGGGGGACTGGGAAAATACTTTAATCTATGTCAGCTGCATGGAAAATTTTTCATGGATATATTCAGCAGCAAGCACAGCATATACACTGCAAAAAACACTTTGGCGAATTTTGCTAATCAACTCTTCCACAATTATTTTCAGACGTGGACAAATTTGTTGCCACCCTGACAGCAAACTGAAAAAAAAGTGATGAAATGAAAAGCAATTGTTTCATGTATACCTTGTGTGCCTTTGATATCTCATTGAGTAAAGCAAAGTAAATGTGAAAAGATATCAGGTATTGCCTATTCTACAAAGATATTCTAAAATGGCCTGGACACATTTGTAGGTACCCCTAGAAAAGATCATAAATAATTGTATTTGAGTGATTTTTCAAACTAGTTATTTTTTAATCTGTATCACGCTAGTCTCCAATCATGAAATCAGTCATTCAGCCAATTTAAAAGGAGAAAAGTAGTCACTCTACTGTTTGTTATTATCATTTGTCCCACATTGAACATAGACCAGAGAATGCAAAGTAGAGATCAGGAATAAAATTACAGACAAGCATGTTAAAGGCAAGGCTATAAGATCATCTCTAAGTAGGCTGATACTCCTGTGGCAACAGCTGCAAATATCATTAAGAGGTTTAAGGTCCATAGGATTTTAGCCAACCTCCCTGGATGTGGCCACAAGAGGAAAATCGACCTAGAATAGGTGGAAGGATTGAAAGATTGGCAGATAAAAAGCCAAGGACAACTTGCAAAGAGATACAAGCTGAATTCCAAGGTCAAGATCCATCGGTGTCTGATCGCACCATCTCTCGCCAATAAAAAAAGACCCAGGAGGACTTCACTGTACTGTAGAAAGAAAAAAAAACAGACTGGAAATTGCTGAAATGAATATTGTCAAGCCACAATGCTTCTGAGAGAATGTCTTTTCGGCAGATGAGGTGAGGTTTTTGGCAAGTGACATCAGCTCTGTGTCCACAGATGAAAAAAAATGATGCTTTCAAAGAAAAGAACACCATAACTACGTACTGTGAAAAATGTAAGAGGTCTGGTTATGTTTTGGTGCTACTTTGCTGCAACTGGCATGGGGTGTCTTGAGTCTGTGCAGGGAAAAATAAACAAGACATTCTGGAGTGAAACATACTGCCCAGTGTCAGAAAGCTCTATCTCAATCGCAGGTCATGGATCCTCCAACAGGATAATGACCCAAAATACACAGCTAAAAGCACCAAAGAATGGCTAAGAACAAAACATTCTGAAGTGGTCTTCCATGAACTCTGATATGAATTCTGTCAAACATCTATGGAAAGAACTGTAACATGCAGTCACGAGAAGACACCCTTCAAACCTGACACAGCTAGAGCAGTCTGCACAGGAAAGGTGGGCCAAAGTACCTGTTGACAGGTGCAAAAGTCTCACTGAGAGCTAAAGGCATCACTTGTTTGCAGTGATTGCCTCTAAAGGTTGTGCAACAAAATGTTAGGTTAAGGACCCCATCACTTTTGTCCATGCCATTTTCATTTGTATTAATATTTGAAATATTCTATTGAATCCAAACTATAAAGCAAAGTCTGTTTTTTGTTAAATATGGAATAACCAATGATGGGTGGCAATTAATTTAGTCAGCTTCAAGCTATTTCAGAGACAATTGTGGGTACTTCTTTTTTCGTGGAGTGGTATCAACAAATTTGTCCACGTCTGTAACTGGATATTTAAAATTGTCACCTCCGTTAATAAATATATCACAACTACTCTCTAAATATCCCTGTTCCTATATGTGCTATCATGATAGGTCTGTTATCCAATACATGAGAAAAAAATATTACAACTAATAAAGTATGTGTCTACAGTACATGTAGAGAAAGTAAGAAGAGGAGAGAAGAGGGAGGCACAGACTTGGAAGGGGAAACAATAGGATGTACCAGGATAAAGAAGGCTAGATCCCCCCCACTAACAGTTGCTGCATTCTTGCATCTGCTCAGTGATGCTTGCATGTATTATTTCTATTATTTAGATATTTGTTTTGCTTTGTTAATGTCTTTTCCCATTGTGTTTATTTTTTGCAAATAAAATGTATTCAGTCCATTCTTACATATTTCAAGCTATGTTGTACTCCAGATTGGAGCAATATAATTTCAAGAGCACTTTTTATCTCTTTTTCTTGAATTCCCTCTTGTCGATTTAGTTTAGGTAAATCAGAAGTGCCCTTCATAAGCTACATGATAAGAATAATAAGGTAGCTACCACTATTGTTTTCTTAACTTTTAAAATCTGTATCTGCAAACGTAAGAGAAGGAAATGAGCCAAGCACAAAATAAAGGGAAGACCTAAGAGCCTAATAAACATTATGCACAGTGACTACCAAGTGGGGTAGCCATTCTGTTTTCTTGCCACAATTTTTAAATCAAACTTCATAGATAGGTCACTTGCAGAACTGCAGAGTTTTACTCATTGGTTGCCTCAGTGTGAATCTGTCTCCTGGATTTCCAATTGTAAACAGCACTACTGCTTAATAGATTGCATTTAAAGATATTTAGGACTTAAACCTGGACACCTACTCTTGTTAAAAGAATTACTCATGAAGCTCCTGTTGTCTCCTTTGCATAGAGATTGGATACTTTCTCTTTGTGGTTCTCATTTTTAGGGCACAAAAACACACAGTTGTGTCTTCCCCTAGCTTACAATACATAATCGAGGAGCAATGGTCAAGTTCTTAGTCCCATACTAACAATGCACAACATTCACTGATCTGGGAACAGGGCTGTCTTAACGCATGGGGGTGCTGGGCAGTTGCCCAGGGGCCCCATGCTAATCTATATATGTTGTGACTTGCTGAGTGGTTGTGTAGGTAGGGGCCCCAGTGCACTGCTTTGCCCTGGGGCCTATAATGCTGTTAAGACGGCCCTGCCTGGAAGTCCATGTCAAGCCATTTTTTCATTTTCCTTATATGTGGTATTGCATGCTTCCTGTTCAGTTACCAAACTATCACCATCTACTTGTATTTTTGTTAATATATTTCAGTCTTATGAAAAGCTGTAGGCAAAGCAAGCAGGAAAGAGTGAAGGGTAGAAATCCGCTGTAGTTTTAGATTCCATTACATCAGATGGTACCCACAGAGAAATGTACTGCACAGTCTCTTTGAAGTAATTTATACTGTATATCCTGTACAGTACAGTACAGTATATACTGTATTTATACTGATTATCTTTGGATTATGGGAGGAAATTAAAATCTGTTGATAAAACCAAGACAGAAACATCATCTACACTTTCCTACAGAAAAGCTCACTTGTGGCAATTTTATCAATACATATCACTGTAAAAACCTCTTTTCTTTTAATCTTGGAATATTTTCTTGCTATATGTCAATGTTCATTCCACGAGACCAAAACAATCAAAGGTGCTTTGGTAGTTGTTGGCTGAGGTGGGGAGGATTGTTGAAGCACTGACATTAACAGTAACAACAACAAAGTGATCCAAAGGGAAATACAGTATACAGTATGCTTGGAACTCTTCAGTGTGTGACAGACACTTATGCAAGAGCCACAATCCTGTCATAGCTTTTAGGCATTTGACATTTAAGCTTTATAGAAACCTCATACTGTGCGTTTCAGATAACAAGTGTAGGGTCTGAAATTCACAAACAGAGCAGGGCAGAAAACAAACGTTACCATAGTCCTGTCTTCCATAACCTAAACTAAAGCCTCAATGCCTTAATATAATAAAAACAAATATACTGTATGTAACACAAGCTATAAGTGTAAAATTTAATTGAGCTGAAAAACCTCCACTGAGAAGGAGTTGAGAAATAGCAAACATTCTTGTCTACAGAGTATTGATCTAAATTTTCAGTCAAGACTACACATGTGCAAACAGAGAGAAAAACAAAGGCTAACCACATAGTGTTATGACGCAGAAACACTCTGTAAATGTGTCCACAAGGTGGGCATACTCAGTCCAGTGTTACACAGTATGTAAACACACAATGTACACATGTGGTAGACAGTGGGACTTGTAGGACTTTAGGGACATTCAAAACAAGATTTTCTAATTTGTTATTTTGAAAGAATTATGTGGATAGAACTTGTGAGCATTATTAGGCTCGTCTAGATTGTCCTAATGTTCTAGTGTGGACATCATTCTTGTGGCTTTCTGTTCAAAGGATTTTGCTAACTTGAAGTAGACAATGTCTTCTTAATCTGACAAAAGCAGAGTACAATGTCTTATAATGGGTATTTAGGGACATGTTATTGAATAGTGAAGAGGTTTTATTGCTGCCTGTCTTGCAAAAAGGCTGTATATTAGATAATTACTACAGAGTGTTATGTAACATTTCAAATAATATACTAGACAACACAATGCTCAATTGCCTGAACTGTTTTTTGTAATATTTTAAAGAAAGTAGTATTGTGTGATCCAATTTGTTAACTTTTGTGCAGTAAATATTTCAGTTTATGGTCTGCTGGACAGAGTTGCACAAGTAGGAAACGGGTAGAGCAGTAGTATATTACTAGCAAGCCACAATGAAGCGGGAAATGATGAAGAGGAAGAAAAAGAAGAAAACCGATGATCCCAATGCACAAGTTGATCAGCCCTGTAAATGTAGTTTCCCCAGATGGATACAAGCTCACAGGTTGTAGAGAATGATGGGTGACTTGGGAAAAGGCAATACTAGGGTCATTTTGAAAGCCTTGGGGGAAGCATGCAGTCTTAAGTTAGGAGAGCAGAGACCAAGTTATCACTTTAAAAGCACAGACAGTAGAAATTCCTGTATTTGAGTCTTTTACTTTCCTAGGAGACTGAAGATTCATGTGTTTTAAAGGCAGGGCTGTTCCATCCCTGAGAGAGAAAGAGAGAGAGAGAGAGAGAGAGAGAGAGAGAGAGAGAGACAAAGGGAAGAAGAAGAAAGAGGAGGATACAGGGTAGTCCAGATCTAATTATGCAATTTTCATTGCGCTATAACTTATTATGTTTATTACATAAAGAATTCACAACTGAATGGAGGACAAGTGGGACATTACATGGAAAATCAGTGAATTAATTCAATGTAAGTCGGTTTTCATTTATTACAAGATATTTCAAACAATTCTTTTGTCTTGCATTGTTTTCCTGCATTGCATTAAAAGTTGCATAATTAGATCTGGTTCACCCTATAGAGTTGAGATGAAAAACAGTGAGAGACAGAGAGTGGAGATAAGAAAATGTACTCCTTTATAGATCTTATGATAGAGTTTTTGTTACTCTGTGTAAAATGTTTTATTCAGATGGGGGTCTTATCAGTATCAGATAACAAAAACATTCAATGTTTTGATGATTACCTCTTCATAGCTGCTTTTATGGGTAAAAATAAAGTCCATACTGCCCTTATTTAGATAAGTGGAATCACAAGACTGATGGATAGATGGATAGATAGAGGTGCAAATGAACATCATTCACTGACTGAGTAGCTGTCATCTCCATGCAATATCAAACAAAAATTGCCTCTAGAATGTGGTGTGAATGCCAGACTCAGAACAGCTCTTTGAGATATGGCTTCCAAAGTAAACCCAAGGATCCCTTCAGCAAACAGCTAATAGGCAGAATATCAAAGCAAAGAGAACAATGGAACAACAAATAATAGCCAACAAAGTGAAAGCTATACTGGTAGTCATTGTGTTTTTTGAGAATTCCTAACAGAAGCAACATGTTTGCTGACGGTTTAGTCAGCTGTGCTTTTTTAGGAAGGGAATATAAAATGAATATTAACAGCAGCTATATTCGCATCTACTGATTTACAATAATGCCTCAGTTGATGAAGTACAGTAAATGCTGCATTGCAGGACTTTAGTTCATTATACGGAACTTTGTTATTGCAGTTTGTCACCCATGTGCGTCTCATGAGTATCAGTCTGGGGTCTTATAGGAGGAAGGAAAAGAGTGAAACACTATCATTAATATGGTTCCCATTTTGCCATTAAAATAGAAAAGAAGCTCCTGGAAAACAAGTGTCACCATGACCGGTTGAAGTGCCACAAACCCCACACCTTTCTAATTTTTCCAGTACTTAAAGCTCTGCACCACCAGAGGTCATTGTTCATTGCTGGACCTGTTTTTAGATGACATCATTCATTGTTGGACATGTTTTAGAGGACAGAGATGTGACTCAAATACATATTCTACAAACTGTTTCTGGCGCAACAGTTGTGTATTTACCATTGCTTACTGTTTTTTTTTGTCTTGTTTTCTCAATCCAGGACATAAAATGAGGTGTCTGGAAGGTGCCCCAACCCTTCTTTATTTGTTACAAGGTATATGCGAAAAAAGAGAAAAATGGTTACGTATTGCAATGATCAGAGGTGAGGGTAGGAGCTGTCTTTAACACCACTGCTGCCACTACCCTGAGATTCCACAGCTTCAACCATGTGTCTCTCAGCTCTCTAGTCTGTCATCTTCTTTGTCCCCTGCCTCCACATTCAGGCCACTGGCACTGCCTCACACGGCTATTGGATTTAGAGTCAACAGAACCTGCATAACTTTCCCCATATCTGTGACCAAATCATGCCAGTATCCTTAAGAAGACTCTCCAGCAGCCATACACCCAGGCCGATGGATTGTATGACAAGAAATCCATACCCAGCCTGCAGGTAAGGTAAGTGCACTTTAGTTGTGCAGCTGTATGGCAGCTTTGTGTCTTCCATGCACTGCACCAGCTCTTGTCATGGTCTGCTGTTAATCCTAATGATGCTACTACAGTACGTGGCATTTCTTTTCTCCAGCTTCTGTTGTGAACAATTTGAGTACAATTTTAAAATGTAAGTATGAGCATAAGGGTGCTCTGTACTGGACTAGTTCCAGCCTCATGTCCAATGATGCCAGGTTAAACTTAAGAACCAATGATCCTTGAAGAAACCTGATGGTAATGCTGGGTAAGCTTGCTCAAACAGCACTGTATTTGTTTTTCAGCTTGTTTAATTGTCTCCATAAACACAAATGCTTCACTTACTATGACACTGCTCAAATATACAACTCCTTCAAATTAGAAGACCATTCAGATCATACAGACTATGTTAAGAATTCTATGTAGCCAGCACATTATGTGAATCAGACCAACAATGGAGGCACAAAAAGAACACCTCATAGGACACAAAATTTCAAACTTTTAAATTTAAATCAGTCAGAAATTTTACTGGGAGAATCACTGACAGCAGTACTATAATTTACAAAATCAAAATGTAAAGATGTTGTTTCTTACATGGAGGTGCTGTATTATTATTATAAAACATAAAAATAACAATGCATTCCCTGTCCATCAGAAAACCTTCCACCAATTCCTTAAATATCACTGAAACAATCTTAAACACTTATACAACCATTACCCATTGATTTCTCTATGATATAAATCATATAAATACATTCATAACCCCAACTTAACCCTAACCCTAATTAATAAAATGTAAATGAGGTCGTTATCGGGAGAGTTTTTTGCACATTAGTCGACGTTTGGGATATGAAAGAAGAATTTGGTCTTTATTGCTGTCGTGTTGAGAGAAGGCTTACCTTCCAAGATGACCAGCGTGAAGAATTATCTCATGGCAAAACATATTTGTGAAATTAAAAAAATATACCACATTTTCAATTACTTTCACTTTGTTACACCTTTCTGGAGGTGTTTTTTCAAAATTGAAGATCTATTTACTGGTAAATGCAGCTGTTGTACAAGTGTATCTCAGCGAGTTTACACAAGAACACTCACATGGTAGGATTTTTGAAAATTTCTTCAGAGGCTTGTTAGGTGACTTATGCCTTATACATAAAAAATGGTCCAGATTTTTGGTATAAAAAATCAGCAACCATTACAGCAAGAAATCGTATGAAGAAAAGACGTATAAAGTGACATGACTCTAATTTGGAACAACAGAATTAATGATATATGGAGCTATGCAAGGAAATGAAGGTATTCTGGTCTGATTGGGCTGATCTTACCCTCTGTAAATTTAATTTAAATGGTACACTGTTTTTTTTCCTATTAGAACAGTTTGTTTTTTTTTTGTGAAAGTGTAAATTATGATTTGAAATATATAGCTATTTAGATTTTAAAGTGGAAGCTTGCAAGCTGAAACCTCAAAACTTACTAAGTCTGTAGCTCTAGGTAACATTCTAGAAATAAAATGACATTCTCAAAACCACATAATCCAAATGCAATATTAAACAGCCTGTTATCAGATTTCTAAAATATGTAAATATTTTGCTCAGTGCATGTTAAGTGCTTAAAGTTGGTGTTCTCAAATAAGAAAATTTATCTGACTATATAAAGAAGATTGTTTATAACCATACTCCATGCTTTTATGTATCTATTTTAAGGCTAATTATTAATTAAGCGATATATTGTATAGGTAGGTTCCTCTGAGCAAAACATATTTTGATTTTCATTCTTTGGATTGTTTATCCATTTTAGTGTTTTTTTTTTATAAGAAATATATCAATTGCTTTTATTTTCACATTCCACTTTCTTTGGTTTTGTGACAGTGTACTTGTATGTCACCTGCTTAGGAAACACACATCTGACTGATTAACTGGGGGTCAGTATCCTTCTCAGTATTGGATTGGCTACTGTTCGGCACACCACCTGTTACTCCCACTGGCTAGAGACAAATCATTAAGTATATTGCAAACACATGTAGGTGAAAAGTCTCCATTGACCACTGTTCAGAGTTTACATACAGGCATACAACCTACTGAATTATTTCATTGAGAGAAATAAGGACCTTGAACTCTTTGGCCCAAAGAGAGGGAATAGCATATGCTGTGCACAAATCTACTACTGTGCCCTGTTTAATTTAATCTGACTGACATACATTATGCATGAAACGGATAACTGGTGATTAAAAAGGCGTCACTGACAGTTAGTCCAAATTATAAGAATCCCGGCTCTTTATAAATCTAGTTCATGCCTCATTCAGACTTATTTACTGACTTGAGTTTAATGTCACCAGCAAACCACCAATTGGTTAAGCAGCTTCAGACAGTGAGTAGGTGGACAGACATTATACATTACAGCAGTCTTCATTATTTGTAATATAGTTCTATGGAGTAACCTAAGTTTCTTTGTTAGGTGTGCTTTAATGACGTGTTATGTGAATGCAGAACTCTGTGTGTATCTATTGCTGTACTCAAATAGATCTTCCTCCTAATGTTTATTGCTCATGACTCACAAGGGTAGAAAACTCAAAACAACAGGTTCAATGTACAGGCAAGCAAGAGCCGATGTGAGTCATTCTCAGCGAAGCCTCCTTTATTGTGTATGATGCCCAAGCCAGCCTATTGGCTGTTGGTGCCATGTTTAACTTCCCTCCAGTGACTCCCCTTATTTCTGATGACAAATTGCAACAATTAAACTCTGTTATCATTAAACCGTTAAACTGATAGCTAAGGTTGTCAAACATATTTTTAAGTGTCCTTCCAACATCCTTCAGTGCTGTCAATGGTGACCACCTACAGTACAGCAGAATGTACCTTGCTTTGCCTTTTAAATTCTCTCTTGATTTGATTCCTGTTTTTAGGTATTTTACTCTGAGCTTTCTGTCCTTTGAGCCAATTAGTATTTGTTGTTTTTTGGCCTGTCGGACACCCTACCTACAATTTAATTATCTTACCTAGATTTTCAAGGCTTTCATCGAGGTCTTGCCCCTTCCAGAGATGTGTCCTTGACTCACAACTTTGATTTCACACTCAGGAAACATGTATGGCACCTCACCAATTAAATCCTGATTCCCATTACCACGGATCATGACAGCCACAGTTATCATGGTGGAGGCTTGGCACCTCCTGACAGCTCTGCTAACTTGTATTGTGTGGGATATGGGTGATTGTACTGGAGCCTCATGTCACCTTGTGAGCTAAAGTGGACCTAAAAAAGAGACCATCATGTGTATTTGAGAACTGTCACCACAGAAAAATTTCTTTAGTCATGGCAACAAAATATGTATTTTACAAAGCAAAGAATGATTCAATAAATAAAATTTATAAATAAAAAAGGACAATTTGGCATGTTGTTCTCAAACTCAGTCCTGGGGACCAGAGATGGCTGCAGTTTTTTGTTCCAGTCAGTTTTGCAGTCAGGGAGACATTTTACATCTAATTGATCTCGATTAATTAGTGGTTTAATTTTTATTATTACTTTTGTTGTTTTGTTTCTGTTATTCTGGATTTTAAAAACCAGAGCATTGTGATTTTTACATTTGTAAAATATTAAGAAATATTTGTATGTTTTGCTATAGCTTTAAATACTTACCTCTCTTCTCTCTCTTCTTATTAATTCACCTTTTTATTTTTCATAATGGCATCATAATAATAATTAAAAATGACCAGAACAGTCATCCAGGCAAGCAACCCTGAATACTCAGACCCAGTAACATACTCATTAGTGAATAATGCATTAATAACTGGAAAAAGTGGACAAGCAGAATGAAAAACATGATAATCTTAAAAATCAAGTTACAAAGGCCACTAAATTATCCCCATGTAACATATATAAAAGCTTGGTACATTCTAATGAAAATTTACCAAACGTACAATACTTTTGTAATTTCTACATTGACCCCAAAAACATAGAAACTGGGAAATAACACCTTGCTACATTAGGCATGGAGTCCAATTAAAGAGAGAAGTTGGTTAGAAAAGCAACCTGCAGCCACAGGGAGTACTCAGGACTGAGCCTAATAATCAGAGTATTAGGCCAATCAAAAAAACTTATAAATAATTAACAAGCAATTAACAGAAGAAATCAGGGATTAAGCCAATACAGTCACACAGTGAAGAAATTGGAATTGTGTAAACTCATAACAACAACAACAACAACATTTATTTATATAGCACATTTTCATACAAACAGTAGCTCAAAGTGCATAACTGTAACTTTTGTTGATATGACTACACATTGACAACCAATGTCTTAAGCCTGTGTTGCAGCAAGCTAAGTTATTAAACCTGTTAGAAGGAATTTCTTTTAATTTTAACATATTTCTTACAAAGATTGTGATATTGTATTGTTATAGTATGGCTTTGTTTGTTTTCCTATTATCTTTGTGCCATTTGGCATGTCAGCAAAAATACCAGACTGAGGAGCAGGAAAATTGATTCTAAGATGTATAACAGACACCTTGATCTTATATTCAAGTTATTGGGGATTTTTCTTTTCAATGAATCTTAATAAAAGTAAATAGAGTGCTGTCTATTCCTAGACAAAAGAATATTCATTAATACATCCATTCATTTTCTGAACCTTCTTATTCCTTTGACAGATTACAGATTATTCAATGCAGTAAAGAACTGTAGAGGGATAAGCCATTTTAGACAATCAGAAATAAGTAATATATATAAATATATACCACACATGTCACTTCTACCAGGAGACAAAATGTGTTCTTTTTTCAAAAAAAAAAAAAAAAATGTAAACTTTTTTTAACCTGAACTCTTATGGTTGTTGGCTCACATCGAGACAGTATAACAGGAAAAAGCATCTGACCTTCCAATCACCAGACTACAGAATTTGAAATGAGTTCATTGCACTTGATTCAAGGGCTCTTTGGCTTAAGTAAATATTAATTGCTTATTGGTTGTATTTAAATTGCTAACAATTGCATCATGCATTGCTACTGTGCCAAATATCTGACACACATACTGCAATACACTCCCCGCAAGTTGTAATATTATTAAGGAGGATTGTAAAGGGTTGTTACTAGGAGGAAATCAAGTGTAGAGGTAATAACATTATCTGGATTTGCTCTCTATTATTCAGTGGGGGGGAGCCGCCAATTTTTAGGTTGGTTTGGACGTGCTGATAAACGTCTGGTGGTGGGGATATTGTTGAAAGTGATGCTGTGTTATGATAAAAAAAATAAAGTCATTTGTTGAAAACCTGCAAGTGTCATTTCATCATTTGTCTTGCTGGAAGATATTACACAAGTCATCTATTATAGGTCTGTGGATTGCTACGCCTGTCAGCATAGGCACAAGGTAAGATTTAAGCCGAGGTAGAAAGTAAGATCATCACATGACACTCTCATCTATACAATTGCCTCTTAAGCCAACTTGGGTTATCAGAGGCCTTCTTCCTCTTCATCTGTTCCCACTTCTATGTGGTGTGGATGTTTTATAAGTTTCATTATGAGTTTTTACGGCTGGATACCTTTCCTGACGAATACACAGAGGAAACATACTTGCACACAGGCAGAACATGTAGACAATTAACAGCCCATCTCCATGATGTGAGTTATACCCAAAACGTCATAGCCATGCATCACACTGTTGTGTCACCCATCATTATATCCATCCATTAATTCAACGGTCTCTCCAATTCTGAGCTGCTCCAGTCTGGAATCTAGCCTGGCCAGAATTAGGAATAAGACAAAAACAGACTCTAAGTAGGGTGCCAGTTTACTCACAATCATCCACTCTTATTCATCCCAAAACAAATTAGAAACATTTACTAACGTGATTTGTGTTTGGGATAGGGGGAGTAAAAATAGAGAACCCAGCAAAGAACCCATGAAACGGGAATATAGTTTTAGGAAATTTAAGAATTGTACTTATATTGTCATTAAAATACTTGTTTTTATGCAGAATACCTAGGGCATATCAACAGAAAGCATATTTAATAACTTGTCTCTCCAGTTGTAATTAAAATGTATACAGTTAGGTCCATAAGTATTTGGACAGTGACACAATATTCATAATTTTGGCTCTGTAAACCATCAGAATGGATTTGAAGATGTGATTGAAGTATAGACTTTCAGCTTTAATTCGTTAATAAAAATATTGTATGACATTTTTATACATGGTCCCAATATTTTCAATGGCTCAAAAGTATTTGGACAAACTAACATAATCATAAATATAACGATCATTTTCAATATTTGGTTGACAATCCTTTACAGTCAATGACGGCCTGAAGTCTGGAACCGTGGCCATCTTCAAGTGCTGGGTTTCCATTCTAGTGGCAAATACTTATGGACCTGACTGAATATATATGTATATATCATAATAGTTCTACATTGTACTTTGTAGCATCACATTAACTCAGAAAAGCAGAAAGGATTTTACTTGGGGTTGCAGAATGAAACACTCAAGATTCCTTTTACAAATACACGCTGAACTTTTAATTTTCTAAAAGAATCAAAGGGGTTCTTGTATTAAATTTGCATATTGCTCACAGTAAACTCTTGTAGTGGACACCAAACTGCCTTGCTTCAAGATACTGATTTCATTACAGTGTAGCTACCTTTGGTGTTTCATTTTTTGAAACTCTGAAGAGCCAGTGACTAAGCTGCTCTTGAGGGTTGGTAATTAAACCATAATCTCCTCAGTCACCCCTACAACGCCCACCGGCATATTTTTAGAGTCAGCAATAAAACTGTCAGTTATCAGAACACAACTATAGAGACCAAAAGTGAATAGGATATGTTCTGTCAGGTTTGGTCGCTTTCCAGTTTCCACTGGTGCAGTAATTAAATGCCAGCTGTAACTCAAGCTGCTTATTTGCTTATACCAAATCTTTCTTACTTTAATGCAAGTTTAATACAAACTGTTTTCTTCATTGCTCTGTTGTTTCAAAAATAAATAAATAAACTGATGACCAGAACCTTTTTTGTTTATTTTCTTACACCTTGAAGTAATGCTTACTTATTTCTGCTTTATTGGGGAGTAGAATCAGGGAGGAGCAGATTACATAACATTATTAAACCTTCCTAATTTAATTCATGGTCATGGGGGCTTAAACTTTCCTTGTAGAAATGTCCACAGTGCAAGAATGTACCCTGGGTGGAGCATCCGCACAGGGCCAGTTTGTAGTCACCAACTAACTTAATATGCATATCCTGGGGATTTGAGAGGAAAACCAGAGTATTGGAAGGAAAACACATGCAAACACAGAAGGAAAGTGTAAACTCCACCCTGACAGTGACTAGACATGGAACTTACACCCAGTACAATGGATATGTGGATTAGTTGCGCTAACCACTTTGCCACCATGTTTCCCTCTGTAACAAATTGTTTGTTCATGCATATCATCACCATTACCATTTTGCCCATTTTCATGCTCATGAGTACAATTTCTTTACAGCTGCCACTCTTCAGAAACATGTTATTGGAAATACAGCTTTAAATCTTGTAATCAGATAGTTACACTGTTAATACTTTAAGAATGTCAACTTCCAAGGTTGTAGAAACACACATTGAATTTTGTTGCACAATTTTTTGTCTGCTTGTGTTCAAGAGGATACTTTGTAATGGATACCTTCCAAACTAAAGTTTCAACTCCATTGTTTTGTGTTTAGCTTGTAGTTCCGTATAAACACCAAGTCTTTATATACACAGTTCTGAACCTGATTATTTCCATTACAGAGTTTCTAGAAACCAGAGACCATCTTGGCACCAAACCAGTCCATCACCTTGTACATTGAAGCACACACTCACAATTACTCAATCAATTCCAATTTAATGTCTCTGACAATGGAAGGATTAGGCTCGGATTCCAGACTTTGTTTAATGTCAGTACAAAGATGAATTGATCAAAAAATAAAGATAGACCCATGGCCTAGACAGATAATACAAGTATCTGAGCTGTAGAAAAGCTTTTGTGCGAATTAAAGGCCCACCTTCTTCAGAGGCAGGTTCCAAAAATGAACTTGGGCTTCCTGGCATTCACAGGTTTAAGTATCGTATGAACCAAAAGATGTGGAACTAATAAGGTTTAGGACTGGAAGTGATGTTCTCTTCCATTCAAAAGAAAACTGGGTTAATGGTTGTGTTACTATTTTACTCTTCCCCTCATATTTGTCCACAAATGTTCCTGTGAAATATTCTGATTCTAATGTGTGTGACAATCTATCTATCTATCTATCTATCTATCTATCTATCTATCTATCTACAAGTAACGGTGTACTGCGCGATAACATGCAGTGAATACACTTGACTTGAGAATTCCTAGTTTTCATCTTATTTCTCTGTCCATTTAGCATTAGTTTGCTCAGAGGTTGATGCGCTTGCTGCTTCCTGAGCAGTTCTTCTTTTCTCCACCCTTGTGTCCCACTTCTTCTCTTCTTTTTTCAGCATCTTTTGCGTTAAAATTGATTAAGTCAGTGTTTGTGATGCCATTACTTTGTACATCAATCCATCCATTATCCAACCCACTATATCCTAACTACAGGGTCACGGGGATTGCTGGAGCCAATCCCAGCTAACACAGGGCACAAGGCAGGAAACAAACCTAGGGGAGGTTGCCAGCCCACCGCAGTACTTAGTACATTTTCTTTAATTTTTCACTTAAGCTGGCACTTAAGTCTTCAATCTCAACAATGATTTAAGATATAAAGAGGTAGGGGAAGTGACGGCGAAGAGATGAGAACAGTGCCCTACGCATGCGCTGCATGGCTGCCCTGCAGGCTGCTGCCGAGAGTTGATTCTACAACTAAATACAATAAAAATAAAAAGAGGAATAACCTTGGAGGTCAATCATCACCCCAAAAGCAGATAGTAGATGTCATGTAGTATATGGGTACCAAATTTCAGCTCAGTAGTTCAAACAGTTTGCGAGCTACAAGTGATTTAAAATCCTGGACAGACAAACGGACAGCCACGGTAGCGTATTATATAAGATTTAAATTTATGAAAATCTTGACGTTATAACTAACTATGGCAATGAGCAAACATTACTATATATTTAGTATTATTTACAATTAAAGCCCTTTTTGTTTTATAATCACACTATTTGATATGTAGAACTTTGTGATGGAATTAACCATAAAATGAAGCTTATGACTGGCATTATCTCCAAAGTTGGATCCTGCCTTGCTTCCAAAGCTGTGGGGAATGACTCCATGCCCTATGAGACTTCAAGGAGTTCAGAAAATGACTGGATGAATTACTAGAGTAATGCTTACATTCTTTTGATGGACTGGGACTCATAGTATGCATGCAGTGCACACCCTGTGGTGCACTTAGGTGAAAAGTAAAAGAATATATTTTCATGGACTAGAGGTGAAAAAAGCAGCATAAAGTGCACAATCGCTGTTCTGTGAAACTTCATATTCATCTTCCAGGTTTACCTGTAGCTGGCAGAATCAAACATAAACTAAAATGTATGTATGTATAATTATACAGTATATATTATTATTATGGATATTTTCATTGTTTTCAAGAACAATGTTAACAGAAGAGCACAAAAAGTCCACTTTAAGCATTTCTCTAGCTATTTCATTATTATTTTATCAGATAAATTGTTATCAGAGATTTTAAAGTCTTCTTAAAATAGTAGGAGCACATTGTAAATGACATTATTTGTAAGGAATGGAAGAGAAGTGAGTTGTTATACTTTCATAGGTTAAAAGAACATTTTGTAAACTCTGCCTTCTTTACTGAAGGTGATGTATTGCACAGCTGCTCCCATGGACTCTGTTGGTAGCAATGGCTATACACATCATGTTACTCTACTTCCAGGACTAGATCAGTGGTAATAATTTCCACTGCACTGCAGGTGATTTCCATAGTGATGTTCACACCAGCCTTTTGTCATCTCACTGGGTATTGACAGAGAAACCGGATGGGAGAGGGACAATATTAGGTCATTATTTTTGTTTCATGAATTGCTGTTGAAATTTCATGTGAGTTGCTGGCTGCTCAGCTAACAATCTTCCATCTATAGCTTCTTTTAAAACAGTAAAAAAGCAGTTTGATAACTACTACTTTCAAGTTTGATACTACAAATGGTCACTTATCGAATACATCAATTTTAATGTTAGTCCAGCTAATTCTAGAAAGATAGATAGATAGATAGAACTGTATTTGTCTCTATGGGTAATTTGGCTTTTTATATAATTACTCTCTATGTTACAGGAAGCACAACTAAATGATTACAAAAATGAAAGATCTAGCACTCCAGTGATGAATGTTGCTAGAGCTTATTGGTTCAACGTGATTTAACATAAAAGTATGACAATAAAGTTAGTGCACCATGTCTGCCACTTATTCCCGCCAACTCATTAAGGAAATTGAAGCTCTTTGAACACATTGTATATTTTATATTTACTAATGAACAATAAAAATTCTCATGACCTATGTGGTATGTAAAACAAATATGTATACCTAAGTAATACAGTATACAGTACATGCACTAAGTCACCACTTCATTAGGTATACTTGCTTGTTAACGCAAATACCCTGCTTCTCCAAACAGCCAATTAGATGGCTATAACTCATTATACAAAACATGCAGACAGGATCCAGAGGTTTAGTTGTTATTTGAACAAACATTATAAAGGGCAGAATGTGTGATCTGAGCAACATGAAATGATTGTGGAACTGCAGAGGTTGTCGAGCACCTTCCAAACCATGGTAGCCAATCGCCACCATTAACGTAAACAGTTCAACCCAGTTATCAGCTGTGTCAGCTACTTCTTTAAGAAACTAAGCTATTGGATCTTTGAGAGCTGTAATCTCAAGTTCATGCTAATGGACTATAATGCCATTTGTTTTAAATATGAAATATACACGATCAGGGAAGGTATTTTAAGTAGCAAGTTTCGTTGCATGTTTTTGCAACAATCTTGACTAGTTGTTATGAGTCTCTTCCCTAACTATCTTTTTCATTTTGTTATCCAGCTTGGGTGTTCAGCACCATAGCTATCTGATCAAGTTACTTGACTTGGCCTAAAGGGTATGTCAGAGAAGGTTTGGAGGTGATTGTTGATCAGAGACATGATGACAGACCTAGCCTCAAACCCTCATATGATTTCAGTGCACTCCAATATTAGCCTATAGTGGCCACTTTTAGGACTGGGTCAGTTAAGTTTAAACTTTATCCTTTTTGAGGTTTATATGATTAGATAATGTATGTACCTATACTGTACAGTATATACCAAATAGGTTGTGCATTGGTTTTTTGCTTCTATTATTTTATATAATACATCTCAATTTGTGCATGCTTTCTGCAAAGAATACAACACAACAGTCCAATAACAATATTCAGCACATGGTATATCTTTCCTTTGAAACTACTCAGACATTTCCTTGACATTTTGACAGTGGAGATTAAATATGTATGATTCATGTCAATATTAGTCCATATTCCCTATTATGCTATTGGTAGCATGTAATGTAAAGTAGTCTGATACTATTTATTATGAATATGGAAATGCTGTGAATTTTTGCTGACATAATTGTATTGCTTTTATTTTAGAGTAGTCTTTGTTTTTTGTTATAGCTGAAGCCTTGTTTTCAAGAATTCATTTCACTTTAAAATAAGGTGTTATTTAATGTCCCCTTAATGACTGTTTCCATTTAAATGTGCTTCAGTCAAACTAGTCTAGGAATAATTTTAGTCATTTACTGTATATTTTAGAGTTAATTTCTATTTACAGTATATGCACATGTGTACACTGTGAAATTTCAATCTTTATTTTGACTCTTTCAACTCTACACTGCAAAAAGGTGCAGTACTAATTGGTTTACTGATTGATTGATTAATCGATTTTTTTTAATGGAAACAGACCTATCCTTGCATTACATTTATGGACAACGAGTTTATGTTGAAGCTCAGCTACAGTATGAATGTTCACAACTGAAAAAGGTTAAACAAGAATCATAAGTAGAATGTTTGGATATGTTTACAACATTTTTTCCAAAGCCAAAATGCATTTAACTTCTAGGCAGCTTTGCTATTTATAACAAAGTAGTTACAGAACTATTATAAGTATGTTGAATTAGACTTGTTTAAAAAATATGAAAATGACTGTTTTACAAATGAATAATTGATTTGCAATTTAAATGACGACTTTCAGACTAAATGTTGGATTTGAACCCACAATGCTGAATCTGTCCAAAAAGCATGGAAAAATCAGGAGCACACTCAGATATGTTATTGACGCCTGAAGACTACTGTTAGTGACATAGTTTAGTTTTCCTTTTTTTCTGTGTTTTTACTTTACTTTTTACAACATCTAATGGAGATTCACCAATCAGGGCAAAATAAATCTGTTTGCATGTGTTCATCTTCCAACAGTATGTCACAATGTGGCAAACATAAAGTTTAAACCACCTCTTCAGATATATGAGGTTTGTGTTGTGGCTGGGTGGCATAGTAACAAAAGGTCAAAAAGCTTGCCAGCTGCTATATTCCTGAAAACACAGCTGTATTTTTATATGGCCTTCCAGCAAGAAACTTTTCGATCAATTCATAATAATGTAGGTCAAAACATGAAACGGTTTTGTGTCTGTTCATAAGAAGATACAAAACTACAATTTACAAGACACATAAAAATTGAACATAGTACTATTTACTGTAGTCTGCTGTAATAAACAGTATATCAAAAAATCAGAAAAGGGTTTTAAATTTCTGAGCAGTCAAAATTCTATTCTCCCTGAAACTGTTTGCATACTTCTTATAGATATAAAAACTTCATCTTTTTATTATTAACCATACTTTGTTATACGTTTAGTAAAGTTTCAATCACATTTATTAGAGAGTACTTAATAAAGATTAATATTAAATGAGAAGTGGCACTAGGATGGAAAAAGATAGAGAATGACCAGTCAGCTACGACGAGAAAGAGAGAAACAATGGCAGCTAAGTGATGGAAAGCTCTGTCACTACAGGGTGTACCCCAGAATGAAATAAAGAAGATCTTGGCACCATAGCAGTGTTCATCGAGTGCTGGACAGTACATGCTAATTCCATCTTGTCCTCTATTACAGAGAATGAGGCCTTAAATAACAGGTTTAAGACAGCAAACACAAAATTCTTTTCCTTGGAAAAAGTGACACTATGATGTCTCAAAGGGCAAGCAGCCTATAAGCTGTCTTGATGGTCTAGCTCAGGGGTATACAACTCATGGGTACAGGTTTTCATTCTAACCATCTTAGTTAGAGAGCAATTTTTGCTGCTAATTAACTTGTTTTGCCTTAGTTTTAATTGACATGACTCAGATCCCTTAGTTGTTTCTTTTTCCTTAATGAACAGAGAACCATAAAGAGACACAAAACAAGCAGCCACATGACCAGCTAACATGAAAATAAAGAAAGGTGAAGATCTCGGTCATGTTGTTCTGCTCAGGTCACCAAAACATCTTGATGGTGGTCTTAGAAAAAAACGAAAATCAATAGTCTGCTATGGCAGAATGAGAGCAACAACAAGTCATGATATTCAATAGCAGCTTTAATTGACAGCAAGAATTGTCTTCTCATTAAGAAACTGGTTGGAGTGAAATTGGCTGGAGTTTGATGTTCCAATTTAGCTGGTCATCTGTTGGCTCGTTTCACATCTCATTTCTGTTTGGCTCCCATTTAATGAAGAAATTAATCAATTCAGAGGACTGAATCCTGAGAAACAGGGCTATTAAAATGAAGGGAAAATGAGTTAATTAGCAGTGAAAATGGCTCACTGATTAGGAAAAGGGTTAGAATGAAAACCTGCAGCCAATTAGGCCTACCAGGACTGGAGCTGTACAACCCAGTTCTAGCCATTCTAAAGCCTGCTCAAAGCATGAGGATGTAGTTTAACAATGAACCACTAGAGGTCGCCATGAATCAGCATTCCTATGAGTTCATTGGACATGCTGAGAGTTGGACGTTGTTTTCGGCATTGGCCTAGAACCCTGAAATAGAGGTTAAGGACAATGCTGTACCGGTGGACTCTTTAGTCTAGAATTATAAGCGAATTCAGTAAAGGCTTCTAATCAAGGAGGAAAAGATACCAGAAGTGAGAAAGATGAAGATTGAAATAGTGAGAAGCGAAGTGTTTTTATGTGATATTTGGAGGTATGAATATAGGGAGAACATTCCTTCTGACAGACCCATTAAATTCTATTAAGTAAGACCTAATGTGACCATTGTGTTTTGATTTTTTTTTGCATTCAGTTATATTTAATACTCTGTACTGATTATGTTTATCCTTCCCCATTTGCATGCATTTGCTATTTTATTCCTACGTGTGATGACCTTTATGCTTGTAACAGATTTGTTGATTCTCAGCATAGCTACATAACATTTGACGCTAAACCTCGTTAGGTTACATGACAGACATGATAATAGACTTAAGACACAAAAAAGCAGAGATGAAACCCTCAGTTCTATAACATTCATATTCTCTAAACCAATGTTACAACTTTACACTGTATATGCTCAAATAAAACTGCTATCCCTGTTAAATGGGCTCAACATCATTTTATTCCACAAATACTGGGATTAAAAAACATGCAACATTGCTGAATGGATCCACATGTACGCAGCAAAAATACATGGGATTTGCTACAATAAATCTTTTTCCATGGCCTAAACATGTACAGACAAGAGATAATCCCTCCAAATACTCACAATAAAGGCAAACTACTGGCTAGGGTGGTATCCATATTGATTGCCCTGAATCTGGGGAATCTGAGACTTTCTGTTCAAGAGCTTCAGTGTAGGCCTTCCTATTGGGAGATTGCGTTCTTACATTTCATGTTGCAATGAAAGGGATACTGTTGTAGTTTCAATCTTTCCGCAAAAAAGGGTAATAGTGTTACTAAAATGAGCACATTGTATGTCTGTAGTACTAGTGACTTGTACCGTGTTAGCCATTATGAATGTAGTGAGTCTGAAGGGGCATGAGTTGCCTCGTAAACTTGCATATTGTAATCTTTGTAGTTAGCCAATAAAAGGTGTCATTTTGCTTGACTTCTCACTAAAGTGAGCACAATAAGATGAATAGTTTGGGCAGTGCAGAAGAACATTTACAAAGCGGTCAAAATCATCAAACAAAACAAAAAAACACCACTCATTTGGGGTCAAGGGTAATACCATCTGTTTTCACTTTCTCCAAATCTGTATACTGGCCAAGCCAGAATCCTTCCTTGCTGGTGACCACATACCCGGGCCAATAGATTTTACCAAAGTGGCAGCACCTCTGAAATTCTTCAAGGTTAAGTGGTCTGCATCTTCACCACCCTTTTCCAAGCTCTACACTAGAATAAACTGTGCCATTCTTTTGCTCAATTATGCATGCGTACAATGAATTTAACATGCATACAGGGAATTTCTTTTTTATGTTTGTTATTGACTCTTCACTTATTGTGCCATGACAAATGCAAATAGAATTTTTAAGAACATAACTGAAGAAAGTACAAAACAAGGAGTGTAAGTACATTATCTGCCTGCATAGTGCAAGGTAGTTTAAAAAAAAACGAATAAATACACAGCTAAACAGTAGCTGTATGTAACAATTTTGCAAGATATTAGAGGGGACAGCCTGGACAGGAACAGTGGAAAGAAACTGTTCTTATGTCTGCTCGCTCTGGCATAGTTTAAGCTATAATTCCTGGCAGATTGGAGAAGTTCAAAGAGATTGTGGCCTGGATTTATGGAGTCAGTGATGATTTTCCTGGCCCATTTCAAGACTCTGGAAGAGCACAGTTCCTGTAAAGTGGGAAGACTAATGCCAGTGATCTTTCCATAAGATCTTACTATTTCTTGTAACCTGTTTTTGTCATCCTGGCTGGAAACACACTCCAGAATGCTGCAAGGCAGCAGGAAAATCCATCCTGAAACAGGTAATTTCTTCTGACAACAGGGCAGGCATCTCTAATTCACACTATAATGGATGAGCTGAAAAAAGCCTCAATAATTGTTGTATAGAACCAAATATACAACTCCTGAGGTAGATTGGACACCCTAAGCTATCACACAAAGTACATCTGCTGCTGTGCCTTTTCTATAGTGGAATCTACAATGGTTTTCCATTTCAAGTCCCACAAGAGTATGAATCCCAGAAATATGAAGTTTTCCACAACTGACACTTTATTATTAAGCATGGTGAGAGGAGATAATATTGGGGGTTTGGCCTCTTAAAGTCCACTCTAATCTCGACTGTTTTGAGCTTACTTAGTTGCAGATTGTTCTTACCACACCAAAGGGCAAGCTGCTCAACCTCCCTTCCATTGGCAGACCTATCACCACTCCTAATGAATCCAGTGCTGGCTGTGCTGTCCACATATTTCAGGAGGTTGCAGATAAGGTACAAAATGTATGTGATAATGGCATGAATCTCACTTGTGATGAAACACACTTGATTTCACCATTTTTTTTTTTTTTTACAAAAATAAACCTTTCAGCTTGGCTGCAAATTCAATTTGTGCAAATCATTCCACTTATCAGTAGTAACAGCAAAGAAAGTCGAATTTAGAAAGAATTGTTGCTACACCATAAGAAAGGCTTTTGATGAGGTCATGTCATGTCATTTTCTATCCCGCTTAATTTAGACCACGATTTCAAATCAATATGTTACCTATTTCAATATACTGTATATTATTAATTTTTTAATATAACATTATATTTACAATTTAGTATGTGTGTTTATAAAATAAATGTATTACTTTGTGTTGAAATGGGAATATGAGCACTTTATTTAGTAGATTTGTATTACCCTAACTTCTTATTGAAAATGGTTTAGACCAGTGTTTCCCAAACTCAGTCCTGGGGACCCCCTGTGGCTGCACGTTTTTGTTCCAACCGGATTCCTAATCAGTGACAACACCTGATCACACTGATCTCATTTAATTAGCTGGTATTTTTTTTTCTTTTATTCGACATTCAGAGAAGCATAGCAGCATGAATTTTACATTTATAAGACATTTAGAAATATTTCTGCTTTTGCTATAGATTTAAATGCTTAACTCTCTTTTGCTGATTTCATTATGCTTTGCCCTTTCTCTGTGCAGTTTTTCCCCCTTCGTTGCATCTTATTAATGATAATTTAAAACGAGCAGATCAGACACCCAGGCAAACAACACTGAATAATCAAAGGCTGCAACTACTTTAGAGTCAGACCCACTAATTAGTAAATAATGGATTAATTAAACAATTAGAACACCTAGAAAAGTAGAATGAAAATCAAGATGAAAATACCGTTAAAAAGAAAAAAAAAAACATTATTCCTATATAACTGCTTGGCACATTTTAATATTTTTTTAGCAAACTTAGTTTTCTAATTTCTATATTGTTCCCTAAAAACAGGACTTGGGAAATATCAGTTCACTTAATTAGCCCAGGAGTTCAATTAAAAACAGAAGCTGGTTGGAACAAAAACCTGCAGCCACAGGGGGTCCCCAGGACCGAGTTTGGGAAACACTGGTTTAGACAAAATATGTTGGTCTTTTCAGTAGCCCATAGCAATACATATATTTGTAAATTTGTATATGCACTTTGAGTGTATGTTTCATTCTGCCAGATTCCATTTTACATTGACTTACTCCATATATATTTTATGTACATAACTAGTACAGTAATATGGAATATTGTGGGAATAGCAGTAAACTTATTATACTAAAACCCATGCTTCCCAAAAATAAAAGTAATATGGTAAACTGTTGATGACACCATCACTGTGTAAAATTTTGCTTGCCTACTTTTTTTTCTTTAGTCCTATGTAAATAATGACTAGTTTGACAACTCTTTGTTAGTGGTATATGAAATATCCCCTCCTTTGATTCTGACATTGGCATAGTCAGGGGCTTGTATGCCTCAGTGATCTTTAGAGCTACATTGTCTCTATTCCTGCAATGGAAACTGACTCTTGTGACCTTTAACACAACTTGATGGTGAAGGAGGCAGAAATCAAGCAGATGGTTAGAAATACTGGATAAATATAGTCTCACTCACCTTTATATACAGTACAACATTGACAGTGGAAGCAAATTTGTTGATGAAGGGTGGCTTTTCTCCTGTTCTATAATTGCTCTTTGCAGTGACCATGAACGGATGTGGAATACCCACAAGCCCCTGGTGTGGTGGAGTTCTGGTAGAAAGAAGATATGCTACGATGTGACTTTACAGAGAGGAAAACTTTAACTGTTGTTTGTGTGCAGGCACCAAACAATTGCTGTATATACCCGTGTTTAAATTCTCCCGCAGAAAATAGCTTCTGGTATTTTATAATGCTGGTTGTATAAGTCGAATGCGGAAAACTCACACTGTTGATCCAAGAGATTATGATACGCTAACGCCCACCTGAGAGAGTAACCACGGAGCATACTGCCTTTTTTTATATGTATTGTGCCTACATAACCACATTGTAATACCCAAACTATTCCGAAGTGACATTTGCACTGTTTTGTGTTTTTTGTGTCTCACACCTTCATACACCTTTATCATAGGAGCATCCCTTATCTACGATGGAGTGTTCGATCAGAAGAAAACATGAAGCTGGTTTTAAATTAAAAGTCGTTGAAGTGGCGAAAGAAGTTGGTAACTGCGTTACTGCAACAAAATTTGATGTGTCTGAGAAACTGATGCGAGATTGGAGGAAGTAAAAAGATGTGAAAAAAAAATTTAAGGGCTGCATTTTTGAATGGGTGTATAAGTTGGGGTCTGATTTTATGATCGATTTTTTGGATTTCAAGACCCAGCTTTTACGCGAGTATTATTGGTATTTGTAATGTTCATCCTTTTTAGGGAAATTGGAATGGTGCATAAAAGGGTGCCGTTTACCTACTCTATAGTCCTACTGGAAGACTTAGTCTTTCTTGGAAGGAGTAACAAATATAATTACCATACACTATATACTATAATTGGGAGAATTACTGGCAGGATTACTGGATTTCTGCACTAGTCGTGGACTGGGCATAATGAACATCATATACAAACTCAAGGTTAATCCTAGGAATACCTGTTATCAGTCTACATCCCCAAATTCACCTATGAGCTCTGGGTAGTGACTGAAAACGTAAGATATCACTCAAGTATCACCTGAAAAAATAGCTTCTTGCACAGGAATACTGGGATCATCTTCCGTGACAAGGATAGGAGGTTGGAAATAAAGGAGTACCTTGAAATAGGACTACTGCTTAGCTAGATCAAGAGGAGTCAGTTAAGCTGGTTCAGGAGTGTGTGAAGTCACTGCGTGTTTGGGGTTTGTACATTCTGTGTTCTGGCATGGATTTTTCCTCCTGGTATCTTAGCTTCCCACTAGATGTGTTTGCCAGTTTGGTGACATACAGTGTGTCCTGTAACACTTTGGCAACTCATTCGAGATTGTTTCCTGCCCTACAAGTTGGTATTGCTTAGACAACTTGTAATGGATGAAGAAGGATGGAAAAATGATAAACTGATGAAGAATAATTAATTTCTAGAAGTCAGTGACTTAGACGATAAAGTATGTACTTTTTATTAAAGGTAATTAGTACTTCAGTATTTTTAGGTTCATTCTGATCATATTATTAATTTAGTCCCCTAATTTGGTCTCCTCTAGGGGGCATCAGGTGTTCATTTTTGTTCATTTAAATTTGGAATTTATCCCAGTATGAGTGGAAGTTATTGTATGCTGTTTTAATGGGCTGGGATTCTACATTGTACCTGTGACAAAGGACAAGACTCTTATTTAATAGAACTCTATAACTTGTAAAACAAACTGCATTCGGAAAATGAATGGAGAATTAACAGAATTTAATTCTGCCTTCATTGTTGAAAATTGTATTAACATAATGCATGAAATTTGCTGCAAAGTTGTCAACTAAATACATAATTATCCCCTATTTTAAATATTATGTGAATAATCCAGTATGATTTTCATCATTGATTGCCATGAATGTGAGACTGAATTATAAGGCTAAATCGAATACCTCTTGCAGCTAAAAGACTTTAATTTTAATTGAAAGGTGAGCTCAGTGGTTTCTCATTGGAAAAGTTTTACTGCTCAAAGGTAATGTGTGAATCTATATTTTAATACAGTACATTGTAATTGAGCTTGTTGTCAGTATTAGTATTTTACAAGGTATTTCATATTTAAAAAGGCCAGTGAAAATGAATGGATTTACTTAAACTCTAAAAAGTTAAGCAGCTTCCGATGGTTTTTTATTACCTTGTCCCAAAGACTCAAAGGGTACATTTTTGCCTTTTCAGCTTTTTTTAATGTTTGACAAAGTCAATCCAATCCTGAGGACTTGTTCTTTCCTTGCTTCCCTTAACAGGCAAAGGTTGCCACCACCGTGACCTTAGAATGACACAGAAAGATTAGTTAAGCACTCTTGAGTGATGCAAGTATTGTATGTCACTAAGATAATGATCATTACAAGCAATCTGGCCTGAGATCTAGACTTGCATGACATCTGTGATAATATGAACAACCATGTGTCAGTTTTCTAAACCTGCTTAATCCAAATAAGGGGATGAAGAGGGTATGAAACCCATCCCAGCAGAAAGGGGCACAAGGTAGGAATCATCTCAGGATGTTAGTCACACACTCACACTAGGCCAATTCAGAGCTGGCAATGAACCTAATATATACTTTGTGTGATTGAGATATAGCAGAAAAATTTCTTCCACTTTTAGCTGCTCCTGTTAGAGGTTGCCACAGCAGATCATCATTTTTCATATCTTTCCTTTTGCCTGGCAGCTCTATCCTTAGCATCCTTTTCCCAATATACCCAGCATCTCTCCTTTGCACATGTCCAAATCAAAGCAATCTCACCTCTCTGACTTTGTCTTTAAACCGTTCATCCTGAACTGACCACCTAATGCACTCGTTCCTAATCCCATCCATCCTCGTCATACCCAGTGCAAATCTTTACATCCATGACTCTGCCACCTCCAGCTCTGTCTCCTGCTTTCTGGTCAGTGCCACCGCCTCCAACCCATATAACATAGCTAGTCTCACTACCGTCCTGTAGACCTTCCCTTTCATTCTTGCTGATACCCATCTGTCACAAATTACTCCTGACTACTAAAAAAAAAAAATTTTAATCTAAATAATTAAATAAAAAATACACAAAACCTCACACAGACATGGGGTGAAAGAGCCTGGCCAGTATTAGAATCCACTCTCACAAACCTTAGAGGAGACAGGGCACAAAATTTATATTTTTTTTGTATTCATATCTTCCAGTTGATTAAAATAACAAATATAATTGGTTTAATAATCCATAATTTATTGACACTTTATTTGGATTTTTGGTGGCTTCTACATTATTCTAAACATTAAACAAATAATTGTGTCTTCTTTCAGAGTTAAGCATATTAGAATTTCTCAAGGAGCAGTTGCATTTTCCATTTTTTATAGTAATTATGTTGCACAATACGCTATTGGGTTATTTTCACTGGGAAAATCTTTTTGTTTTCTACAGCCTGAGGATTTAAAACTGTATGTATGAAAAAAACAAGTTAGGATCACTCATTATGCAATGTTTACGTATAGTTGTAGTTTTCTTGGCAGTTATTCAAAAAATTCTGGAATGGCATGTTGAATATGCAGTATATTGGGAAATAGTTCAGTACAGAAGAGCACAGTACAGTATGTCCTCAATGATTGGTGAGCTAAATATCATTTTAAGCAATTGACAATATATGTGTACTTATCTGTGTGCTAGGTCTTTGCAACCTATATATTATTGTTAATGAGCAAAAATTTGATTTAAATTACTATAACTCTTCCCCTCATCCACCAAAGCAGACAGAAGGGTCTAAGATGAAGAGTGAGAAACACATATTTCAATTTTGCTTGGAACTGAAAAGGTGGAATTTCATTTATGTTAACTAGTTTCTGCTTTTTTGATGTATTTGAACAAATCTGTATCCTCATACAGTATGTGATACTTCTGTATTTAGTCAGTGGTATAATCTATTCTTACATTTTGTAATGCATTTCTGAGATGGCAATGATAGATTGGTGTAACAGCTAATCCCCTGCAAAGGCAGCAATGTTACATATTTGATTGAAATATTAGAGATAATTAAAAAAATATATAAAATAAATACATTAACTTGTTTCTCACAAAAGTATCAGGCAACTAGATCATGTTCCCCTAAAATATAACACTCTGGAAAAAAAATAAATGAAAATGAATAGCAATACCATTATATTAATAAACATAAATAAGCCAGAAAACAAGCTCCTTTCTTTAAACTCTTGCACAGTAGCTGTATAAGTCTAAAGTTCGGAGATACAAATATTCAAAATCTCCACCTCTTACACTGATACAGAGCATGATGAAATGAAAAGCATAGATACAAATATTTAAAATCCATGTGTGGACAGTCGTACCTGGGGACTACAAACCTATACAATGAGCTATTGGGAGCACCTGCCCACCTGCTTAGCCATGCAATTCTCTTTTCAGTAAATCATCTGGTGGTAGAGCAATGCATAAAATCATGCAGATGCAGTTCAGGAGTTTCAGTTACTTTTCACATCAAAATCCAGAATGTGGCCAAAAATATGATTTCACTGATTTTGACTATGTCGTGATTGTTGCTACCGCACGGGCTGGTCTGAGTATTTCTGTAACTGCTGGTCTCCCGGGATTTTCACACACAATAGTCTTCAGAGTTTACTCAGAATGGTGCAAAAAACGAAAAACACCCAGTGAGCGGCAGTTCTGAGTCCTTTTGATGAGAGAGATCAAAGGAGAAGGGTCAGACTGGTTCGAGCTGACAGAAAGGCTACAGTTACTCAGATAACCCACTCGTTACAACTGTGGTAAGTAGAAAAGCATCTAAGAATGCACAGCATGGCAAATCATGAAGTAGGTGAGCTAGTAGAGCAAAAGACCATGTCGTGTTCCAATCCTGTCAGCCAAGAACAGAAAGATGAGGCTGCAGTGGGCACAGAATCCCCAAAACCGGAGAGTTAAAAACAGGATAAAGTAGTCTGGCCTGATAAATCTTGATTTCTTTTGAGACACACAAATGGTTGGGTCAGAATATGGCACCAACAGCATTAATCCACGCACCCAACCAACAATTCATGCTGCTGGAGGTCCTGCAATGGTGTTGGGAATGTTTTCTTGGCACACTTTGGGCCCATTAATACCAATCGATCATCACTTGAATGCCATGGCCTATTTAAGAATTGTTTTCTGACCATATGAATCCCTTTATGGCCACAATATATCCATCTTCTGATGGCTACTTCCAGCATGATAATGCACCATAGCACCAAGCAAATGTTGCCTCAGACTGGTTTCATGAACATGACAATGGGTTCAGTGTTCTTCAGTGGCCTTCCCAATCCATGAATCTGAATCTTATAGAATACCTTTGTGATGTGGTAGAATAGGAGATTCACAGCATGAATGTTCAACTTACGAATCTCCAGAAATTGCACGATGCAATTATGTCAATGTGGACCAGAATCTCAAAGGAATGCTTCTAACATCTTGAGGCTGTTTTGAGTGCAAAAAGATGCCCTGCCCAGTATTGTATAATGTTTCTAATAATTTGTTTAGTGGGTTGTATACTCTGTTCAAATGATAATATTACATACAATTCCTTCACTACTTGCACACAACATATACTTCTGATACAACTGTCTGGATCTTTGAAATCCAGTGTTCTCTTGGACCTTGATTCTGTTTAACATTGCTGTTGCTAAACTTGCATGTACTTCTTAAATATTTCTTTGATCAGCCCCTCCAGTATGCTGGGGAAGGTTACTCATTTAGGGTCATGAGAACTGTCTAGGTGGTAATTTAAAGCAGAGAACTCAATCCCATAGCAAGAATTAGTCCTATTGATGAAGAGAACGTTTTTGCATAAGCCAGACCTCCAAATTCTCAGCACACGTGTGAAACTGAATGGCTAGTCTACATTGTAACAGAGCGCAGGAAATGATCCGTCCATTTATTTACTAAACATCCTTACCCCTCTTGTGGTTTTCTTGAGTGTGTGTCTAAAGTAAAAACCCTCATTTAATCAAAAGCATGACCACTGCTTTTGGTATACAGTGTTCACATATTTTGGCTTTCATTTATATACAAATATGAAATTAGTTTAGATACAGTAGCACTAATAATATTAAATGCTATGAGTAGTAAGACAATGCCCTTGTTAAATATAAACATCTAGAGAAAACCTAAAAAGGATAAAGGTCAAGCATAAGATCTTTTATATAACCAAGAACTTTGCAGAATATTCTCCTTACAGAGAGGTAAAAAGGGAAAAGGGGGATATAGGGTACTGTATCATATATTACACTTATTCTTGCTGCTTTCTGGCTATCTATTTAACTCCACAGTTTAACATCTGAGTTTTGTCTTTTTAGAATTCATTGAGCCATCCTGCTTTTGGACCTTTTCTCTGAATCAAGTAATTTGGACATGGCTTAATAGTCAGGATTACAACCACAGACAATACTTTAGCCCTTGACCTTGCTGTATAAGACACTTGATATGATGAAGTTGCGCCTGAAAACTGTTTCTTACAGGAAGTTAAGTTCACCATCAAGAGTCTGATCTGAGTTGTACGTTTATTTTTTTGACTAGAAATAGACTGTAAGATGCAGTAACCTAATATTCTGGGAATGTATGCCCTCTGCAAAAGATAGGAAAACATATAAAGTTGAGGGAGAAATTGAACACTGCAGGCAAAATGTAAACTGTTTCAAAGATTAATTTGAGTCATAATACTAAAGCACTGTGGTGGTTAGTGTTTGCGGATCACAGGTTCAGATTTTTGGATCCCCAACGTGTCACTCTTTGTGTGAACTTTATATGCACTACAAATGCATGTGTGAGTTTTTCTCCAGTTACATCACAAAGCCATCCAAATTATGTTGATTGGCTACTCTAAATTTGCTGTATGTAAGAGGTGGCCCTGCAATGAACTGACATCCTGTGCAGGGCTGGTTTCTGCCTTGGGCCCAGTTGTGCTAGCATATGTTCTGTTGTGATGACCCAGAATTGGATTAAGAAAGTTAAAAACATATAAGGTTACGTTATATGGTATAATGAAAGGGGTAATTTTAAAGTATTGAATGTGCATATTCATTTTAACATAATGCCACTTTAAAAGAGTGACATTAACAGTGGCTTTTCTGCCTCAGTGTCAGTTCCAGTCTAGGGTGCCCTAAACGTGGGGTTTGCACATTCTCATTTGCATTCATTGTCTTCAGTTTCCTAACATGGTATAATAACATCCTTTCTACTTAAATAAAAACTGTTCTGGTGAGTGTCGATTAACTTGTGTGACCCATTAATGGACTAACATCCCAATCTAGTGCTCATTGCTTTCATACCCCTGTTGTTTCCCAAATAGGTTCTATCAGCCAAAGACCATGATGTGGAAAAAGCAGTTATGAAAATGGATAAATGGCTTCCTACATTTTTTTTAAGATGAAAACATTTTGTTTCTGTTACGTTTACTACACTGTAAATGAAACACGTTCAGTCTGTCCTAGAGGATTATTTATTCATAGTTTAAAAGCAGATACTGTATTTTCTCAGTCTGCTTGATACCCAGTCTCTCTAGGGTCTAATAGATGATCACAACTGTGCAGACCTCTCACAGTTCAGTACATTATTAAAATATTTGACGACTGTAGAATTCTAAGCAACTACCTTCTGTTACTGAATCATTTTTTAAATACTTTCAGAACAATCTGTGTACTCTGCATTACATATTATTTAAAGAGAAACAATTGGGCCTGTCATTTTATGTAAGGTGATGGGGTAGCCATACACCACCACACACAGCTCACACTGGCTGAGTAGTACAGTACTTTAATTTCTTGGATCCCATTCTTATTAGAATAATACATGTAACAGAAATTGCACCAAGGACAGTAAATTTAAATAAATAAAAAAATACAATCAAATAGGTATATGCCCATCTATTTTGACACATCTACAGTACATGAGAGCTCAGATTGCCAGATTTCTTTCCATCTACCCCTTACCTCACAACTCTTTCACACAAACAATATTCTTGTTTTTCACCTTTAGATTCAGGTCCCTGTTACTCACTGGTACATGGAAATACCCTTACTTCCCAGAGGTACACACTATACTTGAAGATGACCTTTGAAACCTTCTCAAGGGTTTCACTTCTAATGCCGTTGCTGGGCAAATTCAGGGATCAAGAAGCAGCCCAACAAACCACTAGAGCTGCCAATTCACAACATTTTCCTGTGATTCCTCCCATTTGGTGGAAATGAAGTAGGGATGTCAGAAAATTTAGCCATAGTACAAGAAGTTAGGTTAAAAATAGATAACCATAGTCACGGATTTCATTATCCTTATTCCCAGTTGTTAAAGAATCCTTGAAAAAATAGTAAGCAACATCCTCAACAGTTCATTTTACAAGAGTTGTATTCAAAGAATACATAACATTCAGAAACCCTTTCAATATAATGCAGATTTTCAGCACTTTACCCCACACAAATTACAGTCCTGGACAGGCTGCCAGTCCATCACGGGGCACAGACCCACATTAAACATTCACAATGAAACAGTTCTGAACTACCAGCTAATCTAACCTGTAAGTTATTGTTGGTATAGAGGGAAAACTGTAGTGCCCAGTGGAACGGTGTTCATGCTGATACAGTGAGGCCATGCAAAGTCCCATGGCTGCAGGATTCAAGGGACACTGGTCCAGTGAGGCAGCAGCATTTACCACTGAATCACCATGCTACACACTATAAATTAATAGTAATATTTTGAGTAAAAATTTACAAATTTTCATTAATAGCAGCCATACCACATGCACTTCCACCTAAAGCTAAGCATCTTTGGGCCTGGCCAGTACCTGGATATGAGACCAACCAGAAAAAATTTAGGTTACTGCTGGAAGCGAGTCAGCAGGGAGTGCTTACCCTGTTGTCTGATCCAAATGCCCCAGTGCAGTGATGAGTACATTGTACTGTAAAAAATTCGCTCTCATAATGATATAAAACTGAGGTACTGACTCTCTGTGATCATTAAAGATCCCTGGGCATCCTTCGTAAAGAGTAGGGTGTACCCCAATGTCCTGACTAAACTGCCCACCACGGCTTAGTCATTCTGGCCCCCTAATCATTCCCTGTCTCCAACTGGCTAACTATCTCTCTCCCGTTCACCACCTAATAGATAATGTGCAGTGAGTGTGCTGGTGTAAAAATGGTTGCTATTGCATCATCCAGGTAAATGATGCACATTAGAGGTGATTACAGTGATTGAGTAGTGAGAAAAGCACCATATAAATGTAAATAATAATAATCATTATTATTATTATTATTATTATTATTATTATTATTATTATTATATTTTTTAAGTAAGATTCCACAAATTATAAGCATAGAACTTTAAATTTCATCCAAACCTAGAAAATAGTAAAACAAAGGCTATAAACGAAACCCCCCACTAGTTATTAATTTGGCTGAAACTGGCTGGTACTGAGAAAAAACTTTGCAGAAAAATAACTATTTATTGAAAATTAGCCCATTATTCTCATTCCAATACAAGCTTGTTCTCACACTTTTGCAAGTGTCTTTTTCCCACTCGTGTTCTGGTTTGCTTATGGCTCATAGTTTGAAGTCACAATTCACATCTTAGTCTACTTGAATGTGTTAAGTGGCAACATCCCTGGCATTAATTAATATGTGGTGTGAAGCCTAGGTCACATATTGTAGCCTTAACCTAACACAGGCAGGCAAGACACATGTTTTACCAAACAGCACATGTGTATTTCTCCACATAGGGAAGCGCTTTCTTTGCTCCCCCCAAAAACAGAATGTCCACAACACCAAGCACAGTCCTTTTTGCCTCCACTCCTCCTCACATGCCGACTCTCGCTGTTGAGTAGTGGCGACTGGCCCCCTTTTATAGGACACCCAGAAGGACTCCAGGTGTCCACTGACCTTCTTCCAGCGGCACTTCCTGGTGTGGCGGAAGTGCTGTCAAACAGGGCACAGTAAATGTCCAGGCACCTGCTGGCGGTGGCCACGGGCAACAACAGGGGTGAGCTTTCATACTCCAAACCCGTGGCCCCTCTGTAAGCCAATGGGGCTGCCATCTATCAATCCGGGGGAGACAGTATCTGGAATAAACCCACTCCCCCCGTCCTTCTGTGCCAAAGGTGCCTTTGGTCTGCCACATTGGGTAGGTGGGATTTGTTTAATTGATGGATATGCTAACACTTAGTTTGAAACTATTTTTGCTTCTCTTATCAAGTGCTCAGTTTTTTTGGGAAACATGAGAAAACCTTTCAGTCTGTCAAGTCTTTGTTAGATAAGTTGCCATAATATTGAGGGTTATTCATTTGAATCTGTATTGTCCAACACTGCAGTGATTATCAGAGGTCAATAAATGCAGGTGGCATGGCAGAAGAAGCAATTTATTAATTGGCATGTTGCAGTAATAGACATTTTAAATGACACAATTGTGTATTTGCGCAAATAATACACAATGCTTCTCTTCCAAATGTCAGCTATGAATCCTTGATATTATTGGACTCCATTAAGCCCCATTATGCTGCAGGCTTTAAACGGGACATTTTACATCGTTCTGTTCCGTAAGTAAGTACTTGTAGCAGAAATAGTTGATATGATATTCTGATCTTCTTCTACAGTAAATGTTTAATAAAAATTGGGTTACCCAGTGTTTCTCAGAGGTACTGTGTGCCTCACGCAACTGTGTGACATGATCAATAAGATTGTCCTGAGTGCCACACAGAATAGCGATTCACAAAAAAAACGGTCTGTACAGGTATTCATGAATAAATTATATATATTTTAAACATGTGCACCTTTCACTAAAATATAGAGTTCATGTCACTTTAAATGAATAAGAGGGTAGAGGTAAAACCAATTACCTCTGGAATTATTAATTATGTTAATTATAAATCTTTTCAAGTGGAAACAAATTCAGAAGGCATGGTAATACAGTAGGGTTGGTGATTTTGGACTGTAATTATGATCTAGTCTCATAACTCATAACATAACAAACATAATTTGTGAATTTCCCCTTGGGATGAATAAAGTATCTATCTATCTATCTATCTATCTATCTATCTATCTATCTATCTAT
>JANRMT010062791.1:82042520-82082260 GCA_026402145.1 Polypterus bichir lapradei | reverse complement strand
TATCTATCTATCTATCTATCTATCTATCTATCTATCTATCTATCTATCTATCATAACGAATGCAGGGAAAAGCTGTGTGCAGTCAAACTGTTGATTTATTAAGGAAAACTAGATGTCTATACTAGGTTAATCAATATGTCTAGTTAATGTAATCTATTTTAAAGCAAACTCTGGTATAACTTCAGATAAGGGCTACCTAGGTCTATCCGGAAGTAGTAGTATCAGTACTGTCACGCATTAGTCAGTTACTGCTAAGTAATTAAATCTTAACATATGTTTGCTTGGTCATATTAAGTCTTATTAATAATTATAAAACATCATTGTCAGGTACTGCTATTGGATTTTATTGTATAGCAATAAGTATCTAATGGACACATTGTAGCATGCCCCTAAAGCCCCTATGCTGAAGTATTATCCAAGCTCCTTAGTCACACAAACACTCCAGACCCTTTATTCCTTTAAACTTGTCTAATTCAGTACACTGATTTTGTACTGCAATTTACACACCCAATGTGATTTTTCATACAGCTCATCAGTCTTTGCAGTAAGAAATAAGTGCATCAATATGTGCATATGTCACTGTTGTTGTGCATACTTTCTGTGTGTTTTCTATTCAGCTTTCAAACTAGATAATACAATTTATAATAATCCCTTGAGGCAAATTCAGCTGCATTTTGAGAAGAATGTTTATTTTTCAAAGGAAACTGTATTCAAAGTCTTATTCATACCATAAATTGGGGCACATTCATTTCCCTTGAGTTATGTTCAGTACAGTTTTTTTTTTCCTTAAGATATGTATTGAATTAGGAAAAAATAAAGTTTAACACAAGCAATGGCTGCAAGGATGAAGCATTCCAGACAACAGTGAAGAAATTACCCCGAGGCACATAAAGTCCTGTTGTCACACCCACTCACAAATCAGGATAGAACTGGAATAAGCTACCACTGCGATTGCCTATTCAATGAATACACAAACACAAAAAACAAAAACTGGTAAATGATACATCCTTTAGATTTTTAGAATGTTACAATAAACAATAGGGGCACCCCACAAAATGCATTGTACGTGAGGCATTTAATACCTTAACATTACTTGTTTTATGTGGAAGCCTCCTGAGGTTTCTTTTGTGGTCATCATTTTTCAGGTTGCAGGCAGGCTAGGAGCAAATGCTTTGTTTAAAATAAAGTCTGTGAAGACATTTTGTGCCCATGCCTGTTCTGAACATTACATTTTGATATTGACAAATCAGATATGAAGGCGTAGACTCGGCTATGCAGTGAATTTGTGCACCTGCACAAAAGGACCAATGAATTCAAGTGTCTTAATGCACCATTTTATTTTTCTTTTATTATACATTTAATTTCAAATATGGGAGGGTAAACAAGCCGGTGACGCAAAACCATCAGTCAATTCCCAATGCAATTTTCATGAACTAAATCCAATTTACTGCAAGCAATAAATGATTCTATGCTGCCCCATGACCCACTTTTCAAAAAAGAGCATTTGAAAATATATGAATGAATTGATATATTCAGTATGTAGAACGCAGACACAATGGTTCCTGCTCTGCGCCCTGTTCTGTTAAGGAACACTCTTTTACCCTTCAATAAAAAGATGAACGTTTTACAGCTATTACTGCAGCAAGTAATTTCTTAAAAATGTAAAAATTACTGTAATACAAATACATGAAAACAAAAGAGGCAACAAACATCTTAAAAATAGTATCTTTCAGCCTCCAGACATTTCTAGCACTCAAATGACTGGGTTCAGAATTTGGAATATTGTGCTTTTGTTTATTAATACAGTGTACACTGCATATCTGTCATTATGGGTCTTAATTTTATAATGCCCTTTTGATAATGTGTTTGATTATGAGCATATGTGAATTACTGTCAGTTGGTCCACTGAAAGTGATGCTTTGTAAGAATATTTTTATTTTACTATTATATTGTATTGAGGATTACTTTTGTCCTTTTCTGTGTATTGTATTGCATTTATTTTTGACACCAACTGCACGCCCAAACTACCTGGAAAGGGGTCTCTCTTTGAACTGCCTTTCCTAAGGTTTCTTCCATTTTTTTCCCTACAAAGGTTTTTTTGGTAGTTTTTCTTTGTCTTTTTAGAGAGTCAAGGCTGGGGGGCTGTCAAGAAACAGGGCCTGTTAAAACCCATTGCGGCTCTTCTTGTGTGATTTTGGGATATACAAAATAAATTGTGTTGTATTGTAATATAATATAATGAATTGAACTGAAGTAATTGGTTATCCTATGGTGATGAAGAGGAGGAGGAGAGGAGGAGAGGTTGGGCGCATGCACTCTTACAGCATGTTGCTACACCCACCACACATGAAGACAGCTTTACAATCTAAATCCTTCCTAGTTTAATTTCCCACAGTTATGAAAGGGCTGCAACATATAATAAAATTGGTTCTAATTGCAGCTATTATGATTATTATTAGGTCACATGTATTCTCTCCCTCTCTTTGTCTTTGTCTATACACACTGGTGGCACAGTAGTTTTCTCACAGTTCCTTGGTATTGGTTGTGTGTGGGTTGTACATTCGCCTTCTATCTTTATGGACTTTTAATTATGCATTCATATTTTAAACCCATGTCCTAAACTAATGCGATATCCCCTCAAAAGTGGCCTAGTGAAAGTGAGTGTAGGTGTGCACATGGCTGTGCCCTTAAATGAACCAAAGCTCTATCTAGAATCATTTTCTGTCTTGTTGCCAGTTCTGATAAGATAAGTGACTCTGAACTGTATGGCTAGGTTATAAAATGGACTGAAGATTAAAATGATTTCAATGAAACATTAAGAATCATATACCAGTACAAAAAATAATTTACTGTAAAAATAAGATATAAATTGACATTATGATCTGCTGCAGACCATGAATAAAAATTGTCATTGCAAAGAGGAGGTTGCAGTCACGTTTAACAATAAATGTACCAGATTGGTTCTTCAGAGCAAAGCCGTAAAGGAACCATTTTTGGTTCTCAAAAGACACATCCACATGACGGTTTCAGAAACATTTTTTTATTTATTTAGGTTCCTAACAGGCTCCATACAGTAAACAACAATTAATAGATGGTAACAGATTTGTGAAATACCAATGGGTTCCTATTTTTAAAAGGATTCTTGCTACATACAGTAGCGCAGGCTAAGTCCAGGTTTTCTTCATCTGTTAGTGTCCTGCTACATAACTTACCATACAGTAAACATTTCCACTTTTATGTACATATTAGGAAGTTTTTTTAAAGCACAAAGAACCAACTTTATATGCAAAGATCCCTTTCCAGAATGAAATAGTTCTACGAGGAACCACAGAACCCAGTAAAGAACCATAAAGTGCCATTAAAGAACCAATACTTATAAGAATGTTTATGACAGAATGACCACATATATTTCATAGCGTTAGGTTCTGTAGTGAAGCACGACTACAAATTGAAAACCAACAGACAAGAAGAGGTGAATGTTTTATGATCTATCCATGTATTCATCTACTCATCCAACATTTTATACCTATTACAGCAATTTCTTTGATACAAGATTCTCAAACCTATCTCAGCACCACAAGGCATAAAACACGAACTAACCCTGAATGGAAAGTCAGATATTCACAGGACAGAGTTATAATGAAACTGGCCATGTTTGTAGTTTTTAGGCTACATTTTCTATAATTAAAAATTCAAAACTCAGTACATACTGTATTACACCATGACACCGGGAACATAATTTAAAGATGTTACAGCACAATTTTGTCTGCATTTTCAATATCAGATTATATGCCAAAGTGAATCAATGACAAATAGCAAATCTTTTTTAATATTTTAGATTAAATTAATAAATTTAGCCTCATATTTAGCCGATAAATTTAGTTTATGTGAAAGTCTGAGTCTGTTATTGGCTCTTTTTCAAATTAGAATAATTTGCACTTTGGCTGTGCACTTCTTCATCACCCTTGTTCTTTTTTTATTTTGTTTGGAACCCAATAAGCCTTTCCAAAATAGGAAGAGTAGCACAGCACTTGCACAAAGGCTACCCCTGTAATTAGAAATCTAAAGAAGCCTTAAGAAAAAAAGTTTAGAGTGAAAAAGATGAAATTCAAAAAAATAAATCAATAAATGAATACTTTCACTAAACTCAGATAATAAGCTGGTTCTGCTTATTTTCATTATGGCTAAACTCTTGTATCATAATTGATTGTAAAAACAATAGATTTGTAGTTGACTATAAATTGTTTCTTTTTTTGTAATAATCCATTGTCAGTCAATACCTAAAATCTCTTTTGGAACAGATTAGCATTTCATGTAACAGTCTAATTTTTATTTTGCATATAATACGTAAAAATATTTTACTCGAAACAACACCACACCGTTTTCTCTAGAGTGCATATGCATACAGTGCTGAACAGAACATCTTGAAGAGCTACTGGCAAGAGATGGCATCCACTAAGATGTAACAAATTATTGAGTAACAAAAAAAATGTATTTCAACTGAATCTAATTGACTTGATTATTTACTATTGCCAGGGTTGGGTAAGGAAGGAAAAAACAAAATGTAGAAGTGCAGCATCTTTGCAATTCCGTATACCAAAGTGACCAAGACTTTTCTATTGGTTTGAGATTATATTTCATTCTGTGTACATTTAAGTAGTAATTTGTTAGCACTATCCCAGAGTTCTTTTATGATTCAAGCAATACAGTTTTACATCAAATCATTAGATATGGGTTATGAAACACAAGGTTATGTGGTGCACTAGCCTCAAAGCAAAATGAAGTGGAGAGGGTACATTTACTTATTATTTGGTTGATGCCTTTATCCAAGGCGGTTAACAACATTTATGATACAATTTGTTACATTTCTTTTGGTTTTCCAACTGGACCACAGGCAGGTCAAGTGTTTTGCTCATGGTCATACTGTGTTAGTGTCAGAATTTGAACCCACATCCTCACGGTTTAAAGTCCAAAGCCTTAACCACTCCACCACCCCATTGTAAAGAACATTACCTAAAAAAGTTTTGAAAATGATTAGCAAGCAAAGGTTACATTTCCCTGCAAACACAACTAACTTCCCTGCAAAAAGCTAACAAATTTACTTTAGCAACCATAAGAAAGATTCAGCCTTATATACACAGCCTAATAATAGACATAATAATAAAATAATAACAGTAGTCTGAATATTTGTTATGTCCATTGAAAGCTCCGGATGACCTTGCAGATAAGTGTAAGGTTTTGCCATGATTACAAGGCTAAGAATGCAAATGCAAAATTGGGGATGAGTAAGACAATCACTTAAGGAGGAGAACTGAGTGAGGGTGGGAAATGTGAACAAAGCATTAAAATGTAAAGAAGCATCCAAAAACAAATGAAAACAACATGAATTTTAAGCCAAAATGATAAGATGTCCTAGCGTTGCCAAGTGAGCATAGGTTGGACATAATTACACCATGCTACCTTGTGGTGGCAATTCTTACAGCGCCACCACTTTAAGAAAAAGAAAGAGAAAGTTAAAAATGTAAAAATATAATTAAATTAAAAATGTTCATTCTGTCATTAAAAGATTATGAAAATATGGTTCATTTAAATAATAGGACAATGCTTCCTCCCTCACTTATTCCTGATCCTAAAGATCTTGACACTAATCTGAAGGAATCATAATAGAATGTTTTAAACTGAGAACAGGAAGGAAAATTTTCATTGTGGTTTACATGGCAACACCTTCCCTTGTTTTGATTACAGCATTATTCAGACGATACACTACTTTGTCACACAAATATTATCAAATATCATTGTGCCATCTTGCTTCTCTTACTGTTGGATCACTGAGACTGAACACTCAAGAAAGCCGTCTTCCCTCTTCCTAAACAAACACTAAATCAGAGTGATTTTACCTAGTAAAGATTAAACCAGCAGTGCTGAGTCAGTCCATCTTACTTATTCTAAAAGCACTCAATAAAAAAACACATACTGTGATCCAACTTAATTTTAAAGAGCTAAAGCTCTTCCTTTTGGCATGCACATCAAATTGACAAGTGTTAAATTAATACTGTGAGTGTAACCTCTTAAAATTCCCATTGCACATATGAGGCCACACTGCAAAATGTAAAATCAAGACATTTGAAAAACATTTTTTACACTGCCAAAAAATGTATTCATTGCTTTATATTGCATATACAGTATAGCAATGCACAACAACATTCTCAAACCTGTCATGGGATGTTGGAGCTGCAGTTCATCTAACCAGCAATCCTGTGGGAATTCAATTATGGGGAGAAAAGTGCAAAGTCCACACAGACAACCTGACATGACGTTTAAATCCAGGATGATGGATATGTGAAGTGGACTGGCTACCGACTATGCTACTGCACCACATTCATTACAATACTTAGATTGACAGTAACGTTGGCAGGTGCTAACTGTGGTATTAGTGCACAAATAACATTGCTTAGCAGTCATCCTAAATATCTTTAAAAATATCATTAAGAAACATTTTCACACTTTACAAAATATACATATACTTCAGTGCTCTTATTTTATTTTTTTAAACCATACAATCATCAAAAACAAGCAAACAATTTAGTGAATGACTTTATACTTTCCTCAGTTTAATTTTAATATATCACAGTAACATAACATAATAAAACAGTTTGAGGATGATATTTAATGTAATACTTTAAATTTAGTTAATATGTTTACCAGATCTCAATACAAATCATTGCATTGAAAACATAGTACCTCCATCACTCACATTACAGTAGTTGCTATTTCAATTAGGAACCAAAAATGTTGCACTATTTTATGAAATTGTAAATTACAATTGGGAACTGTATTTTCTTCACAAGATAAAATAATAGTGTTTGGTGTAAAGAAAGTCAATTCCACTTACCAAAAATGAGTTTTTAATTCTGCACAATTTGCACAGAACAGTTTCAGAAAATATATACCACATGAGGGGGTGATTTTCTCAGAGAAGGCTGAAAACTAAATACAGCAAAACACTACACTTTATTACGATGAGTGGAACACATCAAGATCCTCCGTAATGCAGACTATTTTAACATTATTAGCAGACATACAGCTCTCTCTCAGTCTTTGAGTCTGTTTTCAGGACCCCTTTACTTTCCAATGTAACATTTATTACAAGAAAAATCTTTACTTTGCTTCATTCCATAATTAACAGTTATTTCTTAATCTGCAAATGGAAGTAGCATTTTCCTTATGTGTATGATCTTCTGAAGTAGAAAACACAATGTACTGAGCAGACTCCTTCACAATGTGCTTCTTTTTTAATATAAAAATATAACGTAAAATGATATTCTCAAATCCACCTTAATCGCCTATTGGCCAACTAGCTCTGTCACCCCTTTGCCACCTATTAGCTAATGTGTGATGAGTGTACTGGCACAAGAATGGCTGACGTCACTTCATTAAGGTGGATGTTATGCATTGGGGTAGTTGAAATGGTTCCCCACTGTCTATGTAAACTGCTTTGAGTAGGTTAAAAAAGTGCTATACAAATGTAATGAACTATTAATTATTATTATTTAATTCATGGTCAAGGGGGAATGCTGCTTATACTGTCAACAGTGGGTACAAAATGAAAACTAACCTTGGATAGAGTTCTAGTCCATAGTGGATTTGATATCTTTGCGTATCTGTCATTCTAGGACAATAACTCACCTTCTGCTAGTCAACTTCAAAGTTTGTCACTAACATCAAAAGGATGGAACTGTTTACATAAAGGCACATTATTTTACATACATTAATAAGGATTTTTTAAAAATGATTACCTTAGGAATTTATGTAATGATACATATATTTCTCCAAGCTTGGAAAATGTTGTGTGTGTATTCATATGAATGATAAAAATCCATTAACTGACTTTAAAGCAAACGTAATTAGTTGAAAGCAAATCCCTGTCCTAGAATGACATTTTAGATGTAGTCCCATGAACAAGGAAAACATGACAATATTCATTTACCTTCAACAAATCCACTTTAAACTCAGCCTCTGACATCTCAAAATTCCCTATTTAAATTATTCTTATTCACTTGTTCAACCTGTGCCATGCACATGGGAGACTTCTTAAGAGCCTTGGGGATATGAATTACTCACCGAACATTCTAATGCCTTTTCTTCTTCTCCCTTTGCAGAACGGAAAACTGACAATCGCTCCATTTCTGATGTCACCTCCATTGTCTGACTTTCTGGACCCTCCATTCCTGATGCATGACTATACAAGCCAGGAACCAGCCAACTTGTTTCCAGTTCTATCGTGAATTTGCTTTGAGAAGATCTCCCCGCAATTATTGCATGATTTTTGTTTTATTGAAAATCTTCACTGCAGTGGGCTGGCGCCCTGCTGGGGGTTTGTTTGCTGCCTTGCGCCCTGTGTTGGCTGGGATTGGCTCCAGCAGACCCCCGTGACCCTGTAGTTAGGATATAGTGGGTTGGATAATGGATGGATGGATGAATGAAAACCTTCAGTTATACGGGGGTCACCAAGTTGGTGCCTCAACTCTTTATCTTTGTTGGTCTCCTCTTTTCACACATGTTATTATAAATGTGGTCTTACCTATTGAGTGTAAATCCCTCTTTTACTATGTCAGAGGCTAAATTTAATGCAGATTGGGTGAAAATGAATGAGAATAGAAACCTGACGATACCAGATCTGTCCTACTCACATAAAGATTCTTATTACAAATATAAATTACTCTAATATGAACATCCTTATAATATGAGTGGAATACCTGGTACAATGAAAGAAACCAACACAAACATGGACAGAATGTGCAATCTATACACAAATGATGAGCGAGTGCAGGATTCAAATCCAGGACACTCAATACATGAGGCAGTGCCAACGTACCATCTCTATATAGAATTAATATTTATTAAATAAGTTCAATAATAATAATGCTGTTAAATAATAATCAGTAAGAAGTTTTAGTGGGGAAATTGATCTTTAAATTTAACAGCTACCACATCTACCGTCCACGACTTGGCACAGCTTCAACCTTTATTGCTATTGCATAACAGGCATTATCATACTATGCCGGCTGCGTGGCCTGTTTCATTAAACAGTTTGTTATGTTCCTATGTTCTTCATATTGCAACAATGAATCATACTCTCAATTTAAAAGATGACGTGCGAGAGTATATTTTCCATATTGTCCATTTACTTTTGAAAAAAAAAATATATTTACTAGCCTCAAGGGAAAAGAAGTTAAATGTACTTGTTGGTAGATTTAACTTTGAACTGTAGGTGTGGTGTGCAAAAAGTGAACAATATCTCTTTCAGTATATGGGGTGTAAATAAAAGTGTAATCAATCTGTTCAAGCAAATACCTCCATTGAGACATTTAATATTGCAAGATAATGTGTCCTGCTATAAAATGATCTATGATCTTTCTTTATTCAATAATCTATTAATCAGAAAGGAAACTAAAACCTTTGAGAAGAGATTCCTATTTGGTTATTTAAGAATACGGTTTTGTTTCTCCTTTTCAATGGGAAAAGGCTTAAGGAAAAAAGTTTCAGTAAACATGTTTGAGAAGGCTCTTCCTTGTTGTTTGTACAGAGTAGAATTATTAAAGCAAGAAATCCAAATATATATCCATATACTGTATATCGGTATACAGTGTATTCAGAAAGCATTCATACCCCTTCATCTTCAGCACACTTTATTATGTTGTAGATTTAATTTTAAATGGATAGATTTGCTATTTTTGCCCACTCAGCTACATTACACTCAATTACCCATAATGTCAAAGTGAAAACATGTTTTCAGAAACATTTGCAAATGTATTAAAAATGAAATAACTCTCATTCATGTAAGTACTTTGTAGAAGCCCTTTTGGCAGCAATTATAGTTTCAAGTCTTCTTGGGTAAGTCTCTACAAGCTTTGCACACCTCATCTTCCTGGGAGATCCTCTCACGCTCCATTAGATTGAATGGAAAGCATCTCTAAACTGATGCTTTACAGGGCTGTCTGCTTCAGGTGATTGTTGTACTGAAAGATGAACCATCACCCCAGTCTGAGGTTACATGCACTCTGGAGCAGATTTTCTTCAAGGACCTCTCTTTATATGGTGACATCAGTCCTTCTCTCAATTCTGACCAGTCATTCTGTGACTGCCAATGAGAAGCACCCCCATTGCATAATGCTGCCACCATAATACTTCAACATAGGGATTGTATTTGGCAGGTGATAAGCAGTGTCCAGTCTTTGCAGTACGTAGTGCTTGGAGTTCTGCCCAAAACATTCAGTTTTTGTCTCATCTTTTTCCTTATGCTCTCAGTTTCCTTTCAATGTTGTTTGGTAGACTTTAAGTGGGTTCTCTTATACCTGTTACTCATGAGTAGCTTTGGCCTACTCACCCTACCATAAACGTTAGAATAATGGGGTGCTCCTGAGATGGTTGTCCTTCTATCAGATTCTCCCATCTCAGCAGAGGACTTCTGTTAGAGTGACCATTGGTTTCTTAGTTAGCCCTCTGACTAAGACCCTTCTTTCCCATTTACTCAGTTTGACCAGATGACCAACTCTAGGAAAAGCTCCTGTTATTTCAGACATTTCACAATTACTGAGGCCACTGTGTCCCTGGGAACACTCAAAGCTTTAGTTATGGTTTTATATCCTTGGCCTGATCTATGCCTCACAATAGTTTTGCCACAGATGTCTACAAAATATTCGTTGGACTTTATGGCCGTGTGAATTGTGAGGGCTTACATACATAGGTACATATGTCCCTTTCTAAACAATGTCCAATCAATTTAGTTTTCAACAGGTAGACTATAATAAGTTGTGGAGACATCTCAAGGACAATAAAAAGCAATTAGGATGCACTTGACCACAATTTGGAGTGCTGCAGCAAAGAATCTTATAGAAATGAGATATTTCATGTTTTGATTTTAAATAAATTAGCAAGATTTCCTAAAAATATTTTCACTTTGTTATTATGGACTATCCCGTGTAGACTGTGAGCAAAAATGTCAAATTTATCTATTTAAAAATTAAATCTAAATCTCAATAAAGTGTGCTAAAAGTAAAAGGGTCTGGATACTTTCTAAATCCATTGTATATTGGTTTTATAGCTATAATAACATATAGGGAAGGAGCAAAGGAGTGAAATGGTGAATGCTGCTGCACAGGAGCCAGGAGTTAAATTTTCATTCTGTGAAGATTTTGTTCATTCCCATGTGGCCTTCTTCCTGTGGTGCATACAGTATATTGGGTTAACGGGTAACTTCAATTTGGTTTGGCATAAGGGAGCATCTTTTTTATGTATGAGTGTATCTTTGATACACATGCATTCCATCCATGATTTTTGATGCCTTAAACTTCACTAAGATTTATAGTCTGGCCCTGTAATGGTAAAAGTGGATTCAGAAAATGGATAGATAGATGGATTAAATATTTCTTAATCTTTTAACCCTAAATCACTCAGAAAGTGCTGAACGTTATGTTTTTTGGTTTGTATTTCTCAGTATCACTAATTGACACAGGTAAACTGCATTTATGTGTTTTGAGAAGTCAAGCAAAATGACACCTTTTATTGGCTAACCAAAAAGATTACAATATGCAAGCTTTCGAGCCTTGAAAGCTTGCATATTTTAATCTTTTTAGTTAGCCAAATAAAAGTTGTCATTTTGCTTGACTTCTCACTACATTCATAATGGCTAACATGGTTCAACACCCTAGTACTAATGTGTTTTGAAACATGTCTTGAAAATAAGTCATTACCAAAACTACAGGTGAATGGTATAATTGGTTAAAATAGGGATAAAAAAAACAAAAGGAACATTCACCCAGTCAAGCTAACATGGGTGTCTTTAGAAAGTGGGAGGATAACAGAGTAACCTATGAGGAGAAGGTGTGCGGCCAACAACCATACTACATGCTCTTCAGAACAGGAAATCCACCTAAAGCTAAGCATGTTTGGGTCTGGCCAGAACTTGGATGGGAGATCATCTTGGAAAAGCTTGGGTTACTGCTGGGAGAGGTGTTGATGAGGCCAGCAGGGGTTGCTTACCCTGTGGTCTGTGTGTACATCCCAATTCTGTGACGGGGCCACTACGCAGTAAAAATGGCACCATCCTTCAGATGAGACATAAAACTCTCTGTGGTCATAAAGCATCCCTGGGCATGTTTTATAAAAGGGAAGGGTGTTTTCCAATGTCCTGGCTAAATTACCTATCACGTCCAGGTCATTCTGACCTCCTAATCAACCCCGGCTGTAAAAAGAGGAGTACATGATATCCCCAGAGTCAGGAACGCTGAACAGGTTTCTACCAGAGCAGAAGTGAGAACAACATTTGCCTGATTTGCAGAGTCAATAAAATGTTGCACAACTTAATCTTTTAAATTAATCCCAGTCTCCTGCAGTTCTTTTCTTACTCAATGACAGTTGTTGCACAAATTGAAAGTGAGAGAGTTAAATCTTTAAAATGTCTTTTTGTGAGCAGAGGATATTTAAATGATTTCTCTCTTCTTTTATTCGGATTCTGTAAAATTGTTTATAGGGTAGTTTTTTTTTCAGAGTTATTAAAAATGACATATAGTGAGTATGCAGAAGTAAAAGTAGAGATGCACAACAGGAGGAAAATCATAAAGTTAGAAATACACACATATTGAGAATTATTTATATATTGAATTTCCTCTTATTGTTAATGCCACACTGTAGGCAAACACACATCAGTTTCTTAACCTACTTTATCCAAGTATAGGTATAGGAGAATATTCTAGGATCATTTTGTGCACCACAGTAACCAAACCTGAAGTGGGTACCACTAATAAATACACAAATATCCTTAATTTAGTGTAGCTACTTTCTATATAATGAACACCATAACATGATAGCATAGAAACCTAGTGCTAACATAGCCTGATTTTCCTATATATTTTTTTTTCAATAATTGATGACAGGCATAAAATAGCGCTGAGTGGGAACTGAACAGGCATGCTTGTAGCTTAAAATCAAATGCCTTCATTGCTAAGCCATACTGCCTGCTTTGTGAAGTGATCAAGCTGTGTAACTTTCTCATTATAATTAGAGGTACGTGGGCCCAAAGCCGTGTTAACAGCAATAGCAAACCCAATGTTAAATGGTACAATGTACTGGACTTTTGCTTTCTGAAGTGAACAGGCAAAACTGGCATGTTTTCTTTTTAGTCTGATGGACTTTTAGTTTAGTGTTTAGTGTTTTTTGTTCTGGGAACAAAATTTATGACTACCAGGTGACTGAACTTGACGAGAATACGAAGTCACCAATTCTGTAATTCCATACTATCCAGGTACTTTAAACAATTCACAATAAAAATTGTTGCATTCATTTTCTATTTCTGTCTTCATTATAATATGAGAGTAACACAATGGTGCAATGTCAAGTGTTGGATGCCTCATCAATCCAGCGTTTGAATCCTCGGTTTGATTCCTGCATCTGAATGGAGTTTACCCATTGCCCCCATATCTATGTGTGTTCTCCTACATCCCTAAAGGCATGCAGATTAGGGGAATTGTCGACTCTAAAATAGAGGGCTGAGTATATTAGTGGACTCTGCTATTCACCAGCACCATGTCCAAGGTTGGTTCCTGCCTTGCACCTGATGCTGCTGGGATAGGCTCCATCCACAAGCAAGTACGAGAATATTAAATGATGTTATGCATTTTACATAGAAAACTTTAAAAATGAAACATGTGCTTTGTTAACATCTTGTTACTCAACAAAGCTATAGTATGCACCTTATGCCTTTTTTACTGACACGTGGATCATTTGCAGCCTTGTGCTCCGGGCGTTAAAGTTTGTTGTTCATTTTGGGAATCACATGTTAGGTCACAGTAGAGCCAATACGCTTACTTGTTCAGGCTTATCTCAACTATTTGAGCACTTATAAAGACAGTTCTGGTTTAAACTAGACAGTTAGAAAACAAAGCCAGCATTCCAAAGTGGATACACTTGTTTGTTCCTTAGCCGCAGTGCTACAGCTGGATTCCCTCAATAAGCTGGGGGAAATGCTCAGTATTTACAATCCTTCACAAGGTTAGTGTGATGTGCGCTAGTTAGATCCAGTTACAGAAGGCAGAGCAAACAAATGCTTTCCCTAATTTAAGAACTCTCAATCCTGGCAAACTCGTTTGAAAACAACCAGTGAAACTTGAATGTGTACCTTTGACACCACAAGGCTGCACTGATGCAATACACTTTTAGCATGTCCTGTTGAAAGTGTGATTTTGAGGGTGCAATTCTTTCTGACTTAAGTCACCCCAAGTCTGAGTGAATGTGAGTAACTGTGTCCAGTAATTTACGAGATCCCTGCCTAGTATTGGTTCCTTCCAATGCTGCCCTACCACCCCAGTTCAACTGGATTGAGATGGTTTGAAAAAGATTGGATGGATAAATAAATCATTACTAGCTTTAGTGTAATGCTGTTTGCATAAGTACAATATATATGGAATTCCCAAGGATTTTTTGTTTTGTTTTGATGGAACTTGCTCTGCTGGCTCTGAAGAATGTCACAAATATTCAAAGATTCAGCTTAAAACTAAACTGGATAAAGTTTCAAAATATTTTGTTCCAAATTAAGCACTCTGTCTTCGGGGCAAATGCCAGTATATTTCCTGCTGACACTAGCAAAATTAACATTACCTCTCAGAAGCTGTCAGAAGCTCCTCTGTGAAGTAAAATATCAATCATCACTCGCAATTGTTGCCGGAAAATGATGCAGAATATAACAGGTGAATTGTTTTCAGCTCTAGTGCCCTACTCTTTGGAGAAAGTAATATACACCACTCAACGGTGGAGGGCTGGTAGCTTTTATAATGACACAATGTCCATTTTAAGTTGTGTTGAAGACAAGGGAATTATAAATTTCACTAATGTTTAATGCTTGAATTTCCTTTCTAATTTTGTTTGTCTTAACATAAACAAAAATAAGAATTGCAGACTGTGAAAATAATACCAAACTGAAATTGTAAGAGTAAAATTAACAGTTTAATATATCAAAAAAACACCTCCCAGGTCCTCCCTGCGTGGACTTTGCATGTTCTCCCCATGTCAGTGTGGGTTTCCTCCGGGTGCTCCGGTTTCCTCCCACTGTCCAAAGACATGCAGGTTAGGTGCATTGGCAATCCTAAATTGTCCATACTGTGTGCTGTGTGTGTGTGTGTGTGCCATGCGGTGGGCTGGTGCTCTGCCTCGAGTTTGTTTCCTGCCTTGCGCCCTGTGTTGACTGGGATTGGCTCCAGCAGACCCCCGTGACCCTGTAGTTAGGATATAGCGGGTTGTATAATGAATGGATGGATGGACATTTATTTTTCAAGTTTCACTTTTTAACTAGAGAATGTCATCTAAGACAGTAGTTCTCCAACTTATTTATAGTGCGACCTTACTTTCAAAAAAACAGGATCTAGACAGAAATTTGTTAGATTCTGTAACATTAAAATGAACTTAAGAATATTTATAATGGCATTCCTGTGAATAGAATAACATAAAAATGTACCTAGTGGTTAGATCTTTATGACTTTATATTAAACATGAAATGAAAAATTTACCTCTTCTTCTTTCTCTGTAGTATCTAAGTGATGTTAATTGAAAACACCAGGAGCAGTATCATAATACTACCACCTACACCTTGAGGATATACAAAAAAATTTGGAGATTTCAAATACTTGCTGTAAGGGACAGTTGGCAGCCTTACCTGGCCAGAATGCCCATGAGATGGAAGGACCGGAGGAGAGAGTATACACAGGGCATTATCTCCCCCAGAGCACTAGATGGAAGCCACCCTAGGTTGCAGCAGTGCCTCAGATTCCCACAGGGAAGCATGGGGCAGGGAGTTCTTCGACTCAGCCCTGCTGGATTAAATTGGTGCCACCAGGGGGTGCTGCAGGGATGGGAGAAGATGAATAGACATACTGGTATAAAACAGACAAAGTTAGCCACACTGATTTTTTAAGTACTAGCTGTGCTAAACGTCTAAAACAGGTTGAAATCTATTTAATCAATGTAGACCTCAGTATTAATGCTTTCAGTGCACCATGCAATGCTTATGTCTCTGTTATATGCCATTTGGTATGGGATTTGTAAAAGCAATGTTAATGTTTGTGATGCATCATCTGTTGGAATGACAGAGACATACCAAACGAATGGACACACAGACAGACACACAGGCACTTATCATTTTATAAGCTGGACAATCTCCTGATAGTATGAATGACAAGAATTTCTCATAGCAGCTTCTGAAGAGTTTCAGGAGAACAACTGTTGTGGAAGAAAGCACTCTCTTGAAAGAAGGCAGTCTTGGAGCCCAGACGAAAGTGCAGAAAACTCTTTATTATAAAATAATGTAACAAAGAAATTTGATTATGGTGTAAGTGCCCAGACTATGAAGTGCATTGGATTATATTACATCTCTCCTCCCTCTAGTTCTTCCCTCAATTACCTATTTACCATCACTTGACCAAAACTAGCCATTATTACTTCACAGTATGTTCTAGTGTTCCCATCATTTTACTGAAACTTATTAATTAAACAAGTATGTCTCAATGTGAAAATCTTAAGCAGCTACATTTCTACTTGGTTTTATCACAGTACACACTGTCCTTGACTTTCATTACATCATAGTGGTGATTAAGCAAGCAAGTGATAAAGCAGGGCCAGGCCCCTGCAAAAGCAAGTTCAGCCTAAGATTCTGTCATTTATTTAATTATGATCCCACTTGAATTATTTTGCCTTGTAAACTAGGTAGACATTTCAAACATGCTTAGTATTGATCCTAAGTAAAGTTCATCCTCATGAAGAGCCAGAAGGGGTGTCCACCATCTGGCATCAATAACATTGGGTATGTGAATCAACTCTTTCTAGGTTGCTTCCATTTGTAGTCACAGCCCCAACTATGGCCACTGTTCTAAAATATACAACATTGCATTGTGGTGTGTAGTAGGTAAGACTGCTACATCATAATGTTAAATTAAAATTTTGGTTAGGTTGCTTTCTATGTGTGGTCTACATGGTATCTCTTTCATTAGTTATGTTTGGTCTGGTGACTTTTAGTAGGTGGTTCAAAAGTGTGGTATTTGCTTAATTGATTAAATTATCCAGGTATGAATGAATATGGGTGTGCTCAGAAGATTATTCTGTGATGGACCTTGGTTCAGATATTGTGATGGCATCTAGCTCCCATCTGACATGGTAAAAACAACTTTAGGAAAAAGAAAAGACAGATGAATGAATTGATATAAGGATTTCATTACACAATTAGCAAACTTTGATAGTACAACAGTGTGCATTGATAAAATATCTGATATGGTAGAGCCATTGTAATGCAGTGATTAGCAGTCATGCCTTATAACTCCAGGAATCTGGTTTTAAATCTTGGCCAAGTCACTGTCTCGATGTAGTCTACACATTCTTACCATGTCTACATGAGTTTTCCCCGACACCCTAAATGTATGAATGTTAGCCAGACTGTCTCTTCGAAAGTGATGTGATGGTACTTCACCCAGAGCTGCATTTGGCTGGGACAGGCCTCAACACAATCACAACATTTCAAGTGGGAAAAGTGTGCCTGGGGAATGGAGAATTTAGTGGAATTGGTATATTGAAATACATCACCCTCATATGTGTCCTTACTAGGTCTTCAAGCATCTCCCAATTGTTTTTCTTTGAAAAATGCTGTTTGTTTTCTTGTAAATGTTTTTAACTATCTGAAAAAAACTGGCTTTTCAGAATGAAATTGTTTACTTTGATAAAAGCAGTACTGTAAATTATATGAAGGTAAAAATGTTTGATTGAATTTGCTTTTTCAAATTAGATTTTTCCAAACATTCTGATATTCACTGAGTTACTGAGAGAAGGTTCAGTGGTAATTAATATATACAGTATAATGTATAAGCATAAGTTGTGGCCCTCATTATATGAAAACCAGCATGGAAAATTGGCATTTGAGATATATGCTTGTTACTCTATTATGCTTATGGCCATCGCTAGCCAGGCAGGAACATATTATGGTGACATGGGAATGCTTGTGTTGCCACTGTAACACATCATTCCTTAAACACTGAATGAGTTAGTGGGAAGCATCTGGCGAATTCAATAGAAGAACACTACAGAAAGACCAATGGATCATGTGACAGGTCATCAGACTTCCTATATGAAGAAATTCTATCATCCACAGGGATGTGTTGTCTTGTGTGGATTTCTGAGTAACCACCCCTTACATTTATAACATTATTAGCCATCTGTGACTGGTTACTCATCATTGAAATCTACTTGGAATGTAGTAGATTTCATGCGGCATAGAGCACCATAAACTAATGTAAGGTCAGCAGTGACTTTTTCTTTTCCCTTGGGGCCAATGACCACTATATTTCCCATGGAGATGAAAACATTATTACTAATGATAGCTGGTTGTTAGGGGTTTTGACTGTGTGAGAATCCGTCAAGGAGAACATGGTCCCTATCATGTGACCCTTGGGGGCAGGCCTGCTTGGTGCTATTCTTCAACAGTACAAAAAATAACATTTGTAGATTTAACTGGGTTCCTTGATTATTTGGAAAGTAGGTGTGTGAACATCATTTTTTATTACACACTTGTTTTTTTGAAAGTTACTTCAGAGGAAGGGACTCATCTCTTCAGTTTGCTTATTCTCGATCTTCTCGATTATTCTGAGTTCCAAAAATGCCAAGTGAATGTTCAGTACAGTTTACATTGACTGCTATTGAGTTTTCACCCTACCCCAACTATCAGCTCAAGAATCCTTATACTCTGAAAAACAAAGATCATTGATATATCATCCTAGAGTCTGTTTCTAGGCGGCCTACAGAGCCACTTTTCAGATGAGAAACTTCCTATTATATCCATGGGTTTCCCTGAGGTACAGTGAACTGTTTCTGTGTTATCTGTTATCATGAATGTGTGCCTGTGGTTCACCCTCAGGGTTTCTGTAAGCTATATGGTACCACCCCAGGATGAGAGAAGGTGCTGGCACTTATCATATTCTCTGCTATTCCTTATACAGCACTGAGAAGATACCCTGCCAGGGCACCTGACTCCACCCCTTCCCGTTTCCTGCCAATAAATCATGGAGTCAACAATAGGAGGCGTTACTCTGTGAGCAGAGCACACCACAGGACAGAGCTCCCGCATACCTGACTTTTTCGAAGGAATCCTGACCTTGAAGCCTGTATTTGGCTTTCTTCATTTTTTTTGTGTTCATTTTCACTGCCTTCAGTGCAACAGCACAAAAATGCACAAAATGATAAAACACAAGAGCCTGTCTAGACCTGCGTATGCATGGACAGTGTCTCTCTATCTGCTTAACTCCGTGGACTAACTGATCCACTTTCTCATAACTACAGCACTCACCAGAATCCTTGAATCTCCCCTTCTTCCTTACACAGCATGTGCCACTACTTCTCCTCTCCTAACTATAAGCTCATTGGCCTTGTGACCAGTGGACCCTATTATGGTCAAAAGACATGAAGGTTAGGCAAATTGGCAAAGCTAAATTTTCCCTAGTGTGTGTTTGGTGTGTGTGTGTGTGTGTTCACTCTGCTGTGGACTGGCACCCTGTGCAAAGTTTGTTTCTGCCTGGTGCTCTGTGATAGTTGGGATAGGCTCCAGCACCCTCTGCAACCCTGGTTATAATTAAGTGGATCAGAAAATATCATGACATGACAAGATTACTTCCAAGTCACTTCTGTACCAAATTTATCCCCGTAGAACTCCTGCAGCCATCTTTCCAGATCTCAACAACAACAACAACAACAACAACAACATTTATTTATATAGCACATATTCATACAAACAGTAGCTCAAATAAAGAATAGAAAAATAAAAAACACAATATGAAAACAAAATAAATCAGCATTAATTAACATCGAATAAGAGTAAGGTCCAATGGCCAGGGGGGACAGAAAAAACAAAATAAAAACTCCAGACGGCTGGAGAAAAAAAAATAAAATCTGTAGGGATTCCAGACCATGAGACCGCCCAGTCCCCTCTGGGCATGCTACCTAACATAAATGAAACAGTCCTCTTTGGATTTAGGGTTCTCACGGAAAGGCTTGATGATGATGGTCAAGTAGAATTCTGCCTTTTAGTCCATCCATCATTGTTGGAGCATCATGAAGCTTTGAGTAGGTGGAGGTGGCGCAGGCCACCACCACAAAGAAACCGGAAAAAGAAACAGAAAAGAGAGTAGGGGTCAGTACGGATTGTAGAGCTACCCTGAATAGTTATTATGAGGAAATTGAACATATAGAGTATCAGGATTAAGTTAAATTAAGTTAAATTGAAGTTATAGAAAGGCCATGTTAAAGTAATATGTTTTCAGCAGTGTTTTAAAGTGCTCCACTGTATTAGCCTGGCGAATTCCTATTGGCAGGCTATTCCAGATTTTAGGTGCATAGCAGCAGAAGGCCGAGATCTCCTACTAATGTGCCCAAGTTACCTTGAAAGTATATCAATTGGTTTACCAATAAAGGGTTAGGTAACCCTACAGGAGCCTGAGTGTCACGTACACCTGTTCCTAGCCACTGTCATCTATTGGCATGGAGAACATGCCACACCTGACTCTGTTTCCCTTACTGTCCACCCATTACTTTATTTTTTGGACATTACTTTTTTAGTATCACCAATATGGCATGCATGAATGGAAATGCTGTTTCTCACCTCCTATCAAGGATGTCACCAGTGCAATTTTGACCCTGACTATGACAACCTTTACATACTGTACTGTACATGCAAGTTAATTTTAGGCATAGCTCTTGGTGGTGACCCTGATGGTTACATGATAGAAAATAAAATTACAACAAGCATACATAATACTGTCAGGTCCAATGAATAATAAAGCAGTTGCTTAGAGAACACAATTTATTACCAGAAAGGCTTGAGGTAAATATGTACTAACAGATATAACCACATGGATAAAATCTATCTGCTGTACATTATTTTAAGAATATACAGTAAACCTGAGGACTAATGCAATTGATATGAAAAACTGCTTTCTAAGCTTTGACAGATTCATTAATAAAATGTTTTGAGAGTGCATTCTAACAGGGGGAAACCTTTACAAAAGGTGCTTTATAAAACATTTAAATCAGAATAGAGTATATTAAAGGTAATTCCAAGAGTTCTTCCATTTGGGATAATCATAGACAAAGTCTAATATCAGAAATTAATTTTCTCAAAGAAGAAACTAATAAGTAGAGCAGCTCATTAGACTGAAGGCTATTCTAGTAAGAAAGACAAGTCAAAACTAACATCAAAGTTTGCATAGCAGACCACTGAGTTATTCTCTGAGAATACCTTATCTGTTTATCCCATAATAAATATTTTAAAGCTTTTTTCTTTCAAGAGAACAAACACCTGAAATCTAGGAGGGCTGATCTGATTGCCCTGTACACTTCAAAGGTTTACGGACAAGATTACTGGCTTAAACCAGATGGGACGTCATTCTTATCTCTTGGACGTCATTCTTATCTCTTGGACGTCACAGGACCCCATTAAATGTAGATCAAAATTAAGAAAGTGTTGTTGTATATTTTTTCCACACTTATTTAAAAGAAATGGCAATAAAATTGTAATTTCAGTTTTCAGATCTATGTTTTTCCATAGACTATGAGGTGGATATTTGTCAGAAGGCAGGAGGAATGTTGTGTCCTGAATTCCGTGCACTTAGATTGGAATGGAATTCAATAGGCTGTCTAAATCTGATGAAAACTGTAATAGCCTCGCTAAACAGGTCAGGAAGAGAAAATTACCTGACAAAGACGTAAATGATAAAAAAATTATCAGTAACCAAGAAGAAAAAAGACAAACATTAAACCTCAAAAGTGATAGCAAAAAAATCTATAGTTTTTTAAAACATACAGTACTATATCAATGAACACATATTAATAAAACCGCTATAGCATATGTAAATATCAGATCTCCTACTACAGAGTATCTTTCAGTCATTAAGAAAATTATTAGGTGAAAAAGAGTTCCCCATCATGTTTAGGTTTTAAATAGGGAATACACACATTTTAGGTTTAATTGTGAAACTCTTATCTTAGATTAACCACACATTTGTCATTAATTTATTGGAATCAGTGGATCAATCTGAAGTGCACTAGTAGACCGATAACAAAGATTTCAATAGGTTGGAAAACAAAAAGGATACTTGGATAATAAATACTGAAATGAAAATAGCATGACCATTCTGACAAGTAATTCTTACAAAGTAATACATCTACATGTCAATAATTGAGAAGAAAAGAGAATAGTCTCATTAGTAACAAAAGAAAAAGCATTCATTTTTCATAGTTTATCCTAGAATTGAAATAGTTGACAGATGAGAAGGATAAAGTAGAAGGAGAAGTGTAGAAGAAAAAATGCAGTGGTTGTTTTATTGGTTGTTGTTGCTGTGCGCAGTCATGGATCACGTCACTGTAGGTCTCGAAGGTCCGCAGAAATCATTCACACAAAGCCACAGATTAGCTCTCTTTAAGCTATCCAAGTAAACACCAGGTGGCTGCCCCTTAGGAGCTCTGCTTACCCTCTGTGGTGTGTCTCCTTGCCATCCCCCAACAAGCCCAAGCAATCTCTATATATAAGGAAAGGGAGGAGTTTGACAACTAGCAGGGGCTAATTAAAGACATAAAAGAGTACAACACCCCTCTTCCAATTCCCTATAGTATAAAACCATCCTCCTAAAGCAGCTTGAAACCGGTTTCTACAAGGATAGCAGTGTTTAAAGTGCAGTTCGTCTATTGTTACTCATGGTCAACACCACTGACTGATCCATCAACTAGTAACTTTAATATACCCCACAGAAATGTTGTTAAGGAACATAATGTAATTTTCACATTAACAATTCACAGAATGGTTTTAAGGTTTATACAGATATCAAAACTGATTTGATATTTTTTTAGTGTACTAAATATTATTTTACTATAGTAGTTAGGCACAAAAGGTAAAAGTACTGTAATTGGTTTTACTCTTCCCCCTCCCCTCCAAATTTCCAAAACCACACTGTTCTGTTTGAAAGCTCTAGCTGGAATTTATTAATTAATCTTCTACTTTGTCTCTCACTTTTGTGATGCACCATTCTTGTAGTTTTGTACTATCACTGTGTTTCATATGAGTATATTCTTTTAGTACTTGACGTTTCTAATTTGCCTCTTCCTGGTAGATGCTATGTCTGCATTTTTTTATTTGATGAGTTATATTTATTATATTGTTCAGTTAGTATATCCAAAATGTTTACTGTGACTGTGCTTGTTTTGTAAAACATTGATAAACAAACTCTTTCGTCAATTGATATAACATGTGTTCAGAATGCAGAATGTTTAATCACAGGGTTCTGCAACCACACTTAAAGATGGCCATGGATGTGAAATCACTATTAGTATTAAAGGGCTTGGGCAGCTGCTGGAGACTGGCACTGCAACAGTAAGTAATGTGTGTAGGACAAAAACTGGGCTGTAAGATGTTCTGGTGTTCTGAGCAGATTACCAATAGCAGGTGCCATGCCTAAATATGCAGACATCTAGGAGTTAAATCACTCCAAGGGCAAAGTTTGTTACTGGGGAAGTTGATAAAAACTCCTCAATTAGACAAGGTGCAGCAGAGAGGCCTTCTGTCTCCTACTGACCCATAAAAGGGACAAGCAACCTGGTGTGATCTGGCCATTTAGATTAAGGCTGCGAGTCAGTTCTGCAGGGACACCCAAGGCTGCTAGACAGTGATCGAACTAGATGGCTCCAGGAAATCTCTAAAACTCTTCTGCTTCAGAAGTGGTCTTTCCCTAAAAAATTGGCCATAAAAGATTTCAAAGGAAGTAGAGCTCAGAGGCAAAAGGGTGGGTGTTGGCAAGACCTAACATGGCAGGATGAAGAAAAGCCTAAGAAAAGAGAAAAAGAGAGAGAGAGAGGTTTGAAGGTACAAGTAGGAGGTACAAAAAGTAGGCAAGAGGGTCATCCACCCTACCAAGCAGATAGGATGCCATCATTGTAGTTAGGATTAGAGAGACAGCAGGTATTTTGTTGTCTCCCTCCTAATCTAAGGTTTGCTCCAAAGGTTCAGATGCTGAAAGGTGGCATAGCAGCCACTGGCAACCAAAGGAAAGTCTGAAGTGTACACTGCCAGACAAGAGTTCCAGAATGAGGTGCTAACTAGTTACAAAGTATTGTTTTACTGTTGCTTTTTATTAGCCTTGAAGAACTGAGATGAAGAAAACAGTTTGTAAAAGTAGTTGTAGATCAAAAGACTGTATGAACACACTCTTATTCATCATTATCATTATTTGTGTTATAAAAAGGTGTCATTAGAACATTACTTTTGAAGTTTTCTAAAGTCCTAATGTTTACCTCATTACTTGGTAACTTACTCTATGTCTCAGTGGTTCTCTGTTTGAAGAAAAACATTGTAATATTTGTATTAAATGTACCCTTTAAAAGTTTCCAACTGAGTTCCTATGTTCTTGTTTAACTCATTTTAAAGTAACAATCTCGATCCACTATATTAATTTCTTTTTATAATTTTAAACACTTCCGTCATGTCACCTCTTAATCTTCTTTTGCGTAAACTGAGAAGGCTCACCTCTTTTAATCATTCCTCTTAACTCCTCCCAAAATGATGAGATGGACACTGCAGGCAATAGATGGGAAGGATGGAAAATTAGACAGTTTTTTTTGGGGGGTGGTATATATTATGTTAATGCAAATGAACTGGAAGCGGAGGCGTGACCACGGGGGGGCTGGGGTGGGCACTGTCCCCCCAGAGACAAGCCATGCCCACCCTGCGAAATGCTCTGTCTTGTCCAATGAAAACTCTGGAGAAGAATAACATTTTATTTTCACAGTTCACTTCACCACACATTTTGCAGCACGTCTTGAACCTGTTGACCGCATTCTTTAATTAAAACAGTGTCGGGTACTCCAAACCTCTGCCTTCAACAAAATATACAGTTCGGTCTGCCTAACTTAAATATGGATAGCCCATCCCAGCCCATTTTAATTAATTATCCCAAGCACGCATTCGGAAAGACACTCAGATGTTTTAGTGCAAGCTGGTATCAGTCTCGACCATGGCTTGAATATTCTGTTGTCCGTGATGCCAGCTTTTGCTTTGCCTTCCACAAATTTACTGTTTCCAATTCAGACCGCGAGGACATATTCACCAAACACGGCTAAACTAATTGGAAAAAAGCTCTAGAAAGAGACGGTGGCGGCTTCCACAAACACGCATCTAGTATCCCGCACGTCACAGCCATGTCTGCATGGCAAGAGTATCGGCACCGGGCAGAGATGGGTGAAAGCATAGTTCAACTTCTGGGTCCAACCCAGATAGAAAAGAATAAATATTATGTGAAAAGCATTGGGGAGGCCATTCAGTTCCTTGCAGTCAATGAACTGGCTCTGAATGGTCACAATAACGAAGGTGGGGAGGAGGGACTTTTCATTAAGTTCTTTGATTACACAATCAAAAAAGATTCCAAACTTGTAGAAATTATAAAATACATCTCAGACAATGCAAAATACCCATCCAATGTAAATCAAAATGAAATAATTGAGACTCTTGCCAAAAGTGTGGTAAAATATATCAGGACCAAATATGAAAAAGCTGACTCTCCTGGACTTTGCATTAAAAGTGATGGTACCAGGGATCGCTGTAACATTGAGAATTTGTCTGTAGTGATTAGATTTGTCCAGAACTCCATCCCTGAAGAACACCTGGTTGGCTTAATTGAACTGAATCAGCTTGATGCTGAATATATTTGTAACCAAATTCTGTCACATCTCTCTGAGCTAGGTTACAGCCCAGACAATTTAGTGTGTCAGTGTTTTGATGGTGCTTCTGTCATGTCTGGGGCATGGGGTGGTGTCCAGGCTTTGTTACAAAACAAAGTTGGTAAGTACATTCCATATGTACACTGCTACAACCACCAGCTCCATTTAGCAGTGATACATGCAAAGGATTCAGAACCTCTGGCTAAGAAGTTCTTTGACTGGTCAAATTCATTGAACACATTTTGTCACAGACATTATGTTTCACACACATACAATACACCCACATTGAAAAGACTTCTAGAAATACGATGGACCAGTCATTATGATGTCACAAAGTCCATTGTCAACAATGAGGAAGCTATAAGGAGTCTTCTCTCAGAGGTAGCAGAGGCTGACACTGTCCCTTTTGACATTTGCATAGAGGCATGTGGTCTTTTGACCCAATTAAAAAAGCAGAATTTCTTCAATAGAGGAAAATTCCTCCTTCATGTGATTAGTGTGCTGAAACCAGCCAATGCAATTCTACAGGCACATGCAGTGGATTTGTGCACTGCTGGGGAGGTGGTGACAGTGTCACTGGCCACACTGACGGAGATGAGATGCGACTCATTCTGGGAGGAGCATTTCTCTCAGTGTGAAAGTAGGCCTACCAATTCGCTCAAAAGGAAACGGAAAGTTAATTCACAGCTTGATGATAGTATTGTTGTGTCTACGCTTGGGCATAGTGACTCTGATGAACAAATTGCTCCTAATCAGACTTTTAAAAAGGCTATGTTCAGCATTCTTGATAGAGCTATTGTGGAAATGGAGACAAGATTCTCTCAGAGAAATGTTGAATTTTTGAGGGCCATATCGCTTCTCCTGCCAAAATCAGAATTATTTTTTGATCATTCTCTCCTGAAACCACTTCAGGCATTCTCAGGCACAGAGCAAAACAGCATGAGCTTGCAAAATTAAATTGCTGTGGCAAAAGCAATGTTGATCAATAAAGTGCCAGTTGATGCTAATCTCTCTGAAAGCATGCAAATGCATTCAGCAGTACAAAGAGGCCTTCCCTATGTTGCATTCGCTATATGTCACAGCACTCATCATTGGTGTGTCTTCAGCTGCATGCGAAAGCTCTTTCTCTACTTTGAACCACATTCTCACTCCACTCCGCCGAACAATGCTGCATTCAAGGAAGAGAAATTTAGTCATTCTGGCACATGAGAAAAACATCACAGAAAATCTAGACATGAATGAATTTATTTCAGAATTTGCCAAGAGTAACCACAGACTGGTCCTGTAGATAATATCCAGGTTAAACACTGGAAACTGATATCCTATAGCCTCCCTAATGACTACAATGAGCCACGTTTCTGTTCTTGCTCTCATATGTTGTATACATTTGACTTTATTGATATTTAACTTGTAGATGTAGTTCTATATTTATTCACAAAAAATAATAATACAAGTTCTATTGCCTCTGTTAATTTTATTGAACAATAGGTTATGATTTATGCCACAATTTTTGCTTTTATATGTTATATAAAACTATGGTGTTATTATTATTTGACCCCCCTACAAAAATGGGGATGGATGGATGGATATTTTTTTCCCCCCCAGACAAGCCAAATGCCCGCCCACACATGATATTCTGGTCACACCTCTGACTGGAAGTATTGACTGCTGGGACACAGGAAGAAGGAACAGGGTAAGTTGGGGTCAGGTGTTCCCCTGTATGATACTGTAGATAGAAGCAGAGAAGCAAGCCATGCCATACATAGCCTCCTGCCATACATTATGGTGGTCACTCTACCTGAGTTCCACTGTAATTATGCTGTTATGTTGTTAGACTTAAGTGCAGCATTTGACACCATTGACCATTCTATTTTACTGCACAGGCTAGAAAACGATGTTGGGCTTACAGGCCCCGTGCTCGCTTGGTTTAGTTCTTATTTATCAAATCGATTCCAATATGTACAGAAATGTGCTGACAGTACTCCATCATTATACACAGAAGTTCAATATGGTGTCCCGCAGGGCTCAGTACTGGGACCTTTACTGTTTTCACTTTACATGCTTCCACTGGGATCTCTCATTAGGAAACATAATGTTAATTTTCACTCGTATGCAGATGACACCCAGTTATACCTTTCATTTAAATAAAATGAAGTTTCTCCGATGTTGTCTTTAATTAGTTGTGTTAGTGAATTAAAGGAGTGGATGAATGAGAACTACTTGTCATTAAATACAGATAAAACAGAGATGTTAATTGTTGGAGGGAATGACGCTGATCACAGCAATATTTTGTCATCATTTAACTCAGTTGGAATCCCAATTAATTTTACTGAATCAGCCCACAATTTAGGAGTTATCTTTGATTCTAGCATGTCATTTAAAGCATATATTACAAAGTTGTCCAAAACATGTTTCTTCCATCTTAAAAATGTTAGGAAATTAAGGCGCTTTCTAAATAAACAGGATTGTGAGAAATTAATTCATGCATTTATCTCTAGTAGGATTGACTACGGCAATGCGGTGTTCACTGGATGTTCAAACTGTTCTTTATACAGCCTCCAGTTAATCCAAAATGCGGCTGCAAGAATTATTACAAGAACAAGAAAATATGAACACATAACTCCAGTTCTTAAATCCTTACACTGGCTCCCGGTTAAGTTTAGGGTAGATTTCAAAATCCTCCTTTTAACATATAAAGCATTAAATGGTCAAGGTCCGGCTTACTTGTCTGAACTTATCATGACTTACAAACCTGAGCGCATATTAAGATCTCAAGATTCCGGCCGGCTTATGATTCCAAGGATTAATAAAATAACAGTGGGAGGTCGAACTTTTAGTTACAGGGCCCCTAAATTGTGGAATGGTCTTCCTGCTTCTGTAAGAGATGCCCCCTTGGTCTCAGCCTTTAAATCTCGGCTGAAGACTCACTACTTCAGTTTAACATATTCTGACTAGAGCTGCTGATTAACTGTACATACTGCATCTCTGTTGTTAGTCATTAACACTAAAACATAAGTAACATGATTGTTATAATTTGTTACTAACCCTCACCTATTCTGTTTCTGTTCTCGGTACTCAAATGTGGCAATTGGTGCCACGGCCCACCTGCCAAGTTGTTTGCCTGCCTATGGTAAAGTCATCCCTGATGGAGGATCACAGGAATCATGGGAAAGAGGGGCCCTTTCATCGGATTGGCTGGCCGAGCAACATTTCAGCCGTGGAATGGCCAAATGGGGAGGCAGCTTGATGGATGAGGTCTCCAGGACTCTAAAAATATCCAAATCTTATTATGTGATATCTAAAATTTGTATTATTATGCTGCATTAAGGATTTGTTCTGTTCTGTGTATTGTATTGTATTGATCCCCTTCTTTTGACACCCACTGCACGCCCAACCTACCTGGAAAGGGGTCTCTCTTTGAACTGCCTTTCCCAAGGTTTCTTCCATTTTTCCCTACAAGGTTTTTTTGGGAGTTTTTCCTTGTCTTCTCAGAGAGTCAAGGCTGGGGCGCTGTCAAGAGGCAGGGCCTGTTAAAGCCCATTGCGACACTTCCTGTGTGATTTTGGGCTATACAAAAATAAACTGTATTGTATTGTATTGTATTTAGCCTTTTTAGTGTGCTTTGGTGTTCAGGGATGTGGAGACACCCTTGGCTGTTAGAGGGAGATGTGAGAGGATGATATTAAGAAGTGTTGCTTGACTGGGGCTTACAGTAAGATCACTCCCTGTTATTACTCCAGAAAGCTTGGTAGTCGGATTAAGATCAGGCTAGGGTTTCTGTGGTGTAAGACATTAAGGCCAGTTGAATCAAAAGAGAAGTGAGAAAGAGAAAAAGGAAGAAATGTTTAGCTTGATACAAAAGTAGTCTCTATATTATATTACAGTCAGGGTTTATTCTTTTTACTATAGTTCTATTTTTCAAACTCTGTATCTTTATTTTCCATGTTTCTTTCTTGAAGTCATTGGCTGCGTTTATTTATAATTAATTGTGTACTATGTCTTTAAATGTGATTCTATTCCTTGTATTCTTTGGGTTCTTCCCCAAGAGGTGGGGTCACAAGAACATCACCACTTCTAAGACTTGCCCCTGGCTATTTAAGACCTAGAGAACAGAATCTCAGGCAGTGGCTCATTGAAGTTATAGGAGTTAGTTTCGATTTTTAAATAGATATTCTCATTTATAAAGAATCCTTTCTGAATCCAAAGGTTTTTTGCTTTCTCTTGAAAGGTGCTTTGAGACATTTTGGGGGATTTAAAGTATTTCAAAGCCAAACCCCCTTTTAAGCCTGTGTAGGCCAAAGTAGGCCAGTAAGGTTTCAGGTTAAGATACATGGAGTGAGGTCTAGTCTGAGTAAGCTAAAGAAGGCTCAGTCTGTTTTTTGGGTCCTTTTTTGAGGCCTTATACCCTATGGCTGGGGCTCCAAATCATAACGCACTGGACTGGACAATAAGATCAAGAGAGGCAGTAGGTTTGCTTTTTCTGTCTGTGTTCACTGGAGGTGTGGCTTGCGCCACCTCCACCTACTCAAAGCTTCATGATGCTCCAACAATGATGGATGGACTAAAAGGCAGAATTCTACGTGACCATCATCATCAAGCCTTTCCGTGAGAACCCTAAATCCAAAGAGGACTGTTTCATTTATGTTAGGTAGAATGCCCAGTGGGGACTGGGTGGTCTCATGGTCTGGAATCCCTACAGATTTTATTTTTTTTTTCTCCAGCCGTCTGGAGTTTTTATTTTGTTTTTTCTGTCCCCCCGGCCATTGGACCTTACTCTTATTCGATGTTAATTAATGCTGATTTATTTTGTTTTCATATTGTGTTTATTTTTCTATTCTTTATTATGTAAAGCACTTTGAGCTACTGTTTGTATGAATATGTGCTATATAAATAAATGTTGTTGTTGTTGTTGTTGTGTGGTCTTTTCCTTCTCTGAGTTTGTCAGTGGGATCTGCCAATATCTCTGCCAATAGTCCTTCGTCATGGCAAGGGTGGACAGAAACTACCTAGGTGATCCAGGAGGTTGTCCACCCATGAAATGGGCTAGATGTTGGAATGGGAGGCCTGGCTGAGCCAAGGGAAGTCTTGCAAAAGCACCAAGTTCCATTAGGGTTGGGAACCAAAACTACAACAGGGCTGTTGCTTTCCTGAATGATCCCCAAGTCCAGCATGGACTTTATTTGCAGCTCTACCTCTGCCTTTATCTCCTTCCTGAGGCAGCATGGCTGCTCTGTAACTATGACCCCAGGCTTGGCAATTATGTTATGGGTGATCAGTGACTTTTGGCCCTGCTCGAAGTCAACCACCCCTGTGATGGAATCAACACACACTAGGGTGTCCTGTATAAGTTTGCCAGGTTTACCTCCTAAGCACAAATTCACATTGTAAAATCCACAGACCCCCACATCCTAAAACATAACTCTCCCCTGTCTTGTAATACAACCCAAATCTTATTCTACCTTTACGATCAGGATATGTATATTTTCTTGAACATAAATTTTGTGCACCTTTTTCTTTTTCTATACTCCATAATTTTCTATGACGACATAAATCACCTGGGTGTTCATTCAAGATTCTTTATTCCTCACTTTCTTCAGTAATATTTAGTAATTCCATTATTTCCAAACCCTTTCTAATGTATTTATTTATTTATTTATTTATTTATTTATTTATTTATTTATTTATTTTTAATTAACTTTATTGCACTCCATACAAAGCAATCAAGTTTTTACAAAAAGAAAAATAGAGTCAAGAACAAATCGATCGACCCTTTCTAATTTATAAAGGTGCCATACAAGTCTTTCCTTTATCCAAACTAGAGTTGGTTTGACAGTCCTAGTAACCCAGTGTCATGATTTCTGCCATTATTTAAGGATCGTTGTTAAGGACAGAGTTGTAGGATGCACAGGGAAAGGAAGACAAATTAAATACAATGTGGAACATGTTTTAATTCAAGGTCCTCCATCTTATAGGTGACAACAGGAATACCTGGAGGTTGCCTAGCCTTTTGAGTGTGTGATAGGCTTGTAGACTGTCTGAACAATTAGAGCCAGCAAGAGAGCAAGATGTTCCCAGATTTTCTTGGGAGCTTTCGGAACCTAAAAAAAAATTATTGGAATGGTTAACCCAAAGTGGTCCCTGGCTGTGGGTTGAACATTTACTTAGGCAGTGCTTAACCATAAAAATAAATAAATTAATGAACTCAATCTGTCCATCCGTTTTCAAACCTTGTTAGCTCAAATCAAAGTCATGCAAGGCTGAAGCTTATCTCAGCTGCATTGTGCACATGGAATTAACAAAGTATTTAATAAAAGTTAAAATGTATGTGGGTAGCATCCTTCCAAAGGGCTTTACTTGCCTAACAGCACCCAGGACCTACTTGGCCTTGATTCTTACTCCAGTTATGATGTGGCTACAGTTTGTGCCTGCATGGGTTTTGACTGGGTATTCCAATTTTCTACAGATGTGCATGTTAGAATGGCCGTTGTGTCAAAATCTACCCCCTTATTAATGAATGTTGGTGTGATATTAATCCCATTCTGAGCTGTTGCCATGTCTTGTACCAGATGCTTCCAAAACAGGCACTGGCTTCTGACAACCCACTAATAAAAATGGTGCTTTCAGAAAATGAATGGATAGGTGAATAGGAAAAAATATCTAAAGCAGGAGTTTCTAACTCCGGTCCTGGTGGGCCGCAATGGCTGCAGGTTTTCATTTTAACCCTTGTCCTAATCAGCGAGCAGTTTTCACTTCTAATTAATTCCTTTTCCCTTCATTTTAATAGCCCTGTTTTTAAGGATTCAGTCCTCTGAATTGATTCATTTCTTTATTAAATGGCAGCCAAACAGAAATGAGATGTGAAACGAGCCAAAAGATGACCAGATAAATTGGAATGTCAAACTCCAGCCAATTTCACTCCAACCAGTTTCTTAATGAGAAGCCAATTCTTGCTGTTAATTAAAGCCATTATTGAATATCAAGACTTGTTGCTGCTCTCATTCTGTCACAGCAGACTGCTGTTTTTTTTTTTTTTTGTCTAAGACCACCATCAAGTTTTTTTGGTGTCCTGAGAAGACCAACATAACCGATACATTCACTTTTCTTTATTTTCAGGTTAGCTGATCGTTTGGCTGCTCATTAAGGAAAAAAAAACAACTAAAGGTTCTGAGTCACATCAATTAAAACTAAGGCAAAATAAGATAATCAGCAGCAAAAATGGCTCACCAATTAAGAAGATGGTTAGAATGAAAACCTGCAGCCACTGTGGCCTACCAGGACCGGAGAAGGATACCCCGATCTAAAGCCTACCAAACACTTCAGACTGCTCTGCTCTCAAGATGAACTAACTGATTGATTAGTTTGTATCATCAAAGTGTTCTGATGAATAGACCTTTATAATCAGTGGAGTCAGAGATTCTAATTCAGGTTACTTACACTATAAAAAGGCAGGTCATAAACCTTCACAAGAATACTTTAGAGATAGGAATAGGAGACACACTTAGCCATCAATGCATATTACATTTATTTTTTACAAACTTGCATTTAATCAGTTGGTTCATACTTTTGCCCAAGGTGACTTGCAACACCTGAGCTATTACATTTATATTGGTTACATTTCCTTTGTTTTTCCAAATTGGAGCACAAGCAAGGTGAAGTGACTGACTCATGGTCATACAGTGTCAGAAGCAAGATTTGAAGCCACAGCCTCAGGCCCTAAAGTCCAAAGCCTTAACCAGTACACCATACAGACGTAGGCCTGAAGGGGAGATGAAATGTGAGTACCTTAGTATTGATGACACCAAAGATTAATAGCATTCCCATAAGGATGCAGACTAGGTTGAACTTGTCATCAACAGGAAAAGTATGTTTCATTCAGACCAGACAACACACTGGCGCTACCATGGCTCTCTAGGAGACAAACAAAAGTAGAAACAGAGCAGTTTGCAAAGAGCAAAAGGAAAAGCTCCACTGCCCTTCACTCCTTTTTGGGAGACCTGTGATGTTAAATAAACAATAGAAATGCAACACTGACTCCACTCTGTCCGGCTCAATGATTTGAAAAGGAAAAGACAAGGTTGAAAGTCGCTTGACCATATTTCTCTTTGACACTCAAAAATGTTTCTGAATGTCTAACCAGATGTATATTTTTAGCCTATTTATTTCTAAAGTTTATTAAAAAATTCATAGTAATATTATTCAGTTTGATATTCTTTTTATTTCCATAAAATAAAATAACAATATCAGGAAAAATGCTAAATAAATTAAAATAGATGTGGTGCTTCAGATTTTAATTTAATAGTGCTTTATGAACCAGGTTAACAACATGGAAGGGTAAAATTCACTGAAGCTGAATTTGTCCGTTCATTTGTTGAGGGATACTGCATTGGGGTGGATGGTAGAAACCAGCTCAGTGCAAATGCAAACTGAATGCCATTTTGTCACTGGGCACTCTTTCACGTGCCTGCATTTAATGCCAAATCAGAACTTTTAGACTACAGGTTGTGGTAGAAAACCTTAGTGCCCAGACAAAACTCCCACAAACAAGGGGAAAAAATTGATATCTTATGCACAAAATGACTAGATTGGAATTGAACCCACATCTGTGATGCTTTAAGGCAGTAGCATTAACACTGTGCAACAAAGTGTCCCATATGTGTACAATACAGAAACATTTATATGCTGTACTTTTATTTTTTGGAAGCACTCTTTGGCTCTCATTCATTTGCCATCCAGCGGAGTGGTGGCTCTGAGGCTAGGGATTTGCACTGGCAATCTGAATGTTGCCAGTTCAAATCCTGTAAATGCCAAAAGTGACTCTACTTCGTTGGGCGCTTGAGCAAGGCCCTTAACCTGCAATTGCTTCATCCTGGGTATGATGTCAATCTGCATCCAGCCCTGCGTGTAGGCCCTCCAACCTGCTGGCAAAACCTGGGGGTTGGTGGCAGAATTGGCACTCCAGCCACCATAAAAAACCTCACATTGGTTCGGTGCTTAGGTGTCACCTGTTGCATGACTGCACTCAGGTCCTAATCTGGGATACTGAGTTGGTGTGTCATATAGCGGGTGCGGCAATGTACTGTATCAGCACATGCTCCTAACCTCTCTCTAATTTAAATGATCCACTCACTCATATATTTGAGAGGCCTGCCACCATAAAACTTTGCAGATTTTGGGCTCACTCAACAAAAAATGCACAAACTATATTGAAGTGACTTGATGAGGGGCAAAGCACTAATGGATTGGTAAAGAAAAGGAAATAAACTGTAGGACATTTGCTGGTTGTCTTCATGAGAGAATTGTGACCACCCTAAGACTTTTGTCACTTAATGGCCTGCTTAGATGTCCTTTAGTATAATTAAATTTTTAATAGAAAAGTGTAAAATATCATGTAATTTGAGCAGTTTGTCAGACTGTCATACTGTTAGCTTATAATAACACTGCATCATTGGAAATATGTACAGTACATGCTATAGTTCAACTACATATTTATGGGTATGCATTCATTAATTGAATAGATATACATTGTGGCCACCAGAGGGTGCTCCAGCTGTCCAAACCCCAACACAGACAGACACAGACACAAGTCTTGTCACACAGCACACTTTTATTATAATGGGGAAGCACATTTCTATCGCTCCCCACAGTAGCACAGTTCCCAAGCAACAAAGCACAATGCAACACAGTCCTTTCTTTGTTTCCTTTTCTCTTCCTTGTTCTGCCTCCACTCCACCTCTGTCAAGCTTCGTCCTCTTCCACCCCACCTTTTAATGCTGCTCTTGGGAGTGCTCCAGGTGGCTCGTTCGTTGGATCTGGAATCACCCCCCGGTGTGGTGAAAGCCCAGTGTAGCAGGGCTCTGCCACCTCCACAGCTCCCCCCTGGTGGCATCCATGGAATCCAGCAGGGCACAGCAAACTCCCATGAAGCGATCCAGGAATCCGAGGAGCCGCTGCAATCCAGAGGGGGCTGCCAACTAGAGCTCCAGAGAAGGCAGTATGCTGTGCATGTCTGCTCCCACAGTCCTTTCAATATAGTGGCCTCCCAGCCAGGAAAGGGCTGCAGCCGTCCATCACAACATGTATGATGTAAGAAGTATACAGTCTCAGTGCTGAACTATTTTGTCAAAGAACATTGACATATAAAGAGTTAAAGAATGGAAATAAGATGCTGCAGAAAAAGGCAAGAGGTCTTTTCCGTGAAGGTAAAAATGTCACCTATATAAATTAATAAATGGAACATTATCATTGTCCCATGTTGATTGTACAGGATCAGACTATTTAAAGTTAGCAAAGTAAATGAAGGTTTCATTTATCGTTTCAAAGGAAAGTGTTGACATTTTAAGAAAAAACAAAATGAATTACTTTCATATATTCCCTTATATCTTCAGGCAGAGAGCAGGGTGTTTCTTTGGCGCAGCTGACTCTCAGACAACTGTCTCTGTAGCTCATCCGAGGCTTCCTGCATTAGGAAGCCTGCTTCCTGCTATAAAATTACTGATTAAAATGTCAGCTATTTTTGAAAAGTTCCTGGGACAGCAGTGTTCTCTTTATGTATAAAGATCCTTTAAAACTTGCTGACTTGGCTTATATCAATTAAACACCCACATTTCTTACAGCCAAATGTTAATAAAGGTTCCAACTTTTCTAATTATTATAAGAATGGTCTACACACTGCTTATGAATCTTTTTTGATCAAACAGGTTACATAAATAGCTTATTATTAAAGGATTTGGCATGCTATTAAACATTGACATGGGAGTTATTTTTATTTGAGCAATTTAAAAAGCAAATACATTAACTTGTCAGTTAAAGTTTCTGGACTTTAGAATAAAAAAGGTACCTGTTGATGCATTTGCAAAAGGAACCTATAAAGAAAGAACTGGCTTCTGAAATGTGTCCAGAGTTAAAACCTTTTTTGTGCCTTCCAACTTTTCCAACATTTTTTATTTCAGTAACACATTGATTTAGTAGAATCCTTTCATATATTTCAGGCTTTTATGTGCATAGTTCTTATTCAGTTTATCATATGTCTATAAAATATATTGTTTTACCTTATTTGGCCAAATGAATTACCTTGTAATGTAGTTTGCAGTAGTACTCACTGTGAATAAATAAAAGATCGCTCCCTGCACAGGGTTAAAGACATGAAGGGAAATTTTGACAAAAAAATTATTACAATTTATTTTACATTAAATTTTTCTTATTAGAAAATCAAGCAAAATTAAACTAGGCATCTGTATTTGTAGTTGACTAAATATAAGTAGCTTAACAGACATGGATGATTTTACCACTGCTAACCAAATATGTGATCTCCGTCAAACACATTCTTCACTTATCATTGAATTATTACTACTGTCTGCTTCTTATACACCAAGAGCTTTATTACAGCAGTTTATTTTAGTCATAATCTCAAGTCAGTTTACATCGAGTTTGGGATTCAATATATTTTTTTTAAACCTTCTGTTTTTCAATTAATCATTTACAGTATTTTTGTTGCCGCATTATGCCATTCACATGGCATCATCCTTTGCATGCTTGGATGCTTTCCTGTCTCTTTGGCACTACTATGTCAATTGATTATGTGTCAAACACAGCATTATTTAAACCATTGGGTTCCGTTAATCATTTTTACTCAAGTAGTAAAGGAAAAATTCTTTGCAAACAAGAAAAAGAGCACAGTTTTTTTTCCTTTAAGAATTACAGGTTTCAATCTAGCTCTTTGGACTATTATTTTAATTTTTTGGCTATTAAATAAAATTTGCTCAACACATAATTGTGTTATGGTTATGATTACAATGACTATAACTGAGCCACTGCTACCCAGTAATTTAAAAGACAAAATATCTATAGTGTTTTTAAAAGACATTTTTGTTGATTCACAAGCCAACATGTCTGATGAATGACATAGTGATGCCACTTACAGCAAAATTAAATACAATAAGAGAATAGAGTGTAGATTTCAGTGAAAATTCCAGAGCATCAAATAACCAAACTTGGAAACATGGTCTTAAACTATAGGTCAAACTATTTTTTTTTTTTGTATTTATTAGCAACTTGAGTGTTGAGGAATGAATACTATCTGCTATACCTAACGGACCCTTACAGTCTAAGCTGGCAGTGGAGATGTTCCTTCAGCTAATTATATGAGGCAGCAGTACTATTGACTTAATTTAAACTTCACCTTAAAAGATTAGTACAGACTATAAATATAACACCAGGTCATGTCGAATGCAGAAATGCTCAGATGATTCCACACTTATGGGGTATGTTGGTAAAGGGGATGAGACAAAGTAAAGGAACTTTGTTTCTTGGCACAAAGAGAATTGTCTGCATCTTAACATCAACAAAACCAAGAAATTGGGTATTAACTTTCGTCGCACCAAACGGTCTCTATGTCCGGTTACCATTCAAGCCTTGGATGTAGAGATGGTCCACTTCTACAAGTATTTGAAGGTCCACATCAATGACACGATGGACTGGTCCTGGAACACAGAAGAACTATATAAGAAAGGGCAGAACAGGCTCGTTTTCCTTAGGAGACTGCATTCCTTTAATGTGGGAAGTGACATCCTTTACATCTTCTACGACTCTGTGATGGCTTGTGAGATTTTCTATGCTGTACTGTGCTGGGCTGGGTTCAGTGAAGGAGTCGGGCGCTGATAGGGCTGCTTCCTAACATGAGGCAAGTGCTGCCTAGATACCCTCTAGATCCCCATGACCATGAATTATATCAAGCATGACTTAAAATGATATATTATTCAATTAATTAGGAACAATCTGTAGAATTTTATTTTCACTTTAATATTTTTTCATACTGATTAGTGGCAAAAATAATCTCAAACAAGTAAAAAAAAAAGCAAAGTAGAAAATACATTTTTTTAGAAAATGTTTATAAAATTTCAAAATGTAATGCCTACTTATTTTTATACCATACTGTATTGGGATCTTGAACTATTGATTATACATTTTCCAATTTTTTTATCAGGATCTTCAATTGTTCCATGGCCATCTCTCTCTTTCCGGCTGCTTCTTTGATGTTTGATATTTTCTTCCCAAACTTTTCTAGGTCTTCCCCTCAGTTGTCCTTAACCCTTCATTTCAAACACCTTTTTGGGATACCTTGTTTCACTCATTCTTATTATACTGTATGTCCATACCACTCGTGCATTTCCAGACTTAATGTTTTATTATCATGTCTCTCAAACAGTCATGGAACTGCATGGTCCAGTTTAGAAAGGAATATTGGCATGGGCCATTCAAAACTAACTTTGGTACATGTGTAAAATGTCCAAGGTTTTTAGTCTGTTGTATAGATGTGAAATCAGTGGTGAGGAGGGGTGACATGGCTGAGGTGGAGTGTGCTTATTACAGGTGTGTGTCTCCAGACAAAGAATAAAAAACTGCATGAGCTAAAAAATATCTATTAATTTGGATGCTGAAAAATGTAAAGCAGGAGTACCATAAATGCAAAATGAGTCTCACTTATCATAGACACTCATAGACTTTCACTCATACCTACTTAGCTTTATGCTGGATGATGCCATTAGTTGGATGAGGCAAGGCTTATAAGTACTAATGAGGATACACTTACAAATACATTACTTACTGAAAATTCTGGATTTTCTGAAATTACTATTTTTGTTTGGTAAGCTTGATGCCTCCGAAAATAAAAGTCAACATTCTTTAACACTGCTAAAGTTTACCTAATTAGTACTGCATCTATTAAAGCTTTCCATGACTTCCCCATCTTTCATTCTACTTCCATAAAAGTCGTCTACAAATCAAATGGGACTGGTTCCTTTTGACCTCAAAATTATTATTGCAGCATACAGAAAATGGATTAAACCTGAAAACACAATTACTGCACCATAGTGCCCCAAATATTTCTAACTGCCCTGTCTTTTTATTACAATAGATAGATAGATAGATAGATAGATAGATAGATAGATAGATAGATA
>JANRMT010062791.1:81992157-82042510 GCA_026402145.1 Polypterus bichir lapradei | reverse complement strand
ATAGATAGATAGATAGATAGATAGATAGATAGATAGATAGATAGATAGATAGATAGATAGATAGATAGATAGATAACTTTTTTAAGTCTTTCCAAGACTTGCTAATATAGTATGTGTACATGCCAGACACATCTTCTGAAATTTAGTGTTAATCTATACACAAAAAACATACAGTGTTAGAGGCCGTACCACTTTGCAATTGTTCCAACATTACTAGATCACAGAAATATTAAAATGGTAAGCTTAGTAAATAAACCACAAGAGATTAAAGACCACAGGTAGAAAAACTAAGTACCAAATAAACAAAGGCAAACTAAAACCCCATAGCTCCACCATTCTAGACACAGTCCTTTGTCAGTAGCTCAGGGTAAAATGAAGGGTTCTAATATAGCAAATATTTCCTATATGTTTCCATATATTTTAAACATCATCTCATTAAGACGACAAATGCATATTAGCTTCTTAATATAATAATGAAGAGAACTGTACACCGTTTTGGCAGCAATACCACACACTCTAAGAATCATCAATTATTCCTGGCTTAGTTTTTCATTTACAATGGCCAGCTGCCTGAAGACTGGAATGCTTCCGCATTCTTATTCAAGAATTCAAATATTTCCTGTTTTTGTGATAGGGAGATCTCACTAAATTTGACCACATTCCAGGGTTTTTCCCCTTCAATTTGCGCTAGAATATTGTTCCATAGTACTTCTTATTTAGGGCATTTTGTTTAAAGGTTTGGCATGACGGATTTCTTCTGGAAGTCTCCTATATCATTTTCAAATGGTCCTTTCCATATCTCCAGGAATTTGCATTCAGTCATGGCGATAAGAGCCATTGTCTTTTTTGATATATTTTAACCTGCTACAGTCTTATCTTTCCTCATCACTGTAAATTCTCTCCATATCTTGTGTTTTCCTGTCTTTCTTTCTTTTATGCTTTAATCTGCATGCATTTTGCTCAATCTATGCACTACAGTGGCGAGAGACAGCTAATTTTACTGGTCTCTCATATGCTCTGTGTATATGGCATATACTAATATAAGATATTTCTGCCAGCCCAAGGGAAAGATATAAATTAACAGATGTATTAAATGTCTTAATTAACAGCTGGTTTATTTATCAACTTATACTTCAAAACTACAAAATATTTATCTAAACTAGTCAATGTTTGTTCATTTGGACATCCGTTCATTTCAACCATCCATTATCAAATCAGCACAATCCACTCCTGCTTAATCCAGGATGTCACTGAAGAGCAAACTATCTACGTTGTTTTTTTCGTTTTTCATATTGGAACAATCCACATATAATTCGCCATGAGAAAAGCATGCATTCTTATGCCCTGTAGTTTAAGTTTGGCTTTGAAATTTATTTATATTTACTGCCTCTGTAATTATGAATTGAAAGTCTGTTAGGTATCAGGGAATAAAAACATGTTGTTCATCATCCTTCCCAGTTATCAAAGCTGCTTTAATAATAATATGGAGACTTTTGTTAATATTGGTGCCATTACAAGTTTAGAATATTTTGAGGAAAAATAGTAGATTTTATAGAGTAGTCTTTTGTGGTGTAAGAATTTACAGGTTTGAATGTTAATATAATTTTGAAAATGAGACTGTGTTAGACAGAAAACAAGTGCCATTATTAAGTGAAAGCCATTCACAAAATGAACAAGAGTTATTTCGATGAAGTTGTACTCCATGGCCGGAATGCAAATAGCAAAATTGAAAATATGCAATCTGATAGATATTAAACAAATTCAGAAGAAAATAAGAGCTATATGCCACTGAAGATGATTAAAATCCAATGTATGAAGTTAGCGTTACTCTTACAATACTAGTACACCATATATGAGATGAAAAACAGCTTTAAAAGAGGTAGATCCTGTCACAGTCACACACTTCGTGGTGTACTGTATGAATGTGACTAATATGGTGATCTAATAAATGCTGATGCTTGCAATGACTGTGCTTGCTGTTTTAATTTCAAAATGATTAACATTTTTTAGCACTAGCTTGGAAAACTGTGCTCTTTTCTTATAAAATATTACCATATATCTGCTGAGCTGCCATTCGTAACAGTGCAATTATATTGCCAATCAGCATTGTTACAAAAGAGTGCATTTCAGAGATTTATATTATCTTAGAGAACTATCTGTCAAAATGCCAGGTGTTAATTTTTTACAAGGAAAATTTCTTCAGTTTTCTTTTTCTTCAAATCTATGGCTTTTTTGGTTTTCATTATTTTAAAAGCTTACAAGCTCTCTTCCATGATGATAAGCAGCTGCTCTATTTTGCTAAAAAAATCGCTAATCCTCTGAAATGTATTTCAGTGACCATTGAAGGCTTTTTTGGTGACTGTCTTGTCCATTAAGTTGATTTATTTACCTCAACTCCATTGTTAATTTGGGCTCTGTTAAGATGAGCATTCCACAAGAATTCTGAATCTGAGTGCTTTGTGCATTTATGTTCTCACCATGCTACATAATCCATTTGTTTTTCTGTGTTTTTGGACTTTTTATTCATCTACGTTATAACTTGTTGTTTGTATTATTGTATGTGCTTGTTTTCTTTATTTTGATCTCAACTTTTTCTGTGATCCTGTTGATTTGGAATCACACTGCTCTATGCCACCAGCAATTATCACAGGTCATGTCATATAGTACTGTGGTGGGCTGGCGCCCTGCCCAGGGTTTGTTTCCTGCCTTGCACCCTATGTTGGCTGGGATTGGCTCCAGCAGACCCCCATGACCCTGTAGTTAGGATATAGCGGGTTGGATAATGGATGGATGGATGTCATATGGTAAGTGGTCAAGCAATGGATTCTGGTGAATGGTTTTGACAGAAGAGTAACTTAAGGCTTTTAATTGACTACAGTATTACATCTTTTTGATTGATTTTAGCTTCATTCACACATAAATTAAAAAGCCATGCATTTTTGATAAATTTAAAGCATACAACTTTCTATATTAAATAATCACTGATATCTAAAAATATAAAAAACTTTCCTTCCTACAAGATTACTTTACTACTATACTACTAAAAACAACCACTGTGCAAACAACAGGAATGACTGAAGATGCATTTTTACTTTAAACTATGAGGTCTAATTGATAAATATGCCATGAAGCACAGCACTAATGTGTTAAAAGCATTAGACATGTAGCTGCATGAAATGATTAGTACTACAGGAACTTCTCAACAGGTATGTGGACTACATTTTACTTCAGTAAATATGCAAAAAAAACAAAATACAATAGACAGGATCTATTGTCATGTATCTTTTTCACAAAAATTAACATTTTATTAATGAGTATCAGCTTATTAAATTTTTGCATGTGAAATATTAACAAATATGTAATTATATTGACCTCTAAAATAGTTTAACTAATATGTCTGGAAGTCTGGACATTTTTTGTTTTTACAAACAAAACTATGAAACTATGGTTACATAATTTTAACAGGGGAAAATGACCACAAAAATCTATAAACACATTACTCTAAAAGATACATGAATTTAGTGATTTTATATTTACCATTCTATTACCTTTTCAGAATGCTGAAACCTTAATTAAACGTTAAACTGGCAAGCAGACCAAAGTTCTCAGTCCAATCCAGTAGAGCTGCAGGTTTTTATATTGTATTTACTTTGTGTGTTCAATTAAAGTTAACTTATAACATTAATCAGAAATAAAATTTTATACTAGAGGAAGAGTGATATTTTATATATTTTAATAGGAATAAATCACAAAGAAAACTGCAAAAAGAGTTGGGGAATTGCCCCATGTAATATCCGTTGAAAAAGCAGAAAAAAATGGGTCAATATTTTATAAAAAAAATCCAAAATATTTGACAGAATACGGAGGTGGAATGTTTGTTTTTATATAAAATGGCTGCAGGAAATGGGCTGTGAGGAAATGACGATGAAACCGGAAGTGGCATCATCACAGATAGGTCGGAAGTGACACCATCTTGAGTGGCCAGAAGTGACATCATCACTGGAGGGAGCCATTTTCAGAGACCGGAAGTGTGTGTTTACGGTTTGTCTTCTTTTGTTCTGTAGAGACAGAGAGAGAGGCATCAGTATCCCAAATCAACTCCTTATCTTGTGTTATATCACTCACCTCAGGGCTTGTTGACTGCATCTTAAGCGCATGTGTATGTTTGTTATTTTAGAACAAAACATGGCACAAATTCACCAAGGGAATTTAGTGGCAACAGAAGACAGAGAACATGGCAATAAAGCTAAACAGTACCACTAATGGGCAAATGAACATTACTGTAAACATAACAAGCTAAAGAAAAAGCACAAATTAAATCTACCAAGAATGACAAAACAATGTGTAAGGCACTGTCAAAAGGTGTGGTGTCTTATATACACTTACTACTAGTATGTGTCTAGTGTCTAAGGCTGGTTTTTAGACTGCCAGCTAACTCTGTAGAGTGAAAAAATAGCAGTGCATAAGCCTTTCCTGCTGGTACATAGCCTTGGCACACCATGGTAAGCTGGGTTCCTTAAAGTCTCAGGCTAAACTTCAATAGATTATGGGCAGACAAGGTGTGTTAGTCTTGGCAGACAGCCGCGTCTAGGAGAAGGAAAACTAATAATAATAATAACTAAATAATGAGAAGCACAACAGGGATTTAACTTGCCCCTTATGCTGTAGTTGGAGGGCTCAAGAATATGACCATGTTGCTACCTTGTAATTTGAATTTTTAATCAAAGGTTTAGTCTGCCACTGAAAACTGTGGTTGGCATCATCAAGAGCATTCGATCAATACAAAGATTGCCAAAATCAAAAAAGTGATTAGTTAACTAGTAGATGTCAGGAAAAATGGGAGAACAGGATAACCAAAGAGAAAGTGGTTAGACTGTGTGACAGATGAGCTAAGGGTGAAAAGAATATTAGGGAAGGAAGTATATAGCAGATGAGAACGGAGGAGGCTTGTCAAATATAGTGATCCCATGTGACAGTGGGAAAAGCATTAGAAGTAAAAGAAGAAGTCAAAAGGAGCAAAAAAGACAAATACCAAGTATCAAGTGTTTTTTCTCAAAAAGGTCACAAGAGCTTAGCATGCTTTCAGGTCTGTTTTATACCTTGGCAAAATGGTTGCCTAGACCACAAGACATTTCACAATGTGTTATTTTGGTATCTCTTGTGACAGTACAAACTAAGCAACAAGCTATGTCTGTTGTGGCCACCCCATTTACACCAATATATATATCATTCATCTTAGATGATTGAAACAAGATTATACACTCGGTAATGCAATATAAAAAAAACCCAAAGTTAACATGTAACAGAAAACTGCACAACATATGCTTAATTGCCTGCAGAATCTGGTTCTTAAGTCAAACAGTATCATAATTTGCTTTTATCCCTGTGAGCATACTCTAATATTGTTAAAAACACAACTTAAGGCTATTTTTGTGAACTGACTGGGATGAATGTCAGACTGAAACATTTCTGTTTCTTCTAGGCTATAAACTCATATGTTGGCAATTGTGCCAGTGGACATAACTAATAAACCCTCAAGTGTTTTGCTTATGGGTATGGCCCAGTCATTTCACAATTCTAAGACACTTTCTTGTGCAGAAGAGTGAAAAGAAGAAAAACAGGTGTTGAGGGTGGGGAAAACAAAAGGGCAGCTTGCTGCATCAGGAATTCTAGACTAATCTGATTTAAAATATGAACCAATGGCAGGTCAGTCTGGCAGCTGAGGCCCGGTGAAACACAACCACACTGTAATTTGTAATATGTAAGAACTTTCATTGGTCTTTTTTAAAACACTTATTCTTAAAAATGTATAATTTTCCAGTGTGTCATTTTGGTATCTCTTGTGTCAGTAGAAATTAATAAATTATTAATTTGTAATATGTAAGAACTTTCATTAGTCTTTTTAAAACACTTATTCTTAAAAATGTATACGTGTTTTAAGCAGAAAGTTAAAACCATTATAAATAATAATATTTTGGCCAGCATGTACTGTGTGACACCCACACATTTAGTTAGTTTTAAATAATAATGGCCTTTAATATTCTTATGAAAATACTTTTGAATATACCTGTACTTAGGAATAATAAAAAAATGAAAACCCTTTTTTACATGCTGAGGAAAAAAATTCTCCAAACAGTATTTTCTGAGTTGAAGTTGAATTATAGTCTTAACTTTGCCTAGTGTATTGGTGAAAGATACTATGTAACCTGTAGCAACATTTAAATTATGAAGTAATGGAATTAACTCTGGAAGTGAAGTATTTCTTCTTCTGAATGATCATTTTTTAATAATATCCTTTTATCTTTTTAACTCTAACTATAGTGTAGGTGGCATAACAACTTTAATGGATGGCACTATCTCATCCATGACAAAGCTTTTGTATTTCTTAGAGCTTTCTAATTATAATAACAAATGCATGAGTCTGCCAGCCACAATCATTACTGAAATATCAATTTAAAATGATAGTTGCTTGCCCATCAGGTGAAACAATATTTTTTATCTGAAATAATTTTCTAGATAAAGGTATTCCGTTTCTTTGAATAAATTGCCTAAATTGTGACATGCCACTTTATAAGTCTAAGATATTGCCAATGTGCCAGACACAAATGTTTTTGCTCTTATTAAGAAAACAAATAGCATTTGATATTGTAACACTCTGTCCTACAAGCACAGGTGCAAGATTCCTCAACAACATACTATAATAAAGTATAATACAACATACCATTCTCAAATTTGCTTAATCCAATTCAGGGGCCTGGGGACCGCTGATACATATATCCAGACTTGTACCAAAACAAGGACAATTTAATTGGCAAGTTGGCAGCTTACCTAACCTGAACCTAATTGGGGATGAGGAAGGAAAACCAGACTACTCAGATTTAAGTCATCCGCAGATTTGAAGATATGGATGTCCTTATGTGAAGTCCAACAGTCATCTGTATGAAAAATAAACAAAAGAACAGGAAGACAGCAACTTTGAGCTGATCCAGTGGAAGAATTGAGGTTATCAGGAAAACATCCAATTATAACAAACACTTTTTGGGTTCTATTAATTAAAATGTCCACAATCCGTCCTACCAATTTAGGGTCCAAATAGAATTTAGCAGTGAGTTTCTTATCTAAAATGAGAAGCTGGATCATATTAAAAGCAGAAGAAAAAATCAATAAACAGCTGTTCTTGTATAATCCTTTCAAGTGTTCATACAGCACAGAAGTACAGCTGTGGCATCCTCCATCATCCTGGGTTTTGTTTAGCAGCTCTCTGTTCATCAACTTTTTAAAGGATTTCATTATATGAAAAGTTAAGGCCACTGGTCTTTAGTCATTTTGGATGTATAGGTTTGGTGATTAGGTTAAAAATTTCCTGTTTTCCAAGTCTGGGTACCTATTGTAAATCCAGAGATGTCAGAGACACCATCATTTATTTATAGAAAGACAGACATGCCCACTGTATGATTTACCACATTTGGTTGAGTCCTAACAAATATAGCAGATACACTAAATCTATCCAATCATCATCAGAAGTGTTTTCTGGTAGCCAAGTTTCTGTAAGTGCCATAACACATGCATATTTATAATCGGACTGAAAGAGCACACATGCTTGACTGTTTTTCAGTGTAAATATTGCCAGGGGAGGTCGTGATCCTCCAGTTTTTTCAGTCTCATATCAAATTAATGATTTAAAAATAGTGGCCAGGCTCTCTGTAAAATCAGGGGGCTAGGTACATCTATTGAAAAAGGGGTCCGATGAAACAGGAGCTGTCTGCTGCATATAATCCATGCTGTGCTAACTGGAAGAGCAGGATAAAGATGTGAACTCTAGGAAAAGAAAAAATTGAGCAAACTTAAACATAAAGATATAAAAAAGAGTCCTCAACTAAAGATTTCCTTTTAAAGCTGCATATTAAATAAGACTTCTTGTACACTTGACAGTCTCTTTGAATTAATATGACAATACAATAAAAGAGAAGCAAGCAGAACACAAAGTAGATTTATTTTTATGGATATGGGAAGAGCACAAAGCCTCTAAAGGCTAGAGTACGAGAATGTAAACATTGTGCAGACTTTCCTTAATTCAGAGAGAATAGATTTGTTCATATACAGTAATTGTTAATTAAAAGGAAAATTAATTATTTAAACTTGTGTACATGAAAACACAAAACTGTAAGTCAATGAGTTCGTAAAGTTTCACTATCTACTACACTACTTGGTAATTTACTCAAAATATCTATGAAATCTGCCCTTAGCAAGATTCAAACATGTCCTTTATTCTTATTGAACAACTTACTTACAAGTAATAATTGGGATCCCTTGTACTAATTATTTTCATACTTTTAAAAACTTCAGTTGTGTCCCCTCTGTTTGCTCAAACTGATAAGGGTCCTTGAACCTTTTTTCATACCTCAATCATCGCAGTGCTATAATCAGCTTAGTGGCTCTTCTCTGCATTTTCTCTTGCACTGCTGTGTCTTTTTGTAATATGCAGATTAGTAGTAGTAGTAGTAGTACTAGGGTGTTGGTCCGTGTTAGCCATTATGGTGTAGTGAGAAGTCAAGCAAAATGACACCTTTTATTGGCCAATAAAACCCTAATTATTAGTGAAACCATGACTATGCTGCAAGTTGAATGATTGAGTGCTTTGCATATATGGAGCTCGAATGAATTCTATGCATGGCTGCCTTCCACTCCTTTTCTGAAATATTAAGTGACAAACCCTTTCCCCAATGCACTCTGGGGTCTTTGAAAGGAAGGGATTTTAAAATATTTTTATAAATTGCAGAGATGCTTTCATAAATTGTAGAGAATCAGGTCTTTTTCAAAGGAAGATGGGGAGTCTGCAAGAATACTGTACATCGAGGAGTATGAGATGTTAGAGGGTCTGAGAAGGAACTGAAGCTCCTACAATACAAATTTATTATGGGCCAGAGGAATCAGCAATATTAAGTAGTAAGTACTTGACCCTATGTCCAGGTTAATGAAGGAAATCTCTTCAGTACTGATAGGAACTTAACCCCTTCTGCTTTTTGCATGTTCAAGAATTTGTCCGAGGAATACAAATGAAATGTTTAAAAGCAGAAAAAACTTTAGTTGTGAAATACTGTAGCTGTTTAAATTAAACCATATTGACGTTAGCTCAGCAGAGACTTATATGACTAATGATAAAATGAGGACACGTATTTTAGGGGGGATTTCTGGCTCATTAGTTGTGCATAAAATGCCACTTACATGCTCTGCATCTTGGTCACTGGGCATCATCATTTCTATTACCTAGTAAAGGTATTCCTTTTGATCTAAATCCATTGGACAATGTTGAATCGTTACTAAATTTATCATATGGATTTCAATATATTTGGGAAATGATTGATTATATGCCAAGGAAATTCCTTCTTGGAAAGTCGCTCCTATGAAAACAGAGAAGGATTTGTGTGAGTGTTCCCAGGGTAGGATTTCCAAATGAGTTTCTTGCTGATTAAGGTGAACCTCTGACATTAAAAATGGGTATCACAAGCTATTATATTATTTGTGCTACTCTTTTGGATGGTGGAGGTTTTAATCTTTTACTTTAAAGATGCACCCATAATAATTTAAAAAGAAATGAGAAAACACCCTGCCCTTACACTTTAGCACTGGAAATTGTTTTGGGAAAGAGTTCAGAGTTATGATGTTAGGACACATAATATAATATACATTTCTGAACACAAGGAATGGCCCACTATGTTGTGCAGATTCCCTTTGATTTCATCCATAGTCCAAAGACATTCTCTTTGGTTCAATATAGACTGTAGATTTATGATCAGCAAATACATTTAACCAGAAAAAGACCTTATAATGGATGACAGAGGTTTAAAATGGATAAACAGGGTCAAAAATGTCACCCTGGGCAGGAAGTAAACTTTCCTGAATAGGATCAACTAAAACTCTAAGATTAGGAACAAGTACAATTGGAAATCTGAAATTATTTAAATTATTACATTATTATTATTTATTTTAGGGAATATGAAGAGTCTTTCTATGCTTGGTCTTTGATTGGTTAAAAATTCTAATGGCAAGCCATATTTCTTAAACAACCTGGCATCTACTACATCAGAAACTGATGAACATGCACCAGTAGCCTTGAATGGGAAATGTCATAAGAAACAAATGCAATTTCGAAACAGAGCAAGAAAAGAAAATCACAAAACACACCAAAATAAACATAAAGAGCCTGATATCTTAAAAAGATCAGGCTCTGTTTGTGTTTGTATTAGTTGGATCTAATTTTCAAATTAGTTGATATTCATTTTTACTTTGATTGGTGAACCTTAATTTTAATCTGATTTTCAAATAGTCATTTTCCAACCCATTTAATCCAGACTAGGCTTGTGGGTTGCTGGAGCTTATCCAAGTTAACATAGGACAGAACCATACCTTGGACACCAGTCCATCTCTGGACAAACACACACACACACTAGGATCAATTTAGCTTCCCCAATTCATGTAAAATGGATTTGTTTGGACAATGGGAGGAAACTGGAGCACCCAGAGGAAACACACATAGACACGGGGTGAACATCTAAATTTCACACAGGGAGGACCCAGGATAAAAACCTTGGTCTCCTTACTGCGAGGCAGCTGCACTACCACTGTCCTCGTGTTGCCTGTTGAAGTTTTATCTATGGTAATTTAAGAATTTAACCACTGAATACAAACATTATAATCATCATTTTTTTGTTGAACGTTTACTGGTGTCAGAACATCACACCCATTACTAAATCTTAGATATCATGAAAAATGCTATGGTTGCAAATGACAAAATGAACTATTTCTGCCAAAAATAAACTTTACTGTATAAAATTGATCAAACATGTGGCAACTTCCCACACCCATAATAATTCCAAAGAGTACAACTATATTGAATTGATAGAGTGCTCACAGAGTGGATGAGCTTTACTTTTACTAATTCTACAAGAAAAAAAGAAAAAAAAAAAAAGAAATTAAATTAATGCAAAGGTCAATATACAAAAAACTATTGAATACTCTAAATGTCATAGATAATGTCAGATTCATAAATACTGAAAGCTTAAATGTAAAGGGACTTTGAGAAGATGGCAGTTACAAAGGTAATACAATGCTCAAGAGATGGCACCATCTAAGTTCCCTTTTCTTAATCCCTCTATTATCCCCCTCATATGAGCTTTGCAAAAGGGGTCAAGGGCAAACGTCAGGCAAAAGTGCTGAATTGAAGTGGAGCCCCGGTTTTATCACCCACTTCAAAACTATGGCAAAGCCCTCGTCTCTGACACTGCCATCTCTCTCTCTCATCCCTGCCCTTTCCCCTTTCTGACTCCCGACTCACCTTTGCTTTTGGTTTATAGCAACTTTACACTTTCTCCTTGTGTCAGCTTTATCCAGAGGGCTCCCAACAAAAAAACTCCGCGGGGTACTTCAATTCACCCGCTCCAGAGTGTTAACATGGTAAAATGTACTATTTCAGTGCAAAGTGTAAATTAATAAAGTCAACAGGGAAGATTAAATAAGCACAAATCCTTTATTTTAATTTTGTTAAAAACAGATTAAAATAAAACACAACAATAAATATGTTATAAAGTTAATTGTAAAAATCTAAATAAATGAAAAAGTAACTAAAATGCAAATAAATATAAGGTGCACAATGTTAATAAACAAATAATACAAATTGCATATTGTAATATTAAAAAAAATTTAAATTGCACATAAAATAAAATTGAAAAACAAAAAAATGGGATATAAAAATATTACTGTAACTTTCAAAATTCCTCTTTGCGGGCTTTGGCTACAGCAAATGCAGTCATTATGTCCTCCACTTCTAAAAACCTTCGAACACTGCACACTATTGAAGTTTGAGCTCGGGCTGAAAGCCTCTCCTGGCAAGTGGTAGAGCTCAAATAAGATTTAAACAGCTTTAAATATGGCAATGTCTCTCACCAGAGACAACAATGTAGGAACAGTCAGGATTTCTAAGACCCCTGCTGGGCCGTCTTAACGCATTGGCATGCTGGGCAGTTGCCCGGGGGCCCCCACAAGCATATCTATGTATGTTGTGACTTGCTTAATGGTTGTGTACAGTGGTGCTTGAAAGTTTGTGAACCCTTTAACATTTTCTATATTTCTGCATAAATATGACCTAAAACATCATCAGATTTTCACTCAAGTCCTAAAAGTAGATAAAGACAAACTAGTTAAACAAATGAGACAAAAATATTATACTTGGTCATTTATTTATTAAGGAAAATGATCGAATATTACATGTCCATACACTGAGTAAAAAAAAAAATCTTATTATTTACAGGTTTCTTGCTGGAGCCAATTAAAATTTCCCAACTCTTAGAACAGTTGGAGTAATGTAGGAAGTGAAAGTCATAAAAATGTTTAAGTACTGCTTTATGATTTGGCTTACTACTTACTTCAACTGTAAAAGGAGAATAAGTGAAAGAATTATTTTTAAGACCTGTATTTTTCTTGACATAGCCAGAGATTGAAACAATTTATTATAGAGTTCTCAGAGCAGAAATGTTTATGTAGAGCATACAAGAAGGACACCTGAAATTCATATTGTGTATTCAAATAATACACAACGTTGTGTAAGTCTCCTTAATGTTTAGTTAATGTCTTTTTCCTATATATCTTTGTTAGCTTTTATTTATTATCTTGTAAGCTGGTTTTGGCAACATCTGCGTCAAAATGGAACCCATACAACTGTAAACATTATGATTTATTTCAGTTATTACAACCACAAGCTGATGATGTCATCAGAAATTACACAGTGTCAGAAGATGTGTGGTTTTCAGTGATGATGAATTTCTATACTTTTCATTTCCTTTCTAGCATCATAAGAGCTTTTTATCCACACAGGAGGCTTCTCAAACAAGGTATTCTTTGATGATGAAACAACAGAACTTCCCTTTACTCTATATACATACAAATATCCTCAAGAAGTGTATGAAAATTAAAATGTTTAATAAATCTTTTGGCTGTCTCTGTTCATAAACCTTGATGAGAGGTCACTCTCTCTTTCTCATGCACCAAGATAGAACTGAAGAAAAGTTCATCAAGAAGACTTCAGGATTTTAGAACTCTCTTGGTATGTCTTGCAGTGATGGAAAAGGGAATGGTAGAAATGGCACTAATTTTCAATCGTTTTAAATTTATAGGTTAACATTTCAAAGTTTTTATGGCCTTAGAATAATTATACATAATTAATATTGGAGTCACAATACCTAATATGCTGTCTTCACTTATGATGATCAATTTCTACCCTTGTCCTATAATACTCGTTTCCCAAACAGTCCCCAGACTGATGTTCACTTGATTATGTTGACCTCATTTGTAAGTTGCTTTGGATGAAAGCGTGTGCTAAACAATTAAATGCAATTGTACATTAGTTGATAACATATATTGCATACACTCTTTGTGAAATGGGTTGACTCCAATTGCATTCCATACTGAGAAAATCATTCAGCAACCACCTGACTTAACCAGTACTGTTACTGGATTGCTTTTCCACAACAAGAGATTGCCAAATTCCAATATTTCTATTCTAGTACTTTGGTGCCATGACAAATCTAAATGATCCACTGACCTGGTGGCTACTGCTTTGAGTTTTTGTTTATACATTTCAGCAACAATACAACCTGTGCTCCAGAACAGGTCATCCACCTGAAGTTAAGTGTGCTTGGGCTTAGCCAGGACTTGGATAGGAGACCACCTGGGAAAAGCTTGGGATGCTGCTGGCATAGGTGTTGGTGAGGCCAGCAGAGGGCACTTACCTCCAGGGGGCTATGTGTGGATCCCAGTGTAGTGATGAGGACATTGTGCAGTAAATGTGATGCCATCCTTTGGGTGAGACATAAAACCTGACTCTCAGTGGTCATTAAAGATCCCTGGACTTCTTTCAGAAAGGTGACCAGGCTAATTTGCCTATCAGACCTTCTCCATTCTGGACTCTAATCATTCCCTATCTCTAATTGGCTCTCTCATTCTCACCCCTTTACCACCTAATAGCTAATGTTTGGTGAACATAGCAGTGCAAATAATGGCTGCTGTCTCGTCATCGAGGTACGTGCTGCTCTGCTACTCATTGGTGATGGTTGAAGTGGTTCCCCTTTATCTATGTTAAGCATTTTGAGTAGCGAGAAAAGCACTACTTAAATGAAATTAGTTATAATTATTATGTGTTGAAGGATTATTTTTTCATAGTTTGACTTTGCAAATACAATATCTGTAATATAGTGGTGTAACCTATACTTTGATGTCTTCTTGGTTTTATCTGATTTGTACTGCTCATTACCCCTTAAACTGATTTAATTTAACAAATTGAAGCCAAATCATGTTTGAACATATTAGTAAGTAAAGAAATCTTACAAAAATAATTTTTATGTAAAATGAGTGGAGCCAAACACACATCCAATTTCGTAAGGAGAGTCAGTACCGAGCAGAAAAAGGGCCTAGATATTGTAAGACCGTGACACGTTTTCCTACTAGATAATGACTATGGGAAAACAGAATATCATTCAGTACGATCTTCTGAATTCTTTGACCTTCTGTCCATCTACTATGTTGTATCATTGACTTAAATCCATTCAAATAAAAGACCAATTTTGATACAATCCTTTTGAATGTTGCATTTTCATTTGTGGTATAAATGGAGTGTCTTTCTTTTATCCAAACATTTATTTATTTTTGTTTATTTATTAGGGTGGCACAGTGGTAGCTCTGCTGCCTCGCAGTTACGAGACCCGGGTTTGCTTTTTAAGTTGTGTTGAAGACAAGGGAATTATAAATTTCACTAACGTTTAATGCTTGAATTGCCTTTCTAGTTTTGTTTGTCTTAACATAAACAAAAATAAGAATTGCAGACTGTGAAAATAATACCAAACTGAAATTGTAAGAGTAAAATTAACAGTTTAATATATTAAAAAAACACCTCCCAGGTCCTCCCTGCGCGGAGTTTGCATGTTCTCTCTCCGTGTCTGCGTGGGTTTCTTCCGGGCGCTCCAGTTTCCTCCCAAAGACATGCAGGTTAGGTGGATTGGCGATTCTACATTGGCCTTGGTGTATGGGTGTGTTTGTGTGTGTCCTGCGGTGGGTTGGCACCCTGCCTGGGATTGTTTCATGCCTGGGATTGGCTCCAGCAGACCCCTGTGTTTGGATTCAGCGGGTTGGAAAATGGATGGATGGTTTATTTATTATTTTTTATTTAGCAGATGTTGTTATCAATGGTGCCTTACAAAAGAAATTCATTAAACATATACAGAATACATTTCAATAATTAGACATTGCAAAGTTAGCAATGCGTAAGAGCAGAGCACAAAATGTGTACAATTATCCCAAAGGCTTGACAAAAGCTAGCACTCAAACAAAACAGAAGTTGCCTTACAACTAATTGGGACGTTGGGCCAGTGAATATCTATGAGAAAAGCAGTGGGTTAAAAAATCTACGCACTGTTCTACCAGAACACTGGGTGAAATTTGGATGGTCATGGGAAATTCATTCCTCAGCCTAGGATTAGGTGACACATTGTTGTGTAATTCAGACATTTTTTTATAATTCCTTACCTGACCCATATTTCTTACTGTTAGCCTTTATTCTATGTAAAGCACTTTGGTCAACTTTTAGTTGTTTTAAATGTTCTATATAAATAAATAAAACCAAGCCAAACTAAAACCAAAGTAAACATTTAGAAGATAGGCCGAAGCAGAATAGAGTATTTGTGTAAGCATGTGAGAAGAGACTAGAGACTGGAGACAATGATGACCAGAGTCATTCAGGAATCCGGAGGTCAAGACAAGGGATTTGGCCTTATTGCTTGTCACGTTTTGGTGATATATATGTTTTATTCCAGGCGGTAGATGCTCAACAAAACTCATGTTACATTAACAACAAGAATGAACAGGCAGTAGTAATGTTACAATTTGTTCATGACCAATTCTACTTTGTAAAGATGTTGAGATGGTAAATTATTAGTGCCTTTTCTAGTAGGCTTTAAAGATTATAGACCTAAATTGAAACATTTTAAGCAACACATAGTTTAACTTTGATGATAATTGAGTATGTTACATAATTTAACGAATCATGTAATGGCTGGTTCTATGAATATGATAACTTAGAAGTTAAAAATTCATAAAGACCAAAACATTTTAGTATTGTGGAGGCAGAAACCTCACCAGATGGCCTAAAGTTAATGTTGTGACTAGGGGCTGTGCCCAGCTGGGACGCCTAGAAGGACCGAGAGAGGGACTACGCCTCCCCCGGACCACGAGAGGGCAGCTGCCCTGGTTTGTATGGTGGCCATGGGAATTGAGCATGCAAGCTCAAACCTATAATGGCCCATGGCCACCATCAGGGGGCGCCCAGACGAGTAAGGAGCCCTGCACGTCAGCACTTCCGCCACACCCGGAGGTGCTGGCGGAAGAAATACCAGGGACACCCGGAGTGCTTCCGGGTGCTCATGCGGCACTTCCGCCACACTAGGGGCAGCTGGAACATGTCCGGGTGGAAATAAAAGGGGCCGTCTCCGTCCAGTTACCAGCTGGAGTTGGGAGGAAGAGGATGAAGCTCGGAAGAGAGGAGTGGAGGCGGTGAAGGAAGGCTGGATCATTGAAAGGCCCGGACTTGAGGGTAATTGGTGGAAGGACACTGGGTTGTGTGCGAGAGTCTACTAATTGCAAATATTGTAAATAAAGGCATATGTTTGGAACTGTTGGTGTTTGCCTGTCTGTGTCCGTGCTGGTTTTTACAATATCAAGAAAACAATAAATATGCCAATATTTGACCAGTTCATGAAGATGAATTGTTTGAAAAGCCTCAATTTAAAACACAACTTTCATATAAATAGACAAGATACAAGGTCAATGGATTTTAAAAAACATTTCAGTCTTGTCATATTTTGGTCACCTGAAATATGCTGAAAAAAACTGTGATCACCATACCTATGGAACATTTTCATACCTTCAAGAAAAATGTGCCATCAATACATTTAGAACTTAAATAGTTTAAAACATTACTGCATTATTCTGCACCTAACTGTTCAACTTCAGTGGTTGTTATTTCACGAAGTTTGTCATCACCAGGACTTTAACAAAATCCTTAGTATTTCCTGTGCTTATGTCCATGTCCACAAACATCTAAATGGTTCACTTTGGTCAACTGGTAGGTCTTTTACATTGTAAGGTCTTGGTTATGTGTTTTCCAGTTCAGCATTTTCTCAAGAGGCAGAAATCAGTAAACAACAGACGGAGTGTCAAGGGTTGTTTTTGATAATGTTAGTAATCTAATTGTACTTGAATCCTGTGTTTACATTTGAGTTATGATATTATCTGTGCTGAGTTTTAATTTTCCACCTATGTGTTTAAGGGTAGCTTTCAGGTGATCTGATTTTTCCTTCCATCTTCAAAAAACATGTCAGGTTGACCCGAACAGTTATACTGGCTTCATTTCTCATATGTTTGTGTTGTGGATTGGCTGTATTTTGTATACAGCATGATTTCCATCTTTGTACATTTTGTTGTCTTGATAGTTTGAGCACGTTAATCTCAAACTATACATGCAAGAATTCTCATGTAATTTTTATACCTTATTTTGTAAATAAAATGTGTTGTGTGACATCATCATTGAGGTATTATGTAAGTCAACATAATTAGTTTTCCTTTCCAGAGTCCAGGTTTGTTAATAAAATTCAAAAAATCTTTCGGGATTGATTATGACATTGATTAACAAAGTGGTGCCTAGTGCTCAGAATATCAACAGCCTTCATCCATGTAGTATATATGTAGTATATTTATTATAGTACACCGTCAAAATAACATAAGACAGACAAACAATCAGAGTGCAGCTACTTAGCGCTTATGAAACGAAGACTAACAACATACAAGGCATCACCAATCAAATCACTGTACCTCAACCAAAACACAGACATTAATAATAGGCCTGGAAAGTTAATGATATACAATAATCCCCATTCTTTCTTTCTAAGAGCAACCATTTGAGCCAGTCAGGTCATATAATTAGAATGCCCTAGATGTATAAGACCCAGGGGCAGACCCAGGACGAGCTGGAGGGATTAAAGCTCTCTATTGCCTTGGGAGTGTGTCGGTACTCCCCAGGATGTCCCCGGGTTTGGAAAGCCTTATCAGAACAGCTCAGTGTGTTGCTGCTTCAATCCTCACTAGGAAAAGCATAGGAAAATGATGAAAATAAATTGAGGCAATTAGAAACATAAGATTATTACTCCATTCATAACATTGGCAAGTCAAAAGACATGCTTATTGAAGTCTTCCTTGTAAGTGTAATAAGCTTTTATGCCACCTTCAAAGCCAACATCATCCCAGTTTGTCATCTGTATGGTCAAAATGTTCCACAATACACTGGAATGACAACCCATTAGTTCATATCAATCTGATTCAGTTGATTGCCAGTTAGAAAACCCATTATTTTGATGCTTTATATCCCTAACAAATTTTTTTGAAATTATGCACTTTCAAGAAGGCTGGGAAGTGCAGGCTGTGAAGGAATTGTTCAATATCATTGTTTGAAGAAAATAATTTTTTTTGCTGCTTACAGTATTCTGATTTTTGAGCACTATTTTCAATCCCAGTTTATGCTTAATAATTTATATTATACACTGCCGATTTGCCGATTTTCATTAATGCCCAGAGGGAGCTTAAAGTGTGATATGTCACACCACCTCAGCAATAGACAGGCTTATAGAGAGGTAAATGTTTCTGTCTAATGAAAATTAGTTTTCCTCTAATTGTTATTGTCTTTGTAATAAGCTAGAGGTCTGGAGCAAAAGACAATACCAGTAGAATCACCATCATATTATTTAAATTATTTTTGTGGATTTAGTTATGAGATAGTGGACATCACTAATTTATTTACCTTAGCTTACTGATGACCCATTTCAGTGTCTTGCAACCTTGACCATATATTCTGGGTGAAACTATGTATTCTTTTTTACACAGTGTTTAACATTTGCATACACAAAGCAGTGCTTTAATAAAATCATTTAATGTATTCTATCATGAAGAATGGATGGAAGAGATATTTTGAAAAGTTGTTGGATGAAGTAAATCCATGGGTAGTATTTGGGGATAAAGTCTAAATTGAAGGGCTAGTACTAAGAATTAGGAGGGAGGACGTAAAGTAGGCACTGAAAACAATGAAAACTGGAAAGGTAAGAGAACCTGATGAAATACTAGCAGGAATGTGGAAGAGTTCAGGAGAAAAGGTAGGAGATCATATGCACAAAATTTATGAATAGTAGAGAAGAGGAGGGGCACTGTGATTGTGCCCATTTATAAGGAGAAGGATGAAATTCAGAACTGTAGAAACTATAGAGGGATAATGCTGATATCACACACACACACAAAGAAAATTTGGGAACAGGTTATAAAGATAAACTGTAGGGAAGAAATCACCATAGAGGAGGAGCAATTTATTTTTTTTCCAGGGAAGGGACCAACTGATGCAGTTTTTCTCTTGAGACAGCTCATAGAGAAGCATCAAGATAAACACAAAGGTTTGCGTATGGTGTTTATTGAGGGGAAGGCTTATGATAGTCTGCCACGTCAAGAGATCTGGAGGTGCATGAGAGAGAAAGGAGTACCAAAGAAGTATGTAAGGGTTGTCCAGGATATGTATTAGGAAGTGAGGACTTAAAAGCAGTGTTGGGGTGACAGACTAGATCCCAAGTAGAGTAGGTCTGCACCAGAGATTTTGATTAAGTCCTTACCACTTTGATTTGGTTATGGACGTGTTGAGTCATGGGATAAAAGAGCAATCCTCCTGGTGCATGCCGTTTGCTGATGATGTTGTGTTGTGTAGCATCGGAAAAGAGGAGTGGGGAGAGTGTTGGAAGAATGGAGATTGACCGTGGAAAATAAATAGGAATAAAACAAAATATCTGAGATTTAATGATTATCTGGATTTAGAAGTTACCTGCAGGGACAGCTATTGAAAAGAGTGGACAAATTTAAATACCTAGGATCAGTGGTATTTCAAGATGGAAAATTAGATGCTGAGAAATCTCATTGAGTGCAGTCTGGATGTGTCATAGAAGAATTAATCTGAAGGTTAAAGTAGGGTTTTGAGGACAGTGGTAAGACCAGCAATGATGTATGGAGCACAGGAGTTAGATGGGGCAAAAATGAAAATGTTGAGATGGATGTGTGGAGTTACAAAAAAGGACAGAAAAAGAAATGAGACAATAAGAAGTACAACAAAAGTAGGAAACACAGGAAGGTAAGTTCAAGTGGTATGGACCTGTGATGAATATGTGGGCAAAAGAGTAATAGGAATGGAAGTACAGGGGAAGAGAAAGCGAGGGAGGCCAAAGCAAACATGAATGGATAAACTACAATATGATCTGAAGGAAAAGGGTCTGACAGGGAGGAGATTCAAAACTGAGCTGTATGGAGAAGGTTAATCAAATATTTCAACCCCACATAAAAGTGGGAAAAGATGAAAAGGAAGAAGATTTAACGTATTTTGTAAAAAGCTTTCATACCCATTGGAAGGTTTTTTTTATGCATAGACTGTCAATCAGAAAGAAACGGGGGCAATATGAACTCTTCACAAAATCACAAAAGATTCTTAACTATAATTAATGGCTCACCTAAATGTACAGCTTCAACTTGTTATCTTAAAGTTAAAATATAAAGATATGTGTAATAGTAAACCTCTGTTGTGGATATACACTCACCTAAAGGATTATTAGGAACACCATACTAATACGGTGTTTGACCCCCTTTTGCCTTCAGAACTGCCTTAATTCTACGTGGCATTGATTCAACAAGGTGCTGAAAGCATTCTTTAGAAATGTTGGCCCATATTGATAGGATAGCATCTTGCAGTTGATGGAGATTTGTGGGATGCACATCCAGGGCACGAAGCTCCCGTTCCACCACATCCCAAAGATGCTCTATTGAGTTGAGATCTGGTGACTGTGGGGGCCATTTTAGTACAGTGAACTCATTGTCATGTTCAAGAAACCAATTTGAAATGATTCGAGCTTTGTGACATGGTGCATTATCCTGCTGGAAGTAGCCATCAGAGGATGGGTACATGGTGGTCATGAAGGGATGGACATGGTCAGAAACAATGCTCAGGTAGCCCGTGGCATTTATACGATGCCCAATTGGCACTAAGGGGCCTAAAGTGTGCCAAGAAAACATTCCCCACACCATTACACCACCACTACCAGCCTGCACAGTGGTAACAAGGCATGATGGATACATGTTCTCATTCTGTTTACGCCAAATTCTGACTCTACCATTTGAATGTCTCAACAGAAATCGAGACTCATCAGACCAGGCAACATTTTTCCAGTCTTCAACTGTCCAATTTTGGTGAGCTTGTGCAAATTGTAGCCTCTTTTTCCTATTTGTAGTGGAGATAAGTGGTACCCGGTGGGGTCTTCTGCTATTGTAGCCCATCCGCCTCAAGGTTGTGCGTGTTGAGGCTTCACAAATGCTTTGCTGCATACCTCGGTTGTAACGAGTGGTTATTTCAGTCAAAGTTGCTCTTCTATCAGTTTGAATCAGTCGGCCCATTCTCCTCTGACCTCTAGCATCAACAAGGCATTTTCGCCCACAGGACTGCCGCATACTGGATGTTTTTCCCTTTTCACACCATTCTTTGTAAACCCTAGAAATGGTTGTGCGTGAAAATCCCAGTAACTGAGCAGATTGTGAAATACTCAGACCGGCCCGTCTGGCACCAACAACCATGCCACGGTCAAAATTGCTTAAATCACCTTTCTTTCCCATTCTGACATTCAGTTTGGAGTTCAGGAGATTGTCTTGACCAGGACCACACCCCTAAATGCATTGAAGCAACTGCCATGTGATTGGTTGATTAGATAATTGCATTAATGAGAAATTTAACAGGTTTTCCTAATAATCCTTTAGGTGAGTGTACATACTATAAATCTGAAGTTGTTAGTTAATCACAATTTTAACAATATACTCTCCCAATATCCTTAGACACTATTAAAATAAACACATAATTCTGTTAGAAAGCATAGACAGATGGAAAATCACAAACTATAATCTTGCCTTCATATTTCAGTTGTATAGAAAAATGTAGAATATGGATGCAAAAGAAGAAGGGTATCTGTAGTATAGGTGAAGTGCAATCATGCAGTGATTTTGAGAAAAATACAAGTTTAAATTCACTTGATTACTGGGAAATGTCTTCCTTTTACATTATCTATCTTGCTTCCATTCTAACTAATTGTATTACCTACACAATCACTTTCATGTGGTCTTATTGTTTTTTGAAAAAGAATTACATTTATTTTATCACCTTACTGTTTCAGTTAGTTCCCAAGAATAGAACTGGTTTCTAATAATGTTGATTAAGCTCATGCAGCGTGAACACATTAAGCTTAAATAACTTAATTTCAGACTACTTTAAAGGAAATAAGACAAGGAACATCATGTCCTCAAAATATGAAACTGTTGACATGCCAGAGGCAGTCACATGTAATTTACTTTAATCAGTTTAAGCCAGCACAACTTTAGATTATTATAAATGTTTACTTACTACAAATACAATAAGTCTTCATTTTCTACTGTTTACCAGTTCTATAAAGAACACCACATTTCAGCAATGATATTTTTGTTTTTGTTGTAACTAAAGTATTTTAAATATATTAGTCTACTTATCAGTTAACAGACCAGCTCAAGCCAGTTCAGTGCCTCCGTGACCATAGCATTGAATACAAATCAGGAACCATGAAGAGGGTGCGAGCACACCCATACACACCTCTACAATTATTTACCTGAAGCCAGTTAACCTAACAATCACATGTCTCAGATACTGAAGGAAAGTGGGAGTACCCATAGAAAACATAAAAGGGGAGAAGATACAAACACCTCACAAAGCCAGGACTCAATACTGATCCACCAAACCACCCTATATACAGTACACTAGTAAAACATTATTATGGATTTATTTATAATAATTTTAGATTAAACTAATACCTGGACTCTGGTGTGGCTTTAGTCCCAATCATATTCTGTTTATAGTTGTACTCTTAGCATAATTAAGCAAGCTTATTTCCTAATTTATTATGTTTTGACGTCAATATAGGAATTCAAAACATTTCTCTCTTCACTGTCATTTTTTATTATTATTATTATTATTGAGTTATTTATCTCATTATTTATTAATAAGCACACTATTTGCCCTGAGGTCATTAATTGTCATTATTAAGATGCAGAAAACCCAACAGAAAAATTTAAATTAATTGGCAAATGTCAGAAGAGAGTTGGGAATTTAAGCAAAAAAATACACATATTTTAACATTTCTTGTAAAACATAAATCTCATAAATCTCTACAGAATAAGAGAAGAAGAAAGGCCTGCTGATTAAACATCTGTTTGAGGTAAAGTGATACACCGATTGTGAAATTCGTCAGAACAAAAACTTAAAGCCACAATGGCCCCCAAGAACTGAACTGAGGGATTACTGAGGCGAGTCCATTGACACATGCAGTGGTGTCTTTCTGATAAGGACTTCCCTTCATTGGAGATTTCTTTGGACTTTCTGCTCTAAGTTTAGATTTGATTCTTTGCTCTGATTTGTCTGCCTCAAGTTATCATTTTTCTCTCTTTGTGATCTTGTTTTGCTTTTTAATATCTTGTATTAAAAAACACCATAATTATTAAGTGTTGTTGGATGGATGTTTTGATAGTATGCAGCTGGAGTTTTCTACAGTTCCCATCTCATTCTTTAAAATATATTTTTGATCTCTTTTGGTTTGTGCATGGCTCAAAGCCTGCTTCTCAAGTTGGGTGGTCAGGCTTACTCTCATTTTCAGAACTTTTTGGAATTCTAAGGCCTAACTTTTGAGTTGAAGCCTTTCAATGAGTTTCATCTGATGCTTGAATTCGTTTTTTTTTTGGAGTTTCCTCATTATGATGAATCAGCTACTTATAGTATGTACAAAACAAGTTAGCAGTGAACAAAAATTAGAAATATATCAATATACATTGGCATTTCTGCTTTCGGTGTTGAGTAGTTCATGTTGATGTTGGCATATATTTTAATACTATTCTTTGTTGGATATACTGTATGACAAAATATGTTGATAGATCTTCATTTTGTGATTTATGAATGACATTGTACAGCTGATATTTTATCATCACTTATGTTGGTATCCTAATACATTTTGAAAAACAATGACTGAATTTCGTACAGTTAATTACCTACTAAACTAATCTGTGATAATACCATGGAAATCTTTATTTCATATATAAACGTCTAGGCATGGAAGTGTGTGTGTGTCTGTCCGGCCCGGAAGTGAGAGGTGGTGTCATTGTAAGGGCTCCACCTCCAAGGAAACAGAAACTCCTTTAACCGCTAATACACAAGCGAGGTGAACACGTCAGCAAAACGAAACCTCAGAAGGAAGACAAAGTCGCTTAGCTGCTAACATCAACAAAATGGTATCCCTTTTACTTTTCCTCCCGCTGCTAATGCACAAGTGAGGCGAGCACATCTGCAAAACGAATCCTCCTAGGAAAGAGAGATGCCCCGAGTAGTTCCTTTCAATTACCTGGCATCTCTATGTTTCAATTTCTTTTCTGATGATTTCAATAATTTCTAGAACCCAGGGCTTTTTACAGTACGGGCTTACACAGCTAGTATACAATAACATCCAATATCTTATGTGCTGGCAGACTTGCCACAGTTCCAAAATGCTTAAAGAAAATCTTGAAATTGCAAGCTTTTGTATCTCAGTGTGTATTCATTTCAAAGGTACATAAACACCTTTCAAGGTATGTGCTAAAATTTGCACATTATACAATTTGTATCCCTATACTAAATGAATCAATAAAATATAAAATTAATACCATAAAATAATTACATTAAAATTAAAATTATTTATAAAAGTATATGTGTTGTGCCAAATTTTTAATAGCTAAGGTCAAAGCAAAATTGCTTGCACAACACAGATTTTTTGTGCTTCAATGAAAAACAGTATGTTTTTCTTTTGGATTAAAACACATTATTCTTTCTAAACCTGCTTTCCATAAATCATACATTTGTATGCTCTTTTTCATTTATTAGTACTTTCAAAAAGTGCAGCACTTCTGGCAAATATCATTTTGACATTCTGCACTCAAGAGTTTTTGAAAAGCCTCTTGCCAAAATTCCTAATAAATTTGTTTCCTTGTATTATTTTTAACCACATTGAGCCATTCACGTTCAGTAATTGAGCCTACAATAAATATGTCTTAAGGCACACCAGAGGAATACACAAAACTTTAAGGACCCACTAAAGTTTTTTTTTTCATATTTCTCCTCAGGAGGCATCTAGAAGAGTGGCATATAGGATACTCCTCTGGAAGGCTATTGGAAGTTGGTAGAGGAAGAAATTTGATAGGAACCACTGGATTATGTAAACTATAAAGATAGACACTATTGGGATAACTGTTGAATAATTAAAATGTAAAAGCTCTACCAGAAAGATTGCAGGGGATGCTTTAGGTAATATTTAAGAGAGGGATAAGGACTAAATGGGCCTGCTAAAGACAAAGCTAACATAAAATATATCACCATGGCTGGCATTAAAGAAAACACATGATTTCCTGTAGTTTTGTATACCACAACCCCACTAAATGTAAGGGGGTGACAATGTAACTTGAAAGGTTCAACATGGACTTTATTTCCCCCAAAAAACAAAAAACGCCCTCTAAAGGAAGGGACCTGCAAAAAACCTCTGGCCTGTAAAGACAAGGCGAAAGCAGAATTTTTATAAATAAAGATACTTGTTTGAAAATCACAAAAAGATCACAAAATGCTAAAATAACACTAAATAAGGGCAAAAACAATTCACCTTAAAAGGCAATCCAGTTAACAATAATAATCTCAGAAACACGAAACCCAGAAACTAGAATACTTAAAAACTCCAACAATGCCAATGAACTATGGAAGATCCTGCTCCCCAGCTTTAAATATATAGTCTGAAAGTGATCCTTCAGTGGTGATATTGGGTGGTTCCGCCTATTGGGATTCTACCCACAAAGTACAAAGAACACTGGAGAACAGTACTAAATATTAAGAAACTAAAAAATAAATAAAAAAATGAAATTGTACACAATGAATACCTGAAATATAATACGAGTACTTTACAACAAACAAAGAAAATGCACAAGCCAAGAAACACACCCTGGGTGAAATGTGACACCAGCATTGCTTTAGTGTTCTTACATCCAGCCTTACTTTTGAATTCTTTGACAGCATTTCTGCCATTCTTGAAGTCTTCCTCTTTTGTTTTGTTTTTTTAACTTATTTATTTGTATGCTTTGGGGAAATATTAATGACCATTGAATTTTGTATATTTTTGTTCCCATCTATACTGTATGGATTGATGCTTTACATGCAATCCTATGTTAGGTTTATTGTTAAATTTGCTTAGTTTTTAAGTCATTTGTTGAGGAATTGTTGTGTCTTCTGAATTTGGTAGAATTTTGTATTCTATTATATACAACATGTACATATAAAAAGTTTGTATCCCCAGCATTAAATTATAGGTTTGACTGAATCTCTAAATATATTAAAAAGCACAAGTTAACACAGGGTGGCGCAGTGGTAGTGCTGCTGCCTTGCAGTAAGGAGACCTGGGTTCACTTCCTGGGCCCTCCCTTTGTAAAGTTTGCATGTTCTCCCTGTGTCTGTGAGGGTTTCTTCTGGGTGCTCTGGCTTCCTCCCACAGTCCAAAGATATGCAGGTTGGGTGCATTGGAATTGTCCCTAGTGTGTGTGTGCCCTGCAGTGGGCTGGCACCCTTCCTGGTATTTGTTTTTGCCTTGTGCCCTGTGTTGGCTGGGATTGGCTCCAGCAGACCACCATGACCCTGTGGTTAGGATATAGCAGGTTGGATAATGACTGACTGACTAACAAGTTAACACAATCCACAAGGTGCAAAAGTAAACAAGTATGTTTATGCATATTTTAATTTAAAGTTATTCTTTATTGGCGATTATAAAAAAAAATATATATTGTGCGGGCCCTGTGTCAGCAGATTCATTAATGGTTTATTTAAGGTCTCAAAGCTTGATTGACTAATTTTAGTCTTTAAAACCAGGTGAACAGTTGCAGGTCTGAATGAATACGCTGAACTTTCCACCATTAAAGGCTTATAGTGTCTGATCTTAAAACCACTGCTGAATGAATACTAAAAATACAATTATTGATTCCTAGTAAGCAGGGGAAAGTTGACATAAAATATCTAAGTTAAAGTTCTTACTCTCTAAAAATGCAACAGAACTTTTCATTATCTGTTTAAAACCTGCATCCACTTAACAGTGTCATCTCCAGGCAGAGGAGTAGCTTCAGTGACAGACTTTTGTCACTGTCCTGCTCCACTGATAGACTGAGGAGATCGTTCCTCCCCCACACTATGCGACTCTTCAATTCCACCCGGGGGAGTAAATGCTAACATTACTCAAAGTTATTGTCTGCTTTTACATGCATTTTTATTACTATTTAATATAATATTGTTTTTTGTATCAGTATACTGCTGTTGGGTTATGTGAATTTCCCCTTGGGATTAATAAAGTATTTATCTATCTATCTAAAAACTAGACCCTACATATCAAAGAACCTTCAAAAATATTTTTCTGTTGTTGGAGTGGCAGTCCAAATCTTTTTGGTAGAAAGTTTCTGAAAAATTATATTATTAGAAGATTTTTCAAAAGGAAACTACTTACTACAACAAAAGTCAACACTGAAAACACAAAACAATACTTGAACAAGCCATAAATGTTTTGACAAAGTGCTGCCGACCATTGACAAAAGAAGATATTGTCAATCTTCATGCATGGAGTGGATCTATTATGCTTTGTGGGTCTGTGAAAACCAGTAGCAAAGACAATATTGGATAGATGGGAGGATCAATCGAGTTCACTAAATTTAAACAAATTTTAGAAGCTAATGGGTTTTAGTCAATGAACCTGAACATGCAAAGAGTTTACTAATTTCTGCAAAACTACATTTCAAAATCAGCTATGATTTAAAATTACAAGGAATCTGTGAGCATCCTTTAACAACAGTGATCACAGCCTTTTTCTGTTAATAACTTATGAATGAATGCTTTGAGATCAGTTCTTTTTTTTGTCCAGTTCCTCCTAACTCACCAGTACAAGAAAATAGCCGCATATGATATACTGTTTGATTCATCTTAATGTCTAGCTATGCAAGAGGTCAAACTTTTTGAGGTTCTCCTGTATTTTTAACCGTCTAGACCTGAGAAAAACACTACTTTTAAGCCATTTTGAGTGATATCTTGGTTAAGATACGGCAGTCTTATGGCAAAGAGCAAACATTAGAACAATCTAGACAAGAACAGGCCATTCCGCCCAACAAAGCTTGCCAGTCCTATCCATTTATTTCTTCTAAAAAAACATCAAGTCGAGTTTTGAAAGTCCCTAAAGACTTAGTGTCTACCACACTACTTGGTAACTTATTCTAAGTGTCTATCGTTCTTAGTGTAAAGAAAAACTTCCTAATGTTGTGTGAAATTTTACCCTTAACTAGTTTCCATCTGTGTCAACGTGTTCTTGAAGAACTAATTTTAAAGTAATAGTCTCGATCCACAGTACTAATTCCCTTCATAATTTTAAACACTTCAGTCATGTCATCTCTTAATCTTCTTTTCCTTAAACTGTATAGGCTCAGTTCTTTTAATCTTTCCTTGTAACTCAGCCTCTGTAGCCCTGGAATCAGCCTAGTCGGTCTTCTCTGGACCTTTTCTAGCACGGCTGTGTCCTTTTTGTAGCCTGGAGACAAAAACTGCACACAGTACTCCAGATGAGTCCTTACCAGTGCATTATAAAGGTTGAGCACAACTTCCCTGGACTTGTACTCCAAACATTGTGCTATATAACCTGACATTCTGTTTGCCTTCCTAATTGATCCTGAGCACTGTCTGGAAGTCGATAGCTTAGATTCCACTATGACTCCTAAATCCTTCTCATAAGGTGTACTCTCGATTTTCCGACCGCTCATTGTGTATTCACACATAACAATTTTACTTCCTATGTGTAATACTTTACATTTACTGACATTAAATTTCATCTGCTACAAATTTGCCCAAGCCTGTATGCTATCCAAGTCCTTCTGTAATGATATAACAGATTCCAAATTATCTACTAATCCACCTATCTTGGTATCATCTGCAAACTTAACCAGCGTGTTACTTATATTCCTATTAACTTATTAATATATGTTAAAAATAGCAGCGGCCCTAGCATTGACCCCTCTGGAACACCATTCTTAACATCGGCCAATAACAAACCAATAGGTGTCTTCAGCAAACCTGATTTAGAAGGGCATGAACTTGTGCTTGCCATATCAACCGACCCCAGGGGTTCACTCCATAATAAGATATGAGAGGGACAAAGGTACTCCTTTTCACAAAACTCTGCAATCGGTAATATAGGTATGTAGAGTGTTGCTGATCATGAATATACAGTGTATGTTTGATATTTAGCCCTCAATGAACTATTCCCAGAAGGTTAAAAATGACAAACTTCAAACATAACCATTAAGCATAAAGCATTTTAGACCATTTCATGGTCAGTGATTATGAATCTGATGTATTTTTTCATTTGAGATCTTTAACTAGAAAATGGAAGCACATACAGTAATTCTATAAGGATATAGCTGTCTACTTGTAGCAGTAGGCAGAGGAGGTGATCCATAGTGAATGGTTTTCTACAGTCTTCTACAGGTATATGAGAACAATTTGACAAGATCTACCTGAACAATTTTTTTTTTATGCAATTCTCTTTTTTCTTCTCTCTAGCCTTGCTTATGTGATTTTATTTTGAAATCATATTCTTGCAGTTATTTTTGTGTTCATCCTGCCTACAGTCATTACTGACACATGACCTTCATGTTCATCCTTGTTCCTTCACCCCCTCTTTTCAATTTCTGTACAAAGGGATGCCAATCAATAAAAAACATTAATAAAACATCGATCTTTTTAAAAGCATAAGGGAGTCATTGCCTTAATTTATTGCTTAAATGCTTTATATATCTCTCTGTATCCTTTCACTTAGATATCAAGTGTGGTTTTCTCTTACACATAGGTAGTCCTTCCACTTATGAGCTCAATACCATATACACTAAGTAAAAATACAGTATGGTGTGGCACATTGGCTACTACTACTCGCCTATCACCTTCAGGAGAATGGGTTTGAATCTCGGGCCTAATCAGCCAGTATGGAGTTTAGACATCTTCTCCTTATTTGCATGTGTTGTTTTCCATTAAGTACTCCACTTTTCCTTCCATAGCCCAAAGATGTAAACGTCAAGTTGATTTCCAGTTTAAAATTGGGACAGTATGAGTGATGGAAATACTATCTTAAAATACTTAAGAGGAAAACATTTTGAAGATTACTAATGCCACATGAAAATATACTTTGCTTGCTTTAAGCTAGTTTTTTACACTGTCAACCCAAAATAAATACTTTAGTTTAAAGATCAGGCATATTATTTATACACTGGGACTTTTTGCTATATTTTATATACAGTATGAATGCATGAAAAGCAGGCCTCCCAACACATAATTAGTATCCTACATGTAAAGACAGAGCTGCTGCTGTGGCCCAAATGTTGACACAGAACTGGAAGTCATTAGAGCAGAATTTTGATGTGTTCCCTCTGAATAATATATGTCTCCACTTAAAACTCTAAGATTAGCTCCCTTGGGTCTCCTTCTGTGCACGTTAATTAACTAGTGCAGAGAATTTCAACAACATAACCCTCATGGCTTTCTGATTGCTCATTAACTTTGTATGATGGAACAAGACATGTGGCAGTTGTTTCTCTATTTACCAAATAAGTATTATCCACAAAATACGTGTATAATTCAAAAATATTCATTTAAACATAGCTGCGTAATTCTTCTTGGGCTAAGTTATCTTTATTCTTAAGTGACACAACAGCAAACAAACTTAACTTTTACTGCCTAATCCTTATAAAAGAAACTCCAACTTACTGTTAGAAAAGTGTTCCTAATAATGTTGTGATTCAGTGTTCGTGTATAAAAAAGTCTTATCTGTTGTGGTAAATATTCTATGCAGCAGCAATTAAGGTAAACGTATCGCTAGCATTTTTCAAAGGGTGTCTATGATGGTCTGGGTTGACTGCAGCTGCCATCATGTCCTTGAACTGAGGACTGTTGATAGTAATGAACTGAGACAAGCAAGACAAGGAGTCAAAATCAGCAAGAATCATGTAAAATGCTTTGTGTTTTGATTTAAACTAAATCCAAAGAATGTCAAAGTGTAAATTAGTGTAGTTCTTCATCACTTATAAATAAATAAACCAAAAAATAATCCAAAAAAAAAAAAAAAAGTGATGTGGAGATTAAAGTCTATAAATAAATATTTCCATAAAACTGAGGTTATAAGCTTCCTGGTAAAAGCCGACTTCTCCCTTCTTACCCCTGCAGTCAACCATTAAGACAGGCTCATAACCCCGTCTCCAATCCTAGGCTTACAGCACGGTGCCCTGCTCCTCATGCCACCATTCCCCCGCTTCAAGCAGGAGCCTGCTCTGAGCACTTGGTTGCTCCTGCTCCTAGGAGTAATCAGCAGGAAAGACCGGTGCCCCTTAAACGCCGGTCATGTGCTTCCCTCTGGGCTATTTTCTTGAATGCCTGCCAGCTCTCCATGTTCACATTGGTTCCACCATGAACCTGCCCTTCACTTTCACTGTCAACTTCAATTTAATCTTTATTTCTCTCTGCTTTCTCCCATTCCTTCTTCTCCTTCCTACCCAGACTCCTTCTATACATTTGGGGCGAAAGTGGCACGATCACGGAACCCTAGAGCGCTAACAAGGAAATTTAATGCCATGCATGTAAATGTTGGCTGACCAGTCTATCCATCAACATTTGGGACCACCTTATGCATGCTTCCATGCTCACCTGAACCTGCCCATTGCCTGAGATTTCCATTCTTATTTATTTAAAAACTGAGCATTCCCACAGACCTACAACATGCCTTATCACAGTGACCTCTGAATAATCTTATGCAGTGCTGGGAATGGAACCATTCAATCACAATTTCAGAGCATGATCATCAGCTGCTGATAAAATACATTCTTCATCAATTTGCGTGGAGCATGGTCTAATTCATCTTACAAATGTCATTATGTACCTGCCTCATTAGGTCATGTGTTTAGGGAATTCCTCATGCTTGGACTTTATTGAAATAAAATTTTATCTTCTTTACAAGAAAGGTCTGGATTCATAACAATGTCTAATCATCTAACAGCTTTGTTTGGGGTATCATCCAAGAGGACATCAGTGCTAAATGAACATTACTAGCATGTCACTATTTTATAACCAACTTAAAGAATCCTAACCCACTTACCATCACTCAGAAAAATATCAATTTACTTTATATACTGAACAATCCAGCTTGGCAGCTACTTATTATTTAAGTATGCTGAATCCTTCAAGTACTATCTTCAAGTGATCATTTCATCTTCTTATTCCTTATTTTTGTATATAGATAGGGGAGGGGGTGTTGATTAAGACAAAGCACTATGTTTGACTGGCTTGTAATTAATGTGTTTCTAATGTAAGTTATAAATATAAATTATAAAAATACATTTAACTAGACAGAAAAAGTGTGTCTCCATTTAACACTCAGTTAAATTAAAACTTAACATATTAGTAGCAGAGTGTTAATAGATGAGAGGTAACACAGTTCTGATGCTTTGATTGTATTAATCTTTATCTAGCCGGACAACACTGAATCTTTTAATTGCAAGCAAATCTGTACATCCCAAACTATCTATGTGTGCAGTATGTTACCTGTAAGTCCATAAGACACTTGAGATTTTCTAAGATCTTTTGAACTTTAGAAAATTAGAACAATCCGGATGAGAACAGGTCATTCAGCACAAAAAATACATCAAACCTAGTTTTTTGAAGGTCCCTAAAATCATTCTCTCTATCACATTACTTACTGTAGGTGCTTATTTCATGTTTAATTGGTTCTCTGTGTGAAGAAAAGCATCCTAATGTTTATGTGAAATTCACCCTTAACAAGTTTCTAACTGTATCCCTGTGTTATTAGTGAACTCATTTTAAAGTAACAGTCTAGGTCCACTGTACTAATTTTAAACCACTTCAATCATGTCTCCTTTTAATCTCCTTTGGCTTAAACTGGAAAGGTTCAGCTCTCTTAATCTTTCCTCTCCACTCATCCCCCACAGTCCTAGAATCAGCCTAGTAGCTCTTTTCTGGACTTTTTCTAGCATGAGTCTAAAATTGCACACAGTACTCCAGATGAGGCCTTACCAGTGCATTATAAATCTTGGGCATAACCTCCTTGGACTTGTACTCCACACAACGTGTTGTATAACCTAACTTTCTGATAGCCTTCTTAATGGCTTCTGAACACTGTCTGGAAGTTGACAGTGACAAGTCCACTACAACTCCTTTTCAGACCTCCCATTGTGTATTCAAACCTAATAGTATTTCCTATGTGTGATACGTTATATTTACTTACATTAAATTTCTTCAGCTGCAAATCTGCCCAAGCTCTGAATGCTGTCCAAGTCCCTCTGTAATGATTCAACAGATTCTAGGTTATCTGCCAGTCCATCTTTTTCCACTACCTAATGCTCATTGCATACACGTTCATGTTTATGGCAGCACTTGAACACCTATGTCTGTCCTTCTCATTCCTTTGAATGATTTCTGCAAATTACTTTTATCAGAGTGCTGCAAGTAATATTACATTGGAATCCCTCGACATAATTCCTGTGTTGCTGTGCTTGGCTAGCCACCAGAAACCTAGAGACAGCTGTGAGTTATAGAAAATGTGACTGGAATACAGGAACATATCGCTTACTCACTGTTTGAGTGCCAAAAACACTGAATGAGCAGGAATGATGAGGTGATTGGCCTGTTAATGTCAAAACTATTCTAATGTTCTTTTCTTTTGAAAATTTTATGTACTAAAAATTTCCCTTGGCCAAAAACTACTATATATTATTGCCATTTGGAGTCTTGCTATAATAGAAAGTGTCACCCACAGGTGAAACACCAATATATCACCAATGGAACCAACAAGTGCCTGAGTCAGAACACTCATATGGCTGTTTTTCAACTCTTTCCACTCTCTTACCTTTTTTTGTTGTTGTTTTCCTTTTCGTCTTCCTCCTCCTCTCTTCCATGTTTCCAGAACTTCCTCCTCCTGGATTTGAACCTGTATCATTGAGATGCACTTACCTGTACACATCTTGTTGGTTGCAAATCCAAATGATTTTTCAGGTTTTCTACAGATCACTCACTGTACTGTACTATGAATTTCAGTAGAAGTACACTGTACATTAATGGACACATTACATTTTACACATTTCCATTTTGTTTATAACCAAGGATCATACCTAAACCTGATTCCAAATGTTAATAATAGGCAATACCTGATAATAAAGAACAATGCAAATTTACTATAGAAATTCAAAAACAAAATAGAATATACACACAGGAACTGAACCCAGAACTTTTTCTTTAAGGGCAGATATGCTAACCACTATACCAACCCTTCTTGTCAATTTTTTGGAAAAAAATATCACACCTTTCTATTTCTTCAGAGTTACTCGCTGGTCAAAATAAAATTATACCATAGTTTATAAAGTTATTCCACATATGAGGTCCACTTCTACATTTATCTTCCACCTCAATCCCTTGATCTTGTTCAAATCATACAGTATGATGTACAGTATCAACTGAGAAAGACCTCCTGACCAGGTTTGGTGGTAGCATAGTGGATAGCATACATGCCCATCAACCAAGAAACCTGAGTTCAATTCCCATTTATGACGTTAAATGTTTCCTCTAGGAAAAATAAAATTACATATTTGTCAATATTGTGCGCTGCTGCTGATCAGGTTTTCAATGATGCACACTTTGCTGCATAAGCTTTACTTGTGTCAACAAAAAAGTGTTTGTAGTTATTTCACTTAAGACTTACATATTCAACATTTATATCTAAACTCTTGCTATTCAAAGTGAGAGGCTAAAAAATACAGTCTCAATAACATCTCTCACACTTTAAAAAGAAGATGGGTTCAAAACAGATTGTTTTCCTACTGCCACCTTATACTTGCTTTTCAAGTACAATAGAAGCCTGCAATACAGATAAAGAAGATTATTTCAAAAATATTAAAAAAAACCTTACTATGTTTGACATGAATTGAACCGTTTGATTTTCATTTAATGGCCAGATTTCCTAACCACTACACCACAGTTTCTGAAATTATTCGACATGAGATCCACTTCTACATTGATCTTCCACCTCAATCTCTTGACCTTTGTTCCAGACCTATTTAAAATCCAAGTGAGAAAAATCTACCAGTTACTTGGTGTCCAAAGGATTGCAATGATACTTTAACAATGACACCTCATACCTGCTCCTGCTGATAGATTAGGCCCCATCAACTGATAATATAGACAATAATAAATATAAACAGAAACAGGTTTTACATGTGCAGGTACCCTACTTACTACATCAACTTTACAACTTTCAAAATTTTGTTCATCATATAATGGCCTTCATCTGCACCCAAATAGACTAAAAGTGAGGAAAGAACTCAACACAAATATGAGGTAAACATAAAAAATCAGCTGCCACTTCAATCTCTTGTTCTTTATTCAAGTACGATAGTCTGATGTACTGTATCAACTCAGACAGAAACCCAGGCCAGTTATGGTAGTGTAGTGGTTAGCATAAATAGTTATCAACCAGGAAGCATGACTTTAATTCCAATGTAAGACAGACAAATTTCTCTTTAATAACAAATGTCCATAAATGTACCTTCCATTAGTCCACACCAAGTCTGGTACTTTTTCCCATTATACACACTTAGCTGTGTAAATACAGTATCACTTGAATAAGCCTCATTCTACACTCATGGCTCAATGACTTCCACAATTGCAATGTGATTCTCATTAGCTCAAAGCAAAAGTATTTCCATCCACATTTATGAGCACAATCATGATAATCACAGTGAGCAGCCACCAGAACCAATCACCAAGAATACAGTGGAACCTCGGTTTGCGAGTAACTTGGTTTACGAGTGTTTTGCAAGACAAGCTAAATTTTTTAATAAATTTTGACTTGATAAACGAGCGATGTCTTGCAATACGAGTAGTATCAATACACTTTGTCTGCTGAGCGTCATGTGATCACAACTGAGCTGATGGTTCTTCTCTCTCGCGCGTCTCTCTCCTTATCTCTCTCTCGCGTGTCTGTCCGTCCATCCGTCTCTCTCCTTATCTCACTCTCTCGTGTGTGTGTGTGTGTGTGTGTGTGGGTGTGTGTGTGTTTCTCTCTCTCGCGTGTGTGTGTCTCTATCTCTCTCTCGCTCGCGTGTGTGTGTGTGTGTCTCTCTCTCTCTCTCTCTCGCGCCATGTCTCTCTCTCTCTCTCTCTCTCTTCTCTTGAGGGCAATCGTCTCCTATTCTCCGTCTGAGTCTGCGTGCCTCACTCATATAGTCAACATCCGTACGAGCGTATACTGTTTACTACAGCATTGTGACTGTGTGTGTGTGTGCTGTGAAGTGCGAGTCCCCGTTTTGCACCCCAAAACACGAAGCTGAGTGTCAGTACTTTAACAACACCAGCTTTATTCAGCTTGAAAAAGCAACAGCGTGGTTATTTATTGTAGCAGGATCTTTATAATGTTTCTTGTATCACCTATCGACAGCAGGCGCTTATAGCATGTCCGCGATCTTTTTGGATACGCTTTTACGGCGAACTGCTACAGCGCTGGGAGACTGCGATTGCTTTGGGATGCTCTTCCGCGTGTCGTCCCGTTGGGTGGAATCCCACAAGAGTTTAGAAACTTACTCACACCAGCCATGATTCTTTTTAAAGGTAAAGTGCAGGTTAATTTGTTTTATGTATTTTTACTTTATATTTTGTATTAATTATTTTTATATGAATAGTTTTGGGTTGTGGAATGAATCATCTGAGTTTCCATTATTTCTTATGGGGAAATTCACTTTGATATACGAGTGCTTTAGACTGCGAGCACGTTTCCGGAACGAATTATGCTCGCAAACCGAGGTTCCACTGTATCTCTTATAGTTCAAAAAACAGAGTAGACCACAATACGTGCAGATGGAGTACTTGAGATATTAAGTATGAAGCTGATGTGATCATTGATGCACTACAGTAGAATTTGAAAGGGTTTACAGTTGAATTTAATTGTCATAAATTAGAAATCCTTCTTCTAACCCTACTTATCCAGAAACAGGGATTCAGAGAAGATGGAGTATATCCATGCAAGTAATGGGAACAAGGAACAATCACTGAACAAGGCACCAGCCATTCCCAATGAAGACACACACATCAAAGAACAATCTAGCATCAACAATTCAACGAATCTGCATGCCTATGGACAGTGAGAAGAAATCAGAGAATCTGGAGAAAACCGAAACAGGGAAAACATGCAAACTCCACAAGGGGCACAACCAGTATTTGAATCTCACCACTGAATGGATTTCAGTTGGTTGCTCATTCAAAAAATCCCGCTGTTACTAAAATAGCCTTTCCTTTTCCTCTCTGCCTCTCTCCTCTCCCCTTCCCCTCCAACACCATCGGTTGCCTCAATGGTGCTCCATTATGTACCGGTCAATTAAATATAAAGAAGCCTCTTCAGTTTCCTTTATATTCAGTTGACTGCTCAAGTGGAGTAACAATGTGGAAACTTATTGGTTGAACCCTATCTGACAAGCATGTCTAATTCATCCATTGTGTGCTTTTTCCCCCTTATACTGTATATGTACACTCTAAAGATACACTCTGTTCTAATAGTGGGGCTGTAGCAGCAGTATCTGTAGCCTAGTGGTCAAAATACTGTAAAAATGGTTGGCTGTGTACATTGTGACCCTGGAAGTCAGGGGTTCGATCCCCTCTTCTGATACTTGATGGTTAATTCTTTTTTTATTTCAGTCTAATGCCTCTTACTGTATTTGATTGATATCAGAAAAAGAACTCCTTAATGAGGTTCAGAAAGGGAGAATAAGGTGGAACGTCAACAACAGAGAAGGTTGAGTGTTTCAGGAAGCAAACCTCAACGTCTGCCGCCCCATAAAAAGTTACATTGACAAGCGTGTCTAATTCATCCATTGTGTGCCTTTTCACCTTATACTGTATATGTACACTCCAAAGGTACAATTTGTTGTGACAGTGGCTTCTAGCAGTAGTTGCTGTAGCCTAGTGGTCAAGTTATCGTAAATAGTTAGCCATGTACATTATGACCCTGGAAGTCATGGGTTCAATCCCATCTTCTGACACTTTATGGTGTCATTAACTTGTAAAAGAGGCTGCTCTGTTGAGACAAGTGAGTCTGCCATGCTGCATTAAACAAGACATTTTTTAAATTAACACAAGAACATTCATCTTTGGATTCATTTTTAACAGCGGCTCATGACTATTCTCTATTTACGGAGCATTTCCCCTAACATAACCAATCATGGAATCCCAAAAAGTTTATTTTCTCCATGAATCCTGTTCACTTCTGTTAACTGAAGTTTTTGTCTACTCTGTTCATAGGTTAAAAGTTCACAGTTACTATGTGAGTGGGACTTCACATTACCATAACATCCATTCCTCCATTTATCCATCCATTCCTCTTCCAAACCTAAGATTCCTAAACTTTTCCAGGGCAGGGTCACGGGGCAGCTGGAACCTGTCACAGAAAGCAAACAGCACAAAGTAGGACAAGGAGTCAGTCCATCACAGGACAAATACGCACAAACCCAAACACAGAGTCAAACCCGATGCAATATACAATACCATACATAAAACAATACATATATGTTTGTGCTTGAAACTTTAAGGGAGAGAAATCTCCAGCCCTATTTAATGTAAGAATACACTCCAAGTGGGATGTCCTCATCTGTGCTAAATTAAGAAATCAAACTTACAGACACCTTACTTCTGGCACAAAATTGAGTCCTAATTTTCTCTGCTTTGAAAATAATCTGGTTCTAAAAACAATTGAGTTCAGTTTTTACAAAATGTTATCATTTATTACCATTGTTTTTCACATTTTTCTGTCTGTCTGGTGATCTCCCATTATCTTCCAGGCTCCAATGACCATAACCAGATATGCCATCCAGATAGAGTGAGTATGAAAAGTGTGATATCATTGCACCCATTGTTCCTCAAAAAGAATCACAAGAAAATTATTAACTCCTGAAAATCTCCTCAGAATGGTAGATTCACTCAGACTAACATTTCTTTACTAAGCTGTTTTTGGAGCCAAATCCTTCTTTTATACATCTCATATTGCATTTGTAGTACAATAGGTTTGTACTTATTTTGTTTGTTTGGCATCAGTAATGTGTTGTTTATGCTCACTAGTGATGAGCAAACCTGGCTGAATTGTTTTTTTTAAGTTTGGTGAAATTGGGGAAATGTTTGGGAACTTTGCAGAATTCAGTCAAATGCATTGAAGTCAGTGGGCAAGAAGAAATTGAACTTGAGTGGAGTATGAAGGTGCAATAGTCTTTTAAGAGTTTCTGAAGTCAACAGAAGTGTTTGCAAATTATTCTTGACCAAAAATTGTGTCCAAAAATGTGACCTGAGTTGTGAGGCTGCAGTGCCAACTACTGCGCCACCAGGCACCCCTAGAGATAAAATTGATAGAATTTAATTTCAGAAGAGGAAATGCTCATGAGGGCAGGAAGAATGAATTCACTAAGTTATACCCTCGACAGATTTGCTAGCAGGTACTCACCTCTCTCAAACTCAAACATTCAGTTTGTTTGGTTTTCCCTTATAGACTTGGGGGGTATTTTTCGTACTTGGATTACTCATTTAGCTGGATGTAATTGTTGACGACTTGGCATGATCCTGGATCTGTTGGCTTTTCAAAACTCTTGCTGGATGTGTTGTCATAGCAGCACATCCAAATCCTCAAACCTGCTCGGAGCAGGTTTGTTCTATGTAAACAAGGATTTGCTCACACACTTAATCAGTTTCTGTGCATGGAATTCATTCAGTCATGGCTTCACCATTCATGAATGAGCAACCAATTGATATTGGTGCACAAATTATAAGAGAATTTCATATAGAGAGGGTTTTGCGCGATCAGCATGATCCTTTATTGCTCCCGGAGGAAATTCTTTTCGAAAGATACTGCTTTAGCCGAGGGGGACTATTGTACCTCAAAGATTTATTATTACCTTATATTCAAAGTCAAACTAGGCAAAGTCGGGCTCTCACAGCCACACAGACAGTATGCATTGCTTTGAGGTTTTTTGCAAGCGGCACTTTTTTATATACTTTAGGCGATGCAGAAAATCTATCTAAAAGTGCAGTTTGCCAGGCAATTTGTAAAGTCTGTTTGGCGCTGAAATATTTCCTTCAGGTTTTCATAGTGTTTCCTGGACACCTGTGTGTGCAGACAATAAAAGAGGCATTTCATGCCATTGCAAGTACACAGGCAAAAACACCCACAGTTCCATAAAGAATCTCAGCCTAACATTCTCATTACCGAGGATGTCCAAATGTGATTGGGGCACATGTGACTGATCAGAGTGGAGTTTGATCAAACATTATTTGGAAAATGTACCTCTCCTCCTGATGAATAATCAGACACAGTGTCTTCATCAACTATTTGACCTTCATCAATATCTCGTTGGTCAGACACAAGTTCTAGGATATGACATTCCCTGCAACTGACCCAACAAAAAAAAAAAAAAGAGGGCTATATGGAACATACCTATGGCACACATTGAGGACAAATATATGCAATGACCATCCTTTACCTGAAATGAAGTGACCACTGCATCCTGCCACTGGTTCTGAGGAGGAGCTTTCCCCTGGAATGCCCTCAGAAACAGGACGATGGGCATTTTGCTGGAGAGCCAACTCTTCTGCAGGGGTTAGGTCTGGACCGCATGGACCTCCACCTGTTTTTTGCTTGTCTGCCTTCTTATTGGCTTTAAAATTAATGTTTTTTATATTATATATAATTCTTTATGTCAACAATTCTTTAAATAGTTATATACCAATATTTACCAGTTTGAAGTATATTCTTGTACTTCACTTTAACCTGTTCCCATGTTCTCCTTCTGCTCACGTTTGATCTGGAATTATGACATATTAAATAATAATTAATCTGACACATAGGAAATGAAACGCTGCGTTCAGTAAGTACAATGCACACTATTTAGCGTTTAATTTGTCGGCCACTTTTTGACAGCCGCTTTTTCTGGTTTGGGCTGCTTTTGCAGGGTTACCCCTTGTGCATATTCAATCTTGAAATTCTTCATATCCTTCGAGTAAAAAAAAAAGGTCCTGCGCCGCTTGTGTGGAAAAATGCGCCTGTTCTTTCGTCATTTTGTTACAGCCTATCAAAGACTTGCTGATCATGTTTTCTAGACTCAATATAAATGGGCTTTTCAATCAGCGCGGGCGCACGCATTCATCTCGGATGAGTAGATCCAACTAGACTAATCTACTGTACTATACGGCACCGTTTGAAAAACCGACTTATCCCGGATGAGTTTCACCGGCATTAACTCATCCAAGATGAGGCATCTGATCTCGGATGATTTAAGCGACGTATAGAAAATACCCCCCTGCTCTCTCACTGCTGCTGCTACCAAATAGGCACAACACTAAAGCATGTGAAAATTTCACTTCTTCCTGTTTGATCAACTGAACAGCACTCTGGGTAATACTATTAAAGGGGTAGCCATACATAATCAACACAGCTCACATTCAAGTCCATTGGGGTATTTTTCGTACGTCGCTTAAATCATCCAAGATCAGCTGCTTAATCTCGGATGAGTTAATGCTGGTGAAACTCATCCGGGATAAGTCAGTTTTTCAAATGCAGCCAGGTAGTAGATTAGTCTAGTTGGATCTAATCATCTGAGACGAATGCACGTGCCTGCACTGACTGAAAAGCCCATATATATTGAGTTTAGAAAATATGATCAGCAAGTCTTTGATAGGCTGCAACAAAATGAAGAAAGAACAGGCGCATTTTTCACAAGCGGAGCAGGACCTTTTACTCGAAGAATATGAAGAATTTCAAGATTTAATATGCACAAGGGTTAACACTGCAAAAGCAGCCCAAACCATGAAAAGACGGCTGGAAAAAAGTGGCTGACAAATTAAACGCCAAATAGTGTGCATTGTACTTACTGAATGCAGCGTTTCATTTCCTATGTGTCAGAATAATTATTATTTAATATGTCATAATTCAAACGTGAGCACAAGGAGAACATGGGAAGAGGTTAAAGTGAAGTACAAGAAAAACTGGTAAATATTGGCATATAACTATTTAAAGAATTGTTGACATAAAGAATCATATATAATATAAAAAATATTAATTTTAAAGCTAATAAGAAGGCAGACAAGCAAAAAACAGGTGGAGGTCAACGTGGTCCAGACCTAACCCCTGCAGAAGAGTTGGCTGTCCAGCAAAATGCCCATCGCCCTGTTTCTGAGGGCATTCCAGGGGGAAGCTCCTCCTCAGAACCAGTGGCAGGATGCAGTGGTCACTTCATTTCAGGTAAAGGATGGTCATTGCATATATTTGTCCTCAATGTGTGCCATACGTATGTTCCATATAGCCATCTTTTTTTTTGTTGGGTCAGTTGCAGGGAATGTCATATCCTAGAACTTGTGTCTGACCAACGAGATATTGACGAAGGTCAAATATTTGATGAAGACACTGTGTCTGATTATTCATCAGGAGGAGAGGTAAATTTTCCAAATAATGTTTGATCAAACTCCACTCTGATCAGTCCCATGTGCCCCAATCACATTTGGAAATCATGGGTAATGAGAATGTTAGGCTGACTGCGAGATTCTTTATAGAACTGTGGGTGTTTTTTCCTGTGTATTACCTACCTGCAATTGCATGAAACACCTCTTTTATTGTCTGCACACGCAGGTGTCCAGGAAACATTATGAAAACCCGAAGGAAATATTTCAGAGCCAAACAGACTTTACGAATTGCCTGGCAAACTGCACTTTTATATAGATTTTCCACATCGCCTACAGTATATATAAAAAAAGTGTCACTTGCAAAAAACCTCACTGTCTGTGTGGTTGTGAGAGCCCAACTTCGCCTAGTTTGACTTCGTATATAAGGTGCTAATAAATCTTTGAGGTACAATATACCCCCTCGGCTAAAGCGGGATCTTTCGAAAAGAATTTCCTCCGGGAGCAATAAAGAATCTTGCCAATCGCGCAAACCCCTCTCTATATGAAATTCTCTTCTTATAATGTGCGCACCAATATCAATTGGTTGCTCATTCATGAACAGTGAAGCTATGCCTGAATGAATTCCACGCACGGACACTGATTACGTGTGTGAGCTAATCCTTGTTTACATTGAACAAACCTGCTCCGAGCAGGTTTGAGGATTTGGATGTGCTGCTATAACAACACATCCAGCAAGAGTTTTGAAAAACCGACAGATCCAGGATCATGCCAAGTCGTCAACAATTACATCCGGCTAAACAAGTAATCCACTTACGAAAGATACCCCCCATACAAAAAGACACAACCTTTAAGACACAAATACAACGACACATTTCCAGTTGCCCAATGATTGTATGTTTTGTGTTTATATGTTTTGCAAATTTTCCAGTCATTTTTAGTGTACTCTCAGAATTCTCGAATTAATGTACTATTTTTACACTATATTTACCCTATATTTACTCAATTATTAGGATACTAAAGGGGCTGTCCCATCCAACATCAACATTGGCTGCTAAAGCTCTGTTATATCACAATGGGGTATTAGGAGATAAAAGTTAGTCTAAGCTGAATGAATTTTCAGGAAATTACTCTGCAAACAAGGTCACCTGCGTACATGGCATATTTGCTGTGAGAAACACTTTGGCGAATTTGTCCAATCAACACCAGTGATCACAAACAGTAATACTAGTCACACAAGCACTTGCACTGACCTTTTATTACCAAACAGACAACATAAAAATTGCAAGTTTCATAACAAGGTGGCACATTTTACCTATGCAGAATTTTTTTCTTTTTTCCAGGCTGTTGAGTTTAATTGCATAGCATACCTGGGTCTAGAGATGTCAGAGGAATGCATAAAATGATCCTTTTTGGACTCTCACGAAGAAGCATTTGATATATGTGGTTATCTCAATTTACTGATCGTCCATGACTCAGGAACGCATAGGATGACATCACAGAAATTATTAACACACAACTACCACTAACCACTACACCATCTGTCCGAATGTGACAACCCCAACTTAATTTTCCGTAGTTCTCCCCCAGCTACAGTTCCTTGTTATTTTCAAAGAAACACACCATAAAGCAATGGACACATACCAATTTCAAAAATGTCCAATTTTTAAGGCCCAGAATCACAACTACTTCTGTGGAAAATCCAGATTTCAACACATTACCTCTATATTTACCTTGTCACCAGGATAGTGAAATGTTTTCATGCTGACACCTTGTAGCTGCTCCCCAAATAACTATGGGCAATACCTGAGAAAATATAATTATATAATTATGCACTATGAAATATTTCATAACGATAAAAATGAATACATCATGGCCAGGATTTGAACCCAAAACTGTTCTTTGCAAATCAATTATGCTAACCACTACACCCCAGTTCCTTTGGAAACATTTCACACCTTTCTAATTATTCTAAGTCAAACAATGTCCTTCTCTAGCATTCCAAACCAAAATAAAAGTGAGCTTTAGAACTCAATCCACATATGATGCACAGTTCCATTATTTCCTTCCACCTATATCTCTTGCTCTTTGTTCAAATAATACAGTCTGAGATACAGTATCAACTGAGAAAGAGCTGCAGACCAGGCTTAGTGGTGGTGCAGTGGTTAGCATGCATGCTTCTCAACCAATACGTTACAGTTCAATTCCCATTTATCACATATACTTTTTCCTTTAATGATCAACAATTATTTCCATATACCTGTCATTATTGCTTGCCACTGCTTGTCAGTTTACATCTCTCATAGTTCATAAGTACAAAAAGACATTTTTTCATACTGCCACCTTGTACCTGCTTCCCAAGTAACTGTAGGTAATGCCTGAGAAACTATGACCCCACCCACATCAAAAACAACCAGTGACAGAATCTGAAATAAAAATCCTTCATGGGTAGGACTTGACCACATAGTTTTTCATCTAAGGGTGGATATGCTAACTACTACACCACAAATTAGTGGTGAATTTTTGGCACAGATAAAACTATTTCTTGACAATCACATGGTGCCATCCACCTGCTCCCAAAAAATAATGAAAAGTGACTTTCACAACTTATATTATATATATATATATATATATAGTATATATATATGTGTGGTAACATTACATTATTACCTTCCATCTCAGTGTAATGCTCTGTTGTAATTATACAGTATAATGTACAGTATCACCTGAGAAAGAGGCACTGACCTCTTTTAATGGTAGCATAGTGGATAGGATATATGTCTATAAACCAACACCTCTGAGTTCAATTCCCACAGATGACCGACAATGCTTTCTTTCCTTAAGTTAAACATAATTTAAAAAAAAAAACCTCATCCATATTTGTTATTCCTCCATGACACTCCATTTTAGGTGTTCTGTGTCTCATTTGATTATGCTTTGTTTTCCAGTCAAGGCTTAGTCAATGGGGGGCACGGTGGCACAGTGGCGCAGTGGTAGTGCTGCTGCCTTGCAGTTAGGAGACCCGCATTCACTTCCCAGGTCCTCCCTGCGTGGAGTTTGCATGTTCTCCCCGTGTCTGCGTGGGTTTCCTCCCCAGTCCAAAGACATACAGGTTAGGTGGATTGGAAATTCTAAATTGGCCCTAGCATGTGCTTAGGGTGTTTGTGTCTGTCCTGTGGTGGGTTGGCACCCTGCCCAGGATTGGTTCCTGCCTTGTGCCCTGGGATTGGCTCCAGCAGACCCCGTGACCCTGTGTTTGGATTCAGCGGGTTGGAAAATGGATGGATGGCTTAGTCAATTCCACACACAAAATATGTTCTTCATTAAAGGCTTCACCAATCCACATTTATGCGTACACTTCTGATATTCACATTGAGAAGCCACAAGAACAAATCATCACCGACATCTCTCATAGTTCAAAAAGCACAGCAAAGTGCAATATATTCAGATTAACACTAATTCTAGTGTTAAACATCTGTGAAGTTAAGTGTCAAGCTGCTGGAATCCATGATGTATTACAGTACAACATGGTAAACATTACAGCTTTATTTAATTGTCATATATTAGAAGACAATATTTCAGCAGTTGATCAAGAAATAGTATTCTTATAACCTTCTTCCATCCTCCTCTGCATGATTTTGATTTCTTAAGTGATTACTTTCACAACTCCATGATCACAAACAGGCCAGTTTAAATAGCATAGTGGAAAGGGGGCACAGTTGTTAATTTGGGGGCCAGGGTTCACTTCTTGCATGCTACATGAATATTTGACAAACACAGTAGCTTTTCATTTTTCTTATTAAGATTGCAATAAAGTAAGATTTTTCTCCAAATTCAGAAGAGATCTTCTTCTTCATCTTTCAGCTGCTCCCATTAGGGTTTGCAACAGCGGATCATCCTTTTTCACATCTTCCTGTCTTCTGCATCTTGCTCTGTTACACCATCACCTGCATGTCCTCTCTCACCACATCCATAAATCTTCTCTTAGGCCTTCCTCTTTTCCTTTTGCCTGGCAGCTCTATCTTTAACATCCTTTTCCCAATATACCCAGCATCTATCCTCTGCACATGTCCAAATCAATGCAATATAGCCTCTCTGACTTTGTCTCCCAACCGTCCAACTTGAGCTGACCCTCTGATGTACTCATTTCTAATCCTGTCCATCCTTGTCACACCCAGTGCAAAGCTTAGCATCTTTAACTCTGCCACCTTCAGTTCTGTTTATTTCTTTCTGGTCAGTGCCACCGTCTCCAACCCATATAACATAGCTGGTCTCACTACCATCCTGTAGAGCTTCCCTTTCACTCTTGCTGATACCCGTATGTCACAAATTACTCCTGACACTCTTCTCTGCCCATTCCACCCTTCCTGTACTCTCTTCTTCAGCCCTCTTCCACAATGCACGTTACTCTGTATTGTTGATCCTAAGTATTTAAACTCATCCACCTTCGCCAATTCTACTTCCTGCATCCTAGCCATTCTTCTGACCTCCCTCTCATTCACACACATGTATTCTGTTTTGTTCCTGCTGACCTTCAATCCTTTCCTCTCTAGAGCATATCTACACCTCTCTAGGGTCTCTTCAGCCTGCTCCCTACTCTCGCTACAGATTACAATGTCATCAGCAAACATCATAGTCCACGGGGACTCCTGTCTAATCTTGTCTGTCAACCTTTCCATCACCATTGCAAATAAGAAAAGGCTCAGAGCTGATCCCTGATGTAATCCCACCTCCATGTTGAATGCATTCGTCACTCCTATTACAGACCTCACCACTGTTACACTTCCCTCATACATATCCTGTACAACTCTTACTTACTTCTCTGCCACTCCCGACTTCCTCATACAATACCACAACTCCTCTCGAGGCACTCTGTCATATGCTTTCTCCAGGTCCACAAAGATGCAATGCAACTCCTTCTGGGCTTCTCTATACTACTTCATCAACACCCTCAGAGCAAATATTGCATCAGTGGTGCTCTTTCCTGGCATGAAACCATACTGTTGCTCACTAATTATCACCTCCCTTATTAACCTAGCTTCCACTACTCTTTGCCATAATTTCATGCCGTGGCTCATCAACTTTATCCCTCTGTAGTTACTACAGCTCTGCACAACCCCCTTATTCTTAAAAATCGATACCAGTACACTTCTTATGCCACTATCCATACCTTATGAATGTAATCTTTAGGTAAGTCATTAATTTACAAGTGTTTCCTGAAATAAATCCTTAACCCTGCTTATCCAGAATAGAAATGCAGAGAAACTGGAGTCTATCCCAGAAAGTCTTGGGCACAAGAAACAATCCCTGGAAAGGGCACCAGCTACACACACATCAAGGGACAATTTAGCATCAACAATCCAAGTTACATGCTCATCTATGGACTTGAGAGGAAATCAGACCACCTGGAGAAAACCCACACAGGGAAAACATGTACACTGCATAAAGGGTACACCCATTACGTGAATCTCACCACTGAACTGATTCAAAAATCCCATTGTTATGCTCTTTCATTATCTCCATACTCCTTCACCCAGTCAGCAGTCACCAAGAGTTCCTTAAAGACACTTCTTGCACCCACAGAAGTTGGCAAACAGTGATCACCAGACTAAGCATATTAAATTAACGTCATTACATTTTCTCAAGCTTTGAAAAGCTATGATTTACAGTTGAAATGATATCATTTCCAGAATGAAATGCATGTGTATGATAACACCTAGAGTACAGTGTCTCTGAGCATTATTCTGCAGTGCTGCTCGATTAACATTCTTTTACAGTTCTTTCTGACTGCTTACACTTGATTTCTGAAAATACAGCTCATTTTATCCAAACTCTATACACAATACCCAGAAACACACAGTCCAAAACAAGTCAGACATCTCATGTAAATCACACACTTCATTCAAACCATACTGACTCTTCTAAAAATGGTATTTCTATATCAAAACTCTACATCAACACATGAATAGCTAATTCTAAACACCAACTACACACTAATAGGAAAATGACAAACAATGCAATTCATTTTGCTTTTCAGTGTGCAGTGAAATTGTTGGTATCCACATTTAACTCTGAGGTTTGCTGCTTATAGATTAAATGCAAACTGCCTCTCCCTCTTTCAGAGTCTTTTTGTACTTCTGAAAAAACACACATTCACTTATCTTTGTGTATTTTTTGTGAAATGTACTGTGGTATATCGGGTCCGCGGCTACAACAAAATATGGCCAGGTTTTAAATCTATAAAGCTGTGTCAGTCTGGGCGTGTGATTAAGGCGCTGCACCCACGGAGATGGGTGTATATATATATGGGCCGGCACAAGGGGAGAGAGAGAGATAAAAGATGTAAAAGAAAGAGAGGGAAAAGAATGGGGTGGATGATGGAGGTTAATAGATGGTGAAGGGCAGTCAGAGAGAGACGGTCGGACCACCTGTTTGGAGAAGGCAGCTCAAGCTGGGGCTCTGGAAGGGATGGATGATGGAGGTTAATAGATGGTGAAGGGCAGTCAGAGAGAGACGAGCAGGTCACCTGTTTAGAAAAGGCAGCTCGAGCTGGGGCTCTGGAAGGGAGCGCAGGCTGAGGCACTCTAGGGGCTGGTTCACCCCACTGACTAAGAGTGTACAGTGGGGCGAGCGAGATGTAAGACATCCCAGTGGATCCGAGGAGCGACTGCGTGAGCGTGAAGGAAGACGGGAGGAGTGCCGTCCTCAGACAGTCTGGTTGCGCAGTGTGGCGCCAGCTAAGATGGGGGTTGGTAGAAAAGAGTTCGTGCTGCAGAGGCTCCGCCAGCAACACCAGTGATGTGTGAGCCGGGGTGACAAAAGGTGGTGGGCTGTGATTGGGTGAAGAGAGAATGCATTTTAACCTCTATTTTAACAGATTTATTTATTCTGGATTTTATCTCCACATTTCACTGATTTTATGGATTTTTTTTTTGGAACATTGCACAATGGACATTTTTGGTTTTACTTTTGTTTTGGATTTTTTTTTTAATAAAAGCACCTGAGCATTTTACACCTGGCATCAATGAGATTTGTCCTCATTTGTCAGCTCATCTCGGTCATAACTATCGACGGTGTTGGTTCAACAGACTCCCATGTGGGAAGAGGGGCATCGTCACACATACCATATCTAAATCTACAGGTACTTTAAGTATTGCACTGCAGAGGCTACAGTTACTGTACCCATTTTCATTTCCAAATTATTACATTATGCCAGCCATGGTAAAATGCGACACATTGACCTACACATGTTGACCTGCTTCTGTCATGTTCAAGCCATGACATGGTCAGCTAGTGTTGCCTGCATCTCATTTGAGACCATTTGTCTCCTTCAATGAGACCTTCCTCTTACTCTGTGTCTCTGTCTTCTCCTCAGTTGCCTCCATGGTGCTACGATGGGTAGCAGGTAGGCACAGAAGCTTTATCACTTGCCTTTGTACTCAGTTCACTGCTCAGGCTGAATAATAATGTGGAAACTCATTGGTTGAACCCTGCCTTACAGGTATGTGAAATTCCTCCATTGTGTAGCTTTGCCCTATATATATAGGTCAAAATATTCATATGTATATATATATATATATATATATATATATATATATATATATA
>JANRMT010062791.1:81925491-81992057 GCA_026402145.1 Polypterus bichir lapradei | reverse complement strand
TATACTAATATAAGGCAAAGCCCTCACTCACTCACTCACTCACTCACTCACTCACTCACTCACTGACTGACTCATCACTAATTCTCCAACTTCCCGTGTAGGTAGAAGGCTGAAATTTGGCAGGCTTATTCCTTACAGCTCACTTACAAAAGTTAAGCAGGTTTCATTTCGAAATTCTACACGTAACGGTCATAACGGTCGATAACGGTCGACAACGTCCGCCATGTTGAACTTTCTTATTTATGGCACCATCTTCACGAAATTTGGTAGGCGGCTTCCCTGCGCTAACCAAAACCGATGTATGTACTTATTTTGATGGTATGATGCCATTGTCGGCCGCCATATTGAATTTTCCAAACATCACTAATTCTCCAACTTCCCGTGTAGGTAGAAAGCTGCAATTTGGCAGGCTCATTCCTTACACCTTACTTACAAAAGTTAAGCAGGTTTCATTTCGAAATTCTACACGTAACGGTCATAACGGTCAACAATGTCCGCCATGTTGAACTTTCTTATTCATAGCCCCAACTTCACGAAATTTGGTAGGCGGCTTCCCTGCGCTAACCGAAACCAATGTACATACTTATTTCGGTGGTATGACACCACTGTTAGCCGCCATATTGAACTTTCCAACGTCACTAATTCTCCAACTTCCCGTGTAGGTAGAAGGCTGAAATTTGGCAGGCTCATTCCTTACAGCTTACTTACAAAAGTTAAACAGGTTTCATTTCGAAATTCTACACGTAACGGTCATAACGGTCGATAACGGTCGACAACGTCCGCCATGTTGAATTTTCTTATTTATGGCCCCATCTTCATGAAATTTGGTAGGCGGATTCCCTGAGCTAACCGAAACCGATGTATGTACTTATTTCGATGGTATGACGCCACTGTCGGCCGCCATATTGAACTTTCCAATGTCACTAATTTTCACAATGTCCGCCATGTTGAACTTTCTTATTTATGGCCCCATCTTCACGAAATTTGGTAGGTGGCTTCCCTGCACTAACCAAAACCGATGTACGTACTTATTTCAGTGGTATGATGCCACTGTCGGCCACCATATTGAAGTTTCCAACGTCACTAATTCTCCAACTTCCCGTGTAGGTAGAAGGCTGAAATTTGGCAGGCTCATTCCTTACAGCTTACTTACAAAAGTTAAGCAGGTTTCATTTCAAAATTCTACGCGTAACGGTCAACAACGTCCACCATGTTGAACTTTCTTATTCATAGGTAGAAGGCTGAAATTTGGTACTTATTTCGGTGATATGATGCCACTGTCGGCTGCCATATTGAACTTTTCAACGGTCTTTGTTACTTATGGGCCCATCTTCAAGAAATTTGGTACGCGGGTTCCCAATGCTAACTGAATCCTACTTACGTACATATATACGTCCATAGCCTGCAGCTCGGTCACCGTGTGAGGCGGCGTTGGGTCCCCCATCCCAACGCCTCCCACGTTGTTGGCTGCCTGCCTATATAAGGCCGTCTGTCGCTCCAGTCTCTACATTCCCTTCCTTGCTTCGCCACGGTATTCACGTCTCCCTGCTGATAACTACAGCCTTTTTATTTAATCCACGGCTTCTCCGCTGTTTTATTGTTCATTTATTACGATTATAGTTATTGTATAGGTATTTTAGACTTACTTTACATTGTTCAGGTACCCATTTCCTTTATCATTCCAACCGTACCCCCATTAACATGTCTATCGAGGTAATCACCATCGATCAAAGAACTGTCACTTACCAAGTGGTTTCCATGCCCGGAGATGGCACCTGCCTTTCCATTCTCTTTGTTACATATTGCACAGCCATATCAGGCTCACTATTGATATGAGGAACATTGTGCCTTATGTATTGAATGACTGGGACAGGTTCAAGGTGTGGACTGATGACGGTACAGGAGATAATTATACTACACAGGAGCACTAGAAGAGTGAAATGCTTAAGTGTACCGAAATGGCCAAATATTTTACACCTTTGGACAACCGCCAATGCCTCTTAAACATCTTAGCTTCACAGGTGACGATTTCAGTAGTGGACACTTTGATGTTTAGAAATGTTTAAACTCTCAAAAGCTGGATGTGAAGTTATCAATGAAACTGGTTGTATACTTACAACGCTTGACAGATGCCGAATGTCTCTTCAACACAAGTCCTACAAATACTGTCGTAAACTGAAACAAACCATGAAACTCAAACCGATTATGACAGCAGCAATCCAAGCTGTGAGATTTGAAACAAGATTACTGTTCACATGGCCAACTGTACGTTGCATGCTCAAGAGTAAGCTCAGCGCACAGCTACAGCTTGGTCATATTGCAACTGGAGGGCCGAACTGACAACGTGGCATACAAAGAGATCTTTAACAAATAATTGGTATATTTTCCCTCAGTTTAAAAAGGTTTAATTTTCTTCTTAATAAAAATTTTAAGGCAGTACTTCACCGCTGCGAAGCGCGGGTATTTTGCTAGTATATATATATAACCATTCAAAAGTTTTACAACACCTCAGGTTTTCTTCACATTTAATCAGCTGAAATGCAATCAATGACCTAAAATGCTGAAAAGAGAAGCAGTTAACTGTCAGAGGTTTACATTTTAAATTTAGCTTTGCAAAGACTGAAAAATGAAAATATCAGACTATTACAAATGGGCCTTCTTCAGGGACCAACTAATAGGTTACCACCTAAAGATGTTCTGCAGCAATTAAAGTAAATTAAGCCTTTCAAATTGAAGCAAACAATTTGCACAGATGTTTCAACTTCCGTTGATTACTTCTAAAACTTCTGTCTCTCTTAAAGCAGAGATGGAACAGACTGCATTATTACACCTTCTGACGTACTGCTTGCACAATATTACATTGGCAGTAGACTGTAAAAAATATCAGTAAATTTAACAGTAAAAATACTATAAATAATGAAAGTAAAATACCTTTTCTGAAAAAAAGGAAAATTACGTTATGTTCTACTGAAAATTACCTGTATATCTTAAACAATACATTTAATTATTTTTTACAGCCAAGTTCTGTAAAATAGATATTTTTCTACCGTCAAAATATAATATATACCGTTTACTGATGCATTACAATTACACTGAAAAAATCTCTGTTAATTTTACAGTGTAAAATGATTAAATAGTGAAGGTAAACAACTGTAAAATGTAAAACGGTAAAGTGCTGCTTCAATAATACCGAAGTTACAATATTTGCATAGGGACATGCCCCCTTTTACCATATTGTTCCTAGTGAACCACATACCTTTGCACAGTAGGGAAAAAAACTTAAACAAAGTTAGCAGACTTATTTTTCCCTGCATGCTATAGGTTTTTTGAAGTTATGGAAGCTGATTTATGTTGAGTTGTATTCGATAAGCTGGCATACCTATAGGACACCATACACCACAAAAGCAAACTTTACTTCCCCACCAGACAATGTACCGTAATTTCCTTAAACACTGAATTGATTTCAATGTGTATAATTAAATGGTACATGTTTTCTATTGGTTGTTGTTACTTTGCTGATGCAAACTGCATACTGAGACTCGACCTTGACAATACTTTCTAATGGTTTATTGATTGGCATATTTATTATAGTGCATGGATTTATGGCTATGGTTAAAAATTCCCTTCTGATGGAATGTGTTGTAAAGAAAAAACAGTTATTAATTACAAAGTTATACCGTAGACCTAAAAATATTGTTATCTTATTTATTACGGTAAAATTCTGGCAACCCAGCTGCCAGTTTTTTATCGTAAAAATAACATTTTTATAGACCTAAAAATACTGTCACCTTTTTTACGGTAAAATTCTGGTAACCGAGCTGCCAGTACTTTACTGTAAATTTAACATTATTATTTTTACAGTGATATGCATACTCTGAAGGAACTATCTGTTATGTATAGTGCAACAGTGGTAGCTTTGTGTTCACATTATTGTACATAGTTGGCCATGTACATTTTTGGCCTGGAGGTCCGTTGCCACCTTTATGTATTTGGGTTTTTTTTTTCAGTCTAATGCTTCTTACTGTAAATATGACATCATTATCACATTAAATGGCACTGATAGAGAAGTGTGTAGAAAAGCTCTGCAGTGTTTGTTCTGTGAGGCTCTGTGCTATTTGTTGCTAATTTCCAAATGTAGGTGTTAGCTAATATAGCATTAAGAAAAGGTGATATGAGAGTTCATCAAACTTTGTACTTGGTGATTGAAATCTTTGCAATCAGAAAACATCATTGCACTAATGCAATATTATTTGAAAACGAATAGCATCAGATCGGGTGTAAATTTATGCTGGCGCTGTTAGTTAAGGTCAGATCCGGGGATGGAGGGGAGAGCGTGAACGTGACTGAGAGAATAAAACTGAACAAAACTAACTTTTACAAGTACCATAAATTTACACCAAATCTGACGCTGTTCATTTTCAAATAATATTGCATTAGTGCGATGATGTTTTCTGATTGGTACTATTCAGGTTATAAAATGATTTCTTCAAAATGTCACATATATTTGTCTCTTTCTTTTTTTCCCGGTGCTGCGTTGACATCATGAACCAGAAGGTGTGAGCTTATTCAGTGTGAGCAGGAGCATGCAGGTGGCCATTTGCTGTGTACTACAACAAGCTTGACTTGGTGGCAATCTATGCACATGTATTGTACAAGGCATGCACGGGAGCCACTGAGAAAAGAAGAGCATTCTTGGCTCACCTTGCAGAAGAACTTCGTTGTCGCTTCTTACAAGAAAAGGTGACAGAAGAAGAAAAAGAGGATGCAACACTGACAAGCTTCTGTTCCATGACTGCCTCTTACCCCCGGAAAGCAAACTCAGTCAGTGTCAGGCGCCCCTTCAGTGCAATAGGAACCACAGCATACAGAGAAGTGTGTGCATTGCAACAGGTACACATGTTGTAAATGTAGGAAGGACGGTCCTTGGGTGTGTGGGAACTGTTAACATTTGAAGTTGATGATTGTCTATAGCGTGAATCTGACCTCTCTGTACTATTATTTCCTCTGCATGTCCTGGAGTACAAAAGAAACAAACACCACCATGCAGTAAAATGTGGAGACTGGGCAAGATCGGAAAAAAAAAACATGCGGCCACTGATTATTGAGTGCAAGAAAGCATGCGAATGAATATGAATAATGTTGCATCCGTGCCACAATGTTTTCTGAAATGTACTATATAGGTCATAAAATGAATTATTCTAAATATCATATATACCCGTGTCTCTGTTTTTTTGTCAGAGCAGCTTTGACATCATGGACCATAAGGTGCATACTAATTTAGCGTGAGCAGGAACACTCAATAAAACTGAATAAAAAAATTAAAGTGACGGTGAGATACGAAGAAGGCAGATTCACCAATGTTTGTGTGTCATCTTTTATCCCTCCAGATCAGAGAATTTCCAGTTCCATTGTCTCAAAACACCACTCACATCTACAGTTAGATTCAAATAAAAAATAACAGCATGAGATCTGGGGTGGTGGTGGTGGGGGGTTGTATCATGATCGTGACTGAGAGAATAAAAGTAAAAAAAAAAAAAGAGAACTTTTACAAGTACTATGAATTTACACCGACTGTTACAGACGCAAATCAAATGTATGTGTTTATTGTATAATATTAACAATAAGAGCAGCTCACTACTCAAAATGGTCAGTTTGGGAGGTAGCCAGGATTGATCTGGCGACCTCTTTATTATATACATGGAAGCTGTCGTATTATATGTGTGCCTTTTGTGAAAGTGTATATTTGATATTTGGACACATTATACATTTCATGTTTACATTTTGTCATTTATTACTAAAATATGAAAAACATGTGTTTACATAGACATGAAACATATGTATTACAAATAACGATATATTATTTACCCTCTACAACTCCAGCACTTCACTCCAATATAAACACTGAGCACTGAGAACCTTCTTTGCAAATTAGCTGCGGCGGTGGGTTAGGGGATGGGATAGCAGGCTGCTTATGTTGATCGACACATTTACAAGACAAAAAATGCTCACGGAGAGGTGCAAAGGGATTTAAGGGTCTGCTGGGACTACGAGTTTTTTCGTAGGCTTTGGTAATTCTAATGTTAAGTCCTGTAAGTTGAGGAGTGGGGCCTCAATGGATTGGACTTGTTTTTCCAGCACTTATCACAGATACTCGATTGGATTGAGACCTGGGGTATTTAGAGGCCAAGTCAACAATGTGAACTCTTTGTCATTTGTGAAGAATTTTTTCCGTGTGGCAGAGTGTACTATCCTGATGAAAGAGGCCACAGTCATCAGGGAATACAGTTATAATGAAGGGCTGTGTGTGGTCTGCGACAATACTTAGGTAGGCAGTATGTGTCAAAGCATCATCTACCTAAATAGCAAGAACCAAGGTTTCTCAGCATAGCATTGTCCAGAACAACAAACTTAACTTTGTTAGCTAGTCTTCTACCCACTGTGCATCCTGCTGCCATCTCTTCCCTAGGTAAACAACAAAGTTGCACTTGCCATCCACATGATCTAAAAGAAAACATGATTCACCAGACCAAGCCACCTTCTTCCAGTGCACCGAGGTCCAGTTCTGATACTCACATGCCCATTGTAGTCATTTTCACTGGTAGATAGGGGCTAGTATTGGCATTCTGACTGGTCTGCAGCTACATAGCCCCCTACACAGTAAGCTCTGATACACTGTGTGTTCTGACACTTTTCACTTGCAGCCAGCATTAAGTTTTTCAGTAATTGGTGCACCAGTAGTTCTTCTGTGGGATCAGACCAGACAGGCTAGCTTTCTCACCCCATCCGCAACATTGAACCTTCGATGCCCATGATCCAATTAATGGTTCACTGGTTGTCCTTCCTTGGACCACTTTTGGTAGGTAGTAACCACTACATACAGGGAACAAATCAGGCCTGCCATTTTGGAGATGCTCTGACTCATTTATCTAGCCATCATAATCTGGCCCTTATCAACATCGGTCAGATCCTTACACTTGACCATTTTTCCTGCTAACAAACACATCACCTTTAAGAACTGACTGTTCTTTTGATGCCAAATATAACCTACCCGTGTCATTGTAATGAGATACACAATGTTAATCACTTCACCTGTCAGTGGTTTTAATGCTGTGACTCATCAGTGTATTGAGCTCTGGAAAAAAAAATCATTGAAGTAATGATACCTAGGCAACCAGGCAAACCTTAAAAATAAAATTATGAATACAATACTGAAGTGAATTCTGAATTGTTGTCGGAAAAAGAAAAAGGAAGAAATGTGATACTGAGGAACTAAATATTATCAGTTTTAGGATGTTTCTATTTTGTAAAGCCATACTCAGAGCCTGAGAGAATTATATTTTATATTCCGTGCACATCCTCTTGTATTTTCATCTCTCATTACTAACATGCTCATGAACAAACAGATATAATTATGTTTCAAATGTAAAAGGACTTTAAGACAAAAAATGTGAGACTGTTTTTTCATATCACCTACTGTACATAGAAATAGATTGTACTTTTTAGATGTCAACTTACATGGTGAATTACCAATAGGAATACATTTCTTACTTTCTTCATGAAAAAATGAAGGATGACATTTCTCTCTTGGCCAATGTTTGAATCTGTTTCATTGCACTGATGGATCAAATGTGCTTATATTTTGCAGTATACATTGTAAGACTTTAGAAGCTCATTTGGATTCATTCACTTTTCATTCACTTACTCTACATTTTTAACTCTCTAAGGATCACAGAGGCTCGATTCTACACCAACAAACCCTTTATTGTTATGTTCAATAGTTCTGATATTATGTTAGTCAGTCAGTCATTATCCATACCATACCATACCATACCATTTACCCAACCCACTAAATCCTAACACAGGGTCATGGGGGTCTGCTGGAGCCAATCCCAGTCAACACTCACACACACACACACCAAGCACACACTAGGAACAATTTAGGATTGCCAATGTACCTAACCTGCATGTCTTTGGACTGTGGGAGGAAACTGGAGCACCCGGAAGAAACCCCCGCAGACACGGGGAGAACATGCAAACTCAGTCATTATCCAACCTGCTATATGCTAACACAGGGTCACGAGGGTCTGCTGGAGCCAATCCCAGCCAATACAGGGTGAAAGGCAGGAACAAATCCCTGGGCAGGGCGCCAGCCCACCGCAGGGCATACGCACACACACAATTTAGGACAATTTAGGATCGCCAATGCACCTAACCTGCATGTCTTTGGACTGTGGGAGGAAACCAGAGCACCCGGAGGAAACCTAGGCAGACACGGGGAGAAAACTCCATGTATGGAGGACCCGGGAAGTGAACCCAGGTCTCCTTAATGCGAGGCAGCACGCTACCACTGTGCCACCGTGCTGCCCTTGGTATTATGTAAATGTTGTTATTGTTTATTACCATATTTTAATGTGTGTATGTTCCTAATGAATATATTTCTTTTGTTTTCAGGAGCGATCCCACCAGAGGTGTGGCCAGCATGATGTCACTGCTAAGGGACCTTCCTCAGCCTTTATATTCAGGTTGAGGAGATGGTTCTTCAGAGCGTCATTGATGGTTGTTGGTTGTGAATCTTCATCTTAAGTTTTTTTTTGATATTCTGGATTATTGTGTCATTTTAGCTTTGTCTTTGATTACTGATTCCTGAATTGAGGATTTGTACTTGTTAGCTTGGCATGGCAAATCCTTTTTGCTGATTTTTCCCTTCTTTACTATCCTGCACTTCTTTTTATTTATATAAATACATTCTTTATTTATAAAGATACTTCATTTGTGTTTTTCATTTTAAACTAGAGGGTTAAGTCCCATGTTGGGCCCATGAAGGCCTAGCAGCCTTCCTTTTTGATGCTAGGCTGCTTGTGGTGAGGCCTGTTCCTGAGGCAGACCAGTAAGCTGCCATTGATTAAGAACTGGTCAATCATGTTTGTGTCTCTCTCATTCAGCAAATTCCAACTTATGTCAAGATGGGCATCTCTTACAACAAAATTGTTCATGGTAAATAATACAGCTAGCCTGTCACTCATTCAGAGTAACATCACTAATTTCATCATGGCTTGATCACAGAGGATATTAATTATTTGTCTTTTGTATTCTTATTTCCCATAATGATGAAATTACTGTATGTCAAGGGATTTATTCCACTTTATTTTTCATCTGTTTACAAAATGCATCATTCTCTTCTTCTTTGGCATCCTTTTTCATTAAATAAAATTGGACCAGGGTTATATCTATCTGTGATCAATCTGTTTCCGTGATAAAAAGCACATCTCTTCTTCTTTTTCCTGTTCTTCTTCTTCGGATCATAGCATTGCCCTCAAGATGCTGGTAATTGTTTATTCACTCATACAGGACTGCTTTTCAAGTTTAACACTCACTCTTTGTGATCCAATCCAACTGCTCTCATTGACTATCAAGATATATATATATATATATATATATATATATATATAAAGATGTATTGCAGCAATTCTGCTGTAATGTGTGCCAGTTTCTCTGCTTCATATATGGTGCATCCATTCCAGAATTCAATTATCATTTTCTTTTGTCAGTGTTCAGTCTTTCTTAGTCGCAAGAGTTAGCTTAATCGTGATTTTTATTCTTTTATTCATTTGAGTCTCTGAGTGAGATTTAGAAACATCATCACATAAGACCATTGTAGACTTCTTCATTGCTGTTTCTGTCTTGATTGTTAGCCATAAGCCTAACCATCAAGCCTGGTGGACTGGTAGATTACTTTAAGTGGGGTCTGTACTTTTCACCTTTCCAGCTGGGGGCTCCACAAGCAACACAGAGCTCAAGCCAGAATAGATCTGGCAGTGACTGAAACACATAAGCTCCTCATTGATGACAAAGTACAGTTCCATTTTTGAGGCTAGTGATGTTCAGTATCAGGATTTGGATCACTTGGAGCTTTGCTGACATGAAGAGCACATTCTGCATTTCTGCCGTCATCCATCCTGGTGGATTACGTTGACAGTTTTGTGCTGTGTATGGCCTTTATGGAAAACCTGTTTAAAATACAGTGTTCATTCCTTAAACTTGATTTTTGTAGTTGCCACCAAGGGGTCAGGTAGTACTTTTTGCAATATATTTTCCCCTTAGAAGATTTTTCTTTTTACTTTTTTCTCAACAACCAAGATGCAAGGGCACATTATGAGTGAAAGGCATGTGCATCTTGGCAGCATGAATGGGTAAAGCTCAGCAGTAGGACAGTAAATAAATAATTAGCCAATTTAATGCTTGTTAATAATAAATAAGTGTGTGGGTTTCTCAGAAAGGAGATACTTAGTGATTTTGAAACTGTAGAGGGACATTTATTGCTTAGAGTAAAAAGGCTGAAAGTTAAAAAATCACCAGGACTGGATAACATTCATCCACAAGTGCTTAAGGAAGTTAGTGAGTACATACTGTATGCACAGATACAATACATAGTATATAAATCATTCATGTATAATTTTCAAAAATATCTACACACTGGGAAAATTCCAAAAGACTGAAAGCTACCAAAGATTATCCTATTGAATAAAAAGGGTGATTGGGCTGATCCAAGTAGTAGGCCAGTAAGCTTAACGCGCAAATCACAGGCAAATTAATGTAAACAATTATTAAGGAAAAGACTGATCACATGTCAAGAATAGGTGAACAAGCAAATGAGGTATCACATGAAAAATTGAGCATCAAACTAAAAGAGGTGGAAATTCAAGGGACAGTGTGTAGTTGGATACAAAATTAGCTCAAGCACAGGAAGCAAAGGGTTATGGTGAGGATCACTTTTCAGAATTTGGTGCTATTAAAAGTGCAGGTGTCCCTCTTGGATCAGTGCTGGGGACAGTGGCCACCCTTTACTAGACTGTATCAGACTTTTTTCTTAAAGTTCTCTTAGTTCAGTTGCATGTTCTATTTTAATGGAACTATGTGTTGCTGTGATAAACATTTTCATGGCACTCTCTCTCTGGCAAGAAGGCTTTTTCTATGAATTTTTTAATTACAGATATGTAATTTGCAACTAAAGAAAAAAGCCATCTGGGAATTATCATCTGGCAGTAAATGAAAATGGCATGAAACCTGGTTGCATAATTTTTTTGTGTTACTTATATTTGCTGTGATTGGTTTTGAAGTAAATGAACACATTTTAAGGGAAAGCTTAAAGCCAGCATCTTGGTCTGATTTGTAACTTGTGAGCTAAGAAGATTTCTTGTGTGATTGCAATAAATTAAGGGCACGAGAGGACGCTCTTTCTTTATAGAACTAACGAAACATGGAATAAATTACCAAATAGTGTAATAGACAGTAGGATTCAGGGACCTTCAGATCTTAACTTGATGTTATTTTGGAGAATTTAAGTGACCAGGATGGATGAGCTTGTTGAGCTGAATGGCCTGTTCTCATCGCAATTGTTCTTATTTTCTGAAAAAAAAACTAGCCAAGTCTGGTACCTTGTTTCTGAAAGCAGTTTTATGACTGTTGCTGATCATTGAGACATCATCATCAAATGGTGCCAGGTATAGCAGTCGCTTTGAAAGTGTTCCCATTTTTAAAGTTTGCATTGATGATGTTTTGATGGCATCTGTACCAGAATCAAATATACATACCTTTTCTGAGCAGGGTTGTTTAATGAACATGATAGTAAAACATATTCTTCGGAGTGACAATGTACTTTTCAAATCAAGGAGAGTGACTAAAATCTTTTAATAAAAGGTTTTCTTTTTTTAAGTTTTGTAGAATGCAACATTTGCATTTCCTGGCTCATTGTGTCAATTGGCAGTTGAAAAAATACAGTTTTGTTTCCACAGGATTGTAATTTGTACTTTATTCATCATGTAAAAAATGGATAAAGCTTAATTCCACAGTGAAAAAAGATTTTAAAAATCTCATACCTATTGAAGACCATATAACCAGAATATTGTGTTTCCATCATTTATTTTTTTTCTCACCCATCACATCACCCATTTTTCAATCCACTTAACAGTATAACATGAACCTTTATGTATTTTTTTTCCTTTTACAGATGCATGTTAACACAGCTATTCTTTAAGTCTAATTATACTCTCCATGTGTCATTGATATTCTAAAGTTTTTCTGATTTATTATATATTGTATTGCCGTCATTATACTCTGGGCTTTTTATGAATTTGGCAGGATCACTTATTGGATTCTGCAATGGGCTAGCACCCAGCACCGGAATTTGTTCCTGCCTTGTGCCCTGTGCTGGCTGGGATTGGCTCCAGCAGATCCCGTGACCCTGTGTTAGTATATAGCAGGTTGGACGATGACTGACTGACTTATTGGATTCTTTAGTATTCTCTGTACAATCTGAAATATGGAGGAAGCTTCTTTAACACATGAAGCATTTGCAGCTTCTGTATCCTGCTAGAAGCAAGTAGAACAACAGATGTCACCCACAGACACTTGTGCTATGCTCTTCATAAAATTAGGAAAAATGAATAATTAACAAATATAAAAGTGTTTCAGTCTAGCGTCCCTATTCCCATGTAGCTAAAAGCTACTTTTAATGTTCCGGAGATTTTTCAGATTACAATACCTGAAAACAAAAAAGTTAAATGGCATTTCTACACTAGGTTTCATTATAGGCACATCAAAAACAATGTAAAAAGATAAAAATGGGCATAGCTTTCATTAAATTTTAATTTCATCCATGCAAACTGTAAGGAGTGACCTTTAAGTGTTACTTGAACAAAAAAAGTCATAGTTTATAACTAGAATAACTGAATTTATTTGCTTTTAATAGAAGGTTTTCAAAGACAGAATGCAGCTGAACAAGTCATTTTAAACTGTTACAGGGAGGACAGCAGAAGGCTTGTGTGGTATGTTAATAGTCATTGAGCTCAATAAAATTTCAGGAATTAAAAAAAAAGGCTTCCAATGAAAACTTGGAACTACTAAGCCACCACATTCCTCTGTTTTAGAGTGAGTTTTAAAGCAAGATTAAGGCTGACAATCTGCATTTTATCATGTGCATTTAATATTGAGGTGCAGAATTTAGTTCAGCTAATTGCCAGATTCTAAATTAATCAGAAAGCACTGTGTCAGCATGTTTTAAAGTTTGGCTTACTCCCTAGTGAAAAATGATCGAGCACTTCCTTGCTCTGACTAACCCTAAAACAGTCACACTTCTGATTGCTGATGTCTAGTTAAAGCAACAAACATTTAGTAACTTCAAAGTAAATAATCTCCAGTTCTCAAATATAATTTATATAAGGAGGACTAATTGATTAAGTAACCATTTGATTATTCACATGAAATAATGGAATGTTCCATTTGTGTGTGTGTGTGTGTGTGTTTAAATTTTAGTTACAGCAAAACATGTTTTTTTGTAGGATGTGAATTGTTTAGCTATCACTCCATTAATCTTCTGAACCCACAAAGCCACTGCCTATTCTGGTAGAATCAGTCATAAAACCAGATGGGGCCTTAAGCCATTGAAGGGGACAATCACTCATAAATGGCTAATTTAGAGTCTATATGTGACCTAACACATATATATTTAGAATCTGGTCAGAAAATAAGAGTACCCAGTGAAAAAGAAAACTAGACACAAGAAAACAATATGAACTCAGACAGTGGGCAGGATGGGATTTGCTGAAGAGCAACTGTAGCACTCAGAGAAGTGCTAGTAAACCATGGCAATACACTGGTGTATATACTAAGACAGTGGTTCTCAACCTGTGGGTCGGGCCCCCCTAAGGGGGCGTGAAGTAACAAAAAGCGGGGTGCGAAGATATGAAAAAAAGAAAACAAGAATCAAAAATATGAAAAAAACATCTGTTGAAACCAAAACAAATTAACTTAAACTACATTCTGATACTAGAACAATAAATATAGAGTTAGATAAATGTCGATAAAAGTTAAGTAGGTATAATAAAATATGCATCTACATTTCAAAAAAATGTTAGGGGGGGCGCGATTAAAACTGTTATGAAAACTCGGGTCGCAAATACGTAAAGGTTGAGAAATGCTGTACTAAGAAAAAATTATATTCAAGGCTAAAATACACTTTATAACGATATTTATGATGCTGCATTGCACATGTCTTTCAGTGTGCTAAGTGTTGTTATATTTTTATGGACTGAGAGAGAATGGATTTTAAAATCATTGTACCTAACTTTCCAGATCTCATTAAAATTAAAAGTTGTTTGTTAGAAAGTATGCCAGTGGCTTTTTAAAATAAAAGAAATGGTAACATTTTAGTTTAGGTACTGCAAAAATGCATCTATTACTCATTTACTATTCTGTAACAATACCTTAACAAAGGCTTCTTTGGGTCTTCGTAACACTCAAGAAGCATCAGTAATGTGTTTTTTCATCTCTGCACAATATCCTACTAACAACACTTCACTTTGGAGTGGTCTGAGGTGGCTTAACTGGTATACTGATCTTTTGATATAACATATTTAGTATAAAACCTTGAATCCTTCATATTATCAAACAGTTTAACTATCATATCAATACTCTACACAACACAGAGATGTAATCTATCTACTGATATTTTGTAATTGTTATGAAGACAAAAAGAAGCTTGCATTAACATCTTGTGACATAAGAGTAAATGAGTAATAGATGCATTTTTGCAATACCTAAGTGTCACCAAATTATTTTAGTGTGTTTCTCAGGAGCCAATTTACCACAACTTCTGATTGAAATGTTAAGTTTATTCTACACAGAGATATGCGCATATGGAAAGTAAAGGTGGCTTTTGGAAAGCTTTGCCTGGTAAAAACTCCTGTAAAAGTAAACTGAGTGCCCAGTTGTTCTATATGATTTTGTGCAGCATGTACTGTATCTGTAAATCAAAAGTCCATACAGAGTCAGTTCCCTATTTAACTCAGAGCAGCAACAATTTATCAGTTCACTGATTTAACAAACTGTCAAAAGCGCAACACATGGACTTTGTGAATTCCTCCTATAGGTCTCTTGGTTGTTGTAAACTAGTTGGTTGGTTAGTGGATCCCTGGGAGACCACAATGAAATCTAAACTAATTCTGAAAATATTACATTCTTTCAGACCTGAAAGCTGCTATTTATAAAATAGCAATCACAAGTGTGCTTAGCAAATCCGTGATTCATGGGAAGAGTAGCAAGCACTTGCTGAAGTAAAGGTTTACATCAAATTGCAGCAACTTTGGCTGAATCCGGAAATAAATCTTTTTGAGATGCACATTAACTGTCAATTTTCAGGCAAGTTGTAACGCTGCAAGTTATCCTGAGAATAGCACTCCTGCTATGAAGGATGGTTTGGGAATGATCTTCTACATCCAGGCTTGAAACATGGCCAAAATAAAAAGCAGTATAGATGAAACAAAGTGTATAGAAAACCCTGGAGAGCATCTATTGCAGAGGATTAATCTTGCAGCTGGATAATGACCTAGAAATACCACCAAAGCAAACTTGAAGCAGCTTACAAAAGACAAAATCAAGGTTCTGGAGATCATGTATTCATTTAAATTGTACAAAACATTTTCTACTTAAATTACACAATTAATATTTGGAGACACTAAAAGTCTGTGGACATTACACACACAGAGTACATACCACCAGTCTGTTCTCTTTCTTTCTTAGGGCTTTGCTAGGCACTGCCTCAGATATACAGTACAGTATATCAGCCTTTCCTGTGTTCCATTGCCCTGATGTCCGGGCCTTCCATTACAGAACTCTTCAATCTGAATAGGCTGACCCTTATATAATTTCTTTTAGACTAAATCAATTGATCACTATGTAATACATGACTATCATGAAAGTCGTTATTTGAAAAAGTGTAAACCACATCTCAAACAGAACCCAGAGCTGAAATCAATCAAGAACAAGTTTATCTTAATTGAATTTGTTAATGCATAATACTGTTCATAATGCATACGTATATATTGGAGTATAATATTGCATTTACATTAATAAATGCACAAATCAAGGTAAATAAATTGATAGAGATTAGCATGTCTTTTTCCACAATGTAAGTAAAGAAATAATATTTCTTTATTTTTGTTTTTCTGTCTAATTTTCTTTCTCTTTAGTCATTCTGGTGCGTGTTTCAAACTATAGTATGTGTGTGCATCTGCAATAACTATCTGTCTATCAATTTAAAGAGCTTCTGTAAAGAAACAATTTCACCCTGGGGACAAATAAAGATCTATTTGTCTGTCTATCTATTAGATATTTCAGTCAGTTTATGATTAGGGAAGTTCAAAGTGAAGGAAAGAAAAAGAAAGAAAAATCCAGTTAACAGCATTTAATTAATTTAATTACAAATAGCCTTCTTGGGGAGTCTATGGAACATTAAAATCAAAATTCTACTGATCCAGGCTAGCATCTGCATATTGTGATTTTGTCATGACTGTTTTTCTTTGTTACGTCTATTTAGTTCAATTTATCAAAACCTATCAAAAACATTAACTTTTACAATTTTAAGTTAGTCTTCTGTTAATGTTTTGATAAATTCTGTCATTTGTTATTTTTGTATAATGTGTTTCGGTTTTCAAATTATGTTACTGTACTTCATGTTAATTACATTTATGATCTTTGTCTCTTATACATCAAGCCTACGGGGTCTTTATATCAGGTCTGTAATGTCCCTACTGCTTTTGTTACTCAGCACATTTTGGAACCCTTGTTTTTGTAAAATCTCTGTTTTTTTTATTCTTTGGTTTTTAAATGTTAATCTTGTCTTTAGATATTGATGTTTGGGTCAAGGGCTTGGCAGTATTTGCCAGCAAATTGGCTCATGTTATGATCTGAAGTCATAGACATGGTGGATGGTATGTGTGAGACCTCTAGAAGACACAAAAGCAGGCCAGAACCTTCTTAGCCTGCTCAGAAGGGTCTCAAAATGAGGAACCGAGCTTTAAAAACTTAAAAAAGTGTAATAAAAAACTTATTAAAAGTAAAAAATTATATTAAAAGTATCTTACGAGAGAGAGAGAGAGACCAATATGCTCTACAGTAGCTTATAGAGACAATACTCTCCAAAATTGTTTATAAATTGTAATGTTTATTTAATGAAATAGAAATAAATATCAAAAGACTCAAAAAGAGCAGAAAGGAGTTCCCAAAAGAAATCCCAAGCAAACAAGTCCCAGTACATGATCCAATAACAGAGATCTGATAAACCAATCAAAAATCAATATTTATCACTTCACTAAGAACTTGTTATGTTTAAGCCACGGGCCTCCCAAACTTCTATTTAATTAAATCCCTTGTTCATGTATTTTTTTGTTCCTGTTTTATCCTGTCATGCATGTGTGAGTAGGAGGACATTGCATGGACCAAGCGAAGGTAATTCCACAGCAGGCCAGGGGGTGGTAGGGTGCACTAAAAGTTCTCCCATTATCTCTACAGACCAGCTGTGGGAAAACCTGTCTTGATGATGTCACTTCCTGTTCCGGTGCCCAGGATGACGTGAGAAGAAGGTCACTTCCGGTCTCCCTACGTCATTTCTGCTTTGATCATTTAAAACCGCCATCTTGCCAAACCTTCAGCAGTTCATGTCTAGACTCCAACCAAGACACTTGTCTAAAAAAATCAACCAATTGCAGCCAGGGATAATATACGGGTGGCTGCCCCAAACCTTTTTAAGTGTGTCGAGTCAGACCTTTTCACATCCTGTAAATGTTATTATACTATTTATGTTGATTATTTTTATATTTATGTATTATGTATCATCTAGTTCACAGGTCACTAATAGGCGGACCGTGGTCCGGGTCTGGACCCAGACATATCATTGAGTTTTATTTAGTTTTGGCGGAGATTACATTTTTACTGGTGACTCTTTTCTGCCAGTGTTTCTACACCGCTACTCAATGAAAGGGATATCCTACGTGTCTCTGATTGGCCAGTACTTGTTGCCTTTGTGGGTTCGAGTTGGTTGGGTTTAAGCATGAAGACTGATATTGGTCAAAGTGAAGGCAAGAATGTCAGCCAATCACAGGCAGAGCAGGCCGGGCCTTCACTGAATAGAGGAGTGGAAAACCTGCATTCTGAGTGAAAACAGCTGGCATTCCTGTGGCAGCGGCATTGACATGGAGAGAAAAATATACAGGAGTGAGAAGACAAGAGACAGAAAAGTGACAAAATTGTCAACGTGCCATGGCTTTTGCTAAATGGCGGAAGCTTGACACTAAAAAATTGGCCTTTAATCCGGAATGGACTGAGGCGTTTATGTTCATACTTCCCGTAGGAAGCTTGAAACTGCCGTGTCTCATCTGCTCTGAGACGGTGGCAGTGGTTAAAAGCGATAATGTGAAATGCCACTTTGAAACTAAGCACAAAATTACATTTGAGAAAAGTTACCCACTAAATTCGCCAGTTAGGCTACAGAAAATAAGCGATCTTAAAGCCAACTAACAATCAGTCAATGAGGATTTTAACACATTCATTTAATGGCCAACAACTCGCTAATGAGTCTTCTCTCAGAGATGCGTGGATTTTGGGACATCACAAAAAAACATTCAGTGATGACAATCTTCACACATGCATGAGGATGGCACTGAGACCATTCCAGCCCAGATTTAAAATCCTGGCTGACCAAGCAAAAGCTCATTTCTCTCACTGAACAAGAGAAAGTAGGCAGTGGGATATGAGGGAAAGAAGGAGGGAAAGATAGGTCCAGTTATTTAAAGATGTTCAGATTTACTGTGAAATTGGTTATGCCTGTTCAGTTGTGGACATATTAAAAACTAATCAAGTTTCTAATTAAGTATTTTTAATTCAGCAATTTCTAAAATTCAGCCCTCTGTTTTCACTGTTGTAATATTTGTTATTTGCTTGCTTTGATATCTATTTTGACCTTGACTTTCATTAAATATAAAATCATTTTGCAGTAAGGCACTAACAATTTCATTCATGATGCATAATTACTTGATCTTAATACTGTTTTCTTTAACTCCTCTGGGTAGATTGCAGAGATGTTTCTCTTATGATGAAATTTTAAAAGACATCATATATAATTCAGCCATTAGTTTTGAAGCTTTCTACTGTATATACCATTTCCAACATCCTGTCATTTTGCAGATGAGGCAGTACTTAGAATACTGCAGAGCTTTGATATAAGATGTACAGAGGCAGCGTCTTTCAAGTCGAAATCCTTTTACTCTGTGACTCCTGGAGGCATATTGAGAAGATGAGCAAAACACAAAATAAACGCAGTGTAAAAAAGGCTGTCAAAGTTGTTCATTAAAAGCAAAACATAAGAATTATCTAAATAAAAATCATGAAGAAACAAGTTGTGATGTTTATCTTAAGAAGATTAACGTGTTGCTTCTGACCTTTTCCTTTTTCTGATAATGTGCATTGCAAAGGCTATGAAGTACTGCATTACTAATTTCTACTGGCATCTTTTTTTGCCCTGTCAAATACCCCAAAGGAGAATTTTGTCATGGCATTTTGTTACAGTTTGAATTGTAGCAGACATTTTTCTTTTTCTAATTATTCTCACTTTGTATTTAGGGTCTTAGTTGTATATTGATAATTGCAATTTTACAGTACAGAGCTGGCATGATTTTCTGATGAGATATGACAGAAAATTATATGATAGATAACTTTCATCAGCTTTTGTGAGTTTATAGATTTTATAAGGTCATTACTGCCTCAGGTAGTGTTCAGTAAAATTCTTATTTGCATGTGCTAATTGACCTTTTATGAAAATATACGCTAAGAAATAGTTCACTATACACATAATTCACTATGCAGTAAGCCAGTGGTTCTCAAACTGTGGGGCGGGCCCCACTAGGGTGCTTGAAGTAACAAAAAGTGGGGTGCGAAGATGTGAAAAAATCGAAAATATGAAAAATAAATCTATTGAAACCAAAACAAATTAAGTTAAACTATATTCTGATACTAGAAAAATATAGAGTTAGATAAATGTCCATAAAAGTTAATTAAGTAGGTATAATAAAATATGCATCTATGACATATCATTAATTAAAAAAGAACAAATTGGTATTAGTGGGCTCCTTTCAAAAAAACGTTAGGGGGGTGCAATTAAAACTGTTATGAAAACTCGGATCGCAAATATGTAAAGGTTGAGAAACACTGCAGTAAGCAATGATGGGAAACCTACAAATAAAATTTTGACTCTAAATAGGATTTATTTTATTTGAAAATGAGGTATAATAAATCATTATTAGTTAATACCTTTCTTTCTTGTGCAAAAGCACGGCAAATTTTACTCTGTTTCACAGCATGGAAAGTTTGGGGAGGGGGTCTTACCTGCAAGCACTTTGGTCTTGGGCTGTGGTCACCGGTGTGAATGTATAGGCAGGCAATGCATGGGGCTGAAGAGAGCATATGGAACCTCTTGAAATGAATTGTGAAAGATCAGGGGGCTTCATGGAGAATGTTTCTAAAAAAATGCAAAAAATCTAATTTGTGAAATGAATTATAGGGGCATTTTCATGAAACTGCAAAATTAAACTGTGCTGATGGATTCATTACCAAAGGACACTCTTGCTTACTTATTTATACACACTTATACTGTCGTGGCGAAAAATTCGCAACCAGAAGGCTTTTTACCTGAAAATGAAGGCTATTAGGACTCGAGATAGACAGACAGAGTTTTAAAGCTTTATTGCAATAAAACAACACAAATAACAACATGAACTCAACCCAATACAGCCAAATTGAGCTGAGCCCCGAATGGTTCAGCAATCGAATTTTATATAACAATTTCTTATCACTTTGATCTTGTTCAATTAGCTCATTCTGCACCTGTCTATACTGTCTATTGTTCACTCTAGTTTCTGTTTTGCTTATTTTTGATTGGTTCTTCGAATGGGCAGATGTTCCTTATTCCATATTTGGTCTTTCATGGTGTCACTTCCTACTCTAGCCTTTCAACCTATGCTATAATGGTGGCTTAAAGCTAAGCTTTAATTAAAAAAGAAATATGTTATATGCTTTCATTAAATCATTTGCTTGGCATGCTTGACTTGCCTTAATTTCTACGCTAAAGTTAATTTCTAATATATTCTTCAATATTTATTGCTAATGCCTGAATATATTAGTGTTTCTTTCATGCATAACATCAGTGTGACCTTGCTTACAGCAAAAGCCTTTTGTTGCCTTTCTGCTGATTCATCAATCCAGCTGGTTTCTTTACATGCCTACCAGAGCCATCTTCTATCTGTGGTATTGTTCCTTTAGCTTCTCAGCCTTCAACACAGGTGTTCTCAATCTCCTTATCCTGTTCTAAGCTGGTTTCTACGTGTCATTTTTGTTCTTTTCCCATACTAGCAATCCTGCTTCAAGCTTGAAAAATTAATGCAAAATGACTGATTTTTTAGTTAACTATTTCCTTGACCTATCTTATTTTCTTAACATTTTAATTTATGCTTAATCTGATGTTTTAGAAGCTTTTAATTACTTTGTATGGCTCTTTATGTTAATTTTGCTATTTTATGCTAATATAAAATTTTTCCCTTCTACAATACCAGGACAATGTAGAGTTGCTAATCAATGTTTAGAGACCTACACAGAGCCATGCAATTTTTCCAATAATGTATACAGTATTTGGATGAACAGCTAAGTTAAATAACTTGAGCAAAGCACACTGACACAGTGTTGGGAATTTACTGTTCACAATAGACACAAAAGGGAGGACAGTTCACTTTGTGATGGAATGCCAGATTTCTTTATAGCCATGTCCTGTTCCAGTGCCCTTTGTTCATCCTGTGCACTTACTATATGAACACCAGAGCTACCACCTCTGGGACAATTTGTTCTGTTTATCTGAGAGAACTCTAAAAGATAAATTAAGCATTATAAACGTGTGCTGAGCTTTACAGGTCAGCCAGATTAAATATTGACATTTTATTCCGAATTAAACATTTTAAATTCATTCTCATAAATAATAAAAGCCTTACTAGACATGCAACCTGTGTAGGCAGGACATACAATATTAATCACAATTATTGCCAAATGTACTACTTGTTCATTCTTGTTATGCTGTTCTTCCTTTATTTCAGAATGAAAATATGTTTTTAATTTATTTTCAGGTGCAGAATAAATAATCAGAGACAGTAGAGCATTAGAAGTGCAATTTCAACTTTAATAATTATAAATGACTTATAATCATGCTCACGCTTACTGTATCATACCATTTCATTTCACAAGGGAGAGAATAGTTCATGCAGATTCATGCCTTGTTCCATAATGATTATCTCAACCTAATGAATGGAGTCTCATATTCCTGCTGGGCTTTCCTCCAGGAAGATCATGAAATAATGGTAATGTACAGTTCTTTGCCCTGGTTCTATAAACAGACTGCTTTTCCTTTAGTATCACAGGCAATACAGATGGTTGCTGTTCATTCTCTAAGTCTGACTTCATGTAATTCTTTTGACCTCATGAGTCAGAGCTGATGGCAGGTTCTGAATGATGACTGTTATGTAACCTTAACCACAAACTAATTAAATTTACAAAATATGCTGAGCTTGGCAGTTTCACTATCTATTGTGTTGCTCTGTCAACCTATATTTAGATGTAACCTTTTACTGATTTAAACAGTGGTGTCAAATCTCTAAAAAGAAGATGAAAGCTATAAATTTATGACAACAAATACCTTGCTTTTTTTCAGATTCATAGAAACATATTATTTATTGTACAACGTTAACACAAATCATTAAATTATTTGCTTACTCAGTTACAGAAAAAGTGTCACAGCAGCCGAGTGGTCATTTTTGCCTCATACATTCTGCACTCTGTGTTTGAATCCTGTGGCTTTTTATTGTCTATGCGGAGTCTGAACCTTTCCTCTTCATTAGTGCAGGCTTTCCTCAGTGTATTCCACTTTTCCTTCCACATACTAAAGACATGTGTGTTGGTTTAACTAAGGGCTCTTAAGTGGTCCTTCTATGAGTGGTCCCCTATAGTGGACTGTTGCTCCATACCAAGTTGTTTCCAGTACTGCAGATATAGATTCCATCCCTCCACCATCCTAAATTGAGTGAAACTGGTTCAAGAATAAATTGTTAAAACTTTGTTTAATCCTGGGTGGGGGAGCAATTATGCTACCTTCACATATGATGGCAGCAAACCAGAAATGCAATGTTTTCAATAAAACAGCAACAAAAAGTTCTCCCTCCATCAACTGCACACCAAATCCACCATGGAATCTTTCAACTTTGTTCATCATTCTGCAGTAGAGAGACAAACTGAATGTTTGCATTTTTTTTAACATGGTGCGGCTTGTATGACTACGTGTTTCAGTATAAGCACAACTTAAAAGACTTTAGAGACTAACCAAAAGGAATAAGGTATGGAGAAGGATTCATGCAGAACTTACAATATACCAGACAAGAGGTTTTTGCTTGTAGTATAGCCAATATCGTCAATGCTTGGAGCCAGCAACTTGCCAAAGCTAGCACACTTGTGACAGCTAATAAGTGTAATTCTGTAAATAAATTAGAATACCATCAAGGGTTGGGGACCAGCCAAGTAACTAAATAATCATCAAAAAGTAATCTGAAAATTAGGACATTTCAGCTTCAGCTTTTGTAAGCTTCCTTTATTCAAAGGCGTATTGTAAAGTTCTGCTTTTTACATGATTGTGGTCTAGAATGGGTGGCAATTTCAGGCACTTATACCTCAGAAGGACTGGGTCCTCCAAAAGCGTACTGTACATGATGTGACAGCCTGTCTTGGGACTCCTTTGTTCAGCAGGGAAGAGAGAGGAGGTGGTTAACGATTGCTGCAGTTGGTATTCTTACCATGCTTGAGCCATTGAAATGCTTCTTAAATGCTCATGTGTGGCACTACTTGCCTTTTAATGGACTTCAGGTTAATGAACACAAATGCAGCAAGTGTTTTTCTTCTTTTCTCACAGACGATTTTACAATTACTTTCAAAAATCTCTCCAATCACCATAACAATGTTTACACTGTATATACCATCCTGTTATGTAGTGCCATGTTTTTTAATGTCAGCACATAAAACCTCCATTTGTGCTGCTGCCACACTGTTATAGCACATTAGCTTTCTTTGTAGAGTTTGCACTTTTTCCACATGGCAGTGTTTCTGAGCAATTACTTTTCCCTGTACACCCTGAGCACATGCGTGGAAGGTAGATCGGCAAAAGAATGAGTTAAATTCAGTTCAGTTCAGTTTTTTTTTGTCTAGAATTCTCCACTGAGTGCAGGCTTGGAGTGCTACAGTATATTAATCTCAGAGGTAAAATGCAATTACTGACTTTACAAATTATTAATTCCATAATGAATACACAATAAGACATATATTTGTTTAAGCAGAAAGGAAAAACAACACAATTCCAAACTGACTAATATTAATAGAAGTTAACAATATTTTTCCATTAACATTATTGTTAAACTATATGCTTTCATTAAATCATTTGCTTGGCATGCTTGACTTGCCTTAATTTCTACGCTAAAGGAAAAACAACACAATTCCAAACTGACTAATATTAATAGAAGTTAACAATATTTTTCCATTAACATTATTGTTAAACTATGGCCAGTTGACTTTGGAGGGGAGGAAAATAAAAACTCCAATCACAACCTCCCTAGAAAAAAATAAACCTCTCGGGGACAAAGATAACGTCAGAAAGAGTCTCAAGGTTAAGTATTAATAAGGGTGATTATGTGACTGTGATGGAATTGCATCACATCCCATCCTGGCTGAGGTCCCATCTTGGCTTCAACCGTACTTTCAATGGAAAAAGGGTATTCATAGATAGATAGATAGATAGATACTTTATTAATCCCAAGGGGAAATTCACCCCCAGTGCTTTGGGCAGTGCTTTGGTTTTATAACTTTCAATGGCCTTTTTCTTCTTTCCTTCACTGTAATATTCATTGATTAATTTGAAGTTTTTTGAATTATCAAATCATACAATGTTTTCAAATGTTTTGTATGTGTAACCTAATGAATAAGGTGTGGGTTTCTCCATTTTTAGAAATATTGTATGCATTGCAGCATTAGGATTTTAAAGTCAGTATACATAACAGCAACATTCAAATAAATAATAAATAAAACTAATTAGCTCTGTGATGGACTGGTGACACTTTCATGGTTGGTTCACAACTTATGTCCAATTCTTCCAAGTAGGTTTTGTCTCCCTGTGACACAGAATTCGGAATAAGCAGGGTCAGAAAATTGATGGATAGAAAGCATAAATTAAATATAAGTTCAATAAATTAGACAACAGTTATATTGAATAAAGTAAGATTCAATGTGGAAGGAGCACACAATACATACTCCTATGTACAAATTAAAATTAAATTAAAATATTCCTCCCTAACAGAATATATTTAGCAATAGAAAAAATTGTTCAATTACTTCAACTTTGTTAGTTACATACACACAAAAAAAAACATTATTTCAATTAAAAAAACAATTTATCTTTTTTAAGGTAACTGTTGAAAGGGTGGAAAATGCCATCCTGTGTATCTTAAAGAGGGTTTTTGTTCCTGCTGAAATTGGTCACCTGGAAAAAAATCTAGGTTGTACATCTAAAACTGAAGCCAGGAGATGCTGGCCACAACTACAATTTAACATAACATTATCAAAACTTCCTAATATAGTTTATCATTGTGAGGGGCTTGAGCTGAATAAACCAAACCTGGACAATAAGTTCTAGAGGAAAACACACACTAAAATGGGGAAAAAATGCTAACTCCATACTGACAGTAGCCAGAGTTGATATTCAATTGATGGAAGATATTATCATCATCATCATCATCAGGAAAAGATCCCCATATACCAGGAATGTGAAAGATTTTGGTGTCTGTGGCTGAAATCATGGTTGAAGTCTCAGCTTTCTCCAGGTGGCTTTTTGGGGACAAAAGGTCCAAAAGTTGATGATTTCCAAAAAAACAGCACCTTGCTGTGGTCCGCCCAAGGAGGTTTTACATCTAAGACTTGCTTCACCTGCTTTTTTAATTCCGCTTGTCCTCTTTGTATTTGCTGGCACAGTGGATTGTAAGGAAATACAAAGAGGTTATAAAAATGGTCCAGAAGTCATGTGCTTTTCAAGCAAATGAAACAAAATTTGTTTTCTCAAATACCAAGATATTGTTGTCAAAAACACAATCTAGAGGGCTACACTGTAAGTGAAGTCAAAGTAGAAACTGGCAGGATTTGTTACCCAAACTACAAGAATATCATTACAACCAAAACACTAAGGCAATGCATTGAATGAAGAAGTGGGAAACTATTAATCACCAACCAGAATACCTAGCTCTATGAACTTAAACAACGCAGTTCAAGAATTAAATCTGTAATCTTGGAAAAACTATTTAACTATTGCAGTTTAATAGAGAAGCATTTGTGAGGTGACATGTAGTGCCTCTTGAGAGGTATTCCTTGGCAATGGTGCAGTATATTGCAGCAACTTTACCAACAAAACAACAACATTTATTTATATAGCACATTTTAATACAAATCATGTATCTCAAAGTGCTTTAAAAGGTGAAGAAAAGAATACAAAAATAAAATTAGACAATACTAATTAACAAAGAATAAAGTAAGGTTCAATGGCCACTCCAGAGGGATGGAGAAAAAAACAAAATCTGCAGGGGTGCCAAGGCCACGAGACCACCCAGCCCCCACTGGGCATTCTAGCTAACATCAATGATCTCAACCAGTCCTCACGGTTTTCAGGCTTTACGTGAAAGAATTAGACGATGATGATGGTCATGTGGACATCTGGCCTTCAATCCATCAATGTGGGAACTGCATGGTGCGTTGATCAGGTGGATGGTGGCACAGATCGCCACCACAGAAAACTGGAAAAAGAACAGCAGAGAAAGTATGGGTTAGTACAGGTTGCAGAGCCATGAAAAACATAATTAAATGCATATACAGAATATCAGGGTTACACTAAAATTAAGCTATGAGTAAGCCATGTTAAAATAATGGGTTTTTAGCAGTTTTTTAAAGTGCTCCACCATATTAGGTGGCAAGCTATTCCAGATTTTAGGAGCATAACAGCAGAAGGCTGCCTTACTACTTCTTTTAAGTTAAGAATCATTTGACGATCTAAGGTTACGATTTGGAATGTAAGGTGAAAGGCATTCCAAAATATAGGATGGAGTGAGATTATTTAAGACTTTGTAAACCATAAGCAGTATTTTAAAGTCAATCCTAAATGACATGGGTAACCAATGTAGTGACATCAAAACTGGAGAGATGTGCTTGGATTTTCTTTTCCTAGTTAAGATTCTGGCAGCTGCATTCTGCACTAGTTACAACTGATTGATGTCTGTTTTGGGTAGTCCTGAGAGGAGTGTGTTACAGTAATCTAGTCGACTAAAAACAAAAGTGTGACCTAGTTTTTCAGCATCTTGCAAAGTTATAAGGGATTTAACTTTTGCTATATTTCTTAAGTGAAAAAATGCTGTCCTAGTAATCTGATTAATACTGTATGTGATTTAAAATTTAGGTCAAATCAATAATTACCCCTAAATTCTTTACCTCTGTCTTTTAAGCCTAATGGATCAAGTTTATTTCTAATACCCTTACTACTGTATATCCATTTTTGCCAATCACTAAGATTTCCGATTTCTCCTTATTTAGTTTGAGAAAATTACTACTCATCCATTCAGAAAAACAAGTAAGGCATTGTGTCAGTGAACAAAGAGAGTAAGGGTCTTCAGGCGCTATTGATAAATACAGTTGTGTGTCATCAGCATAGCTGTGGTAGCTCACGTTATGCCCCAAGATAATCTGACCTAATGGAAGCTTGTAGATTGAAAAGGGCAGTGGACCCTGGATAGATCCTTGTTGAACACCATATTAGAATATCATGTGTCTTTGAAGTATAATTGCCACAACTAACAAAGAATTTTCTACCTGCCAGGTAGGATTCAAACCAATTTAAGACACTGCCAGAGAGGCCCACCGACTGACTAAGGTGATTTATAAGAATATTGTGATCAGTGGTATCAAATGCGGCACTCAGATCTAAGAGGATGAGAACAGATAAATGGACTCTGTGTCTGCATTTACCCACAAGTCACTTAGTACTTTAATGAGTGTAGTTTCTGTACTGTGATTTGTTCTAAAACCTGACTGAAACTTGTCAAGAACAGAAAGTTTATTCAAGTGACCATTTAGCTGCATAATGACTGCCTTTTCTATGATTTTACTTAAGAAAGGTACGTTAGAAATTGGTCTAAAATGTTCCAAAATAGAGGACTCAAATTATTTATCTTGAGCAGGGGTTTAACAACAGCAGTCTTAAGACAGTCTGAGAAGACCCCATATCTAATGATGAATTTACTATGTCAAGAATACTCTCAGTTAGCACATCAGATACTTCTTTGAAAAAACTTGTTGGTATTGGGTCAAGAATGCAGGTGGAGGGTCTCAGTTGAGAAACTATTTATATAAATCAGGTAAATGTATCCTTGTGAAAGAATTTAATTCACTTAAAATGGAAGGGAAGGGTTTAAGAGGGTCAGTATTGGGGGGGTGGGGGGTGTCCATTGAGTGACCTGGGTTTAGCAAAATGATCAATTGTAGAGAATAAAACTCTCGGATTACTAGCATTATTTATAATTTTAGAGAAATAGCACCACTTCTCAAGTTTTTCTCTATCTCTGGCATGTTTTCTTTAAATCAGACACTCATTGGGTATTCCATGGTGTAACAGTACTGAGACTCTAAAATGGTGGTGTGACGCACTTAAAATTAGATGACAAAAATATTAATGTCTTTCTCAAAGTAAAAATATAATCCCAACACACATCTGGTCATGTTCCTTGAAAGTATATCTTTAAGTATATTCACAACAAATAAACAGAAAAAATGTGTCCAGCACAAAAACAATTTCAATGAGATGATTTGTCAAAACCATTTCCTAAAACAATCATTGTAATAGACCAACAGCCTTTGATGGGATGAGGAAGCAAGAGAGCAGCTCTCTTGTTACTGTATTATTCAAGTATTAGTAAAGTTAGTGCAATAAGTGATACAATTCCATGCATCTCCCCCTTCTTCTCTTCCTTTTTTAAACTAGAATATTTCCCCAGGATTTTGGGTGTATGACAGATTTTGTGCTTGACCTTCATCTATACTGTATGTTGTTTTCTAATTTATCTAGCTTCAACAGGGCCTTGACTCACAACTTATATGATGTCATGTCAGCTAAAATACATCTGTGTATATGCATGTATATGCAAGCTAAATCTTATTTTAAAATACTAAAATATAACAAACATACAGTATGTCTCTATAACCAACTAAAGCATAATCTACAGTGACATACTAATTATTCAATATATTTTACTATACCATTGACATGGTGATTGGCACAGATAAGAAATCAGTTAATGTTAATGATGAACTGCAGGTATAATAGTCAGCAGTGACTTTCTAAATCCTGAGGAATTAATTACAAAAATAATACTCCCTCATCGTCCCTGTATTTATATAATTTGTATAATCTAATTAATTTGCTTAATGTTTTTTACAAGCACTCAGACCTTTGTTACCAAATGCAGATAATGGCCCTCACCACTTCCATCTCCATTTATACTCATATTTCAAACAGGGGCAGCATGGTAGGTCAGTGATTAGCATTGCTGCTTCAAATGTCTAGGGTCCAGGGTTTGAATCTTATGTCAAGACCTTTTCTGGGTAGAGTTTGCATGCTTTCTCTGAGTTTGTGCTGATTTTTCTCCAGATGCCATAAGACATGCAAGTTAGGTTGAATGATGATTCCAAACTGGCACCGTGTGATTGTGGGTGTGTGTGTGAAAGTGGACTCTATAATGGACTGGTGCACTGTTCATGGCTGAGTGTGCTACATTGCTAGAATAGGCATAGGCTCTACATGACCCTGCTTTACAGTAAGTGACTTTGAGAATTACTGTCTTACACAAGGGTCATATCTGGTTTTTTGTTTGTCTCAGAAGTTACTGTATGTCTCACAGAAGCAGAGAATTGCAGGTTTTCCTGTTCCCTTTCTCACACGTACACCACAAAACAATAATTCCATATTTTGGTGGAAGAGTGTTAAATTTATCTTAACATGTTACATGGAATGGAATTTTTTTAATATTTGTGATCAGTATAGGTGAATCTTGCTCAGAAAAAAAAACATGTATATAACATTAAATCAACACATTTGCAGTAGAAATTGTAACGCAGTAGAACAGAGAATTCTTGGTATGTCTTTTGTGATGGACGGCTGGGTCCCATGCATGGCCGTGACGCCCCTGCTGCATATGTTCCGGGGGAGCAGCCATGGACAGCTCAATACCTCCTCCGGGACGCTTGGTAGCATTCTCCCGGACCGACCGTGATTTCCCAGCCTCCCGCCTGGCTCCATGGGAGATGGGGTCTTCCACAGCCTGGTTGGGAGCTGGGATGGCCGCTAGGGGGAGCTGCATGGAGTCAACAGCCCGGTTGAACGAGTCTTCAGCCCAACCTGGAAGTTCAATTAGGACCAGGTGGTCAAGCACCTGGAATGCTTCCGGGTGGGCTATAAAAGGGGCCAGCCACCACCACTCGAGAGCCAGACTCGGGAGGAGGAGGACTACGCTTGGTGAGTAGGAGTGGTGGACGAGAAGGGGGTTTTCCTTTGTGTGTTTTGTGCTCTGGGACTGTGTTGGGCTGTGCGACACAGGGAAGACGTGTCCCACGGCTGAAGAGAATATAATAAAGCCTGTGTTAATTTTGTACGTGCCTCTGCGTCAATCTATGTCGGGTTGGGCGCTATAAAGTGTTCTTATTACACTTTGTTCACCTAAAACATCTTGTATTAGCATCAAAATGTGTTAATTAAATACCTCAGAACTAGAACACTTTAGGGCAGTAACTCCATGATTAGGCTTTTATTATTATTACCTTTAATAGGCTTAAGCACACTGTTGTGTCTAAAACATGATGTATTAGTGTGAAAAACTTCCTTCCGATGTCTTAAGTGGCAATTAGCCACAAATAAGTACATAATTCATCATCTAATAATGCAATCACTATTCTGAAGCAGAAAGCAACAATTCACTGCCTTTACATTTTAACAATACGTTGGTGTGTCATTCAGTACATGACCGGCACTTCAGTATGCTGGAGCTGTAAACAAACCATGACTTTTTTATATATTAGGCCATTGTTAAAACTACTGCTGCTTTCAAATTCCCTTTTTCCACCTGAATACTTTCCTGCAATCTGTAAAATGGTATGGTTTTTTTTTTTATATATTTTGTGTGACAAAAATTGGATCCAACATTTCTTTTTAGATTTTTTGACTATAAATATGCATTCTGTGTGAAAGACTTATAAGCTAAGGAGCTGCCTCTGGCACTTTTTGATGTAATGGAATAAAATATTTTACTGCATAAAAAGCAATGCATATTTTTCATCTAATTATATCCAGTAAAACGTTTTTTATTATTTTAAATAAGTAGATATTTGATTAAATCACTCTTCATGGGTCCCATGTTTAAGATTTTTAATTGAAGTAAATTGCACCCAAAACGTCAGTATATTTGAAATGTATTGCAGTTAAAATGTGACAAGCTCTATAAACATATAACACAGTATACCCTAACAAAAATGGTTAAACCATGATGATTATGTTTACTGCATCTGTTTAGCTTTGTGGTTGCACTTTACTGAACCATTTCAGATCTGGAGCGGATATTGCAAAAGTAGTCCCATTGTCCTGAATAGACCAAAAAGCAGACAGGATGTAAGCATTTTCTGCTTTGTTGTCTAATTTAATCCCCAGGTGCAGTTAAACAATAAAATATTGTTCTAAGTCATCAGGGACTTTCTGAATTCAACTTTCTGCTACTGAACTTTCAAAAATATACCCAAGCAGTTTGGTAAGAAACATATTTTCTTTATGGGTATATTTGAATAGTATAGTGTTACTAGAATTGTTACTTTCATGCTCTAGCCTATATTCTCCTTTTAAGGCATGCTACAGATCCACCAGTGTTACCTATTACAGTGGAATAATACATAACATCAATAAAACATGCAGTGAATACATATTATTATTTTATATATAACTTGTATACATGGTATGGAATGTTACAAAGCAATTGTCAGCCAAATCCTTCGTAACTTCATTTTGGATGAAGACAAAACTTTCTCTGCTCTAGCAGCAATTTTGAACAATTTCTTCCAAGCTGTTTGAAATGCTGCTACTAGAATTATGACAAATAGCAAATGTCATGTGGTACTTAACCCTTTTTCTCGTTTTCCAATATTGGCTTCCTGTTTTATTGGCCTTCTGTTTGTTTCAGAATTCTGTTGAAGACCAAACTATTCAAATTCCCAGAATTCCTGTCTACCCTGTTTTGACAGTATGAGGTTCTGACATACATGCATCAACTGAATCCAGCCTTACTTCCTTACTCTCTGTGAACATGCATTTAAAGGTAGTGTAATGTAGAGATTATGATTCTGGACTTTAAGCCATAAGGTTGTTAGTTCAGTTCCCACCACTGTCTCACTGCGGGGACCCTGATCATCTCACTTAATCTGTTTTAACTTTAAGGAGTGATAGCAAATTCTGATCTTTTACATCAACTATGTGAGCCAATTACTGAATAATAATCTGTTCAGAAATGTCAATAGTCCTAGTATTCAAACACACACTGTGATCTTTGGCCGGCTTATCATCCCGGCCAATACCCCCTGGCCGCCAGATGGAGCCCTCCCTGCAGTATGGAGGTGCCCCGAAGACCAGCAGGGAGTCGTGGACTTTGTAGTTTTTATCCTCAGCCCTGCTGGATACCACAGGGGCCGCAAGAGGGAGCTGCAGGGAGGACCGAAGATTCCTTTGTGCCCTATAACCCGGAAGTGCATCAGAGGAAGAGCGACGTGCTTCCGGGGTGAAGAAAAGGACTTTTTACCTGACCCGGAAGTGATACAAGATCACATGGACTGGGGATTGGGAACACTTCTGGGTCAGGGAATATAAAAGGACTATGAGAGCTCCCAGAAGGCGAGCTGAGCTGGGTGGAAGGGTGGCAATGCGTCTGGGAGTTGGAGGATTGTTTATTGTTATTGTTTATTGGTTATTTATGAGTATAGTTGAGGAGAGGGTGCTTTGTGCACTGTGGCAATTTAATAAAGTCATCGTTTGGACTTTTACCTGGTGTCTGGAGTCGTGGACAGGGGTTCAAGGGAGCGATAGTGCCCCCTATCTGTCACAGTGGCGTAGTCAGCAGGATACTCCAGCGTCTATTGCGGAGAACCTGAATATAAATTTTCTGTGGACAGCGAACCCTGTGAAGACAACGGTGTCAGGAATCACCACAGCATCGCCAGACCCGAAAATTCCAAGTCCAGAATGGGGTAGAGGAAGGGCAAGCAGAGCGACAACGCCAGCGGGAGAGCCTTGTGTGCAATGGCCGACGCTCGGGAAGAGTCATGGAGCGGCCTTACAAGTCCGGAGATACCTCCAGGGACCAACGATCGCTCTGAGGTACGTTCCTTGAACGTTATTGAAAATCCATTTAAAATAACTCACTTTGTTCCGTGCATGTACCTCGGAGATGATCACCTGGAGGCTCCGCGGGGAAAAGAAGACTGCCCCGAAGACGATGGCACGCTCCTGTCTAAGCCTGAGCACCGGGGAGAAGACTTCCGCATGACGGTAGCTGACGAGGGACACAGCAGCAAACCCAGTGCTTTCTGAGAAGGAGGAGGTCCGCGTCCCGCTGTTTGCGCCTTCGATCCCGAAGTAATGGACTTGGACTTTCCGAAGGGGAAGGGGGAGGAGAGCAAAGTACCGCTCACCACGGAAAAAGGTAAGGAGGGTCGGGAAATGGCTGTTCGGGATGTCGGTAAATTAAATAAGACAGACTGCAGTCCGCTGAAGGAAGCGACCCGACCCTCGACCTCAGCCAAAAAGAACTCCATCTCCCAGCAGCCTCCGCGAGACCCGTCAGAGCACGTGCCAGAAGCAAGCGTGCTCATTGGCTCCCGGCCGGCAGGTAAGACAAACGAGGAAGTGAGTCTTCTGCCGGCCGAAGTAAATAATGTTAACGTACGGGAACTCGAAAAGCTGATTGAGCCCATACTAAGTTTCTTGCAGGTCCTGACGAGCATCGAGAAGATCGTTGGGGAGTTGGGAGCTGCAGCCAAAGAGCCGTTGGAGAAGGTGAGAGACTACGTGTGGCGGTTTGGTGGAGAGCCTCCCATATTTCATGATGCTGCGGTACAGATGAGTCAAGCCGGTACCGTAAAGAAAGTAATAAGTACGCAGTGTAATCCGGGCCTGCTTCTAATGCATAGCGGGTGCCAATACACGGCGTGCCCTACAAGAGAGGCCGGTTCGTTAACTGAGTGGTCAGGGGAAGGGCTGATCGATCCGGGGCAGCTAGACAGTGCTGACTCCCAGAGCGAGGCGGCCCTAAAGATGCTGCCACCGGTAATTTATAAAGCAAAAGGGGTGCAGACAGTAAAAGGGCTCTCTTCTTCCAATAGAGAGACCCAGACTGTGGACAAGCCCCAGATGAAACAGGAGACTTCTAAAATAAAACAGGGGTCTCCTGACAAGTCAGAAAAGGGCCATAGGAATATAAAGGCGGCCAGAGAATTCTCCTCAGCGGAGAAAGGGATAGAGACAGAGGTACCTAGGTGCTTCAAGTCCCGCCGAGAGAGACTACCAAGGGGACCGCGGCTGTGTTATGAATGCCGCAGACTGGGCCACGAGTGGAGAGGTTGTCCTAGGAGGGCAGGGAATCGAAATATTTATTCTTTTACTATTCCTCCTAGGTTTGCACGGTAGTGTCGACTGCATCACCGGGACCCGGTCTTTGGATCATCTAGAGGGGAGATGTCCCTTGGGGGACAAAATGCGAAAAACCCTGGTTTTCTGCTGGGGGAGGAGTACTGTGATCTTTGGCCGGCTTATCAACCCGGCCAATACCCCTAGGCCGCCAGATGGAGCCCTCCCTGCAGTATGAAGGTGCCCCGAAGACCAGCAGGGAGTCATAGACTTTGTAGTTTTTATCCTCAGCCCTGCTGGATACCACAGGGGCCGCAAGATGGAGCTGCAGGGAGGACCGAAGATTCCTTTGTGCCCTATAACCCGGAAGTGCATCAGAGGAAGAGCGACGTGCTTCCGGGGTGAAGAAAAGGACTTTTTACCTGACCCGGAAGTGATACAAAATCACATGGACAGGGGATTGGGAACACTTCCGGGTCAGGGAATATAAAAGGACTATGAGAGCTCCCAGACGGCGAGCTGAGCTGGGTGGAAGGAATGGCAACGTGTCTGGGAGTTGGAGGATTGTTTATTGTTATTGTTTATTGGCTATTTATGAGTATAGTGGAGGAGAGGGTGCTTTGTGCACTGTGGCAATTTAATAAAGTCATCGTTTGGACTTTTACCTGGTGTCTGGAGTCGTGGACAGTGGTTCAAGGGAGCGATAGTGCCCCCTATCTGTCAAAACACACACTCTAGCCCCACTTCTAATCCATATTATGGTGTATAACCTGTGACACTGAATTGTCACATTATTAATATTTACTACATGGCAATTAAAGCCAGTCCCAAAGGCCTGCAAGCTGGAAGGAAGTAAGCTGAATGCAAGGATTCCTGTTAGAATAGTACAGGTGAGTGCAGCAGAGCTGCAGTCAGAAGGCTGAGAAGCATCAGTTAGTCATTTAGTGTTTGTTTTCTTTATAGTTTGCTTTTTCTACATTTTATTTCACATTGATGCATTTATCAGATTGTAGCATGTACAACATAACTGGCCACTTTGAAGCTAGCCACACAAAAAGCAGTTTTTTTAGCTGATGACGAGATTGATTAGAAAAGACACTTATGGATACTGTAGATCTTTAGGATGGAGCTGAATATTGGAGATGTACTTATTCATAGGCAGTAATGTCAACAGGAAAATGCATAAAAGAAGACTATATAATGCAGAAGGTATCAGAGGGAGGCAATAAATGACTCTGCATGCCAAAAGAAGTCTATATATACCATCTGATTGTCCCTTATTGAGTGCTTTACTGAAGTCTTGGAGAACTGATGTCTTTCCTGACAAGTATTTACCTATCTATCTTTTTCTGACCCATTTAATCAAATCAGAATTGTACGAAGGCACAACCAGTCACACTAAGCCAATTCAGAGTCATTAACCTAACATGTACTCTGAGATATGGATGTGAAACTGGAGTACCCAGAGAAATAAAAGTAGAATTTGCAGACTCCACACAGACAAAGATTGAACTCCAAAATCTGAAATTGTGAGGCAGAAGTGCTTGCGACTGCACCACTCTCCCATTTACAGCCATACTGACTTAATCATTTTGGATAAAAATGGATGAAATATGTCTCAAGCTGAACTTTTATGTTTCCTGACATTCCATTTAATCACTAAACAGCAGTCATTTCATATTTGTAAAAATGTATTTTATTTTTAATATAATGCTATAGTTTATCCCAAAATTATATTATATTCTAAAGTGTTTACGTTGTTTTAGTGTTGATAGTTTTTAACTACAGAAATTAAATAAATTAGTACAAACACTATGCATATTTGTCTTATATTACTGTGTTTCCAGTAGCAGCCTTGTACCTTTAAAATTGAGAGATGAGCTTCACATTATTGCATTAATCACTGCTACCCCTCTATCAATGAGAAAAGAGGCATGCAAATGGCCCCAAATGTTTTTAAGCATAAACCAGAACAAGTGTGGGTATGCACAAGTTAAATCTACTACTATCCTTAGTCTGTAAAGGGTTTTCAAGATGATTTCCTGTTACTACTGCAATATCTTTTGTTTTTAGAGAGCAAATAAGCGACTCAATTTGGTACCCTGTTGTCACCATAAAATTAATATTAAAATTTATGTTATATAAAAGAATCATAATTATGAAAAGTTTGGTTCCTTAACTTATGTTAAGGCTTTGAGCAATCAGAGGTATAGGCCAGTAAACAGGTAAATTAATTGAAGGAATTATTAGGGAGAAAATTGTGCATCACATGGCAAGAACGGGAGTTTTAGGGAACAGTTAGCATCGTTTAGAGGGAGGAGGTAGTGTTTTACAGATTTAATGAATTATTATAAGGCGGCAACAAAAAGATACAATCAGAGTGATGTGTATATTATTTATTTTGACTTTCCAAAACCATTTGATAAGGTTCCACATGAGAGGCTGGCCATTAAACTAAAACATGTGTGATTTCAAGGTGTAGTGTACAGATAGGTGCAAAATTAGATAAAACAAAGAAATCAGAAGGTATGGGGTGAGGAACCTTATCTGAAATTGGTGATGTTATGAGTGGTGTCCCTCAATGGTCAAGAATGGGGCTACCACAATTTTTAATATGAATCAATGATCTAGATAGGAATATACAGTAAATAATAAGCTGGTTACGTTTGCAGATGATGCCAAGCAAGATAGGTTTGCAGATAATCTAGAATATGTTGAATCATAACAGAGAGGTAGGACAGCATACATGCTTGGGCAGATTTGCCACAGATAAAAATTAATATAAGTAAATGTTGAAGTATTACACATAGGAAGTAGAAATGTTAGATCTGAATACACAATGGGTGGTCTGAAACTTCAAAGTACATCTTATGAGAAGGAATCAAGAGTCTTAATGGACTTATCACTCTCAACATCCAGACGGTGCTCAGAAGGCTAACAGAATATTAGGTTATTTGGCACGATGTGTTGAGTACAAGTCAATGGAGCAGGTTATGATTGGTCTCCCGCCTACAAGAATGACATAGCAGAGATGCTAAAAGTCTAGAGAAGAGTGATTCGGCTGATTCTAGGATTACAGGGGATGAGATATGAGGAAAGGTTAAAAAGTGAAACCTTTTCAATGTAAGCAAACAGAGATTAAGCGGTGACATGAATGACATGTTCAAATGGAATTACCACAGTGGATTGAGACTTTTACTTTAAAATGAGTTCAACAAGAACATGGAGACACAGTTGGAATCTTGCTAAGTATAGATTTTGGAAAATCATTAGGAAGTTTTTCTTTACACACAGAACTATAGAAACGTGAAATAAGTTACAAAGTAGTGTAGTGGACAGTAGGACTGTATGTACCTTCAAAATTTGATGTCATTTTAGAAGAATGATGTGGATAAGATTGGCAAGCTTTGTTGGGCTAAATCATCTGTTCTCATCAAATGTTTTTCTTATTTTCTAATGTATATAAAACATGAAGACTATCTTTTTCACATACCTGCTTTTTTAAAGTAATTTATTGTAAAATACAGTGCAGTGTTATACAGTATTTCATATTGTACAGAATCAAAAAGATAACCTGCAGATTTCAAGTCTAGTTTCCATTCAACTAGTTACAACATTGCAAGTGAATGCAGATATCATTATTAGAGGAAACCTGATAAATTCCAGTAAGTATTGATGTACTGTAGCTACTATTACTCTATTGACAACAATAATTCATTATTTAATACTTAATTGAAAATGCATTCAGCAAGGATCATAGCTACAAAAACTAAAAAGACATAACAGCTCTGCAGAAAGTCCAGGGAAACGTGACTAGGCTTTCTGAAACTAAGAGGTATGAGCTAAGAGAAGAGATTGAAGGAGTTGGTGATATACTTAAAGTGTTTGAAATTGTAAAAAAAATTAGTACAGTACATCCTAAATGTTATTTTAATGTAAATTATTCAGTAAGAACATGGAGACATGGTTAGAAACTTGTTAATTTAAAACTTGTGATTTTGCACAAATGTTAGGCTTTTCTTCATGCAAAGAACAATAGACACATAAAACAATAAATTACCAAGTAGTGTGGTGGAGTGAAGGACTTTTAGGGACGTTCACATCTACAGTATGTACAAATAACATCAAGCCTATCTAGGTGAATAGGATAGATGGTCTCACTGAGCTGAATGGCCTGTTCTCATCACAGTTGTTCTAATGTTTTAATTTTCTAGACCCAATAAGTAAAGTATGACCATATACAGTAATTCAAGTTACCTTAAAGTCATCTTGTAAAGTTCAGAACTGGTTTTAAAGTATTCCTTTTGACATAGAGAAGTCCTAAATAACCAAATGAACATGCCTTACCTTACAGAATGTATGAATATCTACTGTATACTTGTGATTTCAGCATAAAGACCTGCTTAGAATGCCAAAGATACATTAAGTAGTGCAGAGGGCAAAAAGTCCAGTGTATATTACAGGAACTGCTGCTGTTTTGTATTGCAACAGTTGAATCTGAGATTAAAAAATGTGTTTATAGTTCTTTGTATATATTCCTTGGTGCTCTTTGTGTTGGAGTTTTAATATTATGGCTTTTTTTTGTTCAAGTTATACTGTATATAATTTTGTATTATTTTCACCCTGTATTTTATGTGTAATTGGTATATGGTGTGCTGGGCTTTTCAGTGAAGTGTATCTTCTAAGAATAATAAAAAAATGAACTTATTACATATGTAGATGATACAACAATAATTCTAACTGTGCTGTATGACAGGCTCAAGAAAATGTCACTTCTTTTCTTGAATGTAGAGAAAACTTTGTTATTAATTTGAATTTTCTTTCTGACCCACTTAATCCAGTCAGTATGTATGTGAGTTTGTAAGTAGTAATGCATATCCCACAACTGTGGACTTCAGTGTATAATATATGATTACTAATTTCTGCTTGATTGAATTTCAAGAAAATACTGGCTGGTGGATTAGAATTCAGCAGGCTATTTTGCTTTCTTTTTAGAAATACTTTGTTATTTTATTGTTGCAAACCCCTAAGGACACCCTTTGAAATTTATTTAAAAATATATATTTACATTTTTATCTATGTCAAACCAAAAACATTTTTTATTCAAGAGTTTTAAAGAAACTAGACATGTGAAAAATTCAGATTTCCTTCCAAGTCACTTAAGCTTTAAGTTAATGACCATTGTGACTGCTTCAGTGAGCTGCATCTTTTTCATATTAATTAAGGAGTATTAGATAACCTTGTTCAGCAGTTAAAGTCACTGTATCTCAGTTTTAGATCAGCTTTGCAATAAAAAAAACTGGCTCATAAAACTAACACAATGTTTATTTTAGCATAGGCTTAAGACTTTAACATTTCTTGGTATGCCACCAGTCATTGTTTTCTTTTTTACAGAAGTGTGACATTATTCTAGACATTATTGCAGAATGATACAACATTAACATATTACTACTTTATGGTTGATTACAAGTACAGAAACATAGTACAATTGTCTACCATAAACATTTTTATGTTTTTGTATTGTTATCTACCATAAACATTTTTATGTTTTTGTATTGTTTTCTATTAACTGATAGATTAAAATATAGCACAGGCAAGTTCAGTGACTTGCTCAAGATCACAAAAACATCCACAAATTATACTACCAATACTAATAATTATTTGAAGTACATTTTCTCAAAGCATTATGATTCATTTTCCAGATGTACCTGTTGTACATTAAAACGACACCCTACCAAATGAAAAATGTTATACAATATTGGGTTTGCAATATATGAGGCGGGAACCATCGATCCTTTGTTGAGAGTAATCTTAACAAGGTGCAAATATTATATTGATACGTTTGGAATTTTGTTTCTCCTAAGGTTTCTCACTGGTACAGTTTTTTTACAGATGGTATTTCACAGCTCGTAGGTCTCAGTTTTGATTCTTAGCCATTCGTTGTCTGTCTGGAATTTAGACATTCTTCCAGTGTCCATACAGATATTCTTTTGGTACTCTGGATTCCTCTCACATCCCAGAGGGGTGCAAGTTATACTGATTTTCAAACTCTAAACTGTGAGTTTATTATTTTCACACAATAGAATGATATTTAATGCTAATTCTTTGTCCTTTACATATAGGCTCCAATAAATGTATTGCTGAATTCCACCACTATGATCAGTTTCAGTTGTAACAGATCACAAGTGAGTGAGCCTTCTACAAAGTGTGCAAGTGTACAGTTGTACAAGTGATGTCACCTCACCTTGCTGTCAAAAAACCAAACCATCACTTGGATTGTGAAATTTGCTAAATGCTAATTCATGGAAAAGAGTAACAAATGCCAGGAATGGAATTTACAAAGTGCTGGCTGTGTTAGTGTCTGCCACATTATGATAGACTGGATAGTTTTAGATGAGCTTTCCATGTATTTCATAAACACACTTTTGTCCTGTTCAGTGTCACTAGATGCTAAAATTCTAAAGACTGGTTGGAGAAAAAACAGTAATCTTTTCTTAAATTAACTTAAAGGGGTACACCATGCACTCAAAAACAGTTTACAATTGAAGTTAACATTCACTTCATACCTCCTACTCACTACAACTCTTTTGACACAGTGACAATCCACCTGGACTCTTTGGGTTTTAATTGCTGCTGCTTCCTTTATACATTTAAAAAGTTCCAGCTATTCATTGTACAATAATGAAACAAATGTACTGTACACCTCATTTTGACTTCTAGCTTTAAAAGCTCTGCCTTAAATACATCAATGTTTCACATCTAATAACCTTGTCCCACTTTGCCATGTACAGGTTTTCTTCATTCTGATTTTTCTTTTATTTTGAAATCTCTTTTTGACACTGCTGGCTGCTCAAATGTAACAGATATACTTCCCAGCTCTTCCTCTTTTTCATTTTATGTACTATAATTTTGTTCCTCCTCTAAAGTGTCTTGTCGTGATACATGCTGTTTTCAGCACTCTGTAAAACATAAATTAATTGATTGAACACTGCAGGATATCTTTGCAGTGTCCTCAATGGAAACTTACATAACAACAGGAAGAATATCTAATATGCAGTTGCTATTCGATAGCACGCCCAACTCTTTTGAAACACTGCAATCTATAAAAAAATTCTAACTTAAAACAGAATGAGTGACATTATTAGATAGATAGTACTTTATATATTTTATTATATACTTATTGTTACTACTAATATAGTCTGGGTGAGACTCAAGTTGTAAATGGAGCTGGAAACTTTTGTTATGAAGAACTGCTTTGAACAACAATCTTACTGGGTGTAAATTACTTATAGATAACTAAAATAAAGAAGACCATGCTAAAATTACAGATTAAATTGTTTAAATGTTTAAAATATTAAACATTGAACATGATAAATTATATAAACCTGCAAGATTTGTTTCATTTTTCTTATTTGCAAAGAATGTGATTATAGAGCATCTGTAGTTTAATAGTAGGCGCGCTAACTAGATATTTTTTGTAATGCATTTTGTTTAGTAGGAATTACAGTGACTCAGTAGCTTGAATTCTTTCCTCACACCTCCAGGTATATGAAATGAAATGCTGCCCAGGTCACTGACTGTGTGGGTCTGTTCTCCTTGTGTTTATATACTGTTATGTCTATATTTATATACAGTTTTCATATTTTTATATATTTTCCATGATGTTTGGAATAATGTAACATCCTTTTAAAATCTAAATCCATTCCATATGTTTCATGGGTGCAGCCTCAGGGGTTGGGCCACCCTTACATCACATATTCTGGGTCCTCTAACTGACTTTATAATCACTGTCAGAAGCAGGACCAATCAGTCAAGAATTCATATTTTTCTGTGAGTATTGTTTATGCTGGAGTTACTGATGTCTTTTGGCTTGTTTTGCCTCTGCCTCTGGTTTTCTCTCATGCTATGTTTCGGAGATCTGGACTTGTTTGCTTCAGGACTGCCTATTAGGCAACTAATGTTCTTGTATATTCAATTTTTGCTAGTACATCTGTTTATAAAGATTCTGTGCTATCTTTGTGTCTGCAAGCCAGGAGTTTATGGTAATTCTCTCTCTTATAGGGCATTTTATAAATTTTGTGACCTTTATAGCCCTTTTGAACTTTCAAAGTCAGCTCACATTTCTGGGGTCTGCTAGGCCAGAAGGGTTGTAGTTCTCTTGGACTGAATAAGCCTCTTCTAGTCTGGCATGTGAAGTTCCTGACCTGCTTTTGGGCTGTATTTTGGAGGCCTCACACTCATCTACCACGTTTGGAACTCCTATCATGACATATCCTTTCATATCTCAACCATGTTAACCATAGATTTAAAAACATATAAATCAAAACAGATGTCATAATGGTGTATATTAAAAGGAAAATTTGGTAGAAAGCAAATGCTAGTAGTAAATGAAAACTGTACTGGTTGTGTGAACTGTAATATGGACCATGTACATTTTGAAATACTGTATATTGCTTTCACAATGCTTATGTTTGTAAAATAAACCAAATAAACCATTCAATTTTATTGTTTTACAGTGCCAGTTTGTTTTTATTGGCAATAACATTCTGAAAAGAAAAAAAATACAGCATGTCTGTATTAGATTTCCTAAATCCAAATCATTCCATAATGACAATACTTTGCATCTGGAGTAGGTAGGCAACAGAGTCTGCTTTTTAGATTTCAAAATGTCAACAGTGCCATTTGGTTGAAGTCATACAGTATGTGGTATTGTACAGTATTTGTAGTCTCAGACATAATGCATAAAGAATTATTGTGTTCTATAAATTAAAAATAAATATTTAAGTGACCATATCTATAAGGCATGTTTGCTAATGTTTTATTGTCATCAAAAATTTAAATCACGTGAAGCAGACTTGTGTAAATTGCTAGGTCTTTTATTAAAATATCTTAACTACTGTGCGATTCCTGTTACTTTGTTCATACAAATCCAGGCAGTTTCTTTGTTCTGTATTGTTCCTCTGCTTGTGTTTACTATTTTAATATAAGCATTTCACTAAGAGAAGCACTTAAAACCAAAATTAAACTAAATGCAGGTTATATAATTGCAGATCAACATTTCTCCCTCTATTATTATCTAAGATTGTTTTGGTAACAGTCCATAATTAAAGGTTGAGAAGTTTTACAGAAAAACACTCCCAAGTATAATTTATTTGTAAACTGCGTTTTTTTTTTTTTTGTCTTGTTTTGGAAGCACGTGCTATATGAATTAATTTTAATGCTGTATCATGTAGGATCCTGTCTTTGACAGAGCATTGTTCTGCTTACCAAAGTTTAAGTAATGCATAAATGAAATAGCTACTGAGTGAAAAGAATTTAATACCCACACCTGTTTTGACTCGCTGTCATCATTGTGTTGTTGGTTTGTTGACACAACAATCTCTGAATTATGTTGTTTTTCGTCATTAATAAAGTGTTTACTATAATCATCTTGTCAGAGGTTTCAAGAAAGCACATGTAAATATAAAAATGTAACTGACAGAAAAATAAGAATTACTATAAAGAAAACAACAGGCAGCAAGACAAAGGACAACTGTCTGTGAGCATGTTCTTGAGCATATGGAAGCACTTCCTATTATTGTGGGGTGTGGTCATGTTCTTACTTTAGTTTATTTTATTTGGGCAGGACATGTGGATATTGAGGATCTTGTGCACCATCTTGCCTCCATAGCCTTTCAGACAAGCTGCAGACAGTGAGTTTAAACATCTGGGGCCTCATGTATAAATGGTGAGTACGCACAGAAATGTTGCGCAAGAATGTTTCCGCGTTCAAATCGCGATGTATCAAACCTAAACTAGGCGTAAAGCCACGCACATTTCCACGGTACCTCATACCCTGTTGTACGCAAGTTCTCCGCTCGGTTTTGCAGACTGGCGGCACCCAGCATCAAACCAGTGCTACTGTTCCTGTGTGGTTTATCTTTCTTTTTAAGATCCACATCCCTGACGTGGCTTTATAAATTAACTGAAATTAACCACATATTGTTTATTAGTTTAATGTATCTGATTGTAATTAAGCAGTAACAATATAATGGTCCACAGAATGGTCAAACTATTCCAAATACCATAGCTGCTTTAGCGTTGTTACTCTCACTGCGCCTTCTTCTTCTTTTTCTGTCAGCTGCTCCCGTTAGAGATTGCCACAGCAGATCATCTTTTTCCATATTACTGTCACTGCACCACTCAGAGCAGCTGATCGGAAAGAGAATTATCGGTAAAAGGCATCAAGCACACGCTGCTTCAGCCATGCTTCCTATTTGAACTGCTTCTCACATGGTAAATGCTTCAAACCTTTCCGGTATGGACATCGCAGTTCAGAAACAGTTTCATCCCAAGAGCTCTAAACGCACTCAATCAGTCCATCAACTGCTCCTTGTAGAACTGTTAGTACTTATAAGTACAATCCCCTCACTGTAAACTTGCACTACAGTTATAATATTGCACAACCTGAGCCACTTTATAAAGCACAAATTTACATATGATGACAATATCATTTTTAAGATGAAATGCAGCAAAATATGTTTATTATATTATATAGATAAAACTTTAACTTCATTTAAATAATCTATATTGTTAATAATTAAAGGTCAAGGTGTTGATACATTAGCAAAGATCTGGCGCTATGCTCACGGATTGTTCCTGCCTCGCACTGTACGCTTTACTGGGACTGGTGTGAAGGATATAATATTTAAACATGTACTACGAAGATATTTCAATGTTCCTTAAAAGTTTTGAAGAATCAGCGTTATAAGCTTACAGATGGCTTAATGTCTATTACAGAGCTGATTGTTTGGAGATCGGTTACTTGGAGAAAGAAAAGGAAGGACAGGAATTGGAGGTTAGTACGTTTGAAAGAGACAGTACTGCAGGGGTAGCCTTAGGCATGTGCAAACTGTGCACCTGCACATGGCCGCCAAATCCCAGGGGCTGCCACGCCAATATATATTGAATATAAAACAGAAAGAGAAAATCACTACAAGGCTTAAAAGTCAGCGGCAAATTTCGGCAAAAGTTAAACGCTTGTGTCATGAGCATGAGGCAGCTATGCAGTGTCTGCAACGGACGTGGCCACCCGCCATGCATAAAATACCATATTGACATTGGCGGGCGAAGGGGCCACCGATTATTTCTCTGCCCAAGGCCGCCGCAAGCCTAGAGCTGCCCCTGAGTACTGCTGCAATAAATTATTTCATCGAAGGTCGCGCACAATCACTGTGCCTCCGTGTTCCCATGGTTAATAACGTGATTTAACTACTATCATCATGAAAATGATAGCACGTACAGTGCATCCAGAAAGTATTCACAGCGCATCACTTTTTCCACATTTTGTTATGTTACAGCCTTATTCCAAAATGGATTAAATTCATTTTTTTCCTCAGAATTCTACACACAACACCCCATAATGACAACGTGAAAAAAGTTTACTTGAGATTTTTGCAAATTTATTAAAAATAAAAAAATTGAGAAATCACATGTACATAAGTATTCACAGCCTTTGCCATGAAGCGCAAAATTGACCTCAGGTGCATCCTGTTTCCCCTGATCATCCTTGAGATGTTTCTGCAGCCTAATTGGAGTCCACCTGTGGTAAATTCAGTTGATTGGACATGATTTGGAAAGGCACACACCTGTCTATATAAGGTCCCACAGTTGACAGTTTATGTCAGAGCACAAACTAAGCATGAATTCAAAGGAATTGTCTGTAGACCTCCGAGAGAGGATTGTCTCGAGGCACAAATCTGGGGAAGGTGACAGAAAAATGTCTGCTGCTTTAAAGGTCCCAATGAGCACAGTGGCCTCCATCATCCGTAAGTGGAAGAAGTTCGAAACCACCAGGACTCTTCCTAGAGCTGGCCGGCCATCTAAACTGAGCGATCGGGGGAGAAGGGCCTTAGTTAGGGAGGTGACCAAGAACCCGATGGTCACTCTGTCAGAGCTCCAGAGGTCCTCTGTGGAGAGAGGAGAACCTTCCAGAAGGACAACCATCTCTGCAGCAATCCACCAATCAGGCCTGTATGGTAGAGTGGCCAGACGGAAGCCACTCCTTAGTAAAAGGCACATGGCAGCCCACCTTTTGCCAAAAAGCACCTGAAGGACTCTCAGACCATGAGAAACAAAATTCTCTGGTCTGATGAGACAAAGATTGAACTCTCTGGTGTGAATGCCAGGCGTCACATTTGGAGGAAACCAGGCACCGCTCATCACCAGGCCAATACCATCCCTACAGTGAAGCATGGTGGTGGCAGCATCAGGCTGTGGGGATATTTTTCAGCGGTAGGAACTGGGAGACTAGTCAGGATAAAGGGAAAGATGACTGCAGCAATGTACAGAGACATCCTGGATGAAAACCTGCTCCAGAGCGCTCTTAACCTCAGACTGGGGTGACAGTTCATCTTTCAGCAGAACAACGACCCTAAGCACACAGCCAAGATATCAAATGAGTGGTTTCAGGACAACTCTGTGAATGTCCTTGAGTGGCCCAGCCAGAGCCCAGACATGAATCCGATTGAACATCCCTGGAGAGATCTTAAAATGGCTGTGCACCGACACTTCCCATCCAACCTCAGCTTGAGAGCTTCTGCAAAGAGGAATGGGCCAAACTGGCCAAGGATAGGTGTGCCAAGCTTGTGGCATCATATTCAAAAAGACTTGAGGCTGTAATTGCTGCCAAAGGTGCATCGACAAAGTATTGAGCAAAGGCTGTGAATACTTATGTACATGTGATCTCTCAGTTTTTTTTATTTTTGATAAAAACGTTTTTCACATTGTCATTATGGGGTGTTGTGTGTAGAATTCTGAGGAAAAAAATGAATTTTATCCATTTTGGAATAAGGCTATAACATAACAAAATGTGGAAAAAGTGATGCACTGTGAATACTTTCCAGATACACTGTATACATCTCAGTATTTTAGTTATTCAGAGAGCTGTAATATCAATAATGTAATGAATTCTGTGTCCTGTTGGAGGAAGAGAAAGCCGGTTTAAGAAGCACGTAGTGATTCACACACATAGAGCACATAGAAGAACACATACAAAACAAAGCATTTAACGTGCTACTTTAATTACGATGGGATTTGAGAAACTGGTTAATTAAACAATTTTAAGATGAAGTTTATGATGTTCTACTTTAATGACAAAATAAACTACATGATTAAAGTGGAAATTTTGAGATTGAAGTTGACATTTCGTGCTTTTTCCCCACTGTGTGCCTTTTTTTTCTCTGTACCATAATAAGCTTTCATATGACACTCAGATGGTGGGCTACGACTCGCCTTTTCACGGCAACTTTGACATCTGACAACTTCTTTTTTATTTCTGGCACCGTGTGATTTGTGAACTTGTGCTTTCGAGCTTCTCTGACACGCTATGTCAGTTGATCAGCTTCCTTTTGTTGTTTATACCACTGTTTAAACCAACAAATAGTACTTTTTCCTTGCCTCCACTTGGTATTTGCTGAAATTCTTCCATTTTCCCTTTTGCTTTTCCCATTGTCTTTTCACAAAACGCTGAGCTTAAGGGCTATTAATATTGATTTGCATATTCAAAGAGGCATAATTCTGGGAGGAGTTGGGGCAGGACAGCAGGTGCGTGCATGAGGGTTACTTTTCTCACTGACTGGGATTTATGTAGCGGAAGAACATGGAAGTTGGCGAACGCACAGATTTATACATCTGGATTTTTCTGTGTGTAAGCACATTTCGGCTTTTGTGCTTACGTCATGTTATAGTGTGAGTTCTACGCACAGCGTTATGCATGAGGACCCTGGTGGTTCCCTATGTCTAACATCTGTGACTATAAGATTCTGAGGAATGTAAAGTAGGATATATTAAACATTCCCGTGTTCACCTGGTAGCATTGTGATCACTACTGCCTGAAGAGCACTGTTACACCCAGTCGGAAGAGCTGCTCATCAGAAAATGAAAATGGTGAAAGAGAAAATATCCAGAGCAAGGATAAAAGTTACAAACTCGTCTGGTTATGGAACAGGAGAAGATCCAGATCTGGGATAGAAGTAAGGTGGATTCAGACCTTGGCCTGCCTTCATGTAGTGAGAAATGTTCTATTGCTTTCATGCTAGTCGTTTGATCTGTTATATCTCATAGCAAGTTATGGCTTGTTCAGGGAGTGTAATATTTTGCAAATAACACCTCTTATTTCAGACACTCTTTTAATGCTGGACTGAGTGGAAAAAACAGGGGGGAATGGAGATTTTTGTGAATGTGCAATGGTGAAAATGGGAGCACAACAAAATTAAAGCTAAAATGTGTAATTAAGATATTGAAATGCAGAGTGAATTTGTCCATGCCACTGCCTGGAAAAGTAAGTTACGTCATCTTGGCTGACTCAGCAACAGAAATGATTCACTCTGTACCAATATCGTAATGATGAATCATTCTGAATGCCAGAGACTTCAAACAAGGAATCAAGTGACTATTAAGCATGTTCCATTCATAGACACTACAAGCTGGTCCTGTTCTGTGGGACAATCTGAGCAGGTCTGACCTTGTCTTACTGTCACCTACAAGCCTTTTATTGAGAACAGCTCTCTATTATCCAAGCCAGATGATTTTATGTGTGTATAAGAAGGGCAACAGCAGACTGTACTTCCTGAGTAGACTTGGGCCTCATGATGTATGCAGCAAACTGCTGGAAATGTTCTACCAATTCAAAGCAGCCAGTGTATTATTATTTGCTGTGGTCTTCTGGGGAAGCAACCTGAGTTCAAAAGAGACACGTCTGAATAAACTAATCATGAAAGCCTGGAAACCGTTGTGGAAAAAGAGATGGTGGCAAAATTAAAAATCCCTCCATCCTGTCCAGGAGGTGCTTACCTGGAGCACTTTTTGCTACAGACTCATTCCTCCATGATATACTAAGAAGTGCCTCTGGGGAACCTTTCTGTCCACTGCAGTCAGGAAATTCAGTGTTATCTCCCGACATCTCAAGCTAACTGCTGTCACGCATATGCGTCAGATGGTCACCCTTTGAGGTCCTCCCAGGTATGTGATACCAGCCCCAATCAAGAGGGAGGGGGCACTGCCACTAACTGTCTTTTGTCTTCTTTTTCCTCCACAGTGCAGAGAAACTGCCAATGAAAGCCTGGGCAATAAAAGCATGACTACCCTTCACTTCTTACCCAAGTGACCAAAGCCAAGCTCCATTCTCAGCTAATGACAGACAAAGATGTTCTACCTGATTTAACCGCATTATTTTAGTGCAGTATATTGTGTTTACTTTATTACACCACCCTGTGTTATTTTTATTTAAAGCCTTGAGTAAACAAGGATGGGCAGGTTGGCACCAAAAAATGTACCTGTGTGTCAGCCTGTCATTACCTCAACAACCACACTGCTTATACTGTACTGTTTAAATTCTTTTTGTAATTTCTGCACAATGTACATTTATTGATTGATTGACTGATTTTATTATTTGTCCTGTTAGTCTATAGCTTTGTCTTTTATGTTTCTGCTGCTATATGCATTTAAGTTTCCCCTCGGGATTAATAAAGGTTATCTGATCTAATCAGGGGATAATAATGATAGTATGGGCCTATAAGATTTTCTTAATTAAACCCACACTCTGATATTATCACTACGTCATAGTTTGATTTTCTCAGTGCACTTCATTTCTCACACTCCAAAGTGGTCTGTGTTAAGTGAATATGCTCAGCAGTAAGCTATGTGAATGAGTGGAATCCAGTCCTGGGCTCACTTTATGTCTTGTGAATGCTTCTGTTAGTATGAGATCCAGGAAGAAACATGGTCAAGTTAAGTCAGTTAATCTGTGATGTGATTTAAAAGGCTGCCTCATACCAGTGAAATGGTGTGTGCTGTGTTTGGGAGGTGAGTTTGGCCAAGACAAATAAATAACATATGCATGCAGACTCTGGGTAAATGCTAATAAACCAATAGTAAAAGCATAAAAACGAATACACAAAATGCAAAAATATATAATTTTGGCCCGTTTGGAAAAACATACTAATCCTAAGCTTACTGCAACTATCGTCTTTAAGGAAAACACAAACAATTATTCCCTAAGTCCCATGATTCTCTGTCCTATGCATAGCAAAAAGCTTAACAGCTGCTCTTGTGAGAGAACACAATGGTGTGCATGCACTCTGCATTTTCTCCTATGTACAAAATGAAAGTTGGTTTATTTGGGTCTGGTGTCCACACAGTTTATTTTTAGGTGCAAATACTTCATATAAGTGAACTTCTGAATCAAAAATGTCTGCACAGCAGGAATAGAGTGTATTCCTAATTTAAGCAGCATATGAGGTAACTGATATTACAGAATGAACTGTATTTTAAATCTGCAGATTTTTTAATATCTGTGTCAATTCATATTTTAAATGTATGAGCCTTAAATGTAAGAAATCATTATTTTAAAAAGAATTCTTTCTTGCTGTTATTTGGTATACACACATCATTTATTTGTAATACTGTTAAAGAAGAAAAACAATATTTATTGAAAGAGCTGATGTCTTACTGCTGTGCAAATATTTGTGAAAATACCAAAAAACCACTGGATGACTCACTGACATTTTATTGTTCATAAACTGAAACACCTAAGAATTATAATTAAACATGTTTTGTAAAATGCATTCATTGTTAATTGCTTCATTTGAGTAGTCTATCCATTTAATGAAGAAGGAAAATACAGTTGTTATAATGAATACTTCCATCCATCCATTATCCAACCTGCAATATCCTAACTACAGGGTCATGGGGGTCCACCAGAGCCAATCCCAGCAAACACAATGTGCAAGGCAGGAAACAAACCCTGGGCAGGGCACCAGCCCACCACAGGGCACAATTTAGTATCGCCAATGCACCTAACCAGCATGTCTTTAGGAGGAAACCAGGGCAACCAGCAGAAACCCATGCAGCCACAGGGAGAACATGCAAACTCCACGTAGGGAGGACCTCGGAAGTGAACCCAGGTCTCCTAACTGCGAGGCAGCAGCACTACCCACTGCGCCACTGTGCCTCCCCGTAATGAATACTTTTCAAAGTTAATAATTTATTTTCTAAAAATTGGCAATTAATTATATTGGAAGAGTACAAAAGAATGATCATTAGAAAAATTACAATGAAAACGGATTTTATATATATTCTTACATGGGCATGTAACAGCTTTATTCAAATTACTGATAAGATTTCAGCAGTGGCAGTTTGATAAACAAAGTATCCGTGTCTAGTCCTTTCAGTTGATTATACTCTACTTGGGTATTGGGACAATCAGTGATCTTTTTAAAACTCAGAGATAACTTCACTAGCTATGACTGTTAAAAAAATTTCTAGAAATAATATGATGATATTTCAGATCTAGACCAATGTATTGTACTTCTAGATAATAGAAATAAATTAAAATATACCTTGGTGTCCTGTTTTTGTAAACTGGGAAGATTGGGTAGTACCCATCTGAAAAGTAATAAACTGTACAAAACATAATATTGCTATTTTTTAGAGCTCCATTCCTGGGTGCATCTTTAGAGATTCTAGGACACATGTGGCAAAGTTTTGTAGGTGTTTGCAAGATTGATTAATTAGTTTCTTTTGCGCTACATTTGTGCTTCTGGTTTTGACTTTGTTTTGCCCCTGAGTTCTGATTCTTGTCTTGCTTCTTGGTTTCTGTTTCCAGTTTTTGTTTTCATAGATTTGACCTCTTCCTTTGTTTTGACTGTGTCTATGTCTTTTTGACCATCTCCTGGACCTGTTTTCACTGTTACAGTAGTTCTCATACACGTCTTGTGTTCTAAGGATTATCATAATTGTACCCGATACCAGAACACTGGGACAAAGGTTAGTGATTAATGATTATGTCAACAGTTACACCAATTTGTGGTGAGCTAAATTAAAAGGAAGAAGCATTATTGGATTTTGCCAGACCTGTCTACATGTCCTTGGAAAAGGCTCTTGACCGTACACTGTGTAGTAACTTGAGGCAAGTGTTTCAAGAATAAGTGGTTTAGACAAGGTATGAAAAGTTACCCATTTTGTGATCCTATTTGCAGAAAAGGAATAGTCCACAGCTGAATATGATGCAGTTGGGATGAAAATTAGCACCACTAAACCTAATGTCACATGGCTTTCTTCCAGAAAAGAGTGACTTGCTCTCTTCAGGTAAGCAGTGAACATCTCCCCAAATTAGGAGAGTTCATGAAAGATGGTGGCAGTGATTGTGAGATTGAAAGATGGATTAGCGCAGACAAGCAGTTTTGTTTATATCCCTATCGTCGAATATGGTGCAGTGCTCTAGGTAGTGAATGTAGGAATATGGCCGAGAGTACAAGAGGCCTAAGTGAGGTTTCTGTGTAGGGTGGTTGGGCTAGTTCTTCAACATAGTGTTTGGAGCTCAATAATACAATGGTACCTAAATGTTAAACCGCTTTTTTTTTCCAGATCAAGATAAGCCACTTGAAATAGTTTGGCTGTGCAGTTCGAAATATCCCCTGATATCCTCCGGGAGGAGAATATTACAACTCTTTACCTATTGGGAAATGACCTGGAACAGATCCAGGGCATGGTGGATGAATTACATTTCTCCCCAGGAAAAGTATAAAGAAGTTGCTGGAGACAGAAAGGCTTGGTTTGTCCAGTTCAGGATGTTGTCATGACAAGCTTCATCGGAATAAGTGGAGTGAAAGTGAATCTTATTAATAATATATATTTTTATAGTCATTCATTTATTAATAGGAAAACAGAAAACTAAAATTTATTTTCATAACATTGGCCACAGGACTGATGTCAATTCTGGGTTGTTCTCCAGTCCATTGAAGGACACATATATTAGTAAACTAGAATACTCAGAGAAAATCCATCTTAATATGCTGATAATTACACAAAGATTGAAACTGCAACAAAATGCACACTTATCCCTGGAGCTATAAGGCTCGTATCTTGTACAAATTAAACAGACTTTACTCATTTTTCACATTTGAAATGAAGCCTCATGTCCTTTTTACCTTTTTATTAAAGATGACTAAAATTCACATATAATACATATGAAAGTCATTAGCTAACCCCCTTAAACTTAGGTATAGTACATCTGCTTCCTTGAAATACATATACTTGGGTCTTCAGGGAATTTAAGTAAAAGTACATGTCTTTTCAATCAGGTGAGTCATGAAAATAGGAAGGCTGTGACCTTGGTTTGGCGCCAGGAGGCTAACAGCCCTAGAATTGTGTGGAAACAGCTGACATTTGTGCAGGAAGCAATTACTGATGATAATGAATAGAGTTCACTCATGGTCTGTCAACACTGAGTGTCTGGCTTCTACATGCATGAAGGAGCCTCTCTTTTCTGGAAGTATTAATCTTTTTTCTTTTTTGAGATAATATAAACATAGCACAGATACCCGTTTCCATAAAGATGCAAGATTTCTAAATACAGCCTATGGCAGCCCTTTGCGCACCCATGCAAATATCAAGCTTATCTTTTGTTAGTTAAGTATCCTATTGTTTCATCTGTTCTCTGCTAAGTAAAAATAAGGAATTAAACATACCTTAAAACCTCAAAAATGGAAACAATTTCTTTAAATCACCAAATTTTTTTCAGCATGGAATTGCCTTACCTCATTTTATTTCAAATTAGCTTAAATTAAGAAGCTAGCCTGGTAACAACAGGCACATGGCAAAATATGACCTGAACAGAACAGCAGTCGATCTTGGGGCCTGGAGAGTTATACACATATACTCACACACGGTGCTAATTTAGAATTGCAAATTAACCTTAAATGCATGTTGTTAGAGAATGGGATTATATGGGACAATGTTTATATTTCACAAAGACAGCAACTGGAAGCATCATTCAAAACCAGATAGATGGATTCATGAGGCAGCATTGCTAACCACTGTACCATCATGCTATCCTATAAACAGTATAATAGATGTTATTAGAGTGAGTCTACAAAAATCTCTCTATTATAAACAAAAATCTTGGAAGGAGATGAGACGTGATTTTCACAGAGAGACACTTTTACGTCCCGTGAGACGAGTCTTTGTGCCAAGAGATTTAACCATGCCCAGGGCCAGAAATAAACCAAAGAGTAGATGACAAAGTAGAATGTTGTAAAGAATTCAAAAACGTTGGTGCGGTACACATGCATAGCAGGTTAGAGATAATGTACGCAAATTTGAAAGTCAAACGGAAATTATTACTCAGTGAAATAACGGAACAGTGAAAAGAGATCGAATATATATTGTTCGGATTTAAACTTTAAGTCGTAGACTTGTAGATCGTCTAATTCATGTTGCCATCAGGAAAAAAAAGTACCGTTTCTTCTCAATGAAGAGGTGTATTCGTGAGAATTAAAAGATTCGTTGTTTGGTGAAAGTGAAATCCCGCGAGAGAAATCATTTCTCATTTGTGTGAATGCTATTTTCAGACACATTTCTTGTAGAGAGAAAGAAACGATATTCACTCACGGGCAGTTATACGTTGAGTTGTCACGATGTAATTTCAAACACGGAATCAAAATTCAATGTGATATTGATGGAAAGGTAAAAGCGAAAAGAGATTGAATATATGGACATTGGTGGTATGGCAGAAGTGCAGATCATGCGACATGGCAGCAGCAGCAAGCCTGAAGCTGATTGAGCAAAGAGGAGATAAAAAAAACTGTATTTGTTTCCTGTTGTATCACCGCTAAGAGGGGGTTTTGAAGGAGCGACCACGTCTCCTTTGGGTGCGTTCAGCCCGCCTCCTCACAATGCAAGTGGCAGAGATTTGAAGTGGCTGGTGCGTAGCGCAGGCCAGGAAGGGTTGGCTAGAAAAGCGAGCAGGGGGCAAAGCCCCATAGTTATTTAAAAATAAAGAGATTAAATTGAGAGATTTTTCTTTTTTAACTTAGAAGTTGCCTAAATAACCTATGCATGAGTGTGTGCATGCAGCTGCAAACAAGTAAAGTAGCTATGTTTGGCTTGCAATGAGATGCTAATGGCTCAGAATCCCACATCCAAAACTTCTGGACTACTTTATAGGTGGTTTGTAAATTTCGTAGTCCACACTGAAAAATATATGCACCCTGATACATCTGTTGTTGCAGTAACCATTCCTCCAGATGTGACTGACAGAACATGGCGTAAACTAAAGTATTTCTGTCAAAGTATAAAAAATCCAGAGTTTTCATTAGTGCGTTGTGGGCTCTTTTTTGAAATGTTTCCTTCTGTTGCAGAAAATGTTTCTAGCTGTTTTAAAAGGGTGAATTCAGATGTAAGATTTAAATCTAAGATCTAATCTAATCTAAGAAACTCAGCTTGCATGTTTTTAATGTCCCCTAAGTTTATTAGTGTTTCTGATTCTCCCTTTCTTTAAGTTGCTAAATGAACTGAGATTTTTATCCACTGTAATTTTCTGCGTACAATATGTAGTAAGTACTGCAAACGTAAAGATGTACCACTTTAGAGCTACAATGCAGTGCAATGGATGATGTTTTCACTTAACACTGCTGGGTCCCAGTTTCATTCCTTGCTGAAGGGGCTTCTCTATGCAGTCTGTATGGTTTGTCTGTGTTCAATGGTTTTCTTCCAGGGACTGTATATTTCTCTCATAAAACAAATACAGGGTGAGCCAAAATGATGTTAACTTTTGAATGGCAGAAACAATTTATTCATAAAACATACTTCATATGTGCAAGATGATTTACAGAAATTTCTCAACCTGTTCGCCATCACGTTCAGCACATGTACCATATGTGGCACATAAACTGTCACACAAAAATTGTATATAAGTATATACATAGCAGTACCATTAGTGTTAACATAATTTTGACTCACCCTGTATATTCTGTTGATTAAATTGACGAATGTGAATTGTCATGGTTTCAGTTAGTGTGTGTATGTAGGTGTGTCCTGCAACAAACTGACATTTCATCCAAGAACTTGTAACTGCTAGGATAGGCCCTGGATTCCTTGAGCTTTTCATTGAAGGAAACTATTCAGAAAATGGATGGACGACTAATTTTATCAATAACAGTTATATTACGTAAATTTCCAAGTGTGAGCATAATGACATTGACATTTATTTAACTTTTTACATGTTATCTTTTAAAGTTCATATTTTATGTACTGTATGTTACCAGTATATTGAAATTCTTCATGGTATGTGTACCCTAGGTTAGAAAATTAAAAGAAATAATTAGATCAATATAAATAATTAAATAAAACACAATTCTAAAATATACTAACCCATACTTAAGACAAAACAGAGAACAGCACTAATATTGCATAATTATATCATCTAGAGTGAAATATAGAAAAGTTAATTTGTCTGAAATGACAAATCAGTCACTGCTAATTTGTATACTATTCACTATTGAGAGTCTTTACAGGTTTCTATACTGTTTTTTCTTTCAGGCACAAAACTTCACGTAGCAGTAACTGCCGTGCTCTCTTATCCAGTCATCACTAAATCATATTGTTATGACATTCTAAAAGTTGCCTATTGTTCATTTCAGCATAGAAGTAAAAATAATAACCCTTAAGTGAATACGGCCTTGAACATGATCAGAATCTTTTGTTTTATGATTGTAACAAAAAGCACAAAACTGAGCATTTAGCTTGCATTTCAGAACAACATGCTCTTCTATCATTTGCACCTGATGATGCCGGGATAATCTCCTGCCCCCATAACAATTAGACTCAGGATCAAACTGTCTTTATCAACAGAACATATATTTGATTTGCTACTATTGATAAGGCTAAGCAACATAAACACATTTAAACATAAACTTGATAATCAAGAAAAGATTGTTACTGATTGGCAGCAGCTTTGTGTGCTTGACTTGGCAGGAAAACGTAATGTTCAGGGAAAAATAGAATCATCAGAAAATATACAGATTATAATAAAAGTGCTTGTTTTCTGGCAGCCTTAATATGCAGGTATTTTGCATATACTATAATACACAATGTTTAGTCTGAGCTGTATGTGTATCTAAGTCTCTTGAAAGCAACCCTTCTGTCAATTTTTCTTACAAGAAGTCTAGAACAGCCTCCAGCCTTGCTGTCTTTCAGTAAGCATTGTTGGCTGGAGAGTCATCTCCACCAAAGTTACTTTATGTACTTTCTCAAGAACACACTATAATCCTCTGTAAGTGTGTGAGTCCAGAATGGATTGCCACATTATATCACATGGCATCTTTCATCTTTGCCGACTCTCATATTCCATCTGAAGAATTAGCAATAACTCTATCTAATCCTGTCAGGGATGTCTTCAGAAGTGGGTCCTCTTCTCAGTCCTTAGGCTCTGTTATGAACTGTATGATCACGCACTGTAGAACAGTATTCTTTGTTGTATGATCATAACCCAGAGCCTAATAAGCAACATAGATAGATAGATAGATAGATCGAACGAACGAACGAACGAACGAACGAACGAACGAACGAACAAACAAACAAACTTTATTTGTCCCCAGTGGGAAATTAGGCTTTTTACAGAAGCTCTTTAAATAAATAAATACATAAATGGGTAGATAAATAAATAAATAAACACACACTATGGTCTGAATACATGCCGGAATGACTAAAAAGCAAGGTAATTAAAAAGAACGAAAGTTATAACTTGGCTGTCACAGTCACAGTGAGGCATTATGTCAGTGCATTGCTGTTGGTATGAACACACAGCACAATGACTGTAAAGCAAGAAATTCAAAAGAGAAAAAAGTTCTGACTTGGCAATCACTGTCCCAGTGAGGCATTATGTAGACGTATTGCTGTTGGTATAACGGAGCCCCAATAGTGTTTCTTGACACACTTCTGCTGAATAATTTGTTGGCTGAAAGTCTTCAGTGTTAGTGTGTCAGAGAGAGAATGTGCAGAACTGTTAATATTGGCACTCAGTTTTATTTTAATTCTCTCCTTTGCTACTGAATGCATCCAAATGTCATCAATTAAGAACAGACATCAAAAACTGAGGAAGAACGCAAAAAAGAAAGGAAAAAAGGGTACGTGGCAAGAGGTGTCTTTTATAGCAACTTTTTAAATTAAAATGAATGAATTAATGAATGAATCCTTCTATACTTTATACAGGTAAACATTTTTTGATTCCCCTTGTTTCATTATACAGTTATTGAAAACTAAGTTCCAGTTAGAAACCATCCTTGAACAGGATATGAATGTATTTTAGGGAATTTTACTATATCTATACTAATAAAAGGCAAAGCCCTCACTGACTCACTGAGTGACTGACTGACTGACTGACTGACTCATCACTAATTCTCCAACTTCCCGTGTAGGTAGAAGGCTGAAATTTGGCAGGCTCATTCCTTACACGTTACTTACAAAAGTTAAGCAGGTTTCATTTTGAAATTCTACGCATAACAGTCAAAACTGAATCCTACTTACGTACATATATACGTCCATAGCCTGCAGCTCGGTCGCCGTGTGAGACAGCGTTGCGTCCACATCACCACGCCTCCCACGTAGTTGGCTGCCTGCCTGCATTGCGTCCCCCATCCCCACGCCTCCCATGTAATTGACTACCTGCCCATATAAGGCTGTCCGTCGCTCCGGTCGCTTCATTCCCTTCTTTGCCTCGCCACGGTATTCACGTTTCCCAGCTGATAACTGCAGCCTTTTTATTTAATCCACGGCTTCTCCGCTGTTTTATTGTTCGTTTATTATGATTATAGTTATTGTGTAGGTATTTTAGACTTAGTTTACTGTTCAGGTACCCATTTCCTTTATCGTTCCAACTGTACCCCCATTAACATGTCTATCAAGGTGATCACCATCGATCAAAGAACTGTCACTTACCGAGTGGTTTCCAAGCCCGGAGATGCCGCCTGACTTTTACATTCTCTTTGTTACATATTGCACAGCCATATCAGGCTCAATCTTGATATCTGGAAGAACATTGTGTCTTATGTATTGAATGACTGGGACAGGTTCAAGGTGTGGACTGATGACGGTACAGGAGATAATTATACTACACAGGGGAACTATAAGAGTGAAATGCTTAAGCCCTTCACCTATGCTTCTGTATTTGAGTTGATGGTTGCCGCTGCAATGTTCGGTTGTCTCTTTCAAGTGTACTAAAATGGCCAAATATTTTACACCTTTGGAGAACCACCAATGCCTCTTAAACATCTTAGATTCACAGGTGACGATTTGAGTAGTGGACACTTTGCTGTTTCTGAATGTTTCAACTCTCAAAAGCTGGATGCAAAGTTATCGATGAAGCCGATTGTATGCTTACAATGCTTGACAGATGCTGAATGTCACTTCAACACAAGTCCTACAAATACTGTCGTAATTGAAACAAACCATGAAACTCAAACCGATTATGACAGCAGCAATCCAAGCTGTGAGAAAACAGTGAAGCATTATGTCAGTGCATTGCTGTTGGTATGAACACACAGCACAATGACTGTAAAGCAAGAAATTCAAAAGAAAAAAAAGTTCTGACTTGGCAATCACTGTCCCAGTGAGGCATTATGTAGACGTATTGCTGTTGGTATAACGGAGCCCCAGTAGTGTTTCTTGACACACTTCTGCTGAATAATTTGTTGGCTGAAAGTCTTCAGTGTTAGTGTGTCAGAGAGAGAATGTGCAGAACTGTTAATATTGGCACTCTCTTTCAAGTGTACTAAAATGGCCAAATATTTTACACCTTTGGAGTACCACCAATGCCTCTTAAACATCTTAGATTCACAGGTGACGATTTGAGTAGTGGACACTTTGCTGTTTATTAATGTTTCAACTCTCAAAAGCTGGATGCAAAGTTATCGATGAAGCCGATTGTATGCTTACAATGCTTGACAGATGCTGAATGTCACTTCAACACAAGTCCTGCAAATACTAACGTAATTGAAACAAACCATGAAACTCAAACCGATTATGACAGCGGCAATCCAAGCTGTGAGAAAACAGTAAAAAGGAGGCGTGTCAGATGTCGTGGTACATTTTCTGATGCAGCTAGACTGAAACAACTTTGTGACGCTGCCGCCAAATACTTGCAGAAAAATCCACAAGTTAATAGACACACTGTCGCTAAATACTCACAGGCAAATCCACAAGTTCATAGAGACGCTGTCGCTAAATACTCGCAGAAAATAGACATGCTGTTAATATACATGCTGTCGCTAAATACTCGCAGGCAAATCCACAACTTAATAGAGACGCTGCCGCTAAATACTCGCAGGCAAATCCACAACTTAATAGAGACGCTGTCGCTAAGTACTCGCAGGCAATTCCACAAGTTCATAGAGACGCTGTCGCTAAATACTCGCAGAAAATAGACATGCTGTTAATATACATGCTGTCGCTAAATACTCGCAGGCAAATCCACAACTTAATAGAGACGCTGCCACTAAATATTCGCAGGCAAATCCACAACTTAATACCGGGAATGCCTGTTAAACATCTTAGATTCACGAGTAGTGATTTGGGTAGTGAACACTTCAATGAATTAAACCTGTTATCTTTACAACGGTTGACAAACACGGAATGTAACTTGAACACAACACGTCCTACAAATACGAACCTGATTGAAAGAAATAATGATAATCAAATCCTTGATGACAGCAACACTCATAACAGTGACAAAACAATTACATTGACAATCTTGTTACGTTATTTTTAAAATGTTTCCTTTTCTTTTTCATAACTTCTTTAACACACTACTTCTCCACTGCGAAGCACGGGTATTTTGCTATTACTAGATAAAATTAAATTGGAAGAAATAAAGATTTAAATTGGTTCTTTTAATCTAAAGCTTTTTCGCAATAATCACTTAAAAATATATCAATGTGTTATTAGTTTAGTGCCTGTCAAGACTGACCAACATACCATTACAAAAATCACAGGTTGGCAATACTTTTCCAAAGAACAAAGTGAACGATCTGTTCTCAACATTGTTGCCTTTTACAGTTTTTTATCTTCAGTAGTGGTAAGTAGATTTTGAAATGACCAACTGAGGATTTTAGTGTCAGAACAGGTAAATGAAGAATTTGATAAGTGAAGACGCTACTCTTCTCTAGGATTTCTTTTCTGAGAAAAAGGAGAAATGAGAAAATAATAAACAACTGCTGCATTTAACCTTAAATAAATTAACTAATATATTATGACTTTTGCTTTCATCTTGTTATTCCTATAAATAACTGAATAATTATATTTAGGGTAATCTATTTGTCATTTCTTGAATCGGTAATGCTGTGTTCTGATTATATTAATTGATTTTACTAATGAAATGAGGTTAACAATTGAAGCAAATTTTGTTTTGACTGACTGACTGGTCATTTTTAATATCATTAATTGTGCTGAAACAGCCATCCTTCTGAACTAATTTAGTCCAATTCAAAGTGATGGTAATGACGCCTATCCTGGCAACATCAAGTGCTGAATGGCAGTCATGTCTAGATGGAGGAGTCAGATGTCAATGTCAATTTATTTATATAGCACATTTAAAACAACATAGGAATGCTGTGGCCAAAGTGCTTTACAATAAAAGAAGAAAAAACATACAATTAACATAAATGACATAAATAGAAATAAAATAAAAGAACATAAATAAAATACTGTAAATAATAAATAGAAGTAAGATTATTGCTTAAACAGCTCGATTAAGCATACTGTATCTTTGAAAAAGAAGAAGGGTAGTTCTGCTGCATATTCTTTCAGGCACATTAATAATTTGCCACTGAGCGGTCTCCTTTTTCTGGATTTTCATCTTTGCTTCTTCTTTGCATGCTATAAGTAATTTATAGCTATTCAAAGTTTCACTATAAAAATGAAATAAGTTTTAGGATTTCAAAGAGTTAGAAGAATAAGAATGGAAGAAGGGCAGTACTTCTGCTTCCTACTGTGAGGCTTAAATCAAAGTTTCGATCTGAGATCCACTTCTGTTTCTGTGGGCTCATGTTTGCTTTGAACAAAGGTCTTCGTTAAACATTTTTCATAAATGTATGTGTACTGTAAGCATATGGGAATTGCATCCTCCAGCATGACTGACATTTCAAACTAACTGGAACTTTTTCTTGATATGGGTATTCCACAGACAATAAACTGTTATTATACTTATAACCATAGTTTATTCTGTCCCACAAATTACCTCAATCAGACTTCCAAAGATGTAAAATACAGTTTATCTTTGCCCCTGTACGAATCTTTTTACTGAACAGCACACACATATATTAAAGAAGAAGCATAGAAGAGAAAAACACGTATGTTGTGTCACACTTTAGAAAAGGATACATTATTACACCAGCTTATGATATTTTTTGGGGCAATTTGAGCTATAAGCATTCGGGTGCCCCAGTAAATGAAAGAGAATCCATCCAGTATTGAAAGATGCAAGATTCCACCAGGATGCAATGGGGCAGCAAATACAGCTTTTTCTGGATTGCCTGATTCCTAATTAAGGAAGATTCAGAGACCAAGAATGATACCCAAGTATTGCCACTTCTGTAAAAGGCATAAGACCACAGGCAGAAATTGTGGAATAATGCTGTTTTCTCAGACAATACTGGCAGCCATATTGATGTTTTGAGGACGAGGCCCTTTAAGGTCAGTGGAAGGCTCATGAGTGCAATAAGCTTAGGGGAAATACTCTCTGCCTGGCTAAAGTCAAGATGTGTGTAGAGTCAGAAAAAGACCTGCTGACAGGCTCTTGATTGCCTGGGAAAAAAGAGGAAAACATATAGAAATATATAGGAGAGTTGTAAAAGAGTGTACAGCGAACTGGTGGGCCGTAGGATATGTCATCCCACTATTAAAATCGGGGACAGCCAAGACCAAAAATCACACACCTGTTATTTGCTTCCAGATCTCTATGGCAATTTATAATACAAATGTTCTGACAAAGGTTTGAAAATATATACCATATCTCTTTCTTAAATGCCCAAATTTTATTACTCTTTTAAATACAGGATAGGCTAGCCTAACATCTAGGAACATCAATAACAATATGAGCTGCCACAGCAATTACTATCATTTTGACAGACATTCCTTCTCCCCTCCATTATAACAATGTTAAAAAGAACATTTCACTCAGGTGTGACTAGCAATTTAAAGGTTCATCCAGTCGGACAGGTGTTTATTCATTAAGATCCTGACAGGTATAATCAGTCAATTGAAGGTGATAGATCTGTAAATGAAAAATAGAGTGAAAGAATAAAAGAAGAGGAAGACTCAAGACTGATTTATCCTCGACACATCTAGGTGGGTTACAAGAGCCACTTGACAAACTTTACTTCACATGGATAGACACGCCCCTGTGGGAGGATTGGACACGTCTGTCTTTTGTGGTGCCATGCATATATAAAGAAACTATGTAGTACAACAAATATGGACTACCTTAGAGACAGGTAACTCCACGGCTCCTCAGTGAGAGATCATGAAGACAACCAGAAGGTGCTTATTTCAAAGAAATATGACACCACTTCACATTACTGGCACATCTTCCTAAACTGTAGTTTAAATTAAAGAGAAATAGGTTTTATTACAGTCTTTTAATTGCTTTTGTAAAGAGAATAATGAAAATAAACCTTTACAACTATATACAGAAATCTGAGCAGCAGCTTCTTTCCCTTGAGCAGCAGCAAACCATCGCTGTTTGCAGCCATGAATGGGCGAATTTCTGTGCAGTTTAGATGATCTGAAAGTGGGTATAAAATGCTGTATGGTCACAGGAATTGTGCACTCCTTCCATTGTGTCACCGAGAGGATAATCCTGCCATCACGAAGAGGAAAATAACAAGTCTGTGGAAAAAGGCTTTATGGTTTTCATTTGGAGAGCAATCTAGAATGGGATAGTTGGATTAAAAAGTCTGAGGTGGTGGCAAACATGTCAGCGTCAGTCATCCTCTAATCAAAAAGTGGCTAGTCCAAAGTTTTGAGTGGCCTGCAATGAGGAGCACCAGAAACTTTGCAGGTTTTCTGCCTTTGTGGTCTCATTGAGCACATGAATTGATGATCCTAGATTCAGAGTTACTTGATACTTTACACTTTGACAAAGGAATCTTTCATAAAAACTTGATCTGAAGCATGTGGGTGTAACCTGTGAAGTGACAACAGCAAAAATCTAGATCTATCGTTAAAAAAAGCTAGAGACACGCATGTCAGCATTGCTCAGTATTCTCTGCTGGTGTCTTTGATTGTGCCATTAGAAATTGTAACTTCACTAGTAAGAGATCATTTAACTGAATAGCTTTAATATTCCTGGTTACATTCAGTTGTGGATATGCTTCACTCCCTTCTTCAAAGCAAAGGTGTAGGACATTTTTAGTTGTTATAGAGAAAAGGGAACACGTAAATATAAGAGGAGATTTTGCGTACATAAAGAACAGTATCAAGCTACTGTACTTACCCTGGAGGCTGAGAACAATATTTAAAAAAATGCTGGTGTAGCAGAATACTGTGCAGTTCTTCTTAGATAGCTAAAAGAAGATGCTGCCAAGGTCTTGCTGGACAGACCAAAAGCTCAAGAGGTGGAGGGAGTAGATGACCTTCCTTTCTTCCTACTTAGTAGGCAAGCTTCACATTTTCTTAGTTTATAGCCCCACTAATAATTTAATGTAAACCTTGCTTTTTATTATATGTAATTGCCCTGTTATGAATAATAGGCACATGCATGTTCGAAATGTAATTGCTCAGTATAAATAGTAGATACAAACATTTAGAGTGCTACACCTTGAAAAATCAGTGCAGCGTATCTGGCAGGACATTGCTGAAAGTCTTATTTCCTGTCATTAAAGTAATTATGAATACATCGGAAACAGTGCACAGTTTATTTTTATTGACTGTTCTCTCTTTGATACCCATTGTTCATCTAGCTTAATGAGTAACTAACATCACTATGGCAACCATCAAAATGCGTCTATTCTTATGCTAACAAACTGGCTTTACATTCCTCCAGAGAACTCTTTTCAAGGTCTTGTCAACAAATATCTCATGTTTTCTCTTCTCATATGGATAACCACTAAGCTGCCCAATTAGATTTCTAACCTGTCAGGCATGACTGTAAGACCAAAGATCAGTCTGTTTTTTTTCTTCTGCTGTCTCTAATTTTAAGCGTCATTCACAAAGCTAAACATTTGCCAAAGGAGTTCTGAAATGTAGTGACGTACATATAATTTTTCAGTGCTGAAGATAACTCAGAACCACAAAATGGCAGCTACAGCTTATTCATTTGCAATAAATATGTCTTTGAAACTTAACCGTCTACGTAAGGGCTACTTCCTTTTGTTTTTTGAAGCTTAAAATTTCAGCCTCCTGCTTATATCATTCACACAAAGAAGAGCTGTAGACAAGAGATGTTATCTGCTTCCTTGTGCCATGAAAACAATGTGCCAGTCATGTCTCCAGAGAATTGTGCATTGTTCCAAGTGGACTGACTCCTTTGGGTGGGCTCCCAGCAGCATCTCATTCAGCTCCTGTGGGTGGTGTGAGAGGAAAGCCAGGCACATGACGCAGCACGAAAGTCTGGAATGGTCAGTTCTACCACACCCTTGAAAAAAAATCATTTTTTATAGGATAAAATGGCTTTTAATTTAAAAAAAAGAAATGTAACCAGGCTAGCAGGCTAATGCTCCTAAAATAAAGAAACATGGACTAAGCACATTATACTCATAGTGGAAGTTGTTTAGTCATTTCTTCATTTTTTTTCTAATCAGAAATTTAATATGAAGAACATAGTGAGAAGTCAAGCAAAATGAAACCTTTTATTGGCTAACTAAAAAGATTACAATATGCAAGCTTTTGAGGCAATAATCTTTTTAGTTTGTCAATAAATGGTGTCATTTTGCTTGATCTCTCACTACATTCACAATGGCTAACACGGTACTACTCCCTAGTAATATGAAGAACATAAAATTCTGAGTGTCTTGCATTAATAATGTTATAGAATAAACATACTTCTTTTTACCAGAATAGATAGATAGATAGATAGATAGATAGATAGATAGATAGATAGATA
>JANRMT010062791.1:81881763-81925481 GCA_026402145.1 Polypterus bichir lapradei | reverse complement strand
ATAGATAGATAGATAGATAGATAGATAGATAGATAGATAGATAGATAGATAGATAGATAGATAGATAGATATTTAAAACAAACAAATAAATAAATATACACATACAGTACTTTGGTCTGAACACACACCGCTATGACCATGAGGCAGGAAAATTAAAAAGAAATAAAACTTCTCACAGTCCCAGTAAGGCATTATGCAGAAGTATTGCAGATGGTATAAAGGAGCACCAGTAGCTTTTCTTGACACACATCTACTGAATATTTTATAGGATAAAAGTACTCAGTGTTAGTGTGTCAGAGAGAGGATGTGCAACCTTGTTCATAATGGCACTCAGTTTGTTTTAGCTCTACTTCGCTACGACCTCCAGGGGTCCAAAGTGCATCCTGTCACTGAGCTTTCCCTTTTAATTAGCTTGTTGTTTTGAAGGGCCTCCCGTGAAGTGATGTTACCAGCCCAGCGCACCACAGCACAGAAAATTACAGTGGCCATCACAGAGTTATAGAAGATGTGAATGAAGTCACTTCCTACATTAAAAGAATTCAAACTCCTAAGGAAAATGAGCCTGCTGTGCCCTTTCTTATATAGTTCCTCTGTGGACCTCCAAGTACCTGTAGGAGTGGACTACCTCTACATCCACTCCTTGAGACATAGAGCCTATTTGGCGTGGAGAAAGTCAATAACCAGTTCCTTGGTTTTACTGATGTTAAGATGCAGACAATTCTCTTTGCACAAAGAAACAAACTTTTCCATCTGACTCCTATACTCTGTCTCATCCCCCTTATCAATACATCCCATAAGTGCGGAATCATCTGATAATTTCTGTAAGTGGCATGACATGTTGTTATATTTATTCTTTTAGGTGTACAGGGTGAAGAGAAAAGGAGACAGGACTGTTCCTTGTGGTGCTCCAGTGTTGCTCACATCCATATCAGAAGCACAGTCCCCGAGTCTCACAAACTGTGGTCTGCCTGACAGATAGTCCATTATCCAGGACACCATAGACTCATCCTCCTGAATATCTCTGAGTTTACCCCCTAACATGGCTGGCTGGATGGTACTGAAGTTGCTGGAGAAGTCAAAAAACATAATCCTTACAGTGCTGCCAGCATTGAACAGGTTATAAATGCACTTTTGAAAAAGCAATACTATTTCCAGGAATAATTTAGACATGGAACCAACGAAGAAATACTGATTGTTCAGTTATTTTTAATCTAACACATTAATGTTAAAAAAAAAAGAAACTGCATTGGTTGATAATATGTGGTGAAGCAACTGAAAAGTTTATGTCAAGTTCTACAGTTTGTTTTTACTTTCATGCCAGGTGAACAAGAGCTTTAGTCAATAACTAACGGACAATGTTGAGATCAAACAAAGGTCCTAGCAGCACAACCTTAAAGAGGTGAGATGTCACTTGCAAATGCAATACTTAAAGAGTTATTAAAATGCTGTGCTTTCATGAAACTTGTCAGCTATGTAATAGTAGTTGGAAATCCAGTGTACTGTCTTTCTTTATAACCACTTGCACAGCCCCTCTCACCCACTTTTTGTGAACCTTTTTTGTAATTAGCACTAAGGGTCTTGGATTTAAAACCCAGCCCTGTCACCATTTACAACACTTTTGCTTCAATCTGTGTGTGTTTGCTGTATGAAATGTTGTTTAATTCCATGTCCCAAAGATGTGCACTCTAGGTTAAATTGTGACTATAAATTGAGTGTGCAGGAGTAATAGACTGCTTTTCAATAACGTTGTTTACTGAATGTTGCTGGGATAGGCTCCAGCTGTCTGTAACCTTGAGGAGGATAAAATTGTTATAAATAATGGATGATAAAAATTTCCATTAAACTACACTATTACACTTGAAGCAAGGCAGGCTGATGCATCACTGCACTTAGGAGATAACAGGGATAATGGACTACATGGCTCCTTGAATCTGGTGTATTTCCAATATATGCAATAATGTAGGCCGACATTGTATGATGAATAAATTTCACTTTCAACATTCATTTTAAAAATATTAAAGCACACACTTCCTTTAGAAATAAGTGTTGACACGTACTCAAGAGCAGTGACTATTATCTTATGAGTATATTAGAGATCAGCAAGAAATTTAAGTCTTTCTTGCTCAACTTTCTAGAACTTTGTTGTTTAACGAGGAATTTGCTATATTGTCTCCGTTTGTTGTTCTAGGAATTCCTGACACGGAAGTAATTAAAAATAATACTCAGCTTACTCAGGTGGATAATGGCTCTTAATCTGCAGCTCCTCTTACAGACAGGAACAGAGAAATTCCCAGTTTAACCATCTCAGGCATTTAGTGTGATTCAATGATTCAAATTTTCCAGGTTGCTACCATTGAGAAATTAATGTTTTTTTCCAGGGAAGGTCTCAAAAATTTTAAGTACAAATGTTTGTGTCGATGAATGTTTTCCTTGGAAGCATATATAATTTTATTTATATAACTATTATTTTGCATTATACATAAAGACTCCCAGACACACAATAAATAACATATAATAATAATAATTGAAAATAATAATTGAAAAGCAGAACAGAATTGAATAATTGAATAATAGTTGTAAAACAGAACAGCCAAATGCAAGGCCTCAAATATATAAAGATAAATGCTATTGCATTTCAAATGTTTTAGAAAATTCAATTTTACCCCTGTATTAGCGCATCCCGCACATCACAGCTTAAGCGATGTTTCACAGATGCTGACATGTACTGATCTTTTTGCTGGTAGACGTGAGTTTGTGAAAAATGCTGGGTAACTCTGCTGCTGGTGGTAACTGGGCTTAAATTTTTTCTCCTTTATTTAGAATGAGGCTTGCTTCACTTTTTCAAAAACCTTCCATTAATTATCTAAGGTTGTCTGAAATAGTCTTTGAACTCTTTTATGGTTGATTCATTTTACTGAGTGTCAGCATGAGGACATATTGATGCTTTGCCAAATATCAAACCCTCACTGAGTCCATACATTGGTAGCAATTGATTGCAGGGTTACAACAGAGACAGAAAAGGCACAAGTATACATATAAGAATGATAATAATAAATATAATAACCAAGGTACAAATACACATGTAACAAGAATTGTCTAAGGTTAAATAACAAAGTGCAGGTACTGTATTTGCTAAGTGTCAAGTGATAAGAACTGCACATATTTCTAAGGTTTAATTTCACAGCAGAGCATTTCAGTTATTACCACTGTACATTTGCACAGTGAATTACAGATTTTGTCTGTCTATTAAGATGTCTGCTACTATCATGATGACGAATTCTGTTATCGACGATGCACGAGAGACACAACTCGATGTAAAAGGCACATAATGCTCCTCAGGTTGGCCTTTTAGGATAGCCATTATTAGAATGGAGCAATAAAAGTATAATTTATAAAGAAAGATGAACAAAGGTAAAATCAATTTTAGGAAGAAGGATGACATAGATATATAGGCTTCCAAAGCATATCTAGCAATCTTCACAATCTTGCAACAAACCAACCTCAGAAATTCCAATGAATTTTACTAGGTCTGCACCTCAGAAATAGCCGGGATTTGTGACCGGGCTTTATTCAAACATGCACTGTAATAAAGAATTCACCGGTAAATTATTAGGATTGCTTGGATATGTGAAAGGGGTTATTGTGACATTGTGAAACTGGGAGCAGAGGCCATTGACATGAGGAATAATTTTAAAAATTGTTCTTACTCCTGCACTTTATTATTGAATATTGAGTCTTCCTGTTCAGATGTTAAACAAATTAATGCCATGTCAGAATATATTTTAGCTAATAAATCTTTTGACCTATTGGACTAGCACTTTATCCTTGATTACACATCTCTTTGTTTAACTGTAAACTGCTTCTTTTCCATAAAAAGCCTATTTCTGATGTTATTTCTTCAGTAATAAAATGAACTGGATGAGGAATAGACAGAAAACGTCATGTGAGATCAACTTAGTGTAAGGAATAAATATGCAAACAGCTTTTCACATTTTATGTGATAACAAATGAGCAGCCTATACGGGTCAATCTGGTGAGAAAAAAATAGTTAAACTCTGTTAAACAATAGAAGGAATTAGCAGCAACATTTCTGTGATTAGAGAGCCAAAGTAATACCTATTTCAGTATGCACAACCTTTGATGTTATTTAGGACAATTCAGTCATTTGGACTATTGAAACTGCCAACATCTAAGCAAGTGTAATACATTGGTCAAAGGTAATGAGCTTTATTTCATGTCACCCTAACTTCCGAACATAAAAAAAACATAAACTGGAAAGAATGATAAGGTTTTGAGCTTGGGGCTTTTCCTTAGATCAGAGAGTTGTATTCCTTAGTAATTTATATATTTCCTCTTTTTTGTGCCTGCAATTAGCTCTTTGAACTTGTATGACACCTCTGTGAATTATTCTAGACGCAAAGCGGATGTTAAATTAAATAAAACAATGCCTTTTATGAAACATATCTCACTGTGGAATAAAACAAATAATTAAGAACCATTAGCAAACTTTTAGCAGTTTTTCGAATATAATGATTTATATTATTCTCTGACAAAGCACATAATGAATACTGTAAATTTAAACTGTTTTAACAAATGTAATAAATCTAATTAAGAATCAGCATTTTCATATGCTCATGTCTATAGCTTCTTTGCCAGTTCTTCTGTAATTGCGGCATCAGTTATAAATTATGAAGACTCTAAAAGTTTAATCATTTTATGCATTGAGAAAAAAACTACAACTCTTCCAATGTTCCAGTTTATTATGATGCTGTATGTATGATGATTTAAAATACATTTTGTGCATTAGGTATGATTTACAATTTATAGAATTTTACATCATACTGTACTATATTCTGGATGTACACAATTCACAAAGCTATCATCAGCAAATCTCATTATGCAGCATGTCCTAGATTGCTGCCAGGGATGCTGGAGATTCTTTTGACCTGATTTAAACTGTGCAGTTAGGTCATTTTAGGTCCACTGAACAAAAGATCCTTAATCTGCATGTTGACATACAGTATTTCATTAAACAGGGAGTAAGCAGATAACAGATTCAGTTTGACTAAAATGAGAACTCATATCTGCTAAGTCACATTACTGTATATGCTTACTTATACTCTATATAAAGTGATACTCTTTGGGAAATACATGTTCATGTATTCATTTTCTGTAGCTACTGGGTCTAATTTTGGGTTGTTAGCCAAGAAAATATTTACATTTGTAAAACACAGCTTCAATTTGCTTATAATATTATTTATGTTGACCTAAAAAGCATGTTAACTATTTCAGTCTATGATTTAATTAATGAAATGTTTTTATGTATTGCTCATTGGAAGTTGTCTGTACAGTGAAAACATTAGATATTGTAAACTGCTTTATTCTGTAAAAAGCTTACTGAAAAAAAATTGGAGTTCGAACCTCAACTCTGTGATGCAGAACAAATAATTCCATTCAAACCCGAACAATCATGGCCTCTCCATACCAAAAACTCTTTGAGCTAGCAACACTTCCCACTGCAGTTTATGAGGTGAGACACAAAAATAAAAAAATATATATTTATTGTAACATTTACAGTATTGGTAAAAAAATATATTTATTGATGAATTACAGCATTCTAAACATTGTCACCTTCTATATACTTCCTCTCCCCATTTCTAGACCACTCCATATCTTCCATTGATTGGAACAGTGCTGGAATACTTCTTGCTTGAGGCGCTTCAACAGGCTTGCCGTTTCTGTCTTCACTTCATCCATTGAAGAAAAATGTGTTCTTTTCAGGTCACTTTTGATTTCACAGGGAGCTACAGCAAATCGGGCGAATAGGGAACATGATCGAGGACAGGAATGTTCTTGTCAGTCAAAAACAGAAAAAGCAGTATGATCATTTCGAGCAATCTCATTCAACGTATTGATATTTTCATCTGTCTCAGACAAGTGTGGGTGACCTGGCCATTGAACGTCTTCCACATTTTCTTGTCCTTTCTTGAAATATTTGTGCCACTCAAAAACTTGTGTGTGAGACAAACTGTTATCACCATACACTGTTTTCATCATGTCATAAGTTTCTGTGGCCATTTTCTTCAATTTTGCTAGAAATTTAATGTTGATTCGCTGTTTGATTTTTTCACCCGACATTATAGCGGCATCTTGTGTAGCGATTGTTGTGCAAATACTGGCTGGGCTATTCACAGGATATACCTAGCTGGTTGGCGGTTTGAGAGGGTGTGTAGGAGGGGATATAGTTCTATGATTCATATTCAGCCAACTTCCAGACAGTTTTCCAGGAAAACCCCAAGCCCAGTCCGGTTATTTTTGTATCTCAACTCATATATCAGTTATTTCAAAAATCATATTAGTAAGTAACAAAACTTGACATAACATTCTGAAATTCACTTCCTCTAATGCAGTGTTGTGTGGAGCTGGAGATTTTCCCAACACAACTGGGCTCTAGTCTGGAACTAACACCACCAGTCCATCATAGTTGCATGACTCACATACACTGGGATTACTTAAAATGCCAATGAACCTAAAATACAGTGCATGTCTTTGGGGATGTGGGAAGAAACCCTACACATACACTGGGAGAATGTTCAAACTTCACACACAGAATGACCAGACATAAGATTCTAACCCAGGATGTGGAATCCATGAAGTGCTAACCAATTCACCACCTTGTTTTGAAGTAACTTTAGTTTTAATATGTTTATGATACTCATAAAGAGGGGATTAAATTAATCTTTTTTGTGACTGGAGTAGTGAAACTAGAAAACTGTAACTGTATTAAACCTGTTCTGTCAAGGCCATAGAGCAGGGGTTTTCATTCTCAATCCAGGGGACCCACTGTGGCTGCAGGTTTTTTTTTCCAACCAGCTTCTGTTTTTAATTGGACTCCAGGGCTAATTAAGTGAACTGTTATTTCCCAGATTATGTGTTTTGGGAACAACATAGAAATTAGAAAACTAAGTTTGTTAAAAAAATTTGTTAAAAAGTACTAAGCAATTATATGGGAATAATGTACAGTACAGGCCAAAAGTTTGGACACACCTCCTCATTCAATGTGTTTTCTTTATTTTCATGACCATTTACAGCACTCCATCACTCTCCTTCTTGGTCAAATAGCCCTTACACAGCCTGGAGGTGTGTTTGGGGTCATTGTCCTGTTGAAAAATAAATGATCGTCCAACTAACCTGACTTCTGCACAACACAACTGCTGGTCCCAACCCCATTGATAAAGCAAGAAATTCCACTAAATAACCCTGATAAGGCACACCTGTGAAGTGAAAACCATTTCAGGTGACTACCTGTTGAAGCTCATCGAGAGAATGCCAAGAGTGTGCAAAGCAGTAATCAGAGCAAAGGGTGGCTATTTTGAAGAAACTAGAATATAAAACATGTTTTCAGTTGTTTCACCTTTTTTTGTTAAGTACATAACTCCACATGTGTTCATTCATAGTGTGAAGGACAGCCGGGTCCCATGCCCGGCAGGGACGCCCCTGCTGCTTATGTTCTGGGGGAGCCGCCATGGGCAGTCCAATACCTCCCCTGGGATGCTTGGTGGCAGCCTCCCTGGCCGACGGTGATTCCCCAACCGCCCGCAGTGCTCCATGGGAGATGGAGTCCTCAACAGCTGGGTTGGGGCCCGGGGTGGCCGCTAGGGGGGGCTGTCTGCTTCCCACAGCCCGGCTGGACGAGTCTTCAGCCCCACCCGGAAGTGCAATTAGGACCAGGTGGTTAATCACCTGGAACACTTCCGGGTGGGCTATAAAAGGGCCCAGCCACCACCACTCGACGAGCCAGAGTTGGGAGGAAGGAGACGAAGCTTGTCTGGGAGGAGTGGTGGAGCCAGGTGGAGAATTGTGGTTTTCTGTGAGTTTTGTGCTTTGGGACTGTGTGGCACGGGGAAGACGTGTCCCACAGCTGAAGAAAAATAAAAGTCTTTTGTACTTTTTATACGTGCCTCCGTGTCTTTCTGTGTCGGGTCAGGTGCCTATATAGCGCCTTTGTTACAATAGTTTTGATGCCTTTAGTCATGAAAATAAAGAAAACACATTGAATGAGGAGGTGTGTCCAAACTTTTGGCCTGCACTGTATTTTTTAACAATGTTTTCATCTTGATTTTAAATCAATTCTCCAGGTATTCTAATTGTTTTATTAATCCATTATTTACTAATAAGTGGGTCCAGTGCTAACATAGTTGCAGCCTTTCACGATTCAGTGTTGTTTGCCTGGGTGTCTGCTCTGCTCATTTTTAATTGTCATTATTAAGATACAATGAACGGAGCAAACTGCACAGAGAAAGGGTAAAAGATAATGAAATCAACAACAGAGAGTTAAGCATTTAAATCTATAGCAAAAATAGAAGTATTTCTAAATGTCTTATAAATGTACAAATCATGCTGCTGTGCTTTTCTGAATGTAGAATAAGAGAAGAGGAAAAAATAAAAGCTAATTAAATCAGTGTCAATGTTGTCAGTTGTTATCACTGATTACAAATCTGGCTGAAACAAAAACCTGCAGTCAGAGTGGGTCCCTAGGACCAAGTTTGAAAACCCCTGCCAGAGAGATATAGAGATATAAGGATATAATGTTACTATAGAGATATACTGTTCAGCAGTCATGTAAGTCACATGGACACTTGACTAACTATACAAGAGGAGGCAAAGTCCATGCAATATAAAGATAAATATAATGCCTTCAAGCAATGGAAATGCCGATTAGCACAAATGCTTTTTGAAAAAGTAAATTATCCAAAAAATTGTGTTTTTGCCAATAGGCATATAATAAACAGAGGTGCAATTATAACACTAAATCAATTTCACTAGAGTTTTTCCTTCAGACTTTTGACCTGCACAGAAATAAAATTGAAACGACTGATATAAACATTGAGCAGCATGCCTTTTATCACTGTAAAAATTTCTAGAAGCAAATTACATTTAGGCCTTGGGCAACTTTTCTTTTCAAGAAGAATTATTATGGATGACTTAATGAAAACAGCAGCTATGCCTTTTCTATATTCTGTGGAATGAAGAAGATTGAACACTGATATGCAGTATCAAATTTTGTTTTTAATAATGTGGCTGGTTCCTTTAGGGCAACTCAATTCAAATTCTGAAACTTCCCCTGATGTCCTTAGCTGCATGTTTCTAAACCCAGTGCTTTTGACTAACAAAGTAAAGTAGAAAAATACATAGGTAAATATTTTTCCTGAAGTGCTGTCTGAGTAGCTTTTCGAACACTAGAGAACAAGAGAAAACAAAATTTGTAGAATATTAAAGAGTGCTTTTATATATGAAGTCATAGATGAATATCAGCCAATAATTCAAAAGCTTTGGGCATTAACTTTTGTTCCTTGTTTTTCCATTGACCCATTTTAATACAGACCTAATATTAATTCTTTTCAGACACTGCTATCAGGGGTCTCATCCTTTTAACTAATTAGCTAACTGTACCTGTTAATTGATGAACTGAGATAATCATGGAAAAAACAGATGTTACTAAGCATGCAATGTGAAAATGTCTCTTAATTGACCCCTTGGTAGAGGAGAACTGAACTACATAATAAAACAAGTGAAAAGAACAATCTATGCTCTATTTGTAACCCAAATTACAAAATCATAGTTCCCCACATAGAATTGTGTCTATTGGATGGTCAAGGTGCCCGTGTGCATAACAACTCATTGTTGTTATGTTATAGTCAGAGTTTATTTTATGCCTTAGGCGTATTTTCTGTTTTATCAGCAGATCACATACCATGCATCTGGCTGGCTGTCTATCACAATGGTTTGACTCCTGAATACTCTCTTGTGGAAATTCAACAAGCTGTTCAGGCTTTAGAAGTTTAAAATGAACTAAAGTCACCCCGGACATAGATGATGTACTGCTTTTTGCTGCTGAAGAGCTGTTTGTTACAAGAAATTAAACCAACATTAAAAGTTAACCTAATATGAAGGGGTTCTGTCCTTTTGTTGCCTATTTTGTGTGCAACTTTCACTTCTAGAAGTAATTTTACCCCCAATAAGGAATAGGTGAGTGGATATTCTTACAGCCATAAGAGTGCAGGTAGCTAAAAGGAGCTATATAACTCAAATGTAGTTGGTGTCCATAATGGATGCATGCTCAGGATCAGTTGGTGGATGCCAGTAGTAAGAGAAGCTGTCTCAGGTCATTTTTGCAGTGTTAGAAGGGGCACTAGAATTTCAGTCAGTGGTGTTCAGTGAGTAAAGAGTGCAGTGGCAGTAGTAGGGTTCAAATATATTGCAGCAGCAAAAGAGGAGATTAATGAAACTGGAAAGAATACCTTTTGGGTAACTTTAAAATATGCTACAATAAATCATTTAATAACAAAGGGTAAGCAGACAGGTTGTTGACCAACATACTGTACATTTACCAGACTGGCGAGAGAAATATTTGACAAATTCCTAACTCTGACAGACATACCCTTCCCAACAGAGGCAATGGTAGTAGTATGTGTAGAAGTTTTTTTTTCTGTGGTGGAGGTTGCTACCATTGATGAGAAGATGCATAGGTTTAAGGTAGAAATCGTAAAATGTTATATACAGTATTTCCAGGATGCATTGGTTTTTGTACATCTACAATGCTGAAAAGAAGATGAGACAGTACTTCTGGTTTAGATGATTGGTTGGTTTGGGGCTGTGGACATCTGGGTAGGGTATCCCCTGCAGATTTGCCACTGTTGACTTCCTCTCTTCTTGAAGATTTACCAATATTAAAGTTTGGATGGCCATTTAATAATAGCACAACAAACTGCACACCACCAAATAAAATTATACCCACACTACGCTATCAAAAATAGCCCAATTTTGCAAGAAAACTGCACATCTGACACCCATAGTTGGGCTGACAATTATCATCTCAAAATATAAGGTTATGGTTCTCTAGGAAAAAAGGGTTTGTTGTCTTCATCTGGAAGACAGATCAGCCTTCTCAAACTGAGGACTTTAACTGTCTTGGGTACTTGTTCATTGGTGAGGGTACATAGGATTGTGAAATTGTTGTAACGGCTGTAGTATACAGGGTATTTATTGTATCAGGATATGTTGGTAAGACAAGAGGCAAGCTCTTTTGTGATTTTTCATTCAGCTTACAACCCCATTGTGAGATATGTGCTTGGGTTCCACCACGGCCTATCCTGTGATGTTCTGCTTTACTCTATTTTGTCCTTCTACTTGATTTGTATGACAACATTAATTTTGCAGCTCTCATGTGCTAAGAACAGTGTATTTATAAAAGGGGATTACATCAATTGGTCAATTATCAATTATCAATCATCACTTCTTTCACCTAACTTCTTTTCTCTTCCTCCTAGAAAATCTGGGAATAGGTAAGTCTGGTGATGCCTGTTCAGACTGTTAACACTCTGGCCCTCAACTGGAAATCAGCATGAAAAGTAAGTTAATGAGTGAGAATAATGGCATCATGTAGAAGGCAATGTAGAAAAATGCTAAAACATTATAAAATCAATACAATAATAAAGTCAATGTATCTGAAAATGCTATCACCAAATTCATTTCAGTTTTATCAGGCTCTTTTCAGTTTAGGTTGCAGTTTTTCATAACATGATGATTAAAAAAAGCATCCTTACAAAAAAATAACCTTTTTAATAATATCTTTGTTTTCTATGTGTCAGTCTAGATATTCATTTTTCTTTAATGCTGTACTTCTTCTGAGTAATTCATCTATTCACTAATAAAAAATTACGGAGTTAATTTCAATAAGGGTATTGTAAGAATTGTTTAGAAAAATAATGTTTGCATTTCTGTATCGAGCATAGAATTAGAGAAAGGTGATAATTAGTACAGCATTGTTATGCCTCTGTTTTAATACTGGAATATGTCTACAGGTGCTTTGAAGGTAAGCAGAAGGGTCCTTAAAATATTTCAAATATACATACCTAAAAATTATTGTGGTACATGAAGATTTAGTCCAACAAGGTACATTTATCACTTCATCTATTTATCTATCCATCTGACTGAACATTAGTGGTTTTTATCACAAATCATCTCAATTCAGTGAAGTCAGTCAATCAGTCATTTTCTAACCCGCTTTGTCCTGCACAAGGTTGCAGGGGTCTGCTGGAGCCTGTCCCAGTTAGCATAAGGCATAAGGCAGGTAATAAATCCTGGACAGACTGGCAGTCCATCTTCTTAGGATTTTGCACTAATTGCATATACTGCATTGCCTTAATGAAACAGAATACCTGTAATAATGATAGGATGGGTCTAATACTCAAGTATCAAAGATACATTAATTCAAAAGTCATATGTACATTACTTTCTGAATTATACATACAGTGGGATGCAAAAGTTTGGGCAACCTTGTTAATAGTCATTATTTTCCTGTATAAATTGTTGGTTGTTACGATAAAAAATGTCAGTTAAATATATCATATAGGAGACACACACAGTGATATTTGAGAACTGAAATGAAGTTTATTGGATTTACAGAAAGTGTGCAATAATTGTTCAAACAAAATCAGGCAGGTGCATAAATTTGGGCACCATAAAAAAGAAATTAACTCAATATTTAGTAGATCCGCCTTTTGCAGAAATTACAGCCTCTAAACGCTTCCTGTAGGTTCCAATGAGAGTCTGGATTGAGGTTGAAGGTATTTTGGACCATTCCTCTTTACAAAACATCTCTAGTTCATTCAGGTTCGATGGCTTCTGAGCATGTACAGCTCTCTTTAACTCACACCACAGATTTTCAATTATATTCAGGTCTGGGGACTGAGATGGCCATTCCAGAACGTTGTACTTGTTCCTCTGCATGAATGCCTTAGTGCATTTTGAGCAGTGTTTCGGGTCGTTGTCTTGTTGAAAGATCCAGCCCCAGCGCAGCTTCAGCTTTGTCACTGATTCCTGGACATTGGTCTCCAGAATCTGCTGATACTGAGTGGAATCCATGCGTCCCTCAACTTTGACAAGATTCCCAGTCCCTGCACTGGCCACACAGCCCCACAGCATGATGGAACCACCACCATATTTTACTGTAGGTAGCAGGTGTTTTTCTTGGAATGCTGTGTTCTTTTTCCTCCATGCATAACGCTCCTTGTTATGCCCAAATAACTCAATTTTAGTTTCATCAGTCCACAGCACCTTATTCCAAAATGAAGCTGGCTTGTCCAAATGTGCTTGAGCATACCTCAAGCGGCTCTGTTTGTGCTGTGGGCGGAGAAAAGGCTTCCTCTGCATCACTCTCGCATACAGCATCTCCTTGTGTAAAGTGCGCCGAATGGTTGAACGATGCACAGTGACTCCATCTGCTGCAAGATGATGTTGTAGGTCTTTGGTGCTGGTCTGTGGGTTGACTCTGACTGTTCTCACCATTCGTCGCTTCTGTCTATCCGAAATCTTTCTTGGTCTGTCACTTCGAGCCTTAACTTGAACTGAGCCTGTGGTCTTCCATTTCCTCAATATGCTCCTAACTGTGGAAACAGACAGCTTAAATCTCTGGGACAGCTTTCTGTATCCTTCCCCTAAACCATGATGGTGAACAATCTTTGTCTTCAGGTCATTTGAGAGTTGTTTTGTGACCCCCATGTTGCTACTCTTCAGAGAAAATTAAAGGAGGAGGGAAACTTACAATTGACCCCCTTAAATACTCTTTCTCATTATAGGATTCACCTGTGTATGTAGGTCAGGGGTCACTGAGCTTACCAAGCCAATTTGAGTTCCAATAATTAGTTCTAAAAGTTTTGGAATCAATAAAATGACAACGGTGCCCAAATTTATGCACCTGCCTGATTTTGTTTGAACAATTATTGCACACTTTCTGTAAATCCAATAAACTTCATTTCACTTCTCGAATATCACTGTGTGTGTCTCCTATATGATATATTTAACTGACATTTTATATCGTAAAAACCAACGATTTATACAGGAAAATAATGACTATTAACAAGGTTGCCCAAACTTTTGCATCCCACTGTACAATATATGCAAGGCATAAATAGTCTGTATTCTTTGACCAAAATTATTGTTTAAGTGAATTTAGTGTATGTTTTATCAAATGTATATAAAATATATCTCAGTATGTTTAGTAACAAATACCAGTTAATCCATCTCAGAAGAAAATTTATCAGCCTACTAACTGTTTTGTGACCTTGGATAACATTTCTTTATCTCGGAAGGCCAATTTGAATGCATTCCGGAGGTCATTCAAGGGTGTAGTAAAACATTTATGAATGCATGAGTCATAGCACAAAAGGAATGTAAAAAGTACTGTATGTTCTGCAAGGTGCAAAATGTTGCCTATTGCTTTTTTATAATTTCATGTGTTTCTCAGATGTTTGTTACTCACATTTCGTACTTACTACCATTATGTTAAGGAGGTATCAGTTGTAACTAGAAGACTTCAGCTGTGTTTTCCTAACCACATTCTTGAGTTCCTTGATGGGAATTGCAAGTATTCTAATGCATGTAAAATATAGATTATCAGACCTGGTTTGCAGTTTTTATACAAATTTTGTGGAAATATAGTGGGGTATTCTCTGTTTAAATTGGATGTAGTAGGTAGCACATTCGACAGAAGTTAAATTCTAGCTAACGTAATTTTAGTGTAAAAATGTGTGTTTTTTCTGTTTGCCGCAGTATTCTAGATATGTTTATATCATTCCTATTAAAGTCAATGATTCTTTTATTGAGTTCCTATAGTTTTTTTGATGACAAGTGATCCTGAGACCCTTGTCTACATTTGACTGGCCATATTTTCATTGATGGAATTCACAGAAAAAAAAGTTAACCAAGAAAAGGCCAAACATAAAAAGTGTTGTGATACCCATTTTTATAGAGACAATAGAATCCTAATAGAATGAAAGCAAGATCAAGATTTAAATTTTAGAAAGCTATGTTTTTAGCACCAAAACAGGTCTCAAAGACTGCACAATCAGATGTTGCTGGTGTGTCTCTCTTTCTAAAGAAATGTCATTTGACTGCAGTTGATCCAAGCACAAAGGATGCAGTTGGCACATGGCAATGCAGAATCTGTATCTCTGTCTTCCATAAAATCTAGTTTCTTCCAAACATCTTATGACATTATTTGCAATTGTAGGCACTCTGCAATGAATGAATATCTCTTCACCCTAGTTTTTAGTTCACTGGTGAATGTGTTGTTGGTGGGTGTAGAGGTGTTAGCATCATAGTGCAAAATAAGCAATTTGTTGACCCAGTTGTGAATAGTTCACAAATTATGACTTAAATGTTGCCCTCTGGGTTTTTAGACACCACTGAGCAGTCAAGGTGACATTCAAGTTAAGTTCCCTTGAAACTTACGTTGCTAGCAGGCTCATTTGTTATACCTAATAGGTTTTAAAAGTCAATGACAAGTCTTTTTTTCTAATTCTGTTTTTATGTCTATGAAATCATTATGATTTCTAAAGTTAGGAGATTTCGAAATAAGGTAATTGCTCCAGGTGATGGCCAGCCAATTCAGCTTTTAGAGATATTTCAAAACACCTTTTAGTGTAACTTGCATTTTAAAGTATCCTGATAACAATATATATCTAATAATGCATTTATTTGAAGATACCATAAATATTGTGAAATACATCCCAAATACATTTCAGGTTATCTTAAAATGACATCCTGCTCATATTGAAATATCTAAACTGTATATTAAGATATCTTACAGGCGTTCTAAGATCTTGAAAAAAAAAATTCAGGTCATTTGAAGTAACTCTGTTTTATTTCAAGATTTCTTGAAACAACTTCCCATTTGTTTTAACAACTCTTAAATATCATAAAATTGACCTTAGTATTCCTTTTTATATAATACCCAATGTTACCTTCCGAGCTTAACCGAGGTAAGCAACACCACTCCGGTACACAAGAGGGTGCTCTCGTTAACATTACTGTCACTCAGCTCAGAGAAGCTGCCCAATAAGGGCAACTGAATCTATACCTTCTGGTCAGGTGGCTATAAAACCAAAATGCCCCCAGAAGTTGGCTTCTCATTTTAGGCTTGAGCTACCTGCAAGGTGGAGCTCTACACCAAAAATAGACCACTTAGCTGAACTTATTTAAATACATGGAAGAGGCACTACAGCCTACAACTTTGTGTTTCTGTATTGCGCCACTGAGTGCCTGTTTATTTTCTTTAAAAACTTTTCATTTTTACCATTTCTGATTTTGGAATTGTGTTTTCCTTTACCCAACCACAGGTGGCGTAGTTGGCAGGATCTTGCTGGATGTGATAGCAGACCCAGCTAATATCATTGAACTTTTACAGCAGTTAGCGAACCATCTGATCCAGCTGCAGTCTCACATAGCTGTAGCAGGTGCTGCAAGGCTAATGAGGCTCTTCAATTAGGAAGGTGCCAATGGCAGACCCAGATGCTTGTCCAAATGCATCCTCGGTATGACATCAAGACTTACTTGTTGGTTTTTAAGCGTACTGCCACCCAACAGCATAGGCCACAATGAGAATGGGTGCACCAGTTATCACCTTTTCTGGATGGAGAGGCACCAACAGGCCTATTATAATATGGAGGAGCACATCGCTGCACTTTACCCCACACTCAAAAGAGAAATCTTGGCCTGCTATGGACTCACACCCATTTGCCAGATGCAGTACTGCTGGGAATTCAGCTTTGATCCAAAATGTCCAGTGCACATTCAGGCTTTTGATTTATGGGGTAAGCTAAACCGCTGGTTGCAGCTGTGAGAAAACATGACCACCCTGGTTGTGGAAATGGTGGCAGCTGACTTTCTCATACATGCCCACCGTCCAGTACACCTGTGATCCTGGATGGATAAGGAGGGACTCATTGAAATAATCTGCTGCAACCAGACAGTTATCCAGAGGGAGACACCCAAAGAAAGACAATGCAATGGGACAGGGAGGGCCAAGAGACATGAAGCAAGGCTGAAGGAGATGGGCCCAACTACCCAGAAGAGGGATTGCTCATCGGCTCCGCTCATGTGCTACCACTGTGGTGAGATCTGACACACCATTGCCAAATGTCCTTGAGTGGATGATCCCTTGGAGTGTGTATGGGCCCACAGAGACATGTAATGTGCAGCTGCACCTAACCCTCTCACAGTTCCCTTTTTAGGTGTGGCTGGCGTAAACAGACAGTACATCCATGCCTTGTATGGCTCCTGCAGCAACATCACCATTGTAGCACACCACTACATCCTGTCAAAGGAATACGATGGTAAGCAAGCCAGCCTAACCTGTGTAAATGGTAAGGTGTGGTAGTACCCCAACTCTGTCTTATGAATTCAGGGTCAACTGCAGTAGCCCTGAGTGGCAGTCCTGATACAACTTCCCTATGCCATGATACTGGCCTGAGACTGGTCATAAAGCAAAAGAAATACGGGTCTGTTACAAGATAAACCTGGTCATGCATGAAGAACAGTTTCCAGAAGGTGAAACCCAGCTAATGAGAAAATGTTATTGGAATTGATTTTAAGATATATATTCCAATTAAATATAAATTAAATACAATCTGAGATATGTTGAGGTACATAATAAATTAACAAATTAAATACATCTGTAAAGATGTATAGGAGGTTAGCATCAGACTTGCATTTGTGATATATCAAAATATATTGCAGATACCTTCAAATCGACAGCAACTTATTTCAGAAGATCTTGAAATATATAACTTTCAGATGTGTTAAATTATGAACTGCATTTCAAAATATTGTTAAAAAATTTTAATCTTTACATAAATGTTAACTTGAAATGCCATACTGGTTAGGTTAATTTTTGTTTAGTCTTCTTTGGTTAAAATAAACATAATTTGTCATATGTTGTATTACATACCTTAAGCTATTGTAATTTACTTTAAATGTATTATGTAATCAATGAATATATTTCTATTTAAAAAAAAACAACAACAACACAGTCAACTGGTAAAATTATGTTAAACCTTACATCTTCTGATGCAGTGGGACACATCATCAGCGGGGTAATGTGGCATCATTGCATGTTACCGGTCTTTCAATGCCCAGATGACTTTATCAAGGCTGATCAGGCCCTAGCCTGTATCCAAATAGCCCTAACACTCCACAGCTTGCTTCTCCTGTTCCACAGCTATCTAGAGGAACATTCTACAACTTCTAATACACTCCTGATAACCCTGCTCTTGCTTACATCTGCCACAAGCAGCACAGTGTAAATTCTGCTGAAGATCTTGCCTGCGAACACTTGCAGCCAACCGCTATTGGGTTAAATTAGGCTTCTATTAAGAAGTGTCATTTAAAAATGATATTGATACACTGAAAATAACATACAAAAAGGTGCGATTTCAATGCTTTGATTTATGGAGCCTTATATACATACTGTATCTAGATGGGAAATATAAGTCACAATGATAAACTCTTTTTCACAGTGTAGCATGGTATTATAATTGTGAAAATAAGATCCCCAGTTTCTAAATGGCTTATAGAAGATAAGCAGTTACAAACTGTGAACTAGGAATTTTACACAGAAAGTTATTGTGCACAATTTAGTAAATTATTCTATGTTTTTTGGGATGGTATGATGGTGTGATAGCTGTATTCTAGTCATGTCACTTAACCAAGAAGACGTTGTGATAAAAGGCGCTATATGAGGGCCGACTCAACACAGACTGACACTGGAGGCACACATAAAATAAATAAACTTTTTATTTTTCTTCACCTGGGCCACGTCTTCCCCGTGTCCCTCAGGCACAAGAACAAACCACACAAAATAAACTCCCTTGTCTCTCTCCAAGATCCTCCACTCTTCTTCCTTTGTCCCTCTTCCTTCTGACTCTGGCTCCCTGAGTGGTGGTTGCTGGCTCCCTTTATAATAATAATAATAATAATAATAATAATACATTTTATTAATATAGCTCCTTTCCCTTGCTCAAGGCACTTACAGAATATAAGAAAGAACGGCAGGGTATACAGTATATAGCATTGTACTAAACCAAGCAAATAAATAAAGAAGAGTAAGACAGTAAATTCAGAGAAAAGCCTAACAGACAACATAATTGATGGTCTAGCACACACACACAGGTTACAGAGGCATCTTGACAGAGAGGTAAACTGAGAGAAGGGTAATAAAGTCAGGAAGAGCTAAAAGCCTTCCTGAACAGATGAGTTTTGAGTTGTTTTTAAAAGAGTTCATGGAGTCAGCTGATCTGAATAATTTCGGTAGGTCATTCCAGAGTCTGGGCGCTAAACAGCTGAAGGCTCTGTCACCCATGGAGTGTAGATTAGTGTGGGGCACAGCAACATTGCCAGAATCAGAGGACCTCAGTGGCTGGACAGGCACATAGTGAATGGAGAAGGTCACTGATGTAGTTTGGTGCAAGGTCGTTTAAGGCTTTGTAGGTTATTAGTAGAATTTTATATTCGGTTCTGTAAGACACAGGGAGCCAGTGAAGGCGGAGCAGGATGGGTGTGATGTGCTTGCTGCTGCTGGTTCGTGTAAGGACTCTTGCAGCCGAGTTTTGAATAAGCTGGACCTGTGATATAAGATTAGAAGGGGTACCTGCCAGTAGGGAATTACAATAATCGATGCTTGATGTGATAAAAGCATGGACAAGTTTCTCAGCATTAGAAAAGGAGAGGAATGAGCAAACACATGATATGTTACAGAGGTTAAAGTAAGAAGGTTTCTTAATGTGATTTATGTTGGCGGAATAAGAAAAGGAGGAATCAAAAATGACACCAAGATTCTTTGCAGTAGAGGCAGGTCTGATGACATCACCGCCAAGATGGACTGGGAAGGAGCTCATTTTATTAAGTTGCACTTTAGTCCCAATTTACAGGAGTTCAGTTTTGCTGCAATTTAATTTTAAAAAGTTCTGCTCCATCTGGGTTTTAATTTCACTGAGGCAAGTTATGAGCTGAGAAAACTCTGATGAAATTGCACTTTTAACATTGAAATAGAGTTGAGTATCATCTGTATAAAAATGATAACCCAGTCCAAAGCTACAAATTACATGGCCAAGGGCAAGCATAAAAATACAGAAGAGAAGAGGGCCGAGGACAGAGCCCTGAGGAACTCCTTGTGTGACTGGCACTGAGCTGGACCTGCTGTTGCCAAGACTAACAAACTCTTGCCTATCAATCAGATAGGACATGAACCACTGGAAGGCAGTGCCAGAGATACCCAGCATGTTCTCCATTCTGGACAGTAGAATGTCATGTCTGACAGTGTCAAATGCTGCACTGAGGTCTAACAGAATTAATATGCTGGTTAGTTCAGAGTCTGCTGCCATAAGCAAATCATTTGTTACCTGTAGCAGAGCAGTTTCACAGCTGTGCTGCGCCCTGAAACCAGACTGAAAGGGTTCCATCAAATTATTAGAAGTTAAGTAGTTGGTGAGTTGGGAAGCTACAACACGCTCAAGAACTTTTGACAGGAAAGGTAACTGGGAAATAGGCCGAAAATTGTTAAAATTGTCAGCATCAAGGCCAGACTTTTTTAACATTGGGGTTACAGAAGCGATTTTAAAAGTGAGCGGCACAGAGCCTACTATGTCAAGGGATGAGTTTATTATTGTTGTAACAGTCGGGATTATAGCATGAAGGCAGGATTTAAGTAGTGTGCTGGGGATGGGGTCCAGTACACAAGTAGTCGGCCTCATCTCACAAAGCAGGTCATTAACAAAAGCAGATGTGACTGGTGAGAACTTAGAGAAGGAGCTGGATGGAGTGTGAAAACAGAGAAAGATATAAACAGATGATGTATTTATGTTCATTGAATTATTTAGATCTTTAATTTTTTTAAGGAAAAAGTGGAGGAATTTCTCACAGACTTCAGTAGAAGAGGTGGTTGGGCCAGATGTGTGTTCGAGTAGTTTATTAACTACAGAGAACAAAACCCTTGGGTTGTCATGACCACTTCCTATTATGCTGCCATAATGGGTGTTCTTGGTAGCAATTAGTGCTTCACTGTAAGCTCTTTGGTGGTAAGAGAAAGCCTGGATGTGCACAGTGAGGCCAGACTTACGTGACATTCTCTCAATGCGTAGGCCAGCTGCTTTCATAGATAGCAATTTTAAGTTATACCAAGGAGCTGAACGTTTAAATGAAACCACCTTATGTTTTAAAGGAGCTGTTTTATCTAATGCTGAATGAAGGGCTGAGTTACGATAGTGGTCAACAAGACTATCTAGTGTTGATGGAACAGGTGAAGACAGTAAAAGATCAGAAATGGATCCAGAAAGAACCGAGGGACAGATATTTTTAAGGTTTCTGTAAGAAATTTGTTGTTTACAGGTAAGAGGAGGGACAGATAATGACACGGTGAAAAGTAGTGCTTTATGGTCAGAGATTCACAAATCAGTGCTGTAAATGTTGGCAACAGATAGTCCAGAAGTACAAATCAGATCCAATATATGACCACCAGAGTGGGTGGGAAAATCAACATGTTGCGTGAAGTCAAAACAGTCCAGTAAGGATAGGAATTCATTTCTCAGTTTAGATGTGGGGATGTCAACATGAATATCGAAATCACCAAGAAGGATGACTCCCTGGGAAAAGGAACTTAAGTGGGTTAATAGTTCAGTCAGATTAGATAAGAAGGATGCATTGTATTTTGGAGGACGATAAAAAACAATGAGTAAGACAGGACCTGATTCTGTTATTACTTTAAGAGCCAGATACTCGAAAGAAAATGGACAATCAATTGGGATTCTTTTGATGTGTAAATCCACTCTGACATTTACTGCAAGTCCACTGCCTTGTCTTGAGCTACGAGGCTCTGTGAGGAAAGTGTACACAGGAGGTGTCGCCTCCGTGAGAGACGTAAATTCATTCGGTTTTTGCCAAGTCTCCGTTAAACACAGTATATCAAGTTTGGTGTTAATGATGAATTCTGACAGTACCAATGCTTTGCCATTAGGAGATCTCGAATTAAACAATGCCATATTAGTTAATGAGGCTTCATTTTGCACATTTTATTAAGTTGCACTTTAGTCCCAATTTACAGGAGTTCAGTTTTGCTGCAATTTAATTTTAAAAAGTTCTGCTCCATCTGGGTTTTAATTTCACTGAGGCAAGTTATGAGCTGAGAAAACTCTGATGAAATTGCACTTTTAACATTGAAATAGAGTTGAGTATCATCTGTATAAAAATGATAACCCAGTCCAAAGCTACAAATTACATGGCCAAGGACAAGCATAAAAATACAGAAGAGAAGAGGGCCGAGGACTTTTAGGATATTCCAGTCAGTCCATTTGCTCTGGACAAACTGTTTAACACTAGAATTACCAGAGCCTACGAAAAAACTCGTAGATCTGTCCCACCTTAAATTGCTTCGCACCTCTCCATCAGCATCTTTTGTCCTGTAAATTTGTCGATAAGCAGTAAGCAGCCAGCAGCCTGCTATCACATCCCCCCCACCGCACAGTTTTCTCAGCTCAAGTCTGTTTACCTGCATTTCAGTTGCTTAGAGTTGTATAGAGTGAGAAGTCAAGCAAAATGACACCTTTTATAAATACCATATCGTTATTTGGAACACATGCATTTCATAATTCCAAATATCAATTTACAGCCAGTGTAAATTTATGATTCTTGTAAATGTTAGCTTTGTTTTTTTTTTACTCAGTTTTACTCTCTCAGTCACGTTCACAATCCCACTTACCAATGCCATCCCACATGTGCTGATGACACTGATGTTTTCACATAAAGACGCACTATAACAGAGGTGAACTCAGAAGATATTGACGATTCTACATCAAGAGCAAGAATGCATGCCACACTTTTGCCATTGCTGTACTTTGTATATGTACATGGGAAGCTCTGCAATCTAATTGTGACTTTACGCTGTAGGAAGTAAGTAAATAAAGAAACGTAAAGAAGTAAATAACATTCAATCTGGCTTTTATGTAAGTAACATATAAACGTTAATGTTTTGGGCACATGCACCGTCCAGATCTAAACACTAGCGTGGAGAGTCACTCGTGTACTGAAGAGTCTATAGCTGAAAGTTGAAGCTGCCGTCGCTGTACTTTGTATATAACAGCCAATGTAAATAAATGTAAATAAAATTACTTAAACAATTTAGGTACATATGCACAATTCTGTATTTAGACATGATCACTTTCACATATGATAAATCTTGCAATTACTGCACTTTAGTCTTGGGGAATGGTGGTCTGAGTACTACAGTAATATGCAAAATTATTTAAGAAACAAATATCCCCTGCTAGCATAGTATCTTTTTTTCTCCAGACAATGATTTCCAAATCTTATTTCAGGGAAAGTTAAACACTTCATATTTTTCTCATTTTACTGCATCCCATAAACTACTGCATTATGTGTCTATATCTATAGGTCACGTGACTTCCCATTGTGTTTCAAGCATCCAACCTGCTTTCTGATTTTCTTCCTGACTGTTTTGTTTTCACCCCAGTATCTATAAAACTTGTCCCTCCAGTTTGTTTCAGTTTCACCTATCATGAGACATGCAAGAATTTTCCCTGTAATGAAGAAAAGCTGATCTATCTGATTACCATCTATCCTACATTTTCTGTCTAATGTTTGCAGTACATTGTTTGTTCGAAGGTAACACCCAGATTTAATTTTCACAAATACCTATTACTTACTGTTGCACATTTGATTGACACTTTGAAGACAGATATTATGAGAAAAGAGAGAATTATATGGCAGAAACATTTACAACACAACAGTTAGTGTATAGACAAAGAACACTGTAAACTTAAAATGAACAAAGCAAAAAATGACTTTCGTTAGTGACAAAAAGGGACTTAAATTGCAAAGTATGACCCAAAGATAGAAAATACTAAAGGAGCTGACAAAAATCAAAGTCTGTTAAAAACATAGGGTCAGGAAATTAGGAAGTACAATTAAAAATATAAAGTTTCTGAACCAAAAAATCGGGTCAATACTGAAGTGAAAAATCAAAGCTAGGTTTTAGTTTGCTTTTTAGGAGGAAAGTAAAAAAAACTAGGACATCTTTATAACATGCTGGATGATGTCAAACATCACGACAAGGGTGAACAAACATCTGGCAACAGACACTGTTACAATAAACAAGACAACAATGGCCACAATGATGCCCATTCAAACTGGAACCATGATAACTTCATCAAAATAAAAATAAAATTAACACAAAACCAGAATTACAAAATTAATACATGTTAAAATGAAAACAAATTAATAAAAAAGCATAAAAAGTCTGTTACAAAGTCTGTAAAATACTGTATGTTATTTCAATATTCTGGTTATATTAGCTAGCCAATAGGCCAATATAAAGTATTTATAAGAGTGAAGGTTTGCAGAGTTAACAGACAATGTTAGATATTATCTTTAAAAATAATCTCTTATTATTTACATAGCCGCACCATCAAAGACTTGCTTTATCTACCACAGAAATATTGAAAAATCTGAACCTTTTCTCATTATTCAGAACACAAAAAGTTAATTCAATACTCCATCTCAAGCAATATTGACTGCTGCAATCCTTTTCTCAGATGGTGTACAGATCATAATATTTCTAGCCTACAGTTAATTCACAATGTTTGTGAAAGGATCATTGCTAGAAGCAGGATTCTCTGCACTTTTTAAGGCTAACTTCATAATTGTTTTAACATATAAAGCTTTAAAAGGATATGAAAACGTTTGCTTAATAGAACCTTTTTGTGTAAATAATAGAACACACCTCATACTCACAAAATGTAGGTGTTCTAAAAATTTCACTGTAAAATAACCAATTAAGAGCCATCAGAAAAGAGATGGAGGGAAGATGAAATGAAAGACGTGCATTAGCATTCAGCCAACAGCCACTGTGTCCTTGTCAGAATTCCCAGGTGATCTTGTTTCTATTGCTTTCTGTGTCTTGTTTCAGCAAATTGTTCTGATTAGGATGGCTTGGGGGTTCCTAAGTTCCTAGGAAAGAAATAGAGGTGGGCAAAGTCAAGTTACAAGTTATTCATTTGTTTCCAGGTTAGTGGCACTGGAGCTGTGAAAGTTACAGAAAGGCATGTCACCTGCCCAGTTTTAGATAACAGCCCTTGTTAAGAATTAAACAGAGAGCATCAGTGTGGTGGGGCACCAAGGTGGAAGCCTCATTTACCTGAAGAAGAAGTGTAATGAAAACACAAACAAAAATAAACCAACGGACCGTAGTCCTCAAATAAATGTCTTCTTAGATGTATCATGCCCTCTTCAGGATGAAGGTCCAAAATGAACACTGATTTGATTGGCATATTTGAGAACTGGGAAGAAAAGGGTGGAGCTGCACGTTGAAGGGCTGGAATTATTTTATAGTTTGTCTTGTGATTTTTCCTCTGGTCTATGGAAAGCACAACAGGTGTCGATAAAGACTGCACTGCATCATTATCCTTCCCTATCTTTCTCACCTGCTCAAATCCTCCCTTTTCGCATGCATGCGTGACACCCTTTGTTTTGATCTCTGTAAGGGCACCTTCAAGAACATGGCTGTTGTGATTCTAGCACCACAAAATAATAAAAAAGGTGAGGCCTTAAACATAAAACCTACAAAAACAAACCAGATTCCCCCATTGGCCTGCCCCAAAACAGGTCTTACCCAGGCAAGCCTGACTGTAGGCAAATGGGAGGCTTTGGGCCTGCAAATATGGAACAGGCTTTTAAAATTCAAAACTACAAAGAAACACAACGACATCTCCAAAAATGACTGATAAGAGAGAACAATAAAGCTCAAAATCCAAATCAAAAGCAGAAACAACAATATTCAAAAGGATAGCAAAAACAAAGAAAATCCTGTCTTAAAATGCAGGGGGTCATCGATAAGTAGTGATACAAGGGTGGCCCCATTCCTTGGGGTTTCACCCTCAAAATGCAAGAAAAATTGGAGAACACATTTAAGTACACAGATACAAAATTATGAAAAAACAGGACAATGAAAGTGAAAAACGCATGCATACAATAAATAAGAGCTAAGATGTCAAAACTTCTCTATCATGATGTGCCACTACTTCCTTGACCAATCCACTTTTCCTTTACTTGGAATGTGGCATCAGAGAGATTAAGAAAACCAGGCATCAGAAGTTACTGCCATGACATCAGACCATCATATTATATAGCACAGTGATGGGTTTCAGAGTTTGATGTATGATGTTGTAGTGTCACTTGAAAGAAGTGGGCAACCAGTTAGATAAACTCAGCAGAACTGTGATGTGCAAAGGACTGTGGAACAAGATACTGTATTGATTTTTCCCGGCGATATTGTTATAATTTTTCTACTCACAACTGGTCATATTATTTGTTAGCTGGAACATTCCATAGCATAATTTGGATTACATTTTAACCAAGTTCATTGATTACTGAGGTATTATTGGTTATGTTACTAGATAATGTGGATTTATGTTTGCCATGTTGCATTGTTATGTACTTAACTGATGCTGTATTATAGAAGTAAATTTGTTTAAGTGATCTGAACCATTGTTCCATTGAAAAGCACTATGTAAAATTAAAATGAGTTAAATGAACAAAACCTATTCTCCTCTTGTCTTGATGAACTGAATAATAAAGTAGACTACCCTTTAATATGGGGAGGCAAAGGCATAGTAACATCATGATGCTGTTTAAAGGAAAAGCTGACCAAGTAAAGTATACGCCTTAGAAAACATTTCTAAAGAAAGCAGTTGACAAAGTTTAAACTAAAAAAGTCAATATAGTGAACTTACACTCAAGGTAAATACAGTACATTTATAATGTTGATTGAGTCACAGCTACTAAAACATCCAGCTTGATTCCCATTTAAAACACATCTTCTTAGGATAGGGTGAATGGAATTGTCATACTATCTCTGTGTTTGTATGGCTTCTTTTTTCTGGCAACTTATTTCCTCCCTCAGTCCAAACGTATTGTGCACAATCAGGTCCTCTTCTATGATTTTGTGTGTTGTTTGAAAAGGACAGGAATCCCATGAAGGGTCATTTCCTGTCTTATGCTATCTGATGTGTGTAATTGTAATTAATCAAGCAGGAGCATTATGAAATGAATTAATACAGTGGATTCAAGCTATTGCTTTCAAATGAATTTTTCGAAGAAACACTGGGATACCAATGGAAACTTGTTAAGGGTAAATATCTCACAAATGTGAGGAAGTGTTTCTTTACACAGAAACCATAGACACGTGGAATAAGTGAAGAAGTGCTGTGTTAGAAAGTAGGGTCATTCAAGACATTCAAAACTCAACTTCATGTTTAGGATAGGACTGAGAACTTTGTTGGGCTGAATGGCCTGCTCTTGTTGATATTTTTTCTAATCTTTTAATGTTCTAAATACATTTATGGATAACCTAAATACTATGCATATCACCTACAGCTGATTTTCCTGGTGTTTAGCCTTCAAGTGAAAGTACAGTATTATCTGGATGAGGGTGTACTCTACAGAGAATATATGAAGTGAGGTGAGGTTGAGAACATGTGCTGACAAAGAATATATAATACACACAAATATATAGTAACTGACAGTCCCCGGAAATAGAATACAATTCCATATACTCCTTGAGAGATACAGCATTTTAAGACACTCATAGAAATCTGCTGCACCAAAATACATATATTTTATCACCATCTGTTTTACACTTGAAAGAAATGCAGTGTAATTTAGTGCTTTGGCATACAGTTTTCACTTTCTTCTTCTGTTATGTGCTTCTTTTTGAGCACTAGCAGTCTGATTATATATAGTGGCAAATGCTGTTTGCACATTTGAAAGGGTTTGAATTAGGAAATGAGTGCTTTGTCATGCCTTTAAAATAAAAGAGAGGCTGAGTCATAATCTCTAGGTTTGGGGTAGAGAAGGCAGTTTACGCAGAAGCTACGGGATGTGCATGATGATGTGTATGAATACTGCACAGATGTAATGAAGTATAACCCAAAGTGGGCAAATCTGTTTTAAGCCATGGTTTTTAAAGAGTTTTAAATGTCAGTTTGCTGTGCAATAAGCAGTAAAAGGTCTAAACATGGCGAGGACCCAGCCATGTGTGTGATGTAAAGTATGCATTTCCCTACCAAAGCCAGAAAGAAGCCTAACATAAACCCTAACAACTATGCTAAAGAAATCTTTTTTACGCTGTAGTTAAACTCCTTAAAGGCCATATTGATGTTTCTTGCTTCGGTGTCCTTTTTCAATTAAAGTTTTAAATAAATCACACTAAGAAGATGTAACACAATGTCGGTCAAATGAATCTGTTTACAGGCGGTGTTTTGACAATTAGATTGTGCTTTCTATACATATGGTATTTGTTAGCAAAAATGAACCAGTGGCCAGACCAATGTGGATCTACTTATGCATTTGATATTTGTCTCGCCAAGCCACATATCTTATTTCATGCTATTTTTCATGAAGCTTAAAATCCTATTGCAAATGCTCATTGAAGAATATAACTTTATATGGTCTCATTAAAGTAAAAATAAACAAGTATAAAACTAAACCATCCTGGCCACTCTTTCTCAGCACTGTTCTGCCAATGGCATATAATATAACATTCTCAGACCTGCTTAATCTGATTGAGGCTTGTAGGAGGCTGGAAGTTGTTGCAGCAGCTTTAGGCAAAAGGCAGGAACCCACCTAGTGCATTGCAGTTCTCCTCATGCAAACACCCCTACTCAAATAGGCCAATTGAGAATCTCCATCTATCCTAACATACACATTTATGGGGTGTGAAAGACCAAATCTATAAACTATACATAGGATTTGTACAAGATATATTAGTATTCACATTAATAAATTCTGAATCTTCTGTTTTTCCAGAGTTTTTTTTTCTGCTTTACAGGACTTTTGAATAATAGAATCATGCTGTTAGATTGGCTTTTGGTTTACCAGTGTGCACCATCATTTGTTAATGTGTCATCTTGGTAATGATCCAGAGATGTGTCCCCCATGAAATCAGTGATACGACTGGGTAAGAGGTCAATTTTATGGTCTTGTGCCTTTCCAAGATTAAGGATAACAACCTTAGATTCTGGCAGTGTTTTTGTGTTCGTTGTTCTTCATCAATGAACTTTTGACTCTCTATTTCAACTTCAACTTTGCTTTGTGTCAATTGGTTTTGGTGCTTGTATTTTTTTTTACTCCCAGTAACAATTTCTGCCTGCCTCTTTACTTTCTTCTCTTGATCATCTTCCTTTAATACTGCTATATTTTTGTTTTAGCACAACAGTTTGAACGCATTAAAACTAGATTCATGAGAAAGCAATTCTTATTCTAAGACTACGCTGCCTCTTTTCTAGCAGTGATGCTTAAGTGAATTATAAATACCATATAAACACATTATTTGTTGAAGTAGTGGTTTTAATAGTTAGTCAAGAGGATTGGGGGGGCGGGGGGGAGGGGGGTGAATGTTTCTTAAGAGAAGGCCAATTCATCAATTTACATTAAAATTTCTTTTAAAACATGGCATCAACAAAGTGTTAACAATTATGAAGGGAATTAATATAATGAATCCCAGTTGTTACCTCAGAATAAATCCTTAAACAAGAAGACAGAAACTTGTTCAGGGAAGAATTCACACAAATGTTAGAAAGAACCATAGACATATGAAATAAATGACCTAGTAGTGTGGTGGATCGTAGTTTTGACTTGATGTTGTTTTAGACAATCTAGATGAATAGGTTCAAGCTTGTTGGGCTGAATGGCCTGCTTTCATCAATATTGTCCTAATGTTTGAGATAATGCATTGGGTGATAAATAGGTAGCAACCCCATATGGATTGCAACTCCACGGGTAAGAGGCCAATTGTTGGCATCAGTTCTGTAGTGTGCCTTCACTGTTGATGGATAAGAGAGGAGAAAGGTTAGGATCATGCGCTGATACAGCGAATTGCCACTCTCACCACATGACAAATCAACTCAGGATCCCAGTTTAGGACCTGAGTGCAGCCATGCACTGGGTGACACCTTAGCACCACACTAATTCAGATGGAATGGAACAGTGTGAGGTTTTTTATGGTGGCTGGAGTGCCAATTCTGCCACCAACCACCAGATTTTTCCCTGAAGGTTGGAGGGCCTACATTCAGGGCTGGATGCAGATTAACGTCATACCCAGGATGGAGCATTTGCAGGTTAAAGGCCTTGCTCAAGGGCAAAACAGAGTAGAGTCACGTTTGGTGCTTTACGGGATTCCAACTGGCAACCTTCTGATTGCCAGCGCAAATCCCTAGCCTCAGAGCCACCACTGGATAAGTCCATAGTTATATAATTTTACCTTCTATAAAATATATTTTTTGTTATGTTTGCCGACATGTTTGTTGTTGAATAGCATGGTGACACAGTATTTAGTGCAACCTCATAGCTCTGTTTCAATTTCTAGTCAAGTCACACTTTTGTATTAGTTGGGTGTTGGTGTTTAAATGGATTTCCTTGGAGTATATCAGTATAATTCAACATCCAAAAGAATGTCCTCAGGTTCAGCCTTGGAGGGCTGCAGTGGCTTCTGGCTTTTGTTCCCACCCAGTTGCTTAATCATCAGCCCCTCCTTGCTGATAATGAATTTAATTTAATTTTATGTGTATTTAGTGTTTTTGTCCTCCCATATCATGTTATTTAAACGGTACTGATACTGATTTTTCCATGCCAAGGATATTACCCAAATAGTAAACTGAAGCAAATTAGTAATTCTCAGTCTTCCATTTCTTTCTATATATTTTATTAGTCAAGTTAAGTCAATTCATGTGGTATTATTGTCATACCATCCTCGGGTTACAACATTTCGACATACAACATTTCGAGTTTACAACACTCCCATAAAAACTTAAAAAAATTGAGACATGAGAAGGAATAAAGGTAAGCATTTTTTTACACTTATTTTTTCTCTTACTACAGTACAGTGTACAGTACAGTATATTTATGTCCTTTTCTTTTTTCTCAGGCTTAGATTTTGTGTTTTTATGTTCTAGATTATGATTTTGCAAATGTGTTAAGATAGGTAAGTGACTTAGGCTAGAGTGTGTTTCAATTTACACCAAAATTCGGGTTACATCACTGTTGTAGGAACGGAACTGTGTCGTAACCCGAGGACCCCCTGTATAGGATTGAAGCATACAGTGGCATTAAACAGCATTCCCCAGGACTGCAGTGCAAGATATATACAAACAAAGGAAAAGTACAACGTAGTTAAAGTATTATACTATGAATAAATAAATAAATAATAGGCAAGTGAATAGGTAGTAATAATTCGAAAAAGGTAGCAATAAATAAATAAATAATAACAAATAGTAAAAAACAACAACAGTAACAAGTGTAACAAATGTACTACATGAAAATAAATTACTGAGGGCAGGGTGCAGCTCAGAGTTTAGAGTCCGGACAGCCGAGGGGTAGGAGCTTTTGCAGAACCTGGAAGAACTGGTTTGGATGCCACAGTACCTTCAGCCAGACGGAGGTGAGACAAAGAGACCATGAGAGGGGTGGGAGTGGATCTTCACAATGCTATATGCTTTGCAGATACATAAAAAAGATGTCTTTAGTGGAGGGCAGAAAAGACCTAGTGATCTTTTCTAGTGAACTCTCTGTTGTCCAGAGGGGACTGGGCAGTCTAATGGTCTGGAATCCCTACAGATTTTATTTTTTTCTCTAGCCGTCTGGAGTTTTTTTTTTGTTTTTTCTGTCCACCCTGGCCATTGGACCTTACTCTTATTCTGTGTTAATTAATGTTGACTTATTTTATTTTCTTACTGTGTCTTTTATTTTTCTATTCTTCATTATGTAAAGCACTTTGAGCTACTTTTTGTATGAAAATGTGCTATATAAATAAATGTTGTTGTTGTTGTTGTTGTAGGAGCTTACGTTTGGAGACCCCTGCAGTTCCTAAGCCAGACAGTGATGCAGCTGGTCAGACTGCTCTTTGTTGTGCCCCTGTAGAATGTGGTGAGAATTGGGTGAGGTAGGCTTGTAGGCTTTTTATCAGCTGCCAAAGAAAGTGGATATGCTGCTGCACCATCTTGTCTGTGGAGGTGGTGTTCCTTAACCAAGTAAGGATAGATGCCAGGTACACATTAAGAAACTTACTTGACCAATTTCACTGCAAATCCCTCAATTTACAGGCGGGTGTGAATAGCATGGGCCTTCCTGAAGTTAAGTCTCCTTAGTCTTGTCTGCATTAAAAGACAGATTGTTGCACTTGCATCAATCCCCTAATCCTCGTATCTCCATTCTCTGAGCTGACTCATCCCCGATGCTAATGGTGTTGACCACCATTGTGACATTGCGTTTAGTACTCCTACCTATTCAGCAAAACAGGCAAGTTTCAATTCACAGTCAGTATTAACATAACTAACAATAAAATTCATTTTACGAAATGCAAAAAAATGAAACACACTTAAAAAAGCTTTTTTGGGTGTTTTTAATTTTTTTTGGGGAATGGAAAACAAGGAATATTGCTCCCTAAAGCCTTTTTCACACTTACATGTTTACTTTAAAAAGTGTTCTTTTCTGCAGCTGTGTTATGCATTTAGTCTCAGGCACACCTTCCAGATCAATTACATTTATGCCTCTTGTTCTCATTACCTTGAAGGAACGTAGTGATTTTATTAAAAATGTGACATATCTTCACACAAAGGCAAACCGAGTTTGTGTCTTCTTAAGAAAATCTTACTATGAGGAAAACAGCCTCCACTGCACCAACCCCTCCCCTGTACTGTTACCCAGCAAGCACCCTTTCCTGCTTTTTGATTCTCACAGAAGAGGTTAAGGATAAATCCTGTGGAGCTTCAAAATTTCTTTTCTGCCTCCAAAGCATCTTTAGGACTGCAATCACCAAGACCGTCATTCTAAATAGCAATGTGGAGATTGTACTACCAGAAGACACTTAGTGGTTTATGTATGACAGGAAACGATGGTGATTTTGTTTTTCACTAGATATCTTTATTTAAATACTAAATAACAGGGAGATGCATGTAGAATTAAAACATGTAAATGTTTCCAGACAGGACTATACCATCTTTCTTCTTGTGTCACTTGCACAAATATTCCTGGAAGGAATACACAACTTGTTCACAAATTATTTTGCAAAGTTTTACTGCAAATTAAATTTCACATGAACCGTTTCATTCATCTCTATTCGTGACAAACACAGGTGCAAATAGAACAATGTTATGTGGTGAACTGCTGGCTCCTTTTCCATTTGCATCTCATTGTTAATTGGAAGATGGTTAAGAAAATAAAGCAAATTCTGTGAAAGAGTGAATGCAGTTGTTTAAGATTAAAAGAAGACAGCACAAGAATGTTGCTTAAGTCATAATTGGTTCAGTAGCAATACCTGACCTATAGTTTGGAAACTGGCTTGGAACAAAAGCCACTGTGGCCCTCCAGAACTGAACATGAGCTGTCTCAGAGATGGGCTGGTGCTCAGTCTAGGGCTGTTTCCTGCCATTCACCCAATGCTCCTAGGATAACCACCAGCTTTCTGCTATGTTGAAGTACACAGTGTTGATTTAGAAAATTGAGGAAGCATTTATGCTTCATTTATTTTTTAATTAAGACTAAGAACAACCTGGAAAGGAGGCTAAACCTATATTTGGCTTAATAAATGTATTAAATTGAGATATATGAATATTATATAGTATTATATTGATATTTTACTAAATAATAGAAAAATGTTCAGAAGCATTTCTTTCTTTGCAATTTAACAAGCAGATAATTACAAATGACCAATGAGACAGTCAATATAGAGAGCAGACAGACATAGGAGATACTCATTCTATCATTTTTAGAATCTTTGCACGGATTCACTATCAAGCTGCTGTCTTAAGAAAACATTTAAGTAAAGAAGAATTTATTCAGGGCAAGTTGTTCACTTTATCAAAAAAACACTCAAATTTTACTAAATTCTCAGGGAAAAAAACTATGTGCTATGGAAAATGTCTGAAACTGTGGACTAAGGCTAGAAATAAGTTTGGTTAACAGCACAATTTGCCCTAAAACAAGACACTAATATGAATAGGTTTATTGGTTTACAGGGTCATTATTGTCATGTGCATCACACATTGCATTTATTATAAAAACAAAATATTATTAGACATAGGTGAACTCATATATAGGGATTTCTAATGGTTTTTATTTGTTTTGACAAAGTTTATTTTTATTTTAGCTCGGCCCCTTCGTTTGTTTATGCAACATGGCAAATGTGTCACAAGACCTTCAGCATCACATTTGTGACGTGAGTGGAAGTCACAGTGTAAATATGACAGCAGTTCCATGGTCGATTATCATTTGCTTGGTTAAACTCTGAAAAAACTTTAGTGTAATTAGTTTCCTTTTCAAGTTAGCTAAGTGCTAGTTTATACTGAATGCTTTCCCTCCTGAATTTAATTCCTGGCCTCCCTTTGTGTTTTTATTTTTTTGCCTGAATCCATTTTGAACTTTCCAGTTTTGGCCTGGTATACTCTCTTACTATGATTCATTATCTCATGTATTATCTCATGGTCAAATCACTCATTCCCCGAGACCCTGTCTCTCAAAAAGAAAAGCATATAAGCAAAGATAAATAGTCTCCGTTTTGACCTGGGGTGATCTAACCAAAACATTACCTCTGAAACAATCTGTTCACATTCAGTCTCCATGGTACTGACATGACAGTACACTTGACACTTTCACTAATTTAATTTAATTTAATTTACTAATTTTACAAATTTAATGTGTTTGATTTTATTCTGCGAATTAAACATTTTTAGTTGTCAGTTAATAACTGATTATAGAGTAAACAAAACTTTTTTTTTCAAAACAGAAATGCCTGAGGGTGGCGCAGTGGTAGCGCTGCTGCCTTGCAGTTAGGAGACCTGGGTTCACTTCCCAGGTCCTCCCTGCGTGGAGCGTGCATGTTCTCCCTGTGTCTGTGTGGGTTTCCTCCAGGTGCTCTGGTTTCCTCCCACAGTCCAAAGACATGCAGGTTAGGTGGATTGGCGATTCTAAATTGGCCCTAGTGTGTGTCCTGTGGTGGGTTGGCACCCTGCCCAGGATTGTTTCCTGCCCTGTGTTAGCTGGGATTGGCTCCAGCAACCCTGTGTTTGAATTCAGTGGGTTGGAAAATGGATGGATAAAAATGCCTGATGTCTGCATCCATTTTTATCCATTATAGAATTAAAGATAATCAAAGCACACAGACATAAATACAGTCAAATCTTGGTACTCATCAGCATGAAAACTCAAATTTAGTATTGGTCACATTTTGACGAGAAAAAATTGCCGGCGTACCCATCGTTTGTTTGGCCCTCATCATGCCTGCTAGAACTTGTCTGTGTCGAAATGTTGAGACGTGTGATGCACATGCACCTTTCAGGCCAAACAGAGGACCATGGATTAGTCTTGGCGTAGCTCTCACTCAGTGCAGAACCCCATTCTGTCCACTGTACACTTATGTTTTTTTACTTTTAGTTTTTTTATATATTTTCTCTATTTCTTGTTCCTTAAGTACAGTATAATCATGGGTCCTAAGAAGGTTGGTGATAACAGCCAACAGAAAAGAAAATTAGTTAGAACTATGACAGAGCAGAAAAAAGAGATAATAGAAAAATATGAGAATGGTATCCACATGTCTGATCTTGCGATAAAGTACTGAATGCCAAGAACAACCATTTCTTCACCATTGTGAAAAATAAAGAGGCCATCAAAGCAGCTGATGTTGCTAAAGGAGTGAAAACTGTGACAAAACAAAGATCACACACACTAGATGAAGTGGAAAAAATGTTGTTGATTTGGGTAAATGAAAAACAGTTAGCTGGTGATAGCATTTCAGAAGCCATCATTTGTGAAAAAGCAAAACTGTTTCATGCTGATCTTGTAGAAAAAACAAGTCTGGAACAAGTGCTAGTAGTAGTGAAGTGTTTAAAGCCGGTCATAGGTGGTTTTATAACTTTAAAAAGAGAAGGGGCATATATAGTGTGGTGAGACATGGAGAGGCAGCTGGTGCGAACAAAAATGCTGTCAATGAATTTGTTCATGAGTTTAACTGCAGTAGAGGCTGAGTGTTTTATTCCCCAACAAGTGTTCAATTCTGATGAGACAGAGTTGTTCCTCAAATAAATGCCCAAGAGAAGAGAGGAGAGGAGGAGGGGCATTACCAGGGCACAAGGTAATGAAGGACAGGCTGACTCTGTTGTTGTGTGGGAATGCAAGTGAGGATTTAAAACATAAGCCTCAGCTAGTCAACCACAGTGAAAAACAATGAATGTTCAAGAAAAATAATGTGATAAAAAGCAAGTTATATGTGATGTGGAGGGCTAATAGTAAAACTTAGGTCACCAGGCAACTATGACAAAGTACAACCCCAATTCCAATAATGTGTAATATGTAAATAAAAACAGAATGCAGTGATTTGCAAATCTCTTAAACTCATATTTTATTCACAAAAGAACATAGAAAACACATCAGATGTTGAAAGTGAGACATTTTACTATTTAATAAAAAGTATTAGCTCATTTTGAATGTAATGGCAGCAACACGTCTCAAAAAAGTTGGCAGGGGGCAACAAAAAGCTATAAAAGTAAGTAATACTAAAAAGAAACCACTGTAGGAACATTTTGCAACTAATTAGGTTAATTGGCAACATGATTGGGTATAAATAGAGCATCTTAAAGAGGCAGAGGCTCTTAGAAGTAAAGATAAGAAGAGGTTCACCAATCTGCAAAAAACTGTATCTACAATATTTACTATCATCTTAACATTTGAGAATCTGAAGAAATATCTTTGGGCACAGGACAAGACCAGACATCAATATTGGATGCCAGTGATCTTCATATCCTCAGGCTGCACTGCATTAAAAACAGGCATATTTCTGTCATGGAAATCACTACATGGGCTCAGAAACACTTCTAGAAATCATTGTCTGTGAACACAATTTGCTGTGCCTTCCACAAATGCAGGTTAAAGCTCTATCATACAAAGAAGAATCCATATGTTAACATGATCCACAAATGCCAAGGTCTTCTCTGGGCCAATGCTCTTTTAAAATGGACCGAGGCAAAGTGGAAAACTGTTCTGTGGTAAGATGAATCGAAATTTGACATTCATTTTGGAAAACATGGACGCTGTTTCTTCTGGACTAAACAGGAGAAGGACCATCCGGCTTGTTATCAGTGGTAATTTCAAAAGCCTGCATCTCTGATGGTATGGGGGTGCAATAGTGCCTATAGAATTGGCAGCTTGCACATCTGGAAAGACACCATTAATGCTAAAACGTATATACTGGTTTTAGAACAACATGTGCTCCCATCCAGATAATGCCTTTTTCAGGGAAAGCCTTGCATATTTCAGCAAGACCATGCTAAACCACTATGTGAACAGCATGACTTCATAGTACAAAAGTCTAGGTGCTGAACTGGCCTGTCTGCAGTCCAGACCTTTCACCAACTGAAAACATGAAATGAAAAATATGACAAAGAAGACCCAGGACTCTTGAGTAGCTAGAATCCTATATCAGACAAGAATGGAACAACACTCCTCTCCCAAAGTCAAGCAACTGGTCTCCTCAGTTCACAGACTTTCACATACTGTTGTTAAATGAAGAGGGGATGCTACACAGTGGTAAACATGGCCCTGTCCCAACTTTTTTCAGACATGTTGCTGCAGTCAAATTCAAAATGACCTTATTCTTTTCTTAAAATGGTACATTTTCTCAGTTTAAGCATTTGATATGTTTTCTGTGTTCTATTGTGAATAAAATATTGGTTTGAGAGATCTGCAAATCATTGCATTCTGTTTTCATTTACATTTTACACAGTGTCCCAGCTTTTCTGGAGAGAGAGATTTGCCTCTGCTTGTTTTGGATAATGCTCCTGCTCACCCTCCAGGCTTGGAGGATGACTTGTTGGTTGAATTTAACTTCATCACTGTGTCCCCGACACAACTCCTCTGATCCATTTCATGGACCAGTAGGTTATCTCTAATTTAAAAAAAATTGTACACAAAGGTACTTTTCCAGAAGAAGCGTTGGCCTTGAAAGAATTCTGGAAGAACCATTTTCATATCCCCCACTGCATAAATCTTATTGATAATGCCTGGGGGGATGTCACTTACAGGACCATGAACTCTGCCTGGAAGAAATTGGGGCCAGAAGCTATAACTCAGTGGGATTTTGAAAGCTTTTAGACTATGCCTAGGCCTACAGGAACTGTGGAGCATATTGTGACTCTGAGGAAGTCTGTGGGCCTGGAGGTCAATGCTGATAATGTGAATGAGTTAGCTGAGGAGCATACAGAATAGCTCAACATGGAGGAGCTACAGGAGCTTCAGAGGGAGCAGCAACAGAGAGTGGCTGAGAAACTGTCTTCATATGAGGAGAGGTACCTGTAAGGTAGATATCCCCAGTTCATTAATCAAGGAAATGTGTGCAAAATGGGTGTAAGTGCAATATTTTGTTGAAAAATATCACCCTGACAAAGCTGTAACAAGCCGCAATGCTAATTTGGTGAATGACCAATCAATTCCCTACTTTAGACGTATCCTGAAACGCAGGCAAAAACAAGCATCATTGGATAGGTTTCTAGTGAAAATTAAACCCGGTGAGTCTCAAGCAGGGTTCAGTGGTGTCAAGAGACAGAAAATAGTAAGAGAAAGACCCGCTGAAGGGCATTTGGCTAAAGTTTTTATGGAAGGAGACTCTCCTTCCAAGCAATAACATCTGTTCTCCACAACACCTTCCTCACCAGCTTCCCTTTAGGCCATCGACTCCTCTCAGTACAGGTAAAGTTAATTCAATTAACCTAATAATTGTTTTTTTATTTATGTCTGTGAACTTGTACTGTTTATTAGTAAAATACAGCTCCATTAATGCATATAATTCCTTACAAAATGTGGATTTTCTGGGGGGTCTGGAATTGATTAATTCAATCTACAGTATTCCTTATGGGAAAAATCTGTTTGGTACTGCTCATTTTTGCCACTATTATGCCTTCTGGAATGAATTAACAAGTACCAAGATACCACTGTATATACATTCACTTTTTTGATCTTGTAATGCAGGAGGAAATCAGAGTGCCTGGAGAAAGCCTCTATGAATGTCTATGCCTCTCTTATAATTGTAATTTAGAGTCGTAGTAACCAGATCCTCTCCTGGCAGTATCAGACTTGAGTGAGGAACGACCCTGAGAAGATGTCAGTTCATTGCAAGGTATATGCAGACAGACACATTTTTAATGAGTACAATGCAAAGTTTGCAGTTAACCTAGCTTACGACACACAGTACTAGATGAAAAACCCATGTAGACAAGGGGATACATTTCAGATTCCAAACTGGAAGTGGCAAGGCCAGGAGTTAAACCCAGGATGCTGGACATGTCAGGGTGCATCTCTAATCACTATGCCGCTGTGCTGCCTACAAGTAAAAAGCTTTTACCAGGCAATAGTTTGTCAGTTATTTTCTTCAGTTGTAAGTGGTTTCTTACAGAAATGTTATTAAATGTTATTAAATGTTACTAATGTTATCAGGTCAATATAACCTTCATTATATCACTATATGAACAAAGGCAAGACATAATAGGTTAACACTGATTCATTTCAATAAATGTATATGATGTTTTTATTTCTTAATTTTGTTTCTGTAAATGAAAAATCAATCAATCAGTCAATCTATATTTTAAAAGCATAAACTGACACTGCATACTATATGCAACACACTGCTGGTACAAGATAATTATATTGTTGCTATTACATGACATAAGAAAACATCAGCAAATCAGCACAACTGTATTAAACATTGTGAAATTAAAGGTTCATATTTAATGTCAAAATGAACTACAGGAATAATTGCTTCAAAAAAAAAGCAAAAATAAATATGTTTTTTAGCCTCATCTCAAATATTGCAGCTAACTGAGCCAGCACATCCAGTGGCCTGAGAGAAAGGACCCTTCAATGTTTAATGAAATGCATTATCAGAGAATTCCACCAAGCAGCCAGTGTTTTTAATTTGTGTGAGAGGAACTTCAGTCTATCTGCATTCTGTGCAATATGTTAACTTGGACAGTGCTTTAGGAAAAATACAAGAATATTACGTGAGCAAGAAATGTATAAGTAAAGTAAACACAGGCAGTGCCGTAAACACACATGAACAGTAAAAGAACATTTGAAAAGAACAAAGAGAGCCTTGAATTTGAACAAAATATTACTAAATAGAACATATCATAGTACAAATAAAGATAAGTAGTTGTGTACATCTTTTCAAATGCCTCTGAACAGGGTGGGTCTCCAGTCTGAATATAAATACTGAGACAGAACAAGACTACCAGTCAAGCTAACTGAGAGCTCACAGTGCAGGGATTCAAACTTTAGAACTGCTTGTATCATGCAGCAGCCATCAACACCACTAAAGCAACTATTATGTGTGAAAGTCACTTCTTTACTGAAAGAAAAATTTAAAACTAGAAAATGTTTCCTAATATTTGATTCTAGCATTTTGGACAAGTATTTCCATAATAGAATATTTCTCTTGAATTCTTAAAATAGTCCTTGAGTGTTGCACTGAAACAATCAGTCTTAATACAATAATGCGCAGATTCTAAACATAGCCTTAAGATATCACTGGGGTGGCAGGAGATGTCACTGGATACAACACACAAGTTACAGTTATTTGCTAATGGAATGATTCCTTATGATGAATAATGTGATGTTGCATGCCTTTGGAGTTTTATAATCATTTGAGGGGTAAACTAAAAAACGCAGTTATCCTCTTTTTAGGCTCACATCTGAATATTTATGTTATGTGTCAAAACTCATTCATTCCACAAAACTCACTGTTTGTAAAGAAACACTTGTAAATACATTTTTAAAACTTTCACAAATCTTAGTATTGCTAATTTTTATAATTATTGTTATAAAAAACAGTAAATATACAAAATGTGTCACCTAGCAGTGTGGTTGAACATTCCATTCATTTCCATTTCCTACATCTTCTTTTTCCATTACAGGACTGAGGTAATATGCATATGAGAGGAAGCTGAAGAACTTGGTGAAAAACTCACAAGGAAATGGGGAGAAGATGGAGTGAGTGATTGAGCCAGGGCTGTTCACTTAACTATTGAACCAGCAAGACATGAAGCCAATTCTAAAATAAATAAACGTTCTACGCACAGTGTGTAAATGAGTAACTCAAACATAGATAGCAAAGAGTTATGGTGCCATGAAGTTTATTTCCAAATAATGTGATGGCCCCTGAGTTACTCAGGAATCAGTGTTGGGGCTACCGTTTATTTTAAAGTCTTGTAAATGGTCTGTTGTAAACTATAGTGGTCAAAGGAATACTCCACCCCGAAATGAGTTTTTATCGATTACAGTACTGATTACCAAAAAAATGTAAATCTCATGTTTTCATGGAAATGTTGTCATGTCTTATTCTAATCTGCTTAATATAGATCAGGGGTGCAAGGAGGTACTGGAGCCTATCCCAGCTAGCACAGGGCACAAAGCAGGAACAGACCGAGGGCAGGGCACCAGTCCATTGCAAGGTCAATACACACACACACACACACACACACATCTACACATCAAGCACACACTAGGGACAATGTAGCATCACCAAATCACCTAACCTGCATGTCTTTGGACAGCAGGAGGAAACCCACACAGACACAGGGGAGAAGATGCAAACTCCACAATGGGAGGACCTGGGACATGAACTCTGGTCTCCTGATTGTGAGGCAGCAGCGCTAACACTGCAACCTCACGCTGCACTCATGGAAAATGGAGATAGCAAATTTTCACATAAATTAGGCTTTAGCGGGGGCCAGCTGGAGCCAACAGTGAAAAACAGCATAAAAAACTTGCAAGTCAAGCTGTACTAAGCCCCTGAGAGACCTCATTTGAATTATCGTATACAACAGCACTCAAACATTTCGCAGAAGAGTAACTAGATTGGTTCCAGCACTTTGGGGTATAAGCTATGAGAAAAGATTTTGTAAAACTTTACAGTTTAGGCATTTAAAGATTAAGAGGTTTTGCATAGATTTATCTTCATACTGATTCATAGATATATGAAATATGTTGCTAAGGAGTGTAGTAGTAGATAGTAATACTTTTCAGGAACTTCATGTCTTAACTTAGCAATAATGAATAGTCAAGGAATATTGTGCTAAATGCCAACTAACCATCAAAATTATTCTTATGTTTTATGTTAGATTATATAATAGATTTTCAAATGCTAATTATCTAATGCATTATTGTCCTGGTGCCTCATTCAAGATTGATTTCTGTCTTGAGGATTATGTTGCTAGGATAGGCTCTGGTCCCTGCAACCCTGAACTGGGTTAAGTCAATTTGAAAATTCAACATAATTGAATAATTTACAGTGTCTGAATAAATACTTACATGCTCTATTGAGCTAATTTAGTCTGCCTTCATCCAAACTTTTTCTAATTTGCTTTTTACATTTACATTTTCAAATTATTGTGCCCTTTTGGCTCACATTCTCAATAACCCATACTCCTATCCTCTGACTACAATCATTATTTTTTTCTTAATATATTTATCATTAGCAGCCAACGTTCATCACTGCATCTTTAAATTATGTTGTTACTTAACAACTGCGCCACCAAATATGACAATTTACAAGGCTTTTAGCATAAGGGTTTTAAACTGAGATTATTTACAACTGAATTAATACAAAGAGAACAATGAGTTTTTCAGTTTTCATACAATAAACTCATGCCTGATGAAACAGCTCACAATCTCGATAACAGCATATACAATGTCCCCTTTATTTCCATCCACTCATTCATTTTTAATTCCCTCTATATTCTAGTCAGAGGAAGACTGTCCAGGCAGTGCTGGGTACAAGACGTTTATGATTTTTTTTCTGTATTTGAAACTTTCTCATTGGTTGAGAACGGCTTGACAGACATTTGGCACAGATGTTTTTTCCTTTGTGTGTGCTGTGGTGCATTACCCGTTTATGTTCTCTGGGCTGAAACATTGTTGTTATTGTTTTTTTGCAAGTTTTTTTCCAAGTGGGTGGCAAGCAGTGGAGTTATTATCCCTTGTGCTAGAAAAAAAGAATGGGAATAACAGTCATGAAAATGCAGCAGTTATGGACAATTTCCTTCTGTCCCACATTTTAGATGATTATGTTTACTTTCTCAATATTCCATTTATACAATTAAATTCAAATTATCTATGATCCCACAGGAATAAATGAACTGGAACTTGAACTGAAAGGGTAATGTAGTTGAAAGTATGTGGTTTTACACAGTTTAACAATTTGCCCTGGAGTTTTTAAATTGCACTGGTAAACATATTAAAGTTAATAGCTGGAGCTGTTGGAGTGCGGTGTAACTATATTAGGTGGAGTATTGTGCAACTTGTTTTAGCAAGTGAGTTTTATATCTCACAATTAGTAATGAAAATTACCATATTAAAAAAAATCCAGAAGGTGTGCATTGTATTTGTTATAAGGTATATATAATGTCCAGCCTGTTCTAGCAGTCAAAATGTGCTTCTGGGTGTTTGAGTTAATGAGTGTATGAGTTTGCCTAAGGGAGTGTTATATAAAGTGTCTTTATCCTTACCATGACCCAAACTTTATGTGTATTCATGTACACATTTTGTGGATCCTTATAACCAAAAAATTATCCTCTTTCCTATATTTTATAGTGTGAAGGGTCTCTCATTTAGTAAGTGGTACCTGAATAGAAGTTTATGGGGACAGACAGAAAAGGTACTTTTAATACCAGTATGGAATGATAAGCTCCACCAAGTAGCAGTAAATATAGGTATATGGGACCAAGAAAGAAAGAAAGAAAGAAAGAAAGAAAGAAAGAAAGAAAGAAAGAAAGAAA
>JANRMT010062791.1:81856662-81874222 GCA_026402145.1 Polypterus bichir lapradei | reverse complement strand
AATAATGACTATTAACAAGGTTGCCCAAACTTTTGCATCCCACTGTACATATTATGTTAAGTGGTGACTCCGGATTTCCCAGTTATAAGTGGGTGCAGGTATACAAATATGCTCTGCAATACACCAGCCCCTAGTCTAATGTCTGATAAAGCTGAGATAGGCAGTTTTGAGTTTTATGCATTGCATTATTTTATGTTATTTTGTGGTTATTTTATTTCCAGAATTTGCTCAATACAGTTGAAGTGAGTTCTACTCTGGTGTGGTTTTCATGACCCTGTGAAAGAAATCACGAAAAAAGATTGATGGATGGAATATACACTATAAGTGCAGGATCCTTAAAAGCAACACCAGGCAACAGTAGTGTTGGCGTCCGGTGGAATCTGAATATAAACAGAGGTCACCATTTGAGATCTACTGGCCTAGGTGGTTGCAGGAATGGAAGAGGCATCCTCCCTGTACCCTGACAAGACATTCAGAAATCCAAAGTAAATTTCTTTTCTGTTTTGTGCAAATAATAGGACTGCTCAATAGAGAATTCTCTTTTGACTGTAAAATGCCGACCTCAGTCACAACTGACTACTATGAGATAACAGTCCACATAAAAAGTAATTTCTAAAAGCAATATGTTTTAGGCGTTATGTTTAAATAATGACATTTAACAGTTCATCACAATGTTTTCTACAGAAACTATTTGTAATGTAAATCTACAAACTTTGTGATGTCACAGTGTTCCTTTCGATAAACTTAAGATTTCTTGGTTTGTGAGACTTACTGAATTTAAGAAGAAGTATTTTTGTGATGGCTGATTCTATATAAAATTACCTATTGTAATAAACTTTGCAGTACAATATGGTGACACATCTGCTACCTAATGCATTCAGTGCGTTGGGATCAAATGTGCCTAGTTGTTATCTATGTAGAGTGTGTGCATTTCTGTTTGGATTTTTCTCTTTCATATCCAAAGACATGCATGCATACTTATAGGAGTGCAACACCTCTACATCCACTCCAGAACAGTGACCAGACATAGAGGCTCTTTGGTGCGATCCACATTTCATTACTTGAATGCAAGGAGCCCTCAATTGATAAAATGCATTTAGATTTCCAATATCATAAGAGTTATTTTCCTAAAATTAGACAATAAATTCAGTTGCATTCAGTTTCATTTGAAAGTATACTATGCAACACTGACAATTTTAAATACATAAAAATCAAGTAAACCTTTGTTTAAACATCACAACTAAATGCAATAAATCCAAACTTGACAAAAGGTAAAATTAAATGACAATCTGTGCAAGACTTTCAGGTAACAAGCAAGATATTATACATATAAAGCAAAACAATACCTGAAAAGACTATAAATAAAAAAGCATCTAGTGATGACGTCAAAGATGACTATATAAAAAAAAATTAAAAATGTGCAAAATTGCAATTTACAAATAAATGCCTTATACATGCTGCATAAATTCCTCAAATTCCACTATCAGAAAATGCAGCTGAAACTTAAACTGAAAGTAAAAAGGTAGAAACCAGATACCTGTAAGCGTGCTGCACTCTCCAATCAGAAAATGGGGAAAACACAAGCGTAGGACTATTTGACAGGTAGTGAATTTGGGCAGAACACTGGTATTCTGCTCCATTTCACACAAGGAAAATGTTTAGCCACTAATATAGTTTGGAAGCACATCCTTGTTAAAGTGAGAGGAGAACTGGAGTACCTGCCAGGAAACCCATATAGACGCAGGGAGTTAGTACACAAATTCCACATGGACAAAGAGCAGGCAAAGGATTCACACCCAGGAATGTGCATCTTGGAGACAGTGGTATTTACCTCAGTACCACCTGAAAACGTCTTAACCTTCCCACTGCAGAAAAGTCCCAATATGGGTCCTAAGGTTAGTCAAATGCTCATTTATCATACCAATGGTCTCAAACTCAGTTGCTAGAGAGCTGCAGTAATTGAAGGTTTTCATTTCAGCTACTCCCATAATAAACTGACAATTACTGCTGCTAATGGGAAAAACTGTGCTACTTTTTAATACAGTATCCCAAAACCTAAACTGCTTATTTCTGTCTTAACCAGCTGCAAGTTAAAGATACATTCTGAGTTGCTTCAGATCGAAAAAAAACATTGGATATATTCTCAGAAAAATGAAAATAAATAATATTAGAAACATTTGATGTTTCTGAGTGACTGCACTGCAAGACTGCCCTGCATTAGAGTGTCAGGTCCCTCATTTCAGACCCCCTTCCTGCAGGTCCACAATGGTTTTAAGTTTCTGCTGCAAGCCAGTTTGTTCTATTAATCATACATGTTACTTCATTTAACTATTTGACTTGGCAGTGCAAAGTATGTTCCATTAGTAGTAGTAACTGGCTGCTAATTGGGGAAGTGGCTGGAATGTAAGCCTGCAGCCACTGCAGCCATCTAGGAACAGAGACTGAGATGCCAGTACTATACCATACTCAAACTTATGCCAGATTTTTAAAGTAAATTGCATCCTCTTATTTCATTGTATTCAAATAAAAATATGTACCTCATGCACAAAAGCCACAACATTCATAAGAAAATGTGAGCTACAATGCTATATTTATTTTAGGCAAACATTCTCACCTCTGAAACACTTGATACTTTTCTTATTTTAGTGTAGTTAATTATTACCAGCTATAACAGTTTGCCAAATCTCCTTGCACGCAAAGAACTTCTATATTCCAGCAGATCTGCTTTCAGTTTTAAATGAAAAAGTCAGCACCTGCTGATTTACTCCTACCAGCACTGACTTAGCAAATGTTTCATTACATCGGCACTGATATCCTTAGGCAAAGTCCCACTGAAGCAAATCAGGGCAAGAATATTTGTCCTTGATAAGATGGCTTTTGCTCAGTGTGTCAAATGTAGCTTCACCTTGTATTTGCTGCAATGCCGAACATACATTATATCAAATGAAAAAAAAAAAAACTGTAACAATCACCAATATCTGCAGGAAAAGCTGTTTGGCTTAGTCTGAAACAAAAATTATACTAAAACAATTGAACTAGATCTCTCACCAAAATCTTTAACTAAAACAGTTAAAATCAGTTGTCTTTTTTACAAAAGCTGCTGCTTCTGTTTTCTCCTGACATACTGCTTCATGTATATAAATATGCTGGCACAGATTTTCATTTTTGTTAGCTGCTAAGGCTACATTTGGAAACACTGGTATGGCTTTACTTTCATATGCTATCTGGCAGAGGAACCTTAGCAGACATCATTTGATAGGATAAACCAGTTCAAGTGCTTGGGTAGTTCTTCATCCTTAGCTTTTCCCTGTGACCAGCAGCATTGATCAATTCGACCTTCAAACAATAATATACAGTAGGTGAGAGTGAAAATGTATAGAATGGTTTAAAAAATAAATCCCCTAAAAGGTGCTCATGTTTTTAATGCACTCAAAATTTAATTGGACATAGCATGGACAGAAAATGAATCAATGATTATTTTGTAGTGTCACTACTGTGACGTGTACTCAGATACAATTCAGTTCTTACTTGCATGTGCTAATCAACAGGCAGCAGCTCTCCAGCGCCATGCCTCGCAAGTATAATTACCTTACTTCAAAACGTCTGTCTTCCTTACTAAACAATTTCAGGACACATTTGTCATAGAACAATTGTATATTGTAACCCTTTGCATATTTTCTTGTTATCCAAGTATGAAGTCAGACTATGTACTGTCTAACTTTACTTGAAAAAATGTTGTGTTAGAGACTTTTTTGTCTATGAAATCTTTGAAGTATAATGAGTAGGTGCTCATTTTTACTCAATTTGAATATGGCTTCACACAATTTTTAAATATTATTCTGTGACAGTTTAAGTTAAAATCTATAAATCTATAAGTCATCTATAAATGGCTGTATTGATGGTTGGCATGGTGGCGAGTTTCAGTTTGCACTTTGTCCGTGTGAATTTTCTATGTACTTCAGTTTTTTTTTTCTCCTGAACCCAAATACACACTGTACATGTTAGGTTAATCATTGACTTTTAATTGGTCCGTGATTAAGTGTGTTCATGAATGTGCTCTGTAATGATCCTATAGGAAACCCGTGACCGTGAAATGGATTAAGATGGTTTGAAAGTCGATTGATGGAATTTTAGATATACCAATTTCAGATCTATAAATAAGGCCGCAAAAAATCGAATCAGGTACTGTGTTCCATATAAAGTACTGAACCTCCCACAATTTGCATCCCTCAGATTAATTCAGTCAGTCATTTTCTAACTGACTTTGTACTGAACAGGGTTATGGTGGGCACTGAAGCCTAACCCAGCTAGCATAGGGCACAAGGCAGGAACAAACTCTGGACAGGGTGCCAGCCCACCACAGGGTAAACACACACACACGTGCACACACACAAACCAGGGCCAAGTTACTTATATTACATATCTTGTATTATTGTGGGAGGAAAGCGGGGCACCGGGAGGAAACCCACACAGACATGGGGAGAACATGCAAATTCTACCTAGGGAGGACCTGGGGCATGAACCCTGGAATCCTTACTGCAAGATAGCAGCGCTACCACTTCACCACCATGCTGCTCACTCAGATTAATTGACGTCTACACTTATATGTGCCTTCTTAGTTGCTCCATTACTGCAATTTTCTCTGAACTCATGTCCTGTCATCTGCAGGCTCATGACAGAAAACCAATCAGCCAGTTAATGGAGAACTCCCTGCTCAAGTCACTGGCTGATGTTACCACATGCACGTACATATCGTGCCCTTTCTCTAAGTAACTTCACTACTCCATTGAAATGCAAACTTGGGCCCTCATGCATGAAAGCAAGTTTCTTATTCACCTGAGCTGAAGTAAAACACCTTTGGTTCAGCTGACAGTTAGGCTTTTAATAGGAGAGTCTGTGATCTCACTGTCATTGTGCCCCAGGGTTATCCACATGAGCCTTGGAATATGTGTACTGTCAAACTGAGCTTTTTGCAAGGAGCCATAGAAAGACAGAAGCAAACACTTTTTTTATTCTGTATAAAGACGCGTTGAGGTTAATGCAACTCATGTTATACTGCCTGCTGTCATGTTTAGTTATTATTTAAACAAAAATATATCCTAATATACAATTTTTGCTTACTTGAATACAAAGAAATTCTCATGACTAAGTGTGGTTATTTCCAAAGGAGTTATGATCAACATTTCTTGATTTCACAATTAGATTATCTAATAATCAATAGGTAATATAATCAGTCAGTCATCATCCAACCCACTATATCCTAACTACAGGGTCACGTGGGTCTGCTGGAGCCAATCCCAGCCAGCACAGGGTGCAAGGCAGGAACAAACCCTGGGCAGGGCGCCAGCCCACCACAGGGCACACACACACACACACGCTAGGGACAATTTATGATCACCATTGCACCTAACCTGCATGTCTTTGGACCGTGGGAGGAAACCGGAGCACCTGGAGGAAACCCACGCAGACACGGGGAGAACATGCAAACTCCACGCAGGGAGGACCCAGGTCTCCTTACATGCGAGGCAGCAGCACTACCACAGCGCCACCCTAAATAGGTAAAACCCAAGTATTAAAAATGTTTTCAAAATGATTATTAAAAATATTATCCAAATATCCTGCTTTGTTGTGGTGTGAAATTTTACTGCAAAAGAAACAAGAAAATTAATTTTGAAGCAGCTTTATCATACAGTACTGGAGTTCTGGAGGAGTGGCAGACTGATTGTAATAAAGTGATTTAAAAATCCAAATTCAAATAGTGTACTCCAAGAATCATCCAACATCACATAACCTCTCACCAGTGCCTTGTGATTTAGGAGAAATGTCCTATAAGTTTGCATGTTCCCTTGTTTGAAGAGGGTTTCTCCATGTATCCAGATTTAAATTCTCAATTCAAAAATGTGAATGTAATGTTAACTGGTGACTTTAAATCAGCTCAGCATGTGTAAGCTTGCAATGTTCTGGCATATTGTCTAGAACTGATTGCCACATTTCATCTGATGCTAATAGGCTCCTCACAAACCTTAACATCATATTCTCAGACCAGCTTACAATAATTCAGGGTCTCGTGGGATGTTTGCTAGACCCTATGTCAGCAGCATCAGGGCCACAGGTCCACATCTCTGGAGAAGCCACTAGTCCATCACTGGGTCCACTCATGCACATATACAGGCCTACATGTTTTTTTGGGGGTGTGGGAGAAAAACCTATGCGAACAAGGGAGAATATGCAATGTCCACACGGGCAATGACCGAGTACGGGATTCAGACCCACTAATAACAGTGTCACTCTGAATATTCAGAATATTCAGAAAATGGATGGATAAATGTATAGATGGTTGACAATTAACTTGATTTACATAATTTGATGCTGAATGTCAGTCAGTCACTATCTAACCCACTATATCCTAACACAAGCTCATGGAGGTCTGCTGGAGTCAATCCCAGCCAACACAGGGCACAAGGCAGGAACAAATTCTGGGCAGGGCGCCAGCCCACTGCAGGGCACACGCACCCACACACTAGGGACAATTTTAGGATCACCAGTGCACCTAACCTGCATGTCTTTGGACTGTGGGAGGAAACAGGAGCACCTGGAGGAAACCCACGCAGACACGGGGAGAACATGCAAACTCCATGCAGGGAGGACCCAGGAAGCGAACCTTACTCTCCTTACTGCGAGGCAGCAGTGCTTCCACTGCGCCACCATGCTGCCTTGATGCTGAATGACTTTACAAAAATGTTACCTGGCTGCAACAGTCCCATTGAAAGTGATTTACAGAAAAAAAGCCCTGCATGAATGGTTCATGAACAAAAGAAACCACATTATCCAGACAGACTGGAAGAAGCAACTCAGTTACCAATATTATGGAAAACTTTACATACATTTAAAATTTGATATAATATAACATTGTCAAGCTTTCACATCCCTAAAGGTGTGTCTGTTCATTTAATCTGCAATAATGTACTACCAAAAATATGCCAAAACAGTTTAAAATTATATTATTATGATCATTTATCCATCTGAAACATATGGTGTTGCCAGCAATCCCGAATATTGTAAAGTGTCAGTATTTTTACATGCACATTTTAAGTGCTGCATTTGTAAAAAACTTTCCAACAAAACAGGATTTCAGGATTTCTTTGTATCGCTATATGATCATTACAGCTGCACTTTTATCTTGTTGCTTATTATGTAGGTATTTATGAGTTTAGAAGGATAAGAATTAAGAAAAGAAATTCTGCAACAATTATCAGTCAAGAGAGGCACGGAGAGTGGAGACTAATTATGAACAACAGAGTGAGGCAGAGCAGCAGTGATTCATCAGATCATGAATGTTCTGGGTAGGGAACTGTAGAAGGGAAGAATTCAGATAAGAAGGAGGTTGAAAGAAAAGGGGGCAAGACTTGAGGTATGTAAAAATAAAACTTCCTGAAAATTCTCAAGGGTTAAAAGGGCAGCATGGTCCCATTCTTCCAAGTCAGGGACTTTATGTACATTTTGTGTGGCTGAACAAGATAGTATTGACTTCCAACCGGCATTTCTAGGCTTCATTCTTAAAGAAGTAATATGGTCTCAGTTTCTCTGGCCAGAGTGCATGACTTTCAGCCTTTCAGCCAGAACATCTTGCTGTTGTTTGTTAGCCCTCCATAGTTTTCTTTTCTTTTACTTAATTGAGGGACAGACACCTCTGGCATCTGCTAGTTCACCTGGTTTGTAACATCTTGGGAGAATCTCTTCTTCCTTCTAATGCTTATCTTTCTCTCTCCCTCCTACATTGTATCTTCCATCTTCTAGTAGCTCCTATCTGTCTATGATATCACCTCTCCTTTTCAAAGTGAGTTTTTTGTCATTTGCTGCTTTCCAAATTAATTTTAAACATCTGGCCTTCTAACCCAGTGAAAATTGTTTTCTTATGTAAAACTAACATAAACCCATCCCATTTTAAAGCAGATTTAGTAGAGTTAACTTTTGTTGTGGATCAATGCAGATTTAACAGCTGGAGAGTAAAGACTTTATCAAATACAGTTCACCAGAGGAAATTACTCAAAGCACTGGACAGTGTTGGCCAGAGGCTTAGGAGGATTGACTTTATTCAGAAAATGAGTAATATACAATATAACAAAAATACAGGGAGAGTATGAAATATATTGACTGATACTGAGTGTTAAAATGACAAGGGGGAATTGTGTTAAAAGAAATTAAAATTAATTGTTTTAATGAGTTATTTTATTCCCACCTCAACAAAAAGTAAAAGATGGGTACACGGTTTAGCAACACTTCTTTTCCTGTACCACTACATCCCTTTATTGTTTTAATTCAGCTCAGAGCCTTTTGTGACCGCTTTGTTTCTCTAAAGGCAGATCCATCTTCACATAGAGAGGAATGTCAGCTAGCTTGTAGAAACAAAATGACATATTGAGAAGAAAAACACACAAACATGCAGTTTGTGCAAAGAGTTAATTCAGAACATCATGCACATGCCATCCACTATACTTTGTCACAAATAAAATAACAGTGACATCATGCTGTGACTGGGAAAAATGGGTGGTCTGCTGCTACCCAAACAACACTGTTTATGATTGATCAGGAATGGGAAGAAAGTGGCATTAGAAAGTCTTGGCTAAAGCTGACCAACTTTGCAGTTGTGGGGAATAAAGAAATATCTTGGTACAAAACAAGCCAAATGATGTTGTTAAATTCTCTAGTATCTCAAATCATATTCATTATTCACACTTTATGTTTTACAGATTTTTTTACTGAGAGCTGACATAGATCAAAAATGCAAGGCCTCTGACACTATCTCATAAGTCAATTGGTCTTTATCATGTTCTGGAGCACCTTTAGTCACCAGCTTATTTCAAGAAGGTGAGCAATGAGGCATTTTTTACCCATAGTCCTTGGATTGTATAATGCCTTCTAATATTGTTCAGTTAAGTGTGTTATTATTAGGCTTACTGACAAAGGGAGAACATTGCTTTTTGTAGATAAGGACACTGCACATTAGATTAACATGGTGTATAATGTAAGTGTCTCCCATTTGTGCATTGATTTGCACTTTTCATTACTGTTTTGCACTATGACATTGTACAGTGTATACTCTATGTAGCAGATGGATCAAGTGGCTATAGCCATTTTAGGACTAACAAAGCTTATCTATCTATCTAGCTAGCTATATGTTTCACTAAAGGAGCAAGTTTTTATCCTCTTCCTCGTTTAATATTTTCTCTATAATCCACTTCACTTACTATGACATTGATCCTAATATGGTACAATCATAACCATAGCCTCAGATCTAATAATGTTATTCTGATTCTGATATATAAGCAACACATATTTTCAGTCTACTCCAAAGAACTCTAACTTCACATTTACTTGTGTAGAATTTTGTTTGTTTTGGTAACTTTGAATTGTACTCTAGTTTGATTTGTTGTGCTTTGCACAGAGTGCAGCATAAAATAAGTAATGGATCTGTTGATTATAATGAACAGTGCTTTGTATCTAGATGTTGTGCTGCTTATACCCTGCAGCAGTGACACAGTCCTCTTCACCCACTCCAGTCATCTGATGCTGGCAGTCTTCTTGTGCCACAGATTAACATGTGCTCTGTGGGTGGCACAATCTTCAGCAGTATTGCACCCAGACTTTGGAATGGCATTCCTAAAGCAATTAGATCTTCTGGCTTACTTTTTTCTTTATAAGGCAATTTAAAAACTTTCTCTTCATTTGCACTCACATTCTTAGCCCTTCTCTCAATTCACCCACTCTGTCTAGACCTTAATGGTACTCTGTATTGTAAGCTGTTATTTGCTTCCTGTCTTACAGTATTTTGTATTTCATTACTTTTCAATGTTTTCTTGTGCTAACCATGAATTATGTTACAGTTGTTTGCATTTTCTTGAATATTTGTGAAGAATTTTGAGCACAGGAAAGGTGTATAAACATCTTTACATAAAAATCACAGCATTGCAAATTCAAATTTCAATTATTACTATTTTTCACTGATTTTTTTTTTGCTCTGTAATTTTTATCATTTTTTATAATAATATTGTTATGTTTAATTTTTGTTTACTTTTTATGTGCTGTGTATTGCAGTTTACTTACATTCCTTTTGTTCTGCGGTTGGAACACCAAGATGTACAGTAATCCCTCCTCCATCGCGGGGGTTGCGTTCCAGACCCCCCCGCGATAGGTGAAAATCCGCGAAGTAGAAACCATATGTTTGTATGGTTATTTTTATATATTTTAAGCCCTTATAAACTCTCCCACACTGTTAACATTATTAGAGCCCTCTAGACATGAAATAACACCCTTTAGTCAAAAGTTTAAACTGTGCTCCATGACAAGACAGAGATGACAGTTCTTTCTCACAATTAAAAGAATGCAAATATATCTTTTCTTCAAATGAGTCTCTGCATCAGGAGCAGAGAATTTAAGAGAGAGAGCGCGCGCTCGCAAAGAAAAGCAAACAATCAAAAAATCAATACGTGTGCTTTTAAGTAAAGCGGCACTTTTCAGAGTCAGTATCTTCTAAGCAAACAGCCTCTGTTGAAACAGCCCCTCTGCTCAAATCTCCTCCATCAGGCGCAGAGAACGTCAGAGAGAGAGCACGAGATTAAAGCAAACAATCAAAAAATCAATACGTGTGCTTTTGTGCTTTTAAATATGCCGAGATAAAGCAGCATTTTTTAGAGGAGCGTCAGTATCTTTTAAGCAAACAGCTTCTGTGCAAACAGCACCTCTGCTCACACTCCCTCCGTCAGGTGCAGAGAATGTCAGAGAGGGTGAGATAGAGGCAGAGACAAGCAAACAAACACCGCGCGGGATGCATATCTTATAGCATTCAGGAGTTTTAGTTAATATGTAATACATGCTCTGATTGGGTAGCTTCTAAGCCATCTGCCAATAGCGTCCCTAGTATGAAATCAACTGGGCAAACAAACTGAGGAAGCATGTACCATAAATTAAAAGACCCATTGTCCGCAGAAATCCGCGAACCAGCGAAAAATCCGTGATATATATTTAGATATGCTTACATTTAAAATCCGCGATAGAGTGAAGCCGCGAAAGTCGAAGCGCAATATAGCAAGGGATTACTGTACTGCCACTGTGACATCACTGCTTAAGCACAGCCCTCACCTTTAATATCAAGTCCAGCAGAGGTGCAGAGGTTTATTGTGATTGTCATGGAGTGCAGAGCATTATTTATTGTGAGTATTACTTTGATTGATATTCTGGTTTTCATGATTTTATGTCTGTCTTTGGGATTTCTGTCAATTGGATTACAGACTGAGCTCTGGTTGCCTATTTAGACTTACACTTATCTTTGTTAAGATGAGCAGCAAACAAAATGGCAAAATGGTGTGAGGCCTCTAAAAGACAAAAAAAAAAACATGCAAGGGCCCCTCCCTAGCCTTCAGCAAAACGTCTTCACCCAAGACAGCAGGACCCAAAACTCCACAGGCACGCTTTAATCTGCAGAGGCCCCCAAAAAAGATCTAGTTTCAAAAGTTCAAAAGTTACCATGAAAAGTTCCAAAATATACAAAATGTACATAAATGAATAACAAGGGAGTGGAGCCAACAAAACCCCTGCCTTGAGATACAAGTCAAATCTAAAATCTTTATAATTGTCGATACTGTGTTTATAAAAAAAAAAAATAGTATCATCAACAAATCTAAATCTGTAATTAAATAATCCAAATCCAAAAACAAAAGCAAAAATCTAAGAAGTCAGAAAAGCAATACTATGAAGAATAGCACTCTCCAGACATTAACAATCTACTAAAGGATACACTCCTCAACCTCAAAATATAAAGAGTGTGGGTGATCCTTCAGTGGTGACAGGACGGCCCTGCCTTTTAGAATTTGACACACAAAATACAAGGAACACAATATATAGATACTTACTAATAAACAAAATAATATTAACAAAAAATGCATAAATACTATAGAGTTTTGAAAAATAATGTTTTACAACAATCAGAGAAGTCTTATTTTTGCTTTTCCTTTTATTCATCTATTTTGATTCCTTTACTAAATTCTTTAAAGGGGAAATTTTTTTGCTTTGTCTTTTCAAGCTAGAGGGTTGATGGTTTACCTCTCCCTTGAAGGGCATTTTTGTGTATACATAACATGCTAAAGTCAGTCCATCTGTCAAGCAATTATTTTCAAACTAATAGGGCTAGAACCCTGATCTTGGACTTGATTGAAAGTATATAACATGATATCTTCTTGAAATTCAAAAAAATTTAGGTACCAGGAACCTGGTGGGCACAAAAATTACAGTAATTAATGTCCATACCTCTCTATTGGTAATACCCCAGGACACAGTATACAGTACATGTGTTCAGAATTCATAATCAAGTGTGAGTTTTTGCATTTTTAAACAACGGACAGAGAGTTTACTGTTATTTATATCTAGCCTTTTGTAGTATTTTATTTTAGGACAATAGGTCCATAGTTATAAAGCATTTTGGGTATTTTTCACTTTTAAAGTGTCCCCAATGTGGCCAAGAGCCAAGCAAAATGACACCTTTTATTGGCTAACTAAAAAGATTACAATATGCAAGCTTTCGAGGCAACTCAGGCCCCTTCTTCAGGCAAGATGTAATACAGAAACTGAAGTTTCCTGTGTTTATATCCACACACTAGGACAAGAAACAACAATGGTAAATCTTTAAAGGAAAAATCTTAAATGTAAAAAATTAATAGGTTCACTCAGGCTAAGATTAATTTAACAAGAGAGAGAAAAACGATGTATGGTCAAGAGATTTTTGGATAGGCCTGAAAGCCTGCCTCTTTAGTTTAGGGTCTGGCTGCCTGGGGTCAGACTGACACTAGTCAGACTCGGGAAGAATAGTGAGATCTTAAGGACTGATTTTTAAATATTTGTGTAGAGTTAAGAATATGTGCACACAAAAAAAAAAACAAGAAAATGTATATACCAAACAAAAATCACCCAAACAAAATCAGATTTATACAACATGGCATAAACATATTTCTATGCAATTTAAACTTTATAAATTACAATCACCTTGTAAATGTGTGTACACATACACATTTACATCACTAGAACGCTGCCCTGAAACATCTAGATATGTAACATGCTAATCTACCTAATCTACAAATACAATCGAGACCCCACCACCTACATTTAACACTATTTGTCTGTGCTTCACAACTGACAGGGCAAGATCATGCGTGGCATTATAGAGCCTTTCCTCTGTGTTCTGGGGATCAGGTAAAGGCATGAGATACCAGTGTCTAAGTGGGTAGCCACTATTATCTGGCACATGTTATGACACGGTTGCTTTAACAATGAATAGTATAAAACATATGAAACACTGAGGGTTCAGCCAGTTACCTTACCAATAAGCCAGCCACCACATAAGATAGCATCACATCTGTCAAAGTTACTTAACTTACTTAATGTACCATGTGGCCACAACATTTATCAGTCTCTCATCACAGGTAACTTGTGCATTAACAAAATGTCACTGTTTATGTTTAACAAAATTAGCTTCATTCTTGTTAGGTGTCCTTATTGCGATTTGAGTGTAGTAAAATGCTCTGATTATGTTAGGGGAACCAGACACTGCCTCAAATTACCTTTTTAGGTTTTATGTTTTATGCATGTATATATATCCACATCATACTGTACGTAAACTGGATGTAACACCTCACCAGTTGGTTGGTGGCTTCCAGCACCCTTGGACAAGACAGAGTGAAGCTTGGCTGAGATATTCCTGACCTGTTAGCCAGTTCCCTAAAAACTGACAAATAATCAAAAAAGTTTTTCAGTGCAAATACACCACACTGGCTCTATTAAAAGGGAACTAAAATAGTGTCAGTCAGTCATTGTCCAACCCACTATATCCTAACACAGGGTCACGGTGGTCTGCTGGAGCCAATCCCAACCAACACAGGGCGCAAGGCAGTAACAAACCCCGGGCAGGGTGCCAGCCCACCGCAGGGCACACACACAGGACAACTGAGGAACACCAATGCACCTAACTGGCATGTCTTTGGACTGTGGGAGGAAATCCACGCAGACACAAGGAAAACATGCAAACTCCATGCAGGGAGGACCCGGGAAGCGAACCCGGGTCTCCTAACTGCGAGGCAGAAGCACTACCACTGCACCACCATGCCACCCCTAAAATAGTGTGTACATTATAATTATAACTTTTGAGGTGTAATATGTTTGTCATGTCAACACACATAATGACTTGGACCCTGTAAAATTAACTTGTTATTTGTTTTTTATTCTCCTGTTCCTGACTTACTTTGGGTCAATTGTTTTTGTCTCAGGAGCACATTTACTGACTATAAAATTTTTTTTTTCTTTTTATCCATTCCATCTTCAATCAGCAAGTAGTATGAGGCAGTGTTGAAATGAACTGTCACATGTGATCACTAAAGGGTTTAATGCACCTCAGTCCAGATTTGTTGTAGCCAGTAGTTTTTGCAAGCAATAACAAATTAGCCCATGAAGTGCTTCAGACTGTCATGTCATAAGATAAAGGTCACTCTAGTTTACCATCTGGAGCTGAACCTAAAAATAAAAGTAAAGCAACCGTGGCTCTTAGTCACTGACTAAATTACTATATTGAGCATCAAACACTGAGGCAAATGGGATGCATTCATCCTGCAGGAAGTGCTCTTGCCATTCTGTTAATGAAAATAACCCCAATGTCAATTATTACATCTGTACAAAGGAAGGAAGTTTGGACTGGTGTAGGTGCTGCATTTCACAGGGCCATTTGCTTAAAAGAGAGGTGAAGGAATATTTGATCTTCAGATGGAGAGTAATTTAGCAGTACTGTGCTGGCTGTAGAATTGCAGATCTTATCTTTTGCAGGTCATACTCTACAAGGTGAAAAAAAAAGATCTTTAAACAATTCATGACTTTAGCAGTAAAACGGTGATCTGCTCATTAAAAGATCAAATTAAATGGATTTACCATAGACACAGTAGAAAAAATAATGGTGAATCCTACAATTTTGACTAGTGTAATCCTTAAGCTTGAAATAAAATTAGCATACAGCAGGCAGCAGTTACAAAGTCAGGAAAGCATTAAATGACCTGCCAATAATAACTTCCGTGTTCCCCATGTTGCCCTACAACATAAAGCTTGCTTTCAGATTTTCTATGACTGCAAGCTGTTTAGAAAGAAATACCCACAATGAGAAGTTAAAGTGAAACACTGCAAAGACATCATCTGTATATTGTGCCAAGACTACATAACGTGACAAAGGGAGTGAAAGACACTTTTAAGGAAAATCCACGAAGGACCAGCTATGGTATCATGTAGGAGAAAAAATAGATAGGATAAAAGCAAGGATCTGAGAATTTTAGAGCAATAGTGAAAAACTTGATAATAGCCTGTGGGGTAAATGGAAAATAAATCACTAGAAAAATAGAATGATAGTGGAGCAGTACATCTAACAGAAAAAAACATGCAGCTGAAAAAAAAAAACACTTGGCAGTTCCTGAAAGTTAAGAATTAAAAATAAAAGAAGTGCCAATTCATGAGACTGGGAAATTGATTGACTTCTTGCCTTTATAAGACAAATCTGAGGATAGTTTCATAAATGTCACCTTATATTATTGTCATAACCTATATCTGTGAAGAGTACCTGCTTTACTACCTTATCCCTTAAATTGGCAGTGTGGTTTAATTTGATTATACTGTCCTCCGTCAGAAGGAAGAGGTCGTATTGACAGCTTGCCAGTTCTGCAAGGCCATTTTCTAATTCCAATTTTCATTTCACAGGTGCCTCTCAGCACATTCAGCTTAAAATTCTGAACTTTAAGCTTCAAGGTTGACAGTTAAGCAATCACTGAAACACGCTATGTAACCCTAAGTAAACCAGGCTGTACTCCAACTGTATAAATATACAAATAAACAATGGCGATAGTCTTTACAGAATATTGCTAATTATAAATTAAATTGCCATAAGTCAATGACCCCTGTGTGGGAAGAAATGATCAAAGAATTGCATCTTCAGGACACCTTTACCTAAGGGATCATCTTATACATGCTTCCCTCCATGTAACATTCATTCTTAAGCTTAACTCCTTAAGATGAAAAAGAAAAACCCAAGTACCCGAAGAAAAGCCCACTCTGATATGAAGAAAGTGGAACTCCCCATAGACAGGGAAGTTGAACCCAGGCTGAAGAAGTTGTAAACATAAGCCACATTACCATTGTTCTGTTCAGCCTCTGACAGTATAAGAAAATTTCAGAATCTTGATAAGTAGTATTACCTCCTTGCTCTTGTCGCTTTCCATTAAAAGTTGAATACATCAGTGCGGGTGTGCTGGCAGCACAGATTTTTAGGATGTAAACTTTGCCTTATCCAGCAAAACATTCAAAACTTGTAGTGGACAGAAAAATAAAAAAAAAACATTACAATTACGTAATATAACATTCTTAAATCCAGGTTACTCAGGGACCTGAACAATGTCATTATCCTGAAAATTCTGGGCATGAGGTAGGATCCATACAGTATATGGATAAGGGACCAGTTCACTGCAGTGCCCACTTAACTGCACCAACGCTTACATAAGGCCCATTTGGGATTCCCAAATTTTCATAATACTTTAGTTGGGATGAGGGTGAACAGCTGTCTATATTTCAAAGTCTGCTGTCTTGTCTATATTGCATCACCCACAATGACGTTATTCATTCAAGGAGAAACATAAACTAAACATCCCGCTCACACCAAGCTCTGAACGTGTGATATGACGGCATAAGAAACATGGAACTGAGAAAACTTGACAGCAGAAACCCGATCTATTTCCTCTGAGAAGCAGAAAAACATCTCTAGCTTTGCAGTGTCACATTCCAGAAGGTTTCTCTCTATCCAAGGAACAAGTGTGCTTTTTTGCCAAGAACAGCAGAATAACTGTAATTGAATAGTGCTGGCAAGGAGAATATTACCTAATTTTCTTATGTTTTGTTCTTTCACTTCAAGACATGCAACAGGTAGGTTTTCACATTTTATTATTGTATTACAATGTGTGAAAACTAGAGTATTTTCAATTTCACTACACAACTGTTTTTTTCCAAATGATTTTGCTTATGCCTGCAAACTGTCAGCATCGTCCATTTTATTCTGGCTTGAAGCTAAATGTGGTATAAAGCAGACCAAGCGAGCAAAATTTTAAAAGTGACAGATACGGAAAATACTGATTAGAACCCAGAAAACATAGATTATAATGAATTACGTTTAAGTAGACTTTAAACATTTATATATAACCTGAGGTGTAATTACCTACACCGTCCATCTAAATATTTTGTAATCCATCTAGGTCCAGAATTGTGGATGTACTGTTATGATAGACAAAATGGCAATCCCTTAGGCAAAAATAACATGAGGACCAGGAGATAATGCCTAAAAAGCATTAGTCAAAAAACAACCATGGATTAAAATCCAGGAGATCAAAGAAGTCAAAGTAACCAATCTCAAAATGTTTTCAAGAAATCATTGTCAAATAAATAGATAGCTATCTATCTATCTATCTATCTATCTATCTATCTATCTATCTATCTA
>JANRMT010062791.1:81757376-81856652 GCA_026402145.1 Polypterus bichir lapradei | reverse complement strand
CTATCTATCTATCTATCTATCTATCTATCTATCTATCTATCTATCTATCTATCTATCTAGATTGATTTTTATCACCAACTATTGTCCTAAAGAAAACCTCTCAATTACAAAACCTGAATACTTGAAATAGCGTGTTGCCATTGTAGAAAATGTTAATTTGATAACATCACACTTAAAAACTTCTGGACGAGATTTCCAACAACAATATAGTTGTGGATATTCTAGCAAATAGTAGAAGCATAACAGGCTTAAGAATCAGGGACCTCATGCATAACATCGTGCGTAGAATTCACACTAAAACATAGCATACGGACAAAAGTGGAAATGTGCATACACACAAAAAAATAATGCACAAACCCATGCTTAAGCCAACTTCCATGCACTTTTTCTTCATAAATCCTGGACAGCGTGAAATCGTAAAATAAGTGCACGCGCCTGCCGCCTTACCCGACTTCCCCCAGAATTACATCCCTTTGAATATGGAAATCAATATAAATAGCCCTTCAGTTCGGTGTTTTGTTAAAAGACAATGACAAAAGCATGTGGAAAAAAGAAGAATTTCACTGAATGTGAAATGGAGGTCCTTCTCATTGAAGTGAAGGTAAGGAAAAATTTATTTTTTGGTGGCTTAGGCAGGGGTATGAACAACAAAAGGAAATTAATGGAATGAGACTCAAAAGTTCAAGTTCAGAAAGATGCACGGTGCCCGAAATATAAAAGAAGTGGTCAGATATAAAAGTTGACGTGAAAAGTGAGTCGTCTGAGTGTCATACAGAAGTGTATTAGGTCACAGAGAAAAGAAAAAAAATAGGGACGCAGTGAAGAAAAAAGGTTGAAATTTAATTTTGAAATTTCCACGTTAATCTCATAGTTTATTTTGTCATTAAAGTAGACTGTCATAAACTTAATTTTAAAATTGATGTTTAATTTACTACAGTTTCTCAGATTCTATCGTAACTAAAGTAGCATGTTTTGTATTTTTTGTATTCAATATGTTCTATGTGTGTGAATCACTATGTGCTCCTTAAATGGGCTTTCTCTTATGTACACATGAGTGCATAGGCCGTAATCGCTGCACAGAATAGTACATTATATTCATGATATCACAGCTCTTTGAACATTTTAGTATACTAAGATGTATACTTGATATAATTTTCATGATGAAATGCATGTTCCTGCCTCCTGTAAGATGCCTGCTGGGATGTGTGCAACCCTCAGTTAAATAATTTATTGCAGCTGTACTGTGTCTGTTAAACGTACCAATCCCCAATTTCTGTATTTTCATTTTCTTTCTCCATGTAGCCAATTTCCACAATACAACAGCTTAGAACGCTGATTCTTCATAATTTTTAAGGAAATAATATATTTAAAACAACGATAGAAGTACAAAATATGTGTAGTAATTAATTTGGCACATTCCGAAGCAACAACATGATGACAGTGGGTTTCAGCTCTGCACAGGTAGTAAGATTTAATGGCATAATTAGACGCACATGCCCAAAACTTTACTACAACAGAGAAGGCAATATACCCAACATATAGAAAGAAAGCCAAAGTACCTAGGGAAAGACCCAGACAGACAAGGGAACTAACAGCACCAGTTAGTAAACCTGCAACTGTTCTTATGAATCCAAAACATTTACTTTTTAAGATTTTCTATGATCAAAATGAATTAAGGCCATGAAAGACCATAAAAATTACTTTTCCATTTTGTTTATTTCAGAAGTGTGTGTGGCAATTCACATTTCTGAGTTTCCTGCAAAAACAGATTTCTCTAATGTCAATGTGGTTCTTTATTACCTAACTGTGGCTTTAATTCTGCATGACACTGCACTGCTAATACAGCCAAATAAAGTGTACTTTGTTGGCTTGAATTTACTCTTGCATTTATGTTCATTTTTCACACATACTTAAATTAATTTCCTGAGTAGACAATCTTCCTCTCTAAAGATACTTTGAAAATCAATCATTAATGTATTCTCTATCTGTCTTTCCCTCTGTGTGTTTTCAGAACCAAGACTGGACGCCTGCCTGACAAAAGAGCACTTATGAGCTGTGTGCTGCAGCTCTTTGCCCAAAATCTAAACAGACAATTTATAACTGGAGTAGAAGAGTTTACTGGCATTAAGATAAAAAGATCAACTACTGTTGCCAAGGCAACAAAGATAAAATGTCATTTTAAAATGAATATAACACATTGCCAGTGCTGAACCTGAGTCATGATGAAGCAGGAACACAGGCGGGTTTTAAAATCCAAAAGCAGAGTCAATTTATACATGTGGCATGACTCAGAGTTGTTAAGAGTGTAGTGGTAAAACAGCTGTAAAATATGCCGTCCACTATAAAAATTTGCTTAAAAATGGTTAAATATCCCATTCATGTGATCCCTGATGTAAAGACTGGAGTCTTGATGGATATCAAAAAATAACATTAATCCATTTTTATAAAGTACAGTTTATCCTTTGTTTTGCTCTCATTTACTGAACTGTCTGAATATATTACATGGTCCTGGGAAGCAGGAATCTGTCCCAGCCTTATTGGGCACCAGCCAGACCTAACCCTGGCATTAAGACAGGGTACACACATTCAAACAGAGCCAATTCAGAGACATCAATTTCCATTACACTTATGTGGTTGAGGAAGCCAGTATAATTTGAGTAAATACTTTTGGGCACAGGGATCATGTGCAAACTTTCTTCTGCCAGTAACCCAACCAGAATCACACTATAGTCGTTGGAGTTGTTATTTCTGTGCACAACATGCTAGGACTGCATTGGTGCCTCATTTCTGCCTTTATTTTATTTGGTGTCTATTGTTTTTCCTCTGGTTCCTTACCTTGTTAAATGCCCTCAAGTATTTTCTCAGCTTGCTGTTATGACTGACTGCAGATTTTACTATTTTGTTTTTTTCTGTTCTTTTAAAGTGTACTATATCATTCCATATCATACCATTTTCTAAACCTGCTTAATTTTGAGTCACAAAGGGAACTGGAGCCATTGCTTGGTGAATACTCTACGCTCAAACCCAACCGAAAACACATACTAGGGCCAGTGATGTTTAAGTGCACTCATAATGAATTGGTTTAGTCTAGTGGTTCATATTAGTTTACTGTTTTTCGCTGTGTCTGTCATTTATGAAATTAAGGTTTGGAATGCTGTAGCCAAGCTGAGAGCTATAAAAATCTTGGTTTCACACTCTTATGCAGTAAAATAGTTAGCTTAAAGTTTCCAGTGTCTTTCTTCCTCTTTATAATGTCATGATTTGTTTTGCCATTTCCTTCTCTGGTATTTCGATTGTCATCTTTGCTTGTTAGAGTTATATATTTAAGATCTTGGTCTGGCTTGGTGTTTCAGGAATCATTCTGTATTATTTTTTTTTTTTACTTTTTGCATATAGTATTCTTTCACAGGTGGTGCAGTGGTAGTGCTGCTGCTTTGCAGTACGGAGACTGTGGAAGATTGTGAGTTTGCTTCCTGGTTCCTCCCTGTGTGGATAGCGCTTTGAGTAGTGAGAAAAGCGCTATATAAATGTAATGAATGAATGAATTTTTGTGTTGTTATATTAAATACATTTCCCAAATTAAATTCAAGGAATTCAAGAGTTTGTTCTATGCCTATTTCATACTCCTTTTTAGTGGTAATATCACTATACTCACTGGGGCTAGATGTCCAGCTAATCTGGAACTGTCAGATGATATAGTCTTTGAGGTTGCAGTTACTTGAGAGGAATATACAAGACTCCTGTTGCCATGGCTTTTTGCTCCTTCATTTTCTTTTGTGTTCGTGGACTCTTTTTCTTGTGTGATATTTACTTTTCAATTTTTGTTTTTTTGTGTTGTCATTGGTGTATTTTATTAATTGTTTGTGCCTCCTTTGTGGAGTTATCTGAAATTCTATATGACGAAAACTGGGGTTTTTGATTCTTGCAATTAATAATTTTTTACTGTCTTCCTCCAACACAGTTTTGGGTTTGTATAGATGTTGCCATTATGTGTAGTTTCTGTCACATGCATTTCTTGCTTATCTGGGTTGTATGAATTTAACATTTGGCATACTATTCTCTCTTTTGATTTTTGTTTAATATTTCTGGTTTATCAAAAAAAAAAATCAACCCTGCATGTATTTTTCACTCTTTATCTCCTGGTTCTTTAAGTAATTTTTTTTTTCACAGTCTTCTACTGAGACAGAACACTTTAGAAATGGCAACTTTTTGAGAGCTTTTATATTTAGATTTTTCTGTTTTTTAGCTCTTGCTATAATTTCTTGGATTTTCCCATTGGTACAGTTTTTTTGGACTTGCTGATTTATCCCTTGTTTGTTTTATTAGGATCTTTTGTCTTAGCTTCTCTCAATATGTGTTTACCTTTTGTTGTTTATCTATTTAGTTGTTTTTTTCTTTTTCTCTTTTGCAGTTTCTTATTAATAGTTACTTAACTATTATTGCAGTTACATTTGTTGTTTTATTTAAATTCTATATATATTTTTAAAACCTTTTTCTTTCTTTAACTGGATTATTTGTGCAAATCTATTTCTATAAGCATAATTTTGATAGTTTTAATAGCTTTCAGAAGCTTCTACTCTTCCTTCTGGGACGTCCATAACACAACATCACAGTTCAGCCTTCTTCAATACATATTTATTTTCAAATTCGTTTATCTAAAGTAATCATACAATGATATATATCCATCAGCTTTTATTGTACTCAGACCTTGGGCATCATCTTGCAGAATACTTATTTTGCCAACAATGCAAAAAGTAGGAATAATTAAATAAAAGCTTGAAAACGAATATAAGCAATCACAGCTCAGTAACAGTGGGTTAACAATGTATTAGTGTTCCCATACTTCATACTAAAGATAAACACCTACCTCCTCCCTGGTATTTGTCTTGCCAAAAGTCCACCCCCATGCAACATGTTAAAGAATTGCTTGAACTTATTTTACTAGTATGACCACAAAATACCTACTTGATTATCTGTGCATTATTGTGCAAGCTAGGCGATGGGTGAGTGCCTTCAATAGCACACAACCTCTAAATTTGCAGAGAACGGCTATCAAGATTTGAGTCTGCATTTCTTAATACAGTGTTTTATACTCTATTGTGAGTCCTCAAACGCTGCCATTTTGATTCCCGTTGTTAGTTCTGCTTCAAGTCCACTTCCCATAGTTCTAGGGGCCTGTGATAAATGATTATCAATGTGACGGGATAAAAGGATGGTTTTGAGCTCATTTCCTTTTCTGATCTGTAGATACCAAAACCCTTTAAGAATAAAACAATAATCAACCTTGTTAACTCTCGTTTCACGTGTTACTTTCAATTTTGATCCCTTTTGTTCTTTTCACTTCGAGTCCTGGTTCCTGTTTTGGGCTTCAGGTTCATTACCTTTTATTTGTCTTAGTTTTGTTTTCTTTTGCGAATCTTCTGGTCAGACTCTAAACCTTATCTGATAGAACAACAGCAATGAAAAGTAGTTGTATCAAACTCCAAATATAATTTTTTGACTATGTAAAATTAAATAAATACTTCTAATTGTTTTGGTTTACAGTAACTATGATAGCTGATAATAGCAATACCATTTGATTTCTGTACATCTGTCATTTTATGTTATCCAACCAAATTTGTATTGTGCTATACATCATATTGTTTGATAAATAACATGTACGGTATTTACATTTAATGTTATTATGTATGTGATAGCACAGTGATTACTGCTGGTACCTGTGATACCCTGTGCATTTGAATCCCTGCGCAGGTTAAACTCTGGGCATCTTGTAGCTCATGACTGATCATAAACCAGTAGTGAGTGAGAGACACATGCAAGATACAAAAATATATATTGTTCATTGTAGCAAGTGCTAAAGAAAACAAATCTCAAAATTCAGTGCCATGCAATGCTTTCAAACACAGTAAAATAAGTAATGACATTTGGAAAAACAAAAAAATCAAAAAATGAAAAATGAATTACTATCTACACTATATACAAGTGCACCTTGCTGAAGATATGCAGTAACAAGAAGGAAAAAATAGTTTTCTTCCTTCAATAATAACTATTGAAAGCCCAGGAAGCTATTTCTCAAAAGAACAATTGGTCAAATCAACAATTAGCTCGCCACCTCTCCTCACAAAAACCACCTCTACTACTCCTATTAGTCTGGAGGTCTAATCTGACAAGTATGCACTTTTACTTTATGATCAGCAGGTAAGTGGACAAAATTTGATCCCTAGTGGTCTTTCATACTGCTGAAGGGTTTTCCTGCCCAATGCACAGTGGCAGGCTAGCTACCTGACATGTCTCATTCTAGTGCACATGAATGATCCCTGTGATAGACTGAAATACCTGCAGATTATATTATGAGAGCAAAGACGGAATGCTACATTCCACCTTTCTGCCATCAAGTAATTTTAAAACTATATTCCAAAAAAGTACAGATGGACAATTTAAAGGTGTTCATCCAGTACATTACTTTTGTTGGTCACATTTAATAAACGCACTCATGTTTAAAAGCATACAGTATTTGCCCCATATAGTTAAGTGATTTTATTGATTTGTAGTTAATTCTCTGCTCATGCTATCTTCCTTAGTCCCTTCTTGGGCATGAATTGGATGAATCTGTTTTCCTTACATGCAGTAATTCAATGTGATTTGGCATAAGGTATTACAATGTCATTCTAAAAACTTGATAAATGTGCATACTGTATATACAGTGAATTCAGACAATAGTCAGACCCTTTCACTTTCTGCACCCTTTATTGTATTGTATATTAAATAGATAATCACGAATTTGAAAGAGAGATTTTTGTTTTTGATTTTTAATAAAATTGACAACCTTTCCAACAACATATTTTCACCTTGTCATTATGGGTTACTGGGTGTAGACTAATAGGCAAAATGGCAAAATTATCCCTTTAAAATTAATTCTGCAACACAATAAAGTGTGCAGAAAGTGAAGGGGACTGCATACTTTCTGAATCCACTGTGTGTGCATGTGTGTATGGCCCATCTTGATTCCATTATGGTCAGATGAAAGATTATTATTAAAAAAATATTCCTATTATTAGTAAATGGTATAAAACCATAATGAGATTTTGATTTATATTAAATGTTTATAGGTTGATGATGTATTACCACTTCTCTCACTCTTTTTTTTAAATAATGAGTCAACTCTGTTTTAAAGTCAGCCAGCAGCTTATTTGTGTATTTAACTCCTCTTACGTTTCATGTTTGAAAAATACTAATAGCCAGATGCTCAGATGATGTCTTTGACGTTGTTTATTTTAAATGTCACATCACAAACCAGTTGAAAATATTACTTTGTGGCTTGCTTCATTTCTATCATTAATACTGCACATACCATGTTTCACATTTATTAATTTTCAGATTTGCTAGTTTGTCTTTGTTGCGCATCAATGTTAGACACAGTATTCTGACTTGAAATAAATACATTGATAGAAAATGTCTGAAAAGGTGTTTATTTTAAATAATATCAAAATCTTAGAAAGTATCTTGATGAATCTTGAGAAATTGAGATTCATTCTTCCAGGAATGCATGAGTAAATCTATTCATTAGAATAAAGGAAAGAAAACTGTAATGTTGGGGAATACTGGCAGCTCCCGAGTTAGTGCTTCTGCATCACAGTTTGAATGGGTGTGATTCCAGTCCAGTTTACTGTAAAAAAAACTTGCATGTTATCTCTGTGCTCTGTGATATGGGAGGAAGATGGAGTATCTCAAGATAATTGGTGACCATAAGCTGGCCTGAGTACAACTAAATACACTCATGAACAGGGTCATGTCTTGAACTGGCTTTTGTCTTGTACCTGATTTTTCCAGGACAGCCTTTGGCTCACCATAAACTGGTGAAAGGGGCAGGTTTGAAAAATCGATAAATTCATTGAACTGACATGTCAATTCTGACACATAATAAAATAAAAGAAAAAAAATTTATGTTTATACATGTATACTCATATCAATAGCAGCAGTAATCAGTGAACAATACAGTAGTAGCAGAATCCTGTTCTGCTTTGGCACAGGTCTTGAGACAAAATTTCAAACATGTGGCATGACAGGTTAGATGTCCCATCAGAAATTCCTTCATGTGCACGCTTTCCTGTGTTCATGACAGATATTTATTTAAAATATCATTTACTTCTACATGGTAAACACCATTAGTAAGAATAGGCTTTGGTAGGCTTCAAAACAAAATATAGTAAAGTGAATTTAAAAATGGATATATAAATCTTTTCTGCAGCTTACCGAAACACTTCAACAAGAACTGTCGTTATCCATGCAATTGTATTTTTCAAAAAAAATGAATGATGTTGACTACACACTAACATCTATACACAATAAAATAACAATAAGGAGAAAGGAAGGAAGAGTAGTTAAGCACCTAGCTGTGAATGAATGAACTTATGGCGAATGAATTCATATAAAAATTAAAGTAGGAAATGGAGACCATTAAGAGCCTATAGTTTGTGTATGGCTTCCATCCATCCACTCCGCTATATCCTCACACAGGGTCACAGGGGTCTGCTGGAGCCAATCCCAGCCAACACAGGGTGCAAGGCAGGAAACAAACCCCAGGCAGGACACCAACTCACCGCAGGGCACACACACCAAGCACAATTTAGGATCGCCAATACAACTAACCTGCATGTCTTTGGACTGTGGGAGGAAACCCACGCAGACACGGGGAAAACATGCAAACTCCATGCAGGGAGGACCCGGGAAGCGAACCCGGGTCTCCTAACTGCGAGGCAGCAGCGCTACCCACTGCGCCATTGTGCTGGCATGTATGGCTTTGTTAATTTTTTTTACTTGCATTTATGTATTCAGGAGATTTAAAAGAAACACATGTGAATGCCAGTATTTCTAAAAAAATAAATAAAACCTTGTCGTTATAAATCAATAGTTTCTAAAACTATTCCAACACTGAGAAAGACCTACATTTTTTTTCTAATATTCCCTATGTAACACATTTTTTGCTTCCTGTGTTCTATATTGTATATTGACAAATGGCTTTGGATATGAATCTAATTATCCAGGCTGGGGGACGTTTTGTATTTCCATAGTAATATTATTGTAGATGATGAGAAACGAGTGTTACCAACATTCACTCTTCTTTCCACTTCAAGATCCTCTAGAAGGTTGCTGGTAACTGAAAGCATTTGGCACAGGGCAGGAATCAGCCCTTTACAGGATGCCAATCCATTGCATGGCAGACTCAGACGTTCTCACACACGCACAAACATTTACTTTGGGTAGATCATCATAGCATATATGACTTGGTATGCAATAGGAAACCATTTATCCATCCTTTCTCTATCTGAATAGCCTGAAGAGATTCACGGTAGCAACATGCTGAGTTTGGGAGATTAGTCCACCTTATTCCTATCAATATGTAAATACTTTTACACAATTTTCAGATATTCACAGGCCAGATATGACATAGATATTACCTATACCTGCAAAAAGAAAATATTGGGGTCCAGGTGTGATGCCTGACCAGTAATAGGAATATGCAGGATGGTAGTAGGTGGAAAAAAAAACTTGTACACAGATATACCTTGTGAAGATACTGAAATTATATTTCCATTCCAGTAATACAATTTAGTTTATAAAATATTGTTAGTCATTAGGCCCAGGATCAGAACTTTGACTATAGGAGAGTGGAATTCTAGATGTGTTAAGCCATGATTGAGGATAGAGGTAACATAGCCAGGATAGTGAAAGTGAAGACATTGATTGGCTGGGTTATTTTGGAAATGTCATGTTGGAAGTTTAATAAGAAGGCAGGCTCAGTTATGGGACATACTCTCAACCGACCCACTTGATGTAGTAGCGAATGTGTCAACAAAACAAGCCTGATGGCCATTAAAGACAACGCTACACATCCTCTCTAAATGCTCAGTCTTTGAGTACTTCTAGCCAACAAATTATACAATGGAATTGTATTGAGAAACACTGCTGGTGCTCTTTAAAACCTCCAGCTATTTGCTTTAATAAAGTCTCACTGTGACTGTGACTGTTTAATTTTTAGTCAAGTCATAAGTTTGCTTTGTTTTTTGTAACTGTGATGATTACTTGAAGATGATTATTGTTGTTTGTTATATTTATTTATTTATTGAGCATCTATAAAAAGCAAAATTTCCCCCTTGGAACAAATAAAGTACTACCCTATCCTATCCATTTATTTATGGACAGTATACTTTCTGTCTTGCTGTGGTCTATCATCAACATATCTGGGGTTGCAAACTTGTTTGTGCACAGATGGACTATCTGTTGGTATTCTCATTTCTTTATTTAATGTCTAGGGGTTTTATTATTGATTTACTATTTGGTTGACATTATTTTTTGAGTTGATTGATCTGTATTGCAGAAGTTATTCGGCCTTGTCCGTTGTGGCTACATCCCAAGACATGCTTGCTGGACTGGACCCGCAAAATTTCAAAAATCTTTCATGAAAAAAATTAAATAAAGATAGTTGTTGATATGATGATATCTTTGGCTATAATGTTCAGTTTCCTCCAGAATGAACAAAATAGGTTTAAAAATCTATCAGCAGTTGTTTTCTGCCAATCTCACCGAGGGTTCATTTGAAACACTGTCTTAACCTTGAGATATTACTACTGTTTCTTGCTGGAAAGAGAGGCCTTCTAGGAACAGCCTCAACTAACAGCAGCATTAAATGTTATCAATATTGGAAAATCGTCTAATATTGATGGCTTGCCAGTGGAGTTTTTTTAAGCCTTTTGGAATCAACCTAGTTTTTCACAAATGTTTACAACTTATTGAACTCACCCTTTCATGTTGATGAACTCCTAATAAATGAGACCTAATTGAAATTAAAAACTGGTGTCCAATGAGCCTTCTGTGTGTGGACTATAAAATCTTACCTAAGACCGTGTCTAATCATCTAAGAAGTGTTTTGGGATTTGTTGTGAATTAAGATCAGACTTTCTGTGCTCCTAACTATTCCATTTTTGATAACATTTTTTAGATTGAGATGTGATTTCTGATTCTATAGTTTTTGGTTTCACCACAGGGCTTGTCTCATTAGATCAGGAGAAAGTTTTCAACAGGGTAAACCACAGATAAGAGTGCTGAAGGCTTTTGGTTTTGGGTCATCGTTTATTCAACACGTTCAGCTCATGAATCACGAGGGGACTCATGTATAAATAAATTTGCATGCCTGTTTCCACGCTTACATCGAGATGTATAAAAACTAAACTCAGCAAAAAGACGCACATTTTGACAGCAGCCTCAAACCATTCGTACGCATGTTTCTACTAGGTTTTGCAAATAGGCAGAACTCAGTGTCAGATTTAGATTTCTAAGAGTTATCCTCTTGGAGCATGTTTTGTTTCAATACTAGGATGTATACTTGATATAATTTTTATGATGAAATGCATTAAAGTGTGTATATTACATTTCACAAATAAATTGGTATCTTCACTTACATAATGTATACTGTCAATAATTAAATATGTGGGAACACAGTGGTGCAGCAGAAGCACTTCTAACTCGCAGTATGGGGGTCATCCCATGTATCCCCTGCCTGGAGTTTATATGTTTACCTGGTGGGATTCCTTGGTGTGCTTCAGTTTCCTCCTAAAGGCATGCTGGTTAGAGGATTTTGTGTTACTAAACTGATGGTACTAGTGTATATGTGTGCTCATATTCACCCTGTGATGGACATAAGAGAAAGCCCTTTTAAATAGCATATATATAATGACATATATTAACGACTTGGTCGGGGAATACTTAAAATACAAAGCATTTAACGTGCTACATTAGTTACAATGGGGTTTGAGAAATGATAGTAAATTAAACATCGATTTTAAGCTGAACTTTACAACATTCTACTTTATTGACAAGGTAAACTATGACATTAACCTTGACATAGACATTTTTTTCACTCTGTCCTTTTTTCTTCTTCTCTGTGGCCCTAATACACTTCCGTATGACACTCAGATGGTGGGCTGTGACTCGCCTTTTCACATCAACTTTGATATGTGACCACTTCTTTTTTATTGCAGGTACTGCACAACTTTCTGAACTTGAACATTTGAGTGCCTCTGCCAAACTTTACCACTCCATCAGTTTCCTTTTGTTGCTTATAACACTCCTTACATCACCAAATAGTATGTTTTTCCTTGCCTACGATTCAATGAGCAAGAAATCCATTTTGCATTTGTTGAAATTCTTCTTTTTTACATGTGCTTTTGCCTTTGTCTTTTAACAAAACATTGAATGGAAGGGGCTACTTAAATTGATTTGTTTATTCATGTCAGGTTAGGTTGGGGCGCATGCACTGGTAGAGCGTTTTGTTGCACCCACCACACAACAAAACAGCTTGGGATCCTGGTCAGCAACACCCCAGGCAGACATGCGATCAAGTCCTACCTCCAGGAAATTACCATTCATCTGCCACAGCCAGCTGTTATGTAGGTGTCCCCTTGGCCTGGTCTATCTGCTTAGGCCCTCAACAGTGTGGATCCTACAAGTCGGATCACTCTCGGGGAACTGTGCCCCATGGCCATAGTGCCATATCTGATGCCCACTAACAATGCAAGTAATCTGCCTCATTCAGGACTTTGTGAACAATTGCTCGTTCAACACAAAGTCAAACCAGTGGTACCCAAGGATTCTACAAAGAAACACAGTACCGAAGGAGTCTCAGGTCATTGGATAGCGTCCTTCATCCTTTTACAAAGATATCAGGGAGCGCCACACACCCCTTTCCAGTGACCTCATGACCTCCCACTCCCTCCCAATTTGTTTACTGAGTTCATAGGACACATGAATGTCACTGCCGATGTAAGATAACCTCTTGATGGGTTCAACACTGTCTCTGCAGACAGACACACTGCTGATGGCTGTGCCCAAAAGGTCATTAAAGGCCTGGATCTTAGTTTTTATCCAGGACACTCACAAGCTCAGACACTCAGACTACTCGCTCAGTCTCTCGATTGCCCCGATCAGAGCCCCCATTGACTCAGCGAAGATCAGAGCTTACTTAGCAGAGTCAAGATCACTGAATCTTTATTCACCAACAAATGCCCCACAGCCGTTGAACTTCATGACCATGCCCAACGCCTAATCCATGCAAGCATTGAAGAGACTGGAAGCAAGAGCACACCCCTGATGAACCCCAGGATCAACTGGGAAAAATGCAGAGATTCTGCCTTACACTCTGCACAGCACTCACAGTAGCAGTGTACAGGCTGGCCATGACATTCAGCAATTTCAGCGGGATAACGCCAAGTCTCAGGATGTCCCACAGGGCATCTCGATCATTTGAATTGAACGATTTACATAAATCGACAAAGGCTGCAAAAAAACTCTACTGATATTCGCATTTGCACTCAATGAGAACCCTCTGTGCCGGGATGCGCTCAATGGCAGATTTCTTAGGATAAAATCAGACTGCTCTGGTTGCTGGTAGGTGAACAAGTGATCATGGATCCTATCGAGGATGACCCTAGCAAGGACCTTACCCGGCACCAAGAGCAGTGTTATCCCCCTGTGGTTGCTGCAATCCAGGTGATCATCTTTCTCTTTCCAGATTGTGACAACAAGCCCCATTTTCCAGTCAGTTCTGAGAGACTGCTTGCAATGCCAGGAGGACAGTCTTACCACCAGCCTGTTCACCCCAGATACCACAAATCCCTGCAGCCTTCTCTACCCTCAGCCTGTTCACCACCTGTGCAATATCAGTGAGATTGTGTGGTTCACAGCTAATTGGAGAATCAGCCTCAATAATCATGGACCCAGTGATGTCCACTGTCCTAGGCAGAAGGCTCAGCTTTAAACAGCTGCTCAAAGTTGCCAGCCCAGTGGGTCACAACTGCAGCGTCATCCGTAAGGACCATTTTGTCACCTGACCTGACTGCGACTCTCCAAGAAACAGATTCAGATGTGGGTAATGCTTCAATTCCTCTGTAAGCAGGATGTGGGTCACTATTTGCATATTCAAATAGGTGTAATACTTGGAGGAGTCAGAGTAGGGCTGTAGACATGCATGTGCATTAAAATTCATGTTGATTGGGATTTATAAAGGGAAAGTACTTAGCACTTTGCTTACACACAGCTTTAAACATCAGAATTTTTCTGTGCATATGCACATTCCTAGTTTTGTCCGTGTGCGATGTTATAGTATCAGTTCTACGCAAGGTGTCATATTTGAGGCCCAAGGTTCTCAGCGTATTGAAAATCATTGGGGCTTTGACAGTACTTTTTATGGAATACTTGAAGGCTGCATATTTTCTTAGATACTATTCCCACTGTCAATTGAACCTTTGCTACAACTTTGACTGCATATTCAGGGCTTCACTATTCTCCAGGTACCCAATCTGTGTCTCAAGGCGGTCAGGTATGCAAACGACCTGGCAGTTTTTATTTCTCATCCTGCAGATGTCCAGTGTTTAAAAAATTTGTCTGAGCAGTTTTCAGAAGCTTTCCTACGCAAAAGTGAACTGGACAAAATACAATACTTTTTTCATAGGTGACTGCGGGACTATTGACCATCCTGATCTTTCAGATGGTCTTAAATGGAACAAAAAGGTATTTAGATATCTGGGAGTTTATTTTCGGCAATATGCGATAGCTGAAGAAAATTGGTCTGACTGTGTTGATGAGGTTAAAACCACACTGAGCCACTGGAAAAACCTTAAACAGGACGTCTCATGTAGGGGCAGGTGCTAATTGTGAATAATTTAGTAGCCTCCTTGTCCTGGCAGAGGCTATGATGTGCAGACTCTCCAGTTTTAATTGTGAAAGCCATTTATAATATTATTTAAAATTTCTTCTGGAATGGGCTACACTGAGTGAAAGAAAGAGAAAAACCTCATGATGGTACTGATTTAAGTACTTTTTATAGGTTCATGTGCAAAACCCTATAAAAAATTAATTTTATAGTTGTATATATTTTAATATCCATCCATCCATCCATCCTCTTCCGCTTATCCGGGGTCGGGTCGCGGGGGCAGCAGCTTGAGCAGAGAGGCCCAGACTTCCCTCTCCCCAGCCACTTCTTCCAGCTCTTCCGGGAGAATCCCAAGGCGTTCCCAGGCCAGCTGGGAGACATAGTCCCTCCAGCGTGTGGGTCTTCCCCGGGGCCTCCTCCTGGTTGGACGTGCCCGGAACACCTCACCAGGGAGGCGTCCAGGAGGCATCCTGATCAGATGCCCGAGCCAACTTATCTGACTCCTCTCGATGCGGAGGAGTAGCAGCTCTACTCTGAGCCCCTCCCGAATGACTGAGCTTCTCACCCTATCGTTAAGGGAAAGCCCAGACACCCTGTGGAGGAAACTCATTTCAGCCGCTAGTATTTGCGATCTCGTTCTTTCGGTCACTACCCATAGCTCATTACCATAGGTGAGGGTAGGAACGTAGATCGACTGGTAAATTGACAGCTTTGCCTTACGGCTCAGCTCTTTTTTCACCATGACAGACCGATGCAGAGCCTGCATCACTGCGGATGCCGCACCGATCCGCCTGTTGATCTCACGGTCCATTCTTCCCTCACTCGTGAACAAGACCCCGAGATACTTGAACTCCTCCACTTGGGGCAGGATCTCTCCCCCAACCCTGAGAGGGCACTCCACCCTTTTCCGGCTGAGGACCATGGTCTTGGATTTGGAGGTGCTGATTCTCATCCCAGCCGCTTCACACTCAGCTGCGAACCGATCCAAAGAGAGCTGAAGATCACGGCCTGATGAAGCAAACAGGACAACATCATCTGCAAAAAGCAGTGACCCAATCCTGAGTCCACCAAACCGGACCCCATCAACACCCTGGCTGCGCCTGGAAATTCTGTCCATAAAAGTTATGAACAGAATCGATGACAAAGGGCAGCCCTGGCGGAGTCCAACTCTCACTGGAAATGGACTCGACTTACTGCCGGCAATGCGGACCAAGCTTTGACACCGGTTGTACAGGGACCGAACAGCTCTTATCAGGGGGTCCGGTACCCCATACTCCCGGAGCACCCCCCACAGGATTCCCCGAGGAACACGGTCGAACGCCTTTTCCAAGTCCACAAAACACATGTAGACTGGTTGGGCAAACTCCCATGAACCCTCCAGGACTCTGCTAAGGGTGTAGAGCTGGTCCACTCTTCCGCGACCAGGACGAAAACCACACTGTTCCTCCTGAATCCGAGGTTTGACTATCCGATGGACCCTCCTCTCCAGAACCCCCGAATAGACTTTTCCAGGGAGGCTGAGGAGTGTGATCCCTCTGTAGTTGGAACACACCCTCCAGTCCCCCTTTTTAAAGAGGAGGACCACCACCCCGGTCTGCCAATCCAGAGGCACTGTCCCCGATGTCCATGCGATGTTGCAGAGAAGTGTCAACCAAGAAGGTCCTACAACATCCAGAGCCTTGAGGAACTCCGGGCGTATCTCATCCACCCCCGGGGCCCTGCCACCAAGGAGTTTTTTGACCACCTCGGTGACCTCAGTCACAGAGATGGAAGAGCCCACCTCAGAGTCCCCAGGCTCTGCTTCCTCATTGGAAGGCATGTTAATGGAATTGAGGAGGTCTTCGAAGTACTCCCCCCACCGACCCACAACGTCCTGAGTCGAGGTCAGCAGCGCACCATCCCCACCATATACGGTGTTGACACTGCACTGCTTCCCCCTCCTGAGACGCCGGACGGTGGACCAGAATCTCCTCGAAGCCGTCCAAAAGTCGTTCTCCATGGCCTCCCCAAACTCCTCCCATGCCCGAGTTTTTGCCTCAGCAACCACCGAAGTCACATTCCGCTTGGCCTGCCGGTACCTATCACCTGCCTCCAGAGACCCACAGGACAAAAAGGTCCTATAGGACTCCTTCTTCAGCTTGATGGTATCCCTCACCGCCGGTGTCCACCAATGGGTTCGGGGATTGCCGCCACGACAGGCACCGACCACCTTACAGCCACAGCTCCGGTCAGCCACCACAACAATAGAGGCACGGAACATGGCCCATTCGGACTCAATGTCCCCCACCTCCCTCGGGATGTTGTCGAAGTTCTGCTGAAGGTGGGAGTTGAAGCTACTTCTGACAGGGGACTCTGCCAGCTGTTCCCAGCAGACCCTCACAACACGTTTGGGCCTACCAGGCCTGACTGGCATCTTCCCCCACCATCGAAGCCAACTCACCACCAGGTGGTGATCAGTTGACAGCTCCGCCCCTCAATTCACCTGAGTGTCCAAAACATGTGGCCGCAAGTCCAATGACACGACCACAAAGTCGATCATCGAACTGAGGCCTAGGGTGTCCTGGTGCCAAGTGCACATATGAAAACCCCTATGCTTGAACATGGTGTTCGTTATGGACAATCCGTGACGAGCACAGAAGTCCAATAACAAAACACCGCTCGGGTTCAGATCGGGGGGGGCCATTCCTTCGAATCACGCCCTTCCAGGTCTCACTGTCATTGCCCACGTGAGCATTGAAGTCTCTAGCAGAATGAGGGAGTCCCCACAAGGTATGCCCTCTAGCACCCCCTCCAGAGACTCCAAAAAGGGTGGATACTCCAAACTGCTGTTCGGCGCATACACACAAACAACAGTCAGGACCCTCCCCCCCCACCCGAAGGCGGAGGGAGGCCACCCTCTCGTCCACTGGGGTAAACCCCAATGCACAGGCTCCAAGTCGGGGGGTAATAAGTATGCTCACACCTGCTCGGCGCCTCTCACTGGGGGCAACTCCAGAGTGGTAGAGTGTCCAGCCCCTCTCAAGGAGATTGGTTCCAGAGTCAAAGCTGTGCGTCAAGGTGAGTCCGACTATATCTAGCCGGAACCTCTCAACCTCACACACTAGCTCAGGCTCCTTCCCCTTCAGAGAGGTGACATTCCACGTCCCAAGAGCCAGTTTCTGTAGCCGAGGATCAGACCGCCAAGGTCCCCGCCTTCGGCCACCACCCAACTCACACTGCACCCAACCTCCTTGGCCCCTCCCATAGGTGGTGAGCCCATGGGAAGGAGGACCCACGTTTCCTCTTCGGGCTGTGCCCGGCCGAGCCCCATGGGTGCAGGCCCGGCCACCAGGCGCTCGCCATCGAGCCCCACCTCCAGGCCTGGCTCCAGAGGGGGGCCCCGGTGACCCGCGTCCGGGCAAGGGAAAACGTCATCCAAAGTTTTCGCTCATCATTGGAGGTTTATTGAACCGCTCTTTGTCTCATCCCTCACCTAGGACCAGTTTGCCTTGGGTGGCCCAACCAGGGGAATAAAGCCCTGGACAACATAGCTCCTAGGATTTAATTTTAATATTGTTGCTTTATTTGTATTTTCTGTGTCATCAAATTGATTGATTAGTACTTTATGCCAGTCCCACAGAAATGTCATGCAATATATGGAAGCAGACTATAAACCTCAAGGCTGCCGGTTCATGTTTCTGCCATCCACCCAATGGGTACATTTACATATTTGGCTGACACTTTTATTGAAGGCACCATACAACTTTTATGATACAATTGGTTACATTTCTTTTGGTTTTCCAATTGGAGCAAAGTCAGGTCAAGTGACTTTCTCATGGTCACACAATGTAAGTAATGAGATTTGAACCCACAGCCTCAGGGTCTGAAGTCCAATGCCTTAACCACTACTCATACTGTAACCCTGATGAAATCACTTAACTTCATTATGCTTAATATGTAAAAAATAAATATTCCATATGTAAACAACTGTATCAAGTATTTATTTGTAAATTGTCTTGTTTTGATGGTATGTTTTGATGCTTTGTTTCTGATACAGAATTAAAGGCAACAGAGCAATAATTAAGAAGGAATAGTGTGATTTTAGAGTAATGGAAAAAAACTATTTGGAAAATGTATTTTATGGTTTAAGTGAGTGGCTGCTTTCATTTTAAAATAAACCTTGAAGAAAAAGTCATAAAAGAAAGAGAAGCCTGCCAGCTCATTCACATTACATATGATAAGTAAATTAACTTTCCATAAGTTTCATTTTATAGTAAAGCATTTGCACAGTGTGTCTAGGATTAAGCTGTGTTCTGATGCGAAAGGCCTGATACCTTTATGCAAGATAATATATTGTTCATCTTCTCGGACTGCATAATTTTTCATTTGCTCCTTCAAACCTCATTCTGCTACAGACCTCATTTTATTTAGCATGTTCTCTATACCTCCTATTATAGAGGTGTTCAGTAATACAGTAATAACTTTGAAATAAATCATTGCTGCAGATACTTGCACTATGATGTTGGCTGTAGAGCAGACATGTAGCAAACTTTAGCTAGAGATTTATTCACCATCTCAAGGTCAAAAAATTTCAGCAACTAGTCTGGGATTCAAGCTTAACAGTCATGGGGTATTATAGGATACAACATGACAGTGTAGTTGTTCTGAAAGGATGTTGTAGGGCTTGACTCAGGCAGTACTGCAAGCCAACAAATGATAACAATGTCTGCATGCTGACAAAGTACAAGTGTCTGAGCAGCTTAATATGCTGCACACAACATAAAGATTTATTTACTTATGTGTTATGTCTTATAATTACAGTATATGAAAGACCTTAACTAGAGTATATGCAAACGTGTTTGTTCCTGTACCTGTGACACACAGAGCTGAAATCTAGTCCACCTTCTTTAACAGGTCTTTCAAGTACTATTCATTTTTAATTTCTAATTTTTGTGGTTTTTACTAACATATTGAAGCACATCCAGTAACATGTAGTCAAATCTTAACAAAAAAAAATGAAACTATATGCAAACAGGTTTAAAGTTCTGCTCAATAGTGACATTTTGAAGTATTACAAATTCCAGATGGTGACAAACATCTACTTGATATAACAAAACATACTAAAAAGTGGGTAATCATTCAGAAAAAAGGACAATTAAAGTAAAGATATCACATACTTTTCTCTAGTCGCATGTTTTGATATTTCTGTCTGTGCTGCTACATTGACAGGTGAGAACAAAATAAAAACTTTTTTTTTACTTAAAATTTTGAAAAATGCAGAAAAGTTTTACCACAGCATCAACAGTTACTGAGGTTTTAATAATAATATCCAATAATTCATTTCTGAATAGGTTTAAAACAATTTTGGCATGTTTGAGTTTTGGATTTTCTACCTGCAGCATATGGGCTCAGGGTAAAAATGACCCATTAGTCAGGATATTTTATTTTATTTAGAATTAGAAAAGACCAGTTATTCTTTTGAGGAAAAGTTAAAGGCTTTTTGACAAATATTCACTAATGCTGTATTAAAATAAACAAGCTAAATATAAGTATGTTTGATATATACATATACGTATGTATATACTGTATAGGTATGTATATACTGTGACGGATGGCCGGGGCCCATGCCTGGCCGGGACGCCCCTGCACAATATGTGCCAGGGGGGCAAGGGTGGAAAACTCATTATCTCCCTCTGGATGCTAGAAGGCAGCTTCGCTGGGTTGCAGTGGTGCCTCGGACTCCCCCAGGGCTTCATGGGGGTTGGAGTTCTGTACAGCCCTGATGGGTTCTGTAGGCTCCGCCACGGGGTGCTGCAGCAGGAGCTGCTGGCCCCTTTTGGGCATTGGTTTCGCCACTCCTGGAAGTGCAGCCAGATGTCGGCAATCAAGCACCTGGAGCACTTCCGGGTGCCCAATAAAGGGAGCCACCGACCATCACTCAGCAGCGAGAGTCAGTAGCTGGAGAAGGACGATTCTCCAGCAAGACGAGGAAAGACAGCCAACGGACGTTAAAAGGCCCATGTAAGGGTGTTTGGTGCTCCCTGGGAGCACTGTGTGGGTGCATGACTTGGTTCTTGGGGACTGTGTTATGAATAAACGTTTTAAGAACTGCCGGTGTCCATCTGGTTGTGTCCGGGCTGATCTCACAATATATATATATATATATATATATATATATATACTGTATATATATATAAACAATATATATACTCAGCAAAAAAAGAAACGTCCCCTGTCTTTCAACTGTTTTTACTTTCAGTAGACTTAATGTGTAAATATTTGTATGAACACTAAAAGAGTCAACACCATAAGACATAAACTAAAAATGTTTCACAATGTGTCCCTGAATGAAGGGAGGCTCAAAATCAAAAGTTCCAGTCAGTATCTGGTGTGGCCACCAGCTGCTTGAAGTACTGCAGTGCATCTCCTCCTCATGGACTGGACCAGATTTGTCAGTTCTTGCTGTGAGATGTTACCCCACTCTTCCACCAAGGCACCTGCAAGTTTCTGGACATTTCTGGGGGGAATGGCCCTAGCCCTCACCCTGCGATCCAACAGGTCCCAGACGTGCTCAATGGGATTGAGATCTGGGCTCTTCGCTGGCCATGGCAGAACACTGACATTGCTGTCATGCAGAAACTCACGCACTTTTTGCCACTCCTGTCTGGTCCAGCGAAGGTGGGTTTGTGCCCATAGGCGGCGTTGTTGCTGGTGATGTCTGGTAAGGACCTGCCTTACAACAGGCCTGCAAGCCCTCAGTCCAGCCTCTCTCAGCCTATTGTGGACAGTCTGAGCACTGATGCAGGGATTGTGTGTTCCTGGTGTGACTCGGGCAGTTGTTGTGGCCATCCTGTACCTGTCACGCAGGTGTGATATTCGGATGTACCGATCCTGTGCAGGTGTTGTTACATGTGGTCTTCCACTGCGAGGATGATCAGCTGTCCTTCCTGTCTCCCTGTAGCGCTGTTTTAGGCGTCTCACAGTGTGGACATGGCAATTTATTGCCCTAGCCATATCAGCAGTCCTCATGCCTCCCTGCAGCATGCCTAATGCACGTTCACGCAGATGAGCAGGGACCCTGGGCATCTTTCTTTGGGTGTTTTTCACAGTCGGTAGACAAGTCTCTTTAGTGTCCTGCGTTTTTAGAACTGTGACCTTAAATGCCTACTTTCTGTAAGCTGTTAAGGTCTTAACGACCATTCCACAGGTGCATGTTAATTAATTGATTATGGTTAATTGAACATGCATGGAAAACATTGTTTAAACAATTTACAATGAAGATCTGTAAAGTTATTTGGGTTTTTAAAACATTATTGTTGAAATACACAGTCCTGAAAAAGGGACGTTTCTTTTTTTGCTGAGTTTATATGATACAGTGCCTTGCCAAATAATATGAAGTAAAATGTTTTATTAATTTAAACAGCAACTGAAGGAATATTTATGTTTACTTTTGCTTTTGTGGACACAAGTAACAACTCTGGCCTACAATAATTATATAGTATTATATAATATATAATTATAATTAGTGCTGGGCAGCGATTAAAGTTTTTAATCTCGATTAATCACACAATTATCTGCGATTAATTACAAACAATCACATTGTTATGCACAAAATTCAATAATGAACTCAAAAGAAGTGTATTGCATGTATTTGGTTTGCAAACACTTTAAACAAATAAGGTGCTTTTTAACAGCAGTATTCCCTTTACATAGTAGGAGTTAAAGTATTTCTTGTAAATCTCAACTTAAACATTAACGTAATCAAATTAAATATAAAATCAAAGCTATTTGCCATTGCCAGGGCATTAACGTTTTATCTAGTTTGATATAGAAAAACAAGTTACTCTCAGAGTTCAGAGCCACGATCATAACATTATAACAGGCACCTTACGAACAACAGCAAGTTAACATTTCTAAGTCTGTTTTCTTTTTTAACTGAACAGATACCAACAGAAACATTTTCTTTTATCAGGGAGCAGCATAAACAGTCTATGTTCAGTAGCAACTCTTTGAGGGTTAATATTTTTTCCAAAAAATTGAGTTTTCTGAAAAGTGCACAAAGCAATGGTTTCACACACAAATCAACATAAAATGTCTGTTGCTGCCTGTTGTGGGTGCCTGTTTGCAGCAGCGGCAGCTCAACGACCACCAGGAATACACGGTGGGCTGGCTGCCAGGCTGTCTTTGTGAGACAGGTGCGTGCAGATGGCAGTTGCAGTGAGACGCAATATGGGTTGTACCTCCTGTCATTCTAAGTGTCTGTTCTCCCAGGTGAATGTTGCCATAGGTGCATCAGCTACACGAACGTGTTCAGCACCACGATCAGCTGGGGACCTATCAGCTGATGCCAGTACCTCACTTTCATTTTCGATCTACATCTCCAGATCACTTGCATCAAAATTGGAGTCCGACAAATCAGAGTCCGATAGGTGCCCCGAACCCTTTATCTTGTACCTTTTGTCTTTTTACACTACTATAGTTTATGTTACATCTGTTAGGTACATCATTTCATACATTTTTTTCTACCATTATGTTAAGGTATACTATTTCTGGACAGAGCTAACAATATATTTTTTAATTATTCCATTACTAGTTGAGAAGCCTCTTCCATTTCCACTTACTACAAAGCGTAATAGACAAAAATGGGTTGGCTGGTTTCCCAACCAGGTATGGACGGTTCCTTACCTGGCCAGACAGGCCTTTTTAGCAGAAGAATGGGCATCCCGATCGGTTTGTTTAGTAGTACCTTTTGTGGTCGAGAGGCCATTTTAATAGACAGACAGAAGGAGACTGCTTCCAGGGGCCATGTTCTCTCCCAGTGCGCTAGGTGCCGACATCCCTTTGTTGTACTTCAAGCACTCACACAGGGATGCACATGAGTTGCAGTTTTGGTAGATTACCTTCTTGGGGTCCTCAATTGCCACCAGAGGTAGTCGCTGAAGGCAGGCTCTCTTGCCACAGAAAGGTTCCACCTGACCCGAAAGTGCTTCCTGGATGCAGTTTGATAGCACCAGCAGTACCCTCTGGTCCAGTATAAAGGAAACTGATGTGCTTTACCCAAAAAGTCAGAATGCAGTGGATGAAGCTCACCTTGGAAGGAGTGGAGACAGGTATAAGGCAGAAAATAAGTTAATTAATTTGTACCTGGTACTGTAGCTGTAAAGGTGTGTAAAAGGTTTGGGGCTGTGAGATGGCACCTAGTCTTCACAAAAGACAGAAAGGCTCTACATTATCTTAACACTTATCTTTTTTCATGGAGACAGATACAAAATGATGCCTAAATTCACATTAGATGGAATACTGCTGCTTACCTGTATGCTAACTAACTTTGCAGCAGCACACCTTTACCATGTTGCTTCTGGTAGCTTCATACTATTATATTTAGGGAGGTAACAATTTAGGAATACCTATTCTGATACTGTCACCCCTACTTATTCCCTGATGTTGCATATGTGCTGGCACTGGTTGGGTCACAGCCTCTTAATCAGGGATCTCAAACTCCAGTCCTGGAGGGCTACAGTGGCTGCAGGTTTTCATTGTAACCCTTTTCTTAATTAGTGATGTGTTTTTGATACTAATTAACTTTTTCTGAAATAATTTGAATTAACTTGCTCTTGAAAACTCAGACCCAATAATTGTTTCTTTTTCCTTTATTAGCAGCTGTGGTAGTTCAGCCTTAGCACAGACAGACACGGACACAATGTTCCAAAAACACACTCTTTTACTAATAAAAGTCCAGCACACAACACAGTGCCTCTGCACCAAACACCTTTCTTCCATCATTTTCTATCCTCTCCAGACTTCTCCTTCCGCCTTTCCACCTCTCCTCCCGAGCGTTGCCTTCTTCCTCCTGACATGGTTCTCTCACTTGGAGGAGGTGGCCTCTTTTATAATCATAATGTACTCCAGGTGCTCTCTGATGATTTTCCGGCGGCACTTCCTGGTGTGGTGGAAGCGTTGCATGAGCACCCGGAAGCACTCCAGGGGTCCCTGGAATCTCTTCCGCCAGCACTTCCAGGAATGGCGGAAGTGCTGACACCCAGGGTCCCACAATTTTCCAGGCACCCCCCCTGTGGTGGCCACGGGCCCCAATGGGGTTGAGCTTCCATGCTCCATTTCTGTGGTCCCCATACAGACCAGGGTGGCCGCACTCTTGTGGCCCAGGGGAGGTATAATCCCTCTCCTGGGGCCTCATGTATAAACGGTGCGTACGTACAGAAATGTTGCGTAAGAACTTTTCCACATTCAAATCGCGATGTATAAAACCTACACTTGGCGTAAAGCCACGCACTTTTCCACGGTACCTCATACCTTGTTGTATGCAAGTTCTCCACTCGGTTTTGCAGACTGGCGGTACCCAGCGTCAAAGCAATGCTACTGTTCCTGTGTGGTTACTCCTTATTTTCCTGACGCGGCTTTATAAATACACTGAAACTAACCGCATATTGTTTATTAGTGTAATGCATCTGATTGTAATTAACTTGTAACAATATAATGGTCCAGGGAATAGCCATAGTATTCCAAATACCATAACTTCTTTAGCGTTGTTACTCTCACTGCACCTTCTTCTTCTTTCAGCTGCTCCCGTTATGAGTTGCCACAGTGGATCATCTTTTTCCATATTACTCTCACTGCACCACTCGGAGTATTTATATCACTGTATCAGAGTGGGGATTCACAGCAACAGCTGACTGGAAAGAGAATTATCGGTATACAGCATCAGGCACACACTACCTCAGCCACGGCAAAACGTTTCAAAGCCTTTCCTGTACGGACCTCGCAGTTCAGAAACAGTTTCATCCCAAGAACTATTATATTATACAGGTAAAACTTTAACTTCATTAAATAATCTATATTCTTCACTGGGACTGGCATGAAGGATAGAATAATTAAACATGTACTAAGAACATATTTCAATGTTCCTTAAACATTTTGAAGAATCGGCGCTCTAAGCTTACAGATGGCTTAACGTCTATTACAGAGCTGATTGTGTGGCGATTGGTTACTTGGAGAAAGAAAAGCAAGGACTGCAGGGGTGGCCACGCCAATATATATTGAATATAAAACAGAAAGAGAAAATAACGGCACAGCTAAAAAAGCAGCGGCAAATTTCGACAAAAGTTAAACGCTTGTGTCATGAGCACGAGGCGGCTATGCAGTGTCCGCAACGGACGTGGTGATCCGCCGTGCATAAGATAGCATATTGACATTGGTGGGCGAAGGGGCCACCGATTCTTTCTCTGCCCAGGGCTGCCACGAGCCTAGAGCCACCCCTGAGTACTGTTGCAATAAATTATTTCTTCGAAAGTCGCACACAATCACTGCACCACTGTGTTTCCATGTTTAATAACATGCTTTAATTCCTATCATCATGAAAATGATATCACGTATACATCTCAGTATTTTAGTTATTCAGAGAGCTGTAATGTCACAAATGTAATGAATTCTGTGTCCATTCAGAGGAAGAGAGCAGGTTTAAGAAGCAAGTAGTGATTCACACACATACAGCACATAGAAGATCACATACAAAACAAAGCATTTAACGTGCTACTTTTATTACGATGTGATTTGAGAAACTGGTTAATTAAAAGATTTCAAGATGATGTTTATGATGTTCTACTTTAATGACAAAATAAACTACGTGATTAAAGTGGAAATTTCGAGATTGAAGTTGACATTTCGTGCTTTTTTCCCCACTGTGTGCCTTTTTTTTCTCTGTACCCTAATAAGCTTTCATATGACACTCAGACGGTGGGCTACGACTCGCCTTTTCACGGCGACTTTGATATCTGAGCTTTCAAGTTTCTCCAACACGCTATGTCACTCGATCATCTTCCTTTTGTTGATTATACCATGGTTTAATTAAACAAATAGTATGTTTTTCCTTTGCCTCCACTTGGTATTCGCTGAAATTCTTATATTTCCCCTGTGCTTTTCCCATTGTCTTTTCACAGAAGGCTGAGCTTAAGGGCGATTTATATTGATTTGCATATTCAAAGAGGTGTAATTCTGGGAGGAGTTGGGGCGTTAAATAAAGCGCGTGCATGAGCATTACTTTTCACGCTGACTGGGATTTATGTAGCGGAAGAACGTGGAAGTTGAAGTACGCACACATTCCTGCATCTGGATTTTTCTGTACGTAAGCACATTTCGGCTTTTGTGCTTATGCCATGTTATAGAGTGAATTCTACGCACGGCATTATACATGAGGCCCCTGGTCCTTCTAGGCATCCTGGCCGGGCATGGGTCCTGGCCATCCACCACACAGCCAAGCAATAATGAGATACAAAATGAACCAAAACCTGACCAGCAAACTGTGACCATCATATAATATCTGAAAATAAAAAGGGTTTAGGTCTCAGGAATGTTGATTAGCTCAGGTCCCCAGAACATTTCAAAAGTGCTCTTAGGAAGGTAAAGAAAAAATCAACAATTTTGGAAATGTTTGCTATTGCACAATGACAGCAGCAACATGGAATTAAAGAATGGGTTTAATTAACAACAAGACATGGCGCCTAATTAAGCAACTGGTTGGAGTGAAATTGGTTGGAGTTTGAGAACCAGACTTAGTTGGTCTTCAATTGGTTCACTCACTTCTAATTTGAGTTCTGTTTAAGGAAGGAATTGAAGCAATTCAGAGAAACGATGAAGAAATTCTGGGGAACAAATCTTAAAAAACAAGTCAATTTAGATTAATTCAAAAGAAGTTAATTAGAAGCAAAAACAGGTCACTAATTAAGTAAAGGGATGGAATGAAAACCTGCAGCCACTGCAACCCTCCAGGACTAGAGTTTGAGATCCCTGCTCTAAATCAACAGATCATTTGGGTAGTAGAACTAATTAACATTTATGTTCAAGCCATAATTCAGAGAAGAAACATCAATGTAGTCTGATTATATTAGAAATTAAAAGTTAAACAGGACTGTGCCTGCATATATGGCTTGCTTTCACTAATGTGAAATTTTGTCCATACGACACATGCTTAAATATTCTATCTATGATGTCAGAAGCATGGGATTAGTTTGACAAGCTCCTTTTGGAGACAAGACGTTAAAGTTTATGAGCTCCAGAATGAAATGCAAAGGATGGCTTTTCTGGGATATTCATCTAATCTCAGAAACCATTAAAGAAGGCTAACAGTGTTAGGTTATATAGTACAATGTGTAGAGTACAAGTCCATGGAGGTTATGCTCAAGATTTATAATGCACTGGTGAGACCTCATCTTTAGTACTGTGTGCAGCTTTGATCTCCAGGCAACAAAAAGGACATAGCAGCACTAGAACAAGTCCAGACAAGAGTGACTAGGCTGATTCCAGGCCACTAACCCCAAAAAAACTTGTCAGTCCTATTCACTTCATTCTTTCAAAATAACATTTAGTCTAGTTTTGAAGGTCCCTAAAGTCCTAGTGTCCGCCACACTACTTGGTAGCTTATTCAACGTGTCTATAGTTCTCTGTGTAAGAAAAACTTCCTAATGTTTGTGCTAAATTTACCTTTAACAAGTTTCCTACTGTGTCCCAGTGTTTTTGATTAAGTCAAGTTAAAATTAAGTTAAAATTACTGTCTCGATCCACTGTACTAATTCCCTTCATAATGTTAAACACTTCAATCATGTCACCTCTTAATCTTCTCTTGCTTAAACTGTATAGGCTCAGCTCTTTTAATCTATCCTCATAATTCATCCCCTGTAGACCTGGAATCAGCCTAATTGCTCTTTTCTTGTGCTGCTATGTACTTTTAGTAGCCTGGAGATCAAAACTGCACACAGTACTCAAGATGAGGCCTCACCAGTGCATTATAAACTCCTTTAACTTGAGCATAACCTTCTTTATAAATGAATGGAAAATCTTTCATCTCTATTTCTATTACTGTAATTAACACAGTTTAAGGAGAGCCTTCAACAGCATTTCAAAAAACAGGGAAAGTAAGAATTCCCTTAAAAATACAATTTCAAAGTTTCAAAATGGGTAGATTTCAGTAAATATCAAAAATAAAATGTGTGCATTGTTCTTATTACTCTCAAAGGGAATCTCAAAAATAAAAAAGAAATTGTTTTTGAAATTAAATAACTATTACTTATATTTGTTGCAATTTAAATCAAATTACATCAGAGTACAATTGTTATTTGATTCTTGAATTTTTTGATTATACTGGTAGCTTTGGACTGTCACATTATCATGTGAAAATTGAGTTCTGTCATAGACTGTAAAACTGTATGTATTAAGTTGACAGGTACAACATGAATGATATTGAGTTTGACAATTATAAAGAAAACTGTGTTTTTACACTTGTAAAACTGTATATTTTTGGTGAGTAGTATAAAATTAATAAAATTTGAGAAAAGCTAGAAGTTAATTGCTGAAAAGCTAAAAATAAATGAAAAATAAAATCAAAAACTAAATTAGGACTAAAACAAAAAAAATCTTAAAACTAAAAAAACACTAATTGCCACACTCTTACTTTCTTCACCCACACTGAACCAGTTATAGTCACTGATTAGCCAGTGTACCTGGAGAAAAGCCCAAAACAGGAATTAACCTTAGGTGAGGTGACAGTCCATCTTACGGCATACTAACCTACACCGGCCCAATTTAGAGGAACCAATTAACCACTTTACTTCCAGGAAAACCCACACTGACATGGAGAGAATGTGTAAGTTTGTCACTGGCAGTGTCCAGGCAGGATCTGAGCCAGAGAAGCTGTAAAGCAACTGCATTGACCAGTGTGGCATGTCTGTTTCCTGACAGTAGCAAGCTGAGTGACCAGTTGTGGCTCTGCAGACAGTGGGGATCTAAACTAACATGAAGAGGATTCTCTTTCAGTACTTTAGTCCCAAACTAAATACAGTATATTAAATAGGGCTACAAAAATCCTAAAAATGGTCTGGCATGGCACCATCTTACCATCATCATTATAAATCTACTCTACTATATATATATATATATATATATATATATAAAACCCTAAGCCTAAAAGTGCAACGATTTTGTGCAGCGATTTTATGTGACTTTTTTTGTCATGCTTTAAATCGGGCTTATTTTAAAATCTACATAGATATGCTTGTATCATTCTTTTCCGAATTTATCGAACTTTAATGTGATGTTGTTAGATTTTGAGATTCGTGTTCCATTTTTAAATTATAAACTAAAAAATATCAAGAACTCACGTCCCGCGAGATGAGACTTTGTGCCAAAAGATTTAACCACGCCCGGGGCCGGAAATAAAAGACAAAGAGTAGGACAGCTGCTGTACAGACTTTTAAATGTTCGAAGCGCTGTGCAAGATGCAGATCACGTGGCACGGCAGCAGCAGCAAGCCAGCAGCTGATCGAGCAAAGAGGAGGTAAAAAAAAAACTGTATTTGTTTCCCATTGTATCACCGTTTAAGAGGGGGTTTAGGAGGAGCGACCGCATGAGCTGAATCAACTGCAGATCAACACCAGTAAAACTAAGGAACTGGTAGTTGATTTAAGAAGATTGTGATCTCCAGCCACTCCCCTGTCTATTAAGGTTATGGAGGTGAAGATAATTGAGGGGTATAAGTATCTAGGGGTGCATATGAGCAATAAGCTAGACTGGTCCAGGAATTCACTGGCCATATACAAGAATGGTTAAAGTAGGCTGTATTTCCTACGCAAGCTCAGATCTTTTAGTGTCAGCAGCACTATGTTGTGGATGTTCTATGACAGTGTGGTTGCCAGTGCCTTTTTCTTCGCTGTGGCATGCTGAGGGAGCAGCATGAAAGTGGCAGACATCAGGAGACCAAACAAACTAATTCAGAAGGCTTTCTCTGTGGTAGGAGAAAAACTGGACAGCTTGGAAACTGTGGCAGATCAGAGAATGTTGTCTAGGCTTTGGTCTATTATTGAAAATGCTAATCACCCACTTCATAGTGTTGTGGTTGGACAGAGGAGTGTTTTCAGCAGTAGACTGACTAGCATCAAGTGCTCCACTGAACGTCACAGAAAATCCTTCCTCCCCACAGCCATCAGACATTATAACTCCCTTTCCGGTCACTCACCCATACTTTAAGCTATTACCCTCTTTCTTTATTGGATATCCATGTACATTTTTCAGGTACTTGAAATGTGCAACATACTATCTGTTCTTGTGCAATAAACTGTCTTCTCTTCACATTAGAATAAATAACCTTATTTGTTCTCAGAATGTGCAATATTAACTTAAGGTGCAACACTCTGCACTCTAATTTGATACTTACATTTATTATACTTTATATTTACATGATTACTTTATACTTGCTCTTAGTGTAACATGTCCCTTGTCTGTTGTTAAGTCGTAACATAAGTAATTTCCTTCGGGATTAGTAAAGTTTTCTGACTCTGATCTCCTTGGGATGCGTTCAGCCCCCCTCTTCACAATGCGAGTGGCAGAGACGCAAAGTGGCTGGCGCGTAGACCAGGCTGGGGGGATTGGTGAGCAAAGCGAGCAGGGAGAAACACCCTAGTAATCAAATAATATTATATCACAATTTTGATGTTTGCCATTAGGTGTTTTGGAAATCTGCTAGTCAGATCAGTTTTGAAAGCATATAATTAGATTATAATATTAAACAAATGGTAAATGTTTTACTTGAAGCACAACACTTTTCTGTCTAAGTAAAATTGCTAAATCAATATTGTGACATATCCACCCATGTCATACAGTTACACTGATAACTTTTCCACACTGTGTGGCAAGCCAGTACAGGACTACTTTCAATTTAGGCAATATTCTTTACAAGGTTGAACATTGCCACTTCAAAAATAATTATTTTGAAAGCTCCAGTGATGTAACCAGAGCTGTTTTTAATGAAAGTCTGCATGACAAAATGGTGAAGGTCAGAAAAAGCATTTTGTACTTTAAAGTTAAGTCTACTAATAAATGTTCCTATTAACTATTTAGATACTCTTTGTCAGTCCCACTTACTGTATGAAAAGAGATCTTTCCCCAACCCCATTTAGGAATATGTAAAGTACACTGGAAGATTTTTTCAAACTTTATATCACATTCGAAGAACCTAAAGGCAGAGCATCTGTGCAGAAGTATTTGTTTACACTGGGGGTGTCAAAGCTTTCACTCTACTGTATTAGATGATGTCATGCTTCATTTGATAAGCCACCAATTAACTGTAGTGCTTTTCCTTTGTAGGTTTCCCAGAATACCTCATGACACACAGCAAGGCAACGTGCTGCTCTCTTTGGATGTGAAAAATGTGTTAGCTTCCACAACTGACATCTTAATATGTCACCAGTGAGCTTGATGTACTTTCTAATGCAAGAACAGCATTTGGCACTGTGACCACATGACCTTTTTCAGGGCTGTTATTTCTAATAGAGTGAAGGCACATGGCGGTGCACTAAAAAAAGAGAGCACTCTGTTTAAAAAAAAGAAAGCTACATTATTCCAGGTCTCATTTTGTTTGCTTTTTTATTTTCCCTATTAGTATATTAAGTATGTTTTATTTGGAAATAAGCATTTCGTTATTTATATGATCCAAAATATGCAACATAACTTTCTGAACATCCTGTATTCCAATTTTGTAGTCACTTTCGTCAACTAACCATGGATAAGGCACCAGCAGGGCCATCTCAGCACACATGGCTTTGCAACGTGGGATGAAAATATGCATTTCCACACAGATGGCAGAGGATTCAAAACCAGAATTCTGGATCCGGGTGGCATTTGCACTAACAGCTGCACCACCATGCTAGTTTACTCAGAAGTATATAAATTACAAATATCATCCCACTAAATATCTTTCATTTGGACCACCAAGGCCTACAGCATGATTATACAATGTACAGTGTCAGTCAAGTTTTCTTTACATAAAGTAGAAAATTTAAGCACGTGATGAGATATGTATTAAAATAAAGTTTTGCTAGCTGGATGTTTTTTTCATAACTTTTCCAAAAAAGGTGTTACATCTATTTACTCAGCATTGCAGAACCTCTTTACAGTTTCACAGCGTAAAAGGAAAATGGGAAGCAATCCTGGAGGCAAATTAGGAGGATTTATAGCTATATACAGCACCACTCTTAATGGTTGCTGGCCATGTCTGTGTTGCCTGATTTTATCCATTATGCTCTGTCTGCTAGTGGAATTTTCAAAGAAAAACCCCTGTCTTCCATATTTTATTCATGCTTATTAACTTACACTCACTTAGCAAATTGTTTATAACACCAGTACATCTGCTTATTCATACAATTATCTAATGAGGCAATCATGTGGGAGCAGCATAAAATACCAGAAAGGGGAAAAAATGTGATTTCAGTTATTTCAACCATGGCATGATTCTTTGATTTGAGTATTTCTGTATCTGCTGATCTTTTTTTTTTTTTTTTTTACAAATACCTCTAGAGTTTATTCGAAATAATGTGAAATACTTAACCCATCCAGCGAGCAACAGTTCTGTTAATAAGAGAGGTCAGGGGAGAATGGCCAGACTGACAGATGGATATGGTAACTCAGAGAACCACTTTCTACATCTCTGGTGAGCAGAAAAGCATCTCTGAATACACAACACATCGAACCTTGCGGTGGATGGGCTATAATAGCAGAAGACCACTCCTGTTAGCCAAGAACAGAAAGCTGAGGTTTAAGTGGGCACATGCTCACCAAAACTGGACCCCTGAAAACTGGAAAAATGTAGCCTGGTTTGTTGAATTTTGATTTCTGCTGAGGCACATAGATGGTAGGGTCTGAATTTGGCACCAACAACATGAATTCAGCCACCCAACCTGCCTTGTGTTAACAATCCAGGGTTGGTGGTGGTGGTGTAATGGTGTGGTGAATGCTTCCTTGGCCCATTTTGGGTCCATTAACAACATTTAATCATTGTTTGAATGCCAAGGCTTATTTGGGTTGTTGCAGACCATGTACATCCCTTCATGGCCACAATTTACCCAGCTTGTAATGGCATGATTATGCACCATGTCACAAAGCAAAAGTCATCCCAAACTTGTTTCATGAACGTGTTAATGAGTCAGCCTTCCCAGTCACCAGATCTGAATCCAGTACCTTTGGGATGTGGTAAAACTGGAGATTTGCAGCATGAAAGTACAGCTGACAAATCTGTGAAAACTGATGCAATCATGTCAGCATAGCCCAAAATCTCAAAGGAATGCTTCCAACATCTTGTGGATCCCATGCCATGAAGAACTGAGGTTGTTTTGAGAGCAACAGGAGGTCCTACCCAGTATTAATTAATATAGTGTTCCCAAGACAATGGGCCTACACGATTTTACTAGTGTTTATTGCCCTTCCTCTGTCTATGTCACTAGATAGTACACTGTGTTACTAACAGCAGAGGTAATCAAATATCAGCACACATGAATACATAAGTAATATGTCAGTTTGAAAGGGGAATATTTTGGCAGTGTTATATCATTTGAAGATTGTTGAAAAATTTAGAAAAATTAAATGAGGTAAAATAAGTCATTTGCCAGATCCTAATATCACTAATACTAGAGATTAAAATAGATGCTTACTACACCCCGAGCACCACTTCATACTTTGAGTATTTTTTCTTTACTATGTGATTGACTTCATTATCAGTGCCAGTATTATATGTTAAAACAATGCAGCTTAAAGCCAACTGACAGGTGACAATGGACCATAAGCATAAGGAATTAAGATGGAGATGCAACAAGACTAAATATCTCAGTAGCTTCAAGCAAGACATGGCAAATGAGCCTGCACAAGTACATCAGGGACAAAATTCTTGCCTGAGTTTTAATGGCTGAACATGTTGCAGGCATATTAAGAATGGACCAATTCATAATTACCTCCTAGCTAACGACATAAGTAGACCTCTGAGAATAGGGGATAATGGAAGATGTTATTTAGTAAAGACAGACTAAAGTTAGTCAGGTTTAACAGAAGCACCAAAAAAGTCATATCAGATGGCACAACTTGATATACCTTATTATGGCTGAGGTGTAAAACCATGTTAAGGTTTCCTGCTGATGGCATGACTTGGACTTGGTGAAAACTCAGCCAATCTATGCATCTAATGCTTCTAGTTGTCAACAACACAAAATGGTGTTAGCCATTTAACGGTGCTGAGTGTGTTTTTAATGCACGTTATGTCTCGTGATATAAATAGAGCACTATTTCAATTTCCACATGATACCTGAACGTCATTACCGATCTGATGCTTTCCTTTATGGTGGCAGAGTACCCAGATTTTTTAAAGAGCAGGATGATTCACGACTTTTAGATAACTCCCTTTCTCAAAAAAGTGACTTTAATCAGGTCAAAAATACTAATACATGGAAGGGTCATTTCAGGACAAGTTATGAAACAATGGATAACTCATTTAGGAAGAAAGAAAATCAAGGACATAAGATGGATAGATTGGAGTATAACCTTGAAGAAAGCAGGACAGCTCCCCTTGCAGGTGGCTTAAGGTTCCTAGTTCATATATAAGGAAGCAATCTGTGTTTCCCTTTCTTCTTTTGTTGGCCATCAGCAACGTGTGTAGGAGGAGAACAGACGAATAAAAACATTTTTTGCTTTGATCTGTTTTGGGTTACAGATAGTGCGTTCTAATGTACATTTTTCATATGGGCAAGAACATGGGTACAACTACTGTAGCAGTATTTGGCATTGACTGCTCTGCAACAGTTACACTAATTAATGGAATCTTTTTCAACTACAAATGAATCATGGCTTCATAAATTAAAAATTAGATTAATTAAATTAAATTAGAAATTAATCATCCCGCTATGCTTCAAGACAAACTATAAAAATGGTAAATACAGAATAGAGAAATGTCAAATGGTTGTACATATCAGTCCCAGACTTCTCACAATTTAGATCTCATCAGTTTTCATATCTTCTGTTCTGCATATACAGTCAACATGCATCAACGCTTCTTGTCACTATGATATACTGAATAATTACCACACATTTAAAATATAACTTTTATTGACGCATTTGTGGTGGATTTGCTTTTTAATGGGACATTTTATTTAAAGATCAAATTTAATTGTGACATTTTTATTCTTCTTATCTTGTTTATCAATTTGTTTATAGTGAAAAATATTATTTTTGGGTTATTTTGTTCTTGTTGTGAATTAGTTGATAATTTTGGTTCAGAACAGACCTTACTCAACCAGTTCAGTATTCAGTTACAGGAGTCATCTGTTTTATATTTAAAATAGAGGAGGTCATCAGTTCATTGCCTCATGTGCACCTAGGTAAGTTCAGCATAAATATTCTGCAGTACTTATTTACATCTTGAAAGTCCCTGGTAAGCTGTTGATGTGTTTTTGCATATTTAATTTTGCACATAACAGCAGATGTGATGAGACTGCTCTTCAGATTCCTGTTCAGACTGGTTCTGGAATTCTTAACTACAAGCCGAGTCTGACCGTATTAGTGTAAGAATGCAACTCTCCTGCCATTGGCTGCTTTTCTTGTAGCATCTTCACTGGGGAGTCCAGTAGGAGCTGGCAGGGATACAACAGTATAGAGTTACCGGCAAAACAGATTCCTACTTTGAGAAGCCAAAAGTCCACTGATAATTGCTTCATGGAAACAATTTACCAAATGGGAATACACATTATCCTGATTGGATCAAACAAAGGCATCCCAGGGTGATACGTGTATTGTTTGGCCTACACGTCTTTTTCTGCCCCGGTGACAATGCTACAAAATTATCTTAGGTAAAAAAAAAATCTTAGCACTAGCAAAACATGTGTGCATTTATAAGAATTAACTAGCAACAGTCCATCTTTAATTCTTCCAAGTTGTTTTCTTATAATGCTTTATGTCTCTAGTTGCAAGGTATCATGTTATAGTTTGTTACTTTGTATTGTACTCTTATTAGCTTTGTAAAAAAACTTGCAATACTGTATATTGTAAAAGTTTCTGTATAGAAAAATGAACATTTTTACATGTTTTCTCATTTTGTTTTTTGTGGAACGGGTAACACAGTTATCATGAAAGTACATACAGGAAAGGAGAAAACGTATAGAATATCGGCAATGTATTTGGGTGGCAGGGTGCCACAATAGGAGCACTGTTGCCTTGCAAAAGGAGTCTAAGGTTTAAATCCTGGGTGCCACCCGTGTGGAGTTTTCATGTTCTCCCCATATTCTTTTGGGTTTGCTCCAGTTTCCTCCCACAATCCAAAGACATGAAGGCTAGGTAGATTGGTCATGTTAAAGTGGCCCCTCATATGTGGGCAACTCATACCTACACCCTGCAATGGGCTGGCACCCTGTCCAGCAATTGTTCCTGCCTTGTGCTCAGATGCATGCTGGGATTGGCTCCAGCTTCTGCATACCTCTATTCTGGATAAAGAGGTTTGGAAAATAAATGATGTACATATGAACTGTATTCATAATTTTAAACTCCCCACTAGATAAGTGTGCAGAAGAAAGTCAGACATGTAAACTTATGAAGGACAATGCAAGATCGACAGAGACACTTCTAATGTCTTAGGGGACATTGGTAATATAATCAGGTTCAATTACAGAATGCAGAAGATGGCAGGGGAAATTTCAAGAAAATGAAAAAGTGTCATTAGGCTCCTAGACAATTAAATAACTACACGTTCTAATACATAAAAACAGATAAAAGTAAAGAATGAAATGGTGAATTTGTAGAACTATTTTTGGGACAATACATTTTTCAACAATTTTATAGTAATAAACAATTTCTCATTTTTGATTCCACTTACTTAATGCTGATAATTATTTTTCAGCATATAGTTTTGTATACAGTAGGAAGCATAAATTAAAACAAGATAAAAAGGCTAGACCTGAAGCACAATTCTGCTAACTTGCACTCAAACATCTGCTGACCACCACTAAGATCACACTTACAAATTATTAAATACAAAATATCAAAGTTTTCTTTGGCCTTTTCATGATTAAATTAACTTTTCAGTAGTATTTGTCTGCCTCATGGCAATGAGATTCATTTGGGACAAACATTTTCCTTACGTTTTCTGCAAATAACTGATTAAGCATTCAGTGAACGGTACAAAGGTAAAATACCATAAAAAATTAATTCTGTTAATTTTTGAACCTTTTGAGACAGCACAAAATTAAGCTCGCATTATTGTCTTTATAATAATAATGATGATGATTTATTATTATTATTATTATTATTAATTTATATTTTAGCCAAGAAGTATATAAATGCAGTCTCAAAATTTGGGGTATATTATATTAATTTCCTTTTTTATATACAGTGTGTAGTATAGGGAGGCAGTTAAACTGTGCTGACAGTGATTTAAGGCACATAAACACAGTCTATAATTAGAAAATATAAAGTACAAAAATAAATGAATCAATGTTAAAAAATTAGTTACTTAGTCAATTGCTTAATTACCCACTTAAACAATTCATCAATTAATTAAACAATGGTAAAAAGAAAATGTTAACCAAAAGTATAGAGTAGATATTAATTACACATACAGTAGGTGCTACAAGATAGCATATTAATTAGGAGAACAAAACATTTCTAATTTGATGCAATTAAAGTTATGTTTAAAAAATAAACACACATAAGCTGAATATTTGTGGCATATGAAAAATATGGCATATGAACATGCAACTAGAAATCCTGACTTTTAAATATATTCTTTGAGACTTAATGTTAACTACTGTACAGTATATTGAAAATGAACACAATTGACAGTTGTTTGCATTTGTTTATATTTTACTATATGCTTAGGATTCAATTTATTTGCAAGGTAGTTAACTAATAATAACAAAGAATAATACAAAAAGCTAAAATATCAAAACAGAAGAATACTTAATCTACAAAGAAGACGTGTAAAAATGAAATTAAATAAATTTGTAAGTTCCTGTTTCTGTATTTCACACATTCGTCTCCTTATAATCTTAAAATATAAAGAGCCATTCATACATCCATCTATCCATCCACTTTCTCAGCCCTACTATGTGGTTTCAGAGTGCCAGTGTCTGCCCAGTCAGCGCTGAATGAAGAGTAAGAATCCACCATTTAAGGGATGATAGTCCATTGAAGAGTATTCACTCCTTCAGGACTAATTTACATCTGGAAGTTAACCAAGCATGTACACTTAGAAATGTAGGAACAAAACAAATACCCAAAGAAAACCAATGGGAAAACATGACAGCTCCACACAGAGAGTTGTTACCCTGCTTACCACTGCATCCACATATAACAAAAATAAATAAATCATGTTGTCAGAGACTACCAGTGCCCAATTTAGGTTTCTTCGTTTTACTTCTAACATTTATAATCTTTTTCAATAAAAAAGATTGCATTTATGTTTTCTGGAAAGAAAACCTAAAACTAGGTATCTTTTGATAGAAAACAAAGAAAAGAAAGCAACACAAGTACTGAGGGAGAACACAGAGCAAAAAGTCCATAAAGATTAAGCATGCATTGCCAATGAGAGACTGCCATACACAAAAGAGAATAAAGACGATTACCATGAATAATGTTCAGATAAATATTAAAGATGGAGTTTGCAGATGTCTCCAACATATATAATAGATAGAATTTTTTTTACAAGAGAACGTTATATGCTTTGAAGCAGAACCTGTCTGCTTTATATATAACATTTAGCAATAAAAGTATGTTTGATTGGTCTCATTTTAACAATGCAGGATTATTTTAATGTACTGCTTTAATTATATCATAAAAACTTAAGTCTTGCCCATTTTTAGTTACTTTGTAATAAAAATTAAGGAAATGAAGGCTTCAGAACAGCTCTTATACTGAAATTTTAAGCAGGCACTGAGGCTCAGTGGTGAGTACATTAAACTAAGGGCTACTTCAAACCCCGCTCGCTGTGTGACTTCCTTCAACCTGCAAGACTTCGTGCCGTAAAACAGCTTTCTCCTTTGAAGAGGAGGAGACTTTGCTTTGCTGACGTCCGCAGCCTGGACTGCATGCTGAGTTATTGTATTAATGGTGTTTCTTTCATTAGATCTCTTTGTTCAAATTTTTATTCTATTTTAGAATGTACTCCTTGAATTTGGATTTTGTCTAGGACTCAGGGGCCATGCAGTGCATTTTTAAAGGCTATTGATATTTTTCCACCTGTACTGGAGCACATTTTATATAAAAGTGTGTGTATGTGTGTTTGCCAGTAGATGAATAAGCAGAACCCTGCACCTTGTTCTGCAACTAACAGAAAATGTTAAGAGAAGGGGGGTTGTCAAGTGGTCTATTTAATTCATTCATTCTTGTTTAAATTCTTATTGTTAACTGTTCTCAGATTTGAATGCTGAAATCTGGGTACTAGAGAAATTAAATTAAGAGGGTTTTTTTTAAGTAAATAAGTTATTTGCACTGATTTGGAGAAAGATAATTTCCACAAAAAACACATTGGGAAGTCATAACCAGTGGGATACTCAGGATCATCATAAAACTATGCAATAGATAATTACCATTGAGCAGATAGTTGATAGTGGGAGCGTTGTGCAGACTGCCACAATGTAAATAGTGATGTCAGTTTACAACCTAATTTCACCAGACAAGCAATTTTCTATGGGAATGTTATGTTAAAAGAGGGGTTCAGTTAAACTATACTAAAATGGGAAAATGTGGATCATAGCAATCAATGAATAATTGATTCTTTACCAAATGGGTCAGAATTACCTTATAGCATGAATAGGCGTAACCTTTTGTATGAATTGAGAAAATGTTTATGCATTTTAAATTATTGAAATAAATTTTTGCAAGGCCATTTTGTAGGCAAGATGATGTCGATATGTAGTGATTATCATCACAGGTACCAAGTTACACCAGTTAAATCCTGGCTGGTCATTGTTTATGTGAAGTTTGCAAACGTCCCCCATGTTCAGTTGGGTTTTTCTTGAGGCTGTCCAATTTTTTTCCCCACATTCCAAAGACTTTCAGATTTGCAGGACTGGTGAGGGGATTAATCAGCCACTATGCTGTGTTCACCAGTGAGCTTGATTGCTGAATATTTTCCTGTAAAATTAGCTGTGTGTCCAGCTTAGATGAACATTTTTCCCCAGTGCCCCATAATGCTTTGCAAGGTCAGTGTGACATCACAGAGCTGTTGCAGCCAGGCACAGTACATTCACGCATGTGTACTGTAAGATCCCTGTCCAATCTGCTTTGCATATGCATAATGTCATGACCTGATCCAGACAGATTTGCACCCCACATGCATTTAGAAGAAAACAAAAAAAATTGCAGTATTTTCATTTGAAATACTATGAGTACTGCCACTGGATATATAATACTGAGCCCTGAGTGCTTGCTAGGTCTGTCGTGTAGCACTGTATGCTTAATTAGCCATGGGCCACAGCTACGAGTCAAAAAAAGCACTAAAGGAATAATCCCCGTCCTTGAGTCAGAAGGAAACCAACTGTTTACAAGTTGTATCTTCTTTATGGACGACAAAATGCAAAATATCTGCATATATAGGTTGGAAACAAAAAAAGACTTTCATCTGCTCCTAGAACTGCAGCTTCAAACAATGAAACAATCCAGTCCTATGCTGCCACTTTGTGGCACAGCCAATGTGTGCCCCACTATTAGAACTCTGTGAGCTCAATAATATACATTTTTTTACATACTGCTAGTTTGTGGCCATTTGTTGTGTTTTGTTTGTGACTCATTCCATCTACTGTGCATGTTTTGTTATTTAAGGAATGGTGGTGCAGTGGTTAGTAATGCTGCCTCACAGCACAGATCACATTTTTGCCCACAATAAATCAGTCCAGCATAGTTGGTAGATGCTTCCCTAGTCCTTGGTGACAATTAAAAGACCATTGTACCATTATAATCCACTCAAAACTAGTTCAGTTCTTCCTTCCTTATTGACTTTATGCATTTCACTGAATTTGGTGAAGTTCCCAAACAATTCCATGATTTGTCAAACTTAAGCCAAAGTGAATATCACAGAGTCCACTCATTACTAATCAGTGACTATGAGCTGGTCCAGTGTGCACTGACTTCAGAAGGTAGCAGCAGTAATATTGGAATTAAGAGTCTGGAAAACAAGCTGAAGTTGTAAACTGGAGGCCAGGAATCTACTAAATTAAGCCCAGGATTCAAGACAAAAAAATCATAGTGAAAAATTGGAGAGAAAAGATCAAAAACCAGAATAAAACATGTAACTGAACCAACACAACAGAGGAAAAATCATAGTCAGTGACAGAAATTATTTTGAAACCAATTAACCATTCAATACACAAGCAAACAAAATGCTCAGTGTTTTTATTTGAATCTAAAATTGCACAATCAGGAAGTGCATAATGCTGTCATTTATACCTTTGATCTGGTGATGTTACATGCCATACACTTCCAGTTTACCTTATCTGACAAAGGCATATCAACCATCAACAAAAATGGTGGTGCCCATAAAAAATGCAAGATGGCACGGGCAGACAAAAAACTGACTTATGTAAAAATGCATTAAAACCAAATATAAATGTGGACCATTGTATGTAATGCTGTTACTAGGCAAGGTCAGCCGGAAGTGTGCAGCATCTAACATTTCCAGGTCAAGAGGATAAATGTTGTGTTGTACAGTTCTTGTTTGTTCTCGACTGAATCCAACTGAAAAATTCTTTGCTTTCAATCTTTGTTATTTGTAAGTTCCTGGTTATGAATATTGTTGCTCTCATATTTGACTTTGACTCTGGTTTCATGTTCCTTATTAATTTTTGGTTACCAAACCTTACAGCTTTGCATCCTGACTGCTATTTTTGAAACATGTCAAGTACTGTTTACTTAACTGTTAGTCTTACTGATTCTGACACTTAACTTGACATTGATTGATTTCAATTCCTCTTAAAGCTGCTGACACCTCATACAGTAAGTACAATAAGCTTATAAAGGCAGGAGACCAGTTTTTGTGTTTCAAACACAAATTTAGATAGGTCATCAACAACTGCAACTACACAATCCAAAACTGCCATGATAACTGTATATTGGGATATTGGATGTTTCTGCATTCATATTCAAGACAACATTCCTTTTTTAACAGTAACTCCCAGTTACTCAGGAATTTACTATTTTGTTATTAACTTACTATTCTTTCTCACACTTTGCAAATATGATTTCATTTAAAAGTACAGATTTTTTGAGTGTGCACTCTATAGACCGGTTTCACTCCTAAATGAAGATATGATGAAAGTTTTAGCTAAATGAATTGAGAAAGAGCTCACCTTTATATTAACACAAGCTCAAACTGGATTTATACAGACAGACATCTCCTATTGAACCTTCGATGATTGTTTAGTGTGATATATTCCTTTCAGTATCTAAACTTCCAGACGTCATCTTATGTTTGGACGGAGAAAAAGCTTTTGATAGAGTGCTATACGAATTTGGGTTCAGACCCAAAATATGATTGGATCAAATTATTAGAATTGTTGTACATATCAGTAAAGCTTCTCTTTGGATAAACAATACACATTCTAACTGTTTCAGACAACTACACAGTCTGACTGTTTCAGACCAGAACATGAAAGTAGACAGGGTTGTCCATTTTCACAAATGCCTTATGGAGCTGGTCATACCTTCATTTCACTTTAGCTTTGAAACTTAATACTTTTAAAATATATATCATTCCACAACTTATATTGTTTTCTGAGAATACCTGTATATAAATGTAAAAATCCTACTTTAAAAAGTTAGACGTAAGTGAAACTTTGTTCAAAATTGCAAAAAGTACTAAAGAAGTAGCATGGCACCACCTAACTCATTGTTTTACTGCTGGGTCACATACATATATAAATTGAGGCTTTGAGGGTGAACAGAGGGCAGCAAATGTGCACCTGTTCTATTACAGACACTTTAGATCAGGGACACGTTTCTTAGGAGGCGGTTCCACCCTGACATCATTCCTCTGGCTATTTAAGTCTGCTGAGAAGGCTTAGGATTTTTTTTTTGTTTTGGGAGTCTCAATGATTATTGCTATTTCTGTTTGGATTAGCTGTTTTTTTTGTGATTTGTTTTCTTAGATTCGGCCTGCAGATTCTGTTTTTGCGACTTGTTTGCTATGGGTTGGATTTTTAGGCACATTCTTTATCTTTGTTTTTGCTCCACTTTTCCTCAGTTTTACACTTTGTTAATAAACCTTCATTTTATAAAGGTACTTTGTTGTCTTTTTCATTCATAAGCCGAGGGTTTATGGTTATCCTCCCTCTTGTGGGGGAGTTGTTTTACCAGCTTACCATCACTGGGGTCTGCTCTGACTATAGCCAGCAGGTAATATATGGACAGGCCTGCTTCTCAGTGTATTTTTGGAGACCTCACACCCATTCTGTCTTTGTGTAAACTCAATTTCATGAAAAAATGAAAACACTACAAAACAAACCACCAAGGGACATAAAAGAACATGATTATGCAATTTTATGTTTCTAAGTGTACAATGTAAATGAAAGATTTTTAATGAAAAATAAATAATGATTTAAAAAAAAAACATATAAAGTAACATACACAGAGTCTAGGCACATTATAGTTTACTGTGTTCAAATACAGCTGGTGACTGTCTGTGTGGACTTTGCCCATTCAGTCCTTATCTGTGTAGGCTTTCCTCCCATATTTCAAATATATACAGGTTGAGCTGATTAGCAACTCCACCTTGGACCTGTGTGAAAGAATGTTGCTGTGGGAGTGACTGTACAGTGCTCTGTGGTGCACTTGTATATTGTACAGAGCAAGCCTGTATTGGATTAACTAGGTTAAAAAATGAATGGATAAATGAAAAACGTAATCTTTTGCATATATTACAGTTGATAGTTTTTTCTTTGTAAGGTTTTCAATGTATTAAATAAGTCAAAGGGTTATGGAACAAAAAAGGAGGTTGTCAGTGGTTAACCCAAGGTCTGAAATCTTGCTTTTTAATGATACTTCCATTACTGAATTACTGAATCATGATAATCTAACAATTTCTGTGTAATCATCACTTAAGATCTAGTGTTTCCAAGACTAAATTAAATCAGTGAAGTGATTTAATGGCACTGATATTCATTTTTTACAGTATGAGGTATTAGAGAAGAGGTTTGTGCCAAAAAGAAAATTTAATTGTGCTTGGACTACTGACAACTTGCATAGTAAAGATTTAGGTTATAGCTAATTGCATATATGGTTAGATGCCTGACATGCTTCCAAATACCTGGATTTTATTCTTGATTAGATCTTTTCTTGGAAAGGTTTGGTTTGGTTTTACAAGAGAGACTGGCTTTATTTAAGCTAGAGGAACCACGTTTCCTTCTTAAAATATAGCAAATAAAAAACAACTGCCTTACTGATTGCAATTTGAAACATTTAGTCCATAGCGTGGAATATTAAACTTTTAACATTGCTAGGTCCATGACCAAAAATTAACTTTGTTTCAAATTTGCATTCTGCTATGAATTTAAATTATAGACAGTATATGGAAGAGCATAATTAGACCTTGAATCAAAATCATCTTCCACAGAGAACTACATATTAAAAATACGTCTCTATTAAACCTTTAGAACTTGTTAAAATATGACAAACGGAAAATAACACAATTAAATAAATTAGATCCTCATTCACCCATTTGCGGAAAAATGTTACTTTCCAGATGAAAGGAAAACAGAGCAAAAACTAGCTTCAACATCAAGTGTCCCTATTGTGATTGAACTGCTATGGTAAAGAATCACCATAATATGCTTGTATGAAATGAAGAAGCCAAAATTACAGTAGACTCATCAGATTTACAGACATTTTAAGACGCGAAAGATTGTTATGGTCAGTGAAAATTGGAAGTGGTAAGTGAAATGATAACTTGAACTCAACTGGCAGTGTTCTCATTCTTTTAAAGTAAGTTTTAGCACCAAATAAATCACAATTACTTACATCATAATTCCTCTTTCCAATGATAAGGCACGGAGGCAAAGAATTTGAAGTGTGGATGAGTTTTTGAACAACTTGGTGTTTCAAAGTGTTGTGATTGATCATGATGTATTAAAAATGAGTTAGATGTAAAATACTCTATAACTCATAATCACTTTTAGTGGTAGAATTGTACATTCAACCATCTTATCAATTTTTTTCTTTGTTGATTTTAAGACAAAGTAACAGTTGACACAACTTATAATTCACTGTTGTGTTTGGCTAATTTCAGAAATGGTCACTTGAGAACTGCTTCTAAAGTTAAGGAGGTCCATGACCAGTGCTCATAAATTTCATAAACTAAAATAATTATACAGATGTCTTGTCACTGTCACTGTGGCGTTTCCACATTCTCCCACTATCAGTGTGGGATTTTCTCCAGGGGCCTCATGTATAAACGGTGCGTATGCACAAAAATGTTGCGTACTCCTGTTTTGACTCTCAAATCGTGATGTTAAAACTTAAACTTGTCGTAAAGCCACGCACATTTTCATGGTAGCTAAATGCTTGCCGTACACAAGTTCTCTGTTCGGTTTTGCAAACTAGTGGCACCCAGCATCAAAGCAGTGCTTTTGTTCCTGTGTGGTTTCCCTTTCTTTTTTAGATCCACAACCCCTACGCAGCTTTATTATATACACTGAAATTAACTGCATATTGTATATTAGTTTAAGGCATCTGATATAATTAACCTGTAACAATATAATGGTCCACAGAATGGTCAAACTATTCCAAATAGTATAGCTGCTTTAGCGTTGTTTCTCTCAATGCATCACTCAGACTATTTATCCTAGTGTATCTGAATGTGTGCAATTTGATCAGAAAGAGAATTATCAGTATACAGCATCAAGCACATGCTTCCTCAGCCATGCGGTCTATTGAACTGCTCTCATAAGGCAAACGCTTCAGAGCCTTTCCTGTAGGGACATCGCAGTTCAGAAACAGTTTCAACCCAAGAACTATAAACCCACTCAATCAGTCCATCAAGTGCTCCTTGTAGAACTGTTTGTACTTAGTACAATCACCTCACTGTAAACTTGCGATACAGTTATAATATTGCACAACCTGTGCCACTTTATAAAGTGCGTATTTACATATGATGACAATATTATTTTTAAGGTGAAATGCAGCAAAATATGTTTATTACATTATACAGATAAAATGTTAACATCATTTAAATAATCTATATTGTTAATAATTAAACATGTCAGGACATGGTGTTGCAGCGCTAGCTAGTTCAGGGATTGTTCCTGCCTCGCGTTGTATTCTTGCTGGGACTGGCGCGACCCTGGAAGTATAGATGGATAGAATAATTAAACAAGTACTACGAAGATTTTTCAATGTTCCTTAAAAATTTTGAAGAATCGGCGTTCTAAGCTTACAGATTGCTTAACATCTATTACAGAGCTGATTGTGTGGCAATTGGAGAGAGAAAAGGAAGGACAGGAATTAGGAGTTGATACATTTGAAAGAGACAGTACTGCTGCAATAAATTATTTAATTGAAGGTTGCGCACAGCGCAGCAAGCATCTTGCGTGAGGAAGTCTCTGGACAGGGCGCCAGCTCGTCACTATCACTGCGCCACCGTGTTCCCATGTTTAATGCTTTAACTCTTATCATCATGAAAATGATATCAAATATACATCTCAGTATTTTAATTATTCAGAGAGCTGTAATATCACGAATGTAATGGATTCTGTGTCCAGTCGGAGGAAGAGAAAGCCCATTTAAGAAATACGTAGTGATTCACACACATAGACCACATAGAAGAACACATACAAAACAAAGCATTTAATGTGCTACTATAGTTGCGATGGTATTTGAGAAGCTAGTATATTAAACGATTTCAAGATGAAGTTTATGATGTTCTACTTTAATGACAAAATACATGATTAAAGTGGAAATTTCAAAATTAAAGTTGATATTTCAAGTTTTTTTCTCACTGTGTCTGTATTTTTTTTTTTCTTTTCTCTGTACCCTAATAAACTTTCATATGACGCTCAGACGGTGGGCTACGACTCACCTTTTCACAGCTACTTTGATATCTGACAACTTCTTTTTTATTTTAGGCACTGTGCGACTTTGTGAACTTCAGCTTTGGAGTTTCTCCAACACTCTATGTCACTCTATCAACTTCCTTTTGTTGTTTATACCACTGCTTAAACCAACAAATACAGTAGTACGTTTTTCTTTGCCTCCACTTGGTATTCGCTGAAATTCTTCTATTTTCCCCCGTGCTTTTGCCATTGCTTTTTCATAGAACACTGAGCTTAAGGGCTATTTATATTGATTTACATATTCAAAGAGGCGTAATTCTGGGAGGAGTTTGGTTGGGGCAGCAGGCACGTGTGTTACTTTTCACGTTGACTGGGATTTATGGAGCAAAAGAACGTGGAAGTTGGCGAACGCACAGATTTATGCATCTTGATTTTTTTGTGCGTACACACATTTCCACTTTTGTCCGTACACCATGTTTTAGTGTAAATTCTACGCATGGCGTTATGCATGAGGCCCCAGGTCATCTGCTTTTCCTCCCAAATGCCAAATATGTTAGTATTAGGTGAACTGACCACTCAAAAATGACATAATATGCATGAGCATGGGTTTATAAATGCATATGCCCTGCACTGGAGATCCCTCCAGGTTGGAATGTCAATTGGTGAGAAAAGATCTGCTGCCTGTCAAAATTAAATTGGATTTAAATAGATGGATGTAAGAGTGGTATAAACATGGATGGATAAACTTTACAAATAAGAAAAGGAATTCATGTTTACAATCTAATGGACGTTATTTTAACTTTATGGAAGCCAATTATTTTCTGACCTGATGTAGACATTCATCATTAGTTTGGCAAAAAGTGGCATATCAGTTAATACTATAGCACATTTTCAAAAAAAATCCAAAAATGTTCATTAGTAAAATGGAAATATTGTAAGGATAGTATTCAAGTCCTCGTCAATTTATCAATCTGAATTAAATTGTTGACACTCCTTCATTTTCTGACTTGATTAAAAGTGGACAGCAATAAATAAAATTAGACACTCACTTCACTAAAATGTATGGTTTTAAAAACCTATATTTTTGCCATAATGAAAAAAGGGAAAACTGGAGACTGGGATGGTTAATCTGCTCTTAATGTATCTTTGAATATTTTGGCTTCCAGAACAGTATCATGATATAACAGTTATAGAAACAATAACACATAAAAGTCAATGTATGTTGCCTATGAAACATGTAAATAAAATCAGAATAACATTAAAGTAATAAAATGTATAAAGCTAAAATAATTATTTTACAGTGCAATTCAGACATACTTCCAGAAAATCAATTCATTAAACAAAATTTTTCCCAAATCTATCCACAAACTTTATTGAGTTAACAGGCATGACCTAAAATTATTTAATAAAAATGAAAAAATGTCCAATTAGATTTCTACAGGGCTTAGTGCTGGATTTAATAAGTCCATTCCCTATTAATTCTTGTCTTCTGAGAATTTTTCTATGACAGCTACTTTAAGTTTTCTCTTTAGTTGAGTACTAACAAAATTCTGAGCAGCTCCGAAATCTGTATACAGCATACTTTTTTTAATAGCCCCTCAATATAATAATTTCCATTTAACTAGAACTGACACCTTAATTTTGACACTTTTAAGTTCTCAATGCCCTTAATGTTTAAAATGCATTCACCTTTTCCCTAAAGTTTAAGATAATTTGTTTAGAAAATGGAAGTGAGCATTTATCCTTTTAGCCTTAGCTTTCAGTGGTACTCAACTACATTTGTGCTAAAACAACAGATTTGGAATTAACACACAGTAATCCTCTGCCTGTGCGCACAACCTCTTTCCATTCAGAATTCTAGTGTGGGCAAAACTTTAACTGCTGGGTGGAACTGAAGTCTTTCACAGTAACTCTGTATCTGACACAAACCAAATATTGGTTAACATCTGGCTGTCAAAGCTCACCAAGGTTTGTGAACTTCACCTGACGAGAAAGTAAGTTTGACAAGATGATGTTTATATTACATTATGTGAGGAAAAATGAGGTGCCAAAACCTAATAATGTATGAACTAAATCTTTGAATTAGGGTGTGAAATGTAAAGTTTCACCAGCCATTTTTTAATTTAATTTTTTAAAATCAAGTAACATTCCATACAAACAAGTCAAACTCAACATAGCTAAATTAAGTTCAACCCCCACTCAAATAGAGAAAGAGAGGAAGTAAAACTTTAAGAGTAGAAGAGAGGGAAGAGAATCCTTTACCCCAATATAAGCGCTTATTTTAAAATTTTATTAATTAGATCCTGTCAGGTTCTAAAAAAAATTTTGAACAGATCCTCTAAGTGAGAATTAGATTTTTTCCAATTTCAAATAATATATAACATCAGTTACCCACTGACTTACAAGAGGTGGTCCAGGATCCTTCCAGTTGAGCAGGATAAGTCTACATGCCAAGAGTGTTTGTCCTTCTCCACTTTAAGTCCATCTGGAAGTACACCAAATACATCTGTTAGTGGATTAGAAGGGATTGTGACACCAAGGCTGTCTGATAGGCATTCAAAGATTTTGGTCCAGAATGATGTTAATTTGGTACATGCCCAATTTCCCAGCCATTATAATATTGCTGTTTTAGTTTCTTTTTTTTTAAATATTGTTCTTTATTTTTCGGAATATATTTCTTTATTATTAATTTTAACAAAGTTTAAATAATAGTTGTTGTGCTCATTTTGTGTCTCCTTTTATTCCCCAAGGCCACCATATTCTTTTATCCAGCCATTTGACAAGCAGAGACAGGACCTGGCATCTTCAGGGTTTCTTCTTCTGTATCCCTCAGTGAATCAAAAAAACATCTGAAAAAAGCATTCTTAGTGTCATTTAGTAGGAAGTGTACGAATGAATGTCTTCTTGTTTTAGATGTGTTTCAAACTACACGTTTTGATTTGCTGTTTTTTTTTTTTATTTCATTATACATATTTTACTGGTATTGACCATTGTCTTTCCCTGACTATGACTTAGCCTAGTCCTTTTTAATGCCATCGTCATCTTCTACTCATTCCTCACACAATAATTCAGGGCTTTTCCAACCCTCCCTTAACTCTTGCCATTTCTGATTAACATCATTTTAATCCCCTGTAGGTTGACTTTTGTTCAATGTAGAGATAGTGACCTTCTTTAGAAACAAGAGTCCAATTAAAATACACATATATTTGCAGTTTTGTACCCCAAAGGGTCTGTGTTAGAAATTCTAAGCAAAAAGCCTGTGAAACAATTCCATGCTTCTTGAAATGAATGTTGCCCAAGTAGCTTTGAAATGTGTATACTGTGTATACCTAAATTATCAAGGTTATATAGGATAGGATAGGTCTTTCCTGTTAACAGCCAGTGCATGAAGCAAGAGCCCAGCAGATGAAGTGATCTAAATCAACATGAGGAAACACTGGACATGGATGCCCATAAGCAACTTATTTTAGGATAAGTACAAACAGTCTGAAATGAGTGGGTACTCTACCAGTTCCATCAGAGTTCTTCATTACCAGGATTACAAATAGCATCAGTCCACAGAATAACAGACAACAAATTAAAAGACTGGATATCATAGCTGTTAATCTGTATCAGAATTACTTTGAATACACAGTACCTAGTATACAACCAACTAAAGTATTGCTGTTTCATGGTATGATGTTACTGTGAGTCCAACCAAAGACAAAAATTCTAGTTTTGCTGAGCATTTTTTTAGTTTCTGGAAGATTTTTGCATATCAGAAGGGTAAGTGCTGGCTTAAAGCCTTTTTTCTCACACAGGTCCCTCTTTTACTTAGAACTCTGGCATTACACAAGAACCACAGACAGAGAAAACTTTAAAATCTTGCAAAAGTAACAGAAAATAAAATCCTCTGTTTCTCCAATAATCATGAAAGACTTACAAACATCAATACTATCTTTTTTGCCAGAATGATTATTTGTTTTTGTTTTCATCTATAAATAAAGTTCATTATTCTTTCTCTTAAAACTAATTAATTTGCTTAGAAAGCCCAGAATCCTGGATTAAGATTTAAAATATGTGGTGAATGCTCTAATAGAGTCTCAGAAGTTGCTAGCTTTTTTGAAATTAAATGGAATTTAAAAAATCATATTCACCAAATAGAAAGGCTATCCAAACTTAAAATAATATGATTTACAGCCTGTAATAGAACAGGAAAAAAGGGAAGAAATAACACAAAGATGGTCAGAAGATGTAACACAATTCATGGTCAAATTACAGAAGCAGATACAAAGCCAAGATGTCAAAAAAGCCCAAATAAATCAAAGTTAAAGTACTAACTAAACCTCATCCATCCATCCATCCATCCTCTTCCGCTTATCCGAGGTCGGGTCGCGGGGGTAGCAGCTTAAGGAGAGAAGCCCAGACTTCCCTCTCCCCGGCCACTTCTTCCAGCTCTTCCGGGAGAATCCCAAGGCGTTCCCAGGCCAGCCGGGAGACATAGTCCCTCCAGCGTGTCCTGGGTCTTCCCCGGGGCCTCCTCCCGGTTGGACGTGCCCGGAACACCTCACCAGGGAGGCGTCCAGGAGGCATCCTGATCAGATGCCCGAGCCACCTCATCTGACTCCTTTCGATGCGGAGGAGCAGCGGCTCTACTCTGAGCCCCTCCCGGATGACTGAGCTCCTCACCCTATCTTTAAGGGAAAGCCCAGACACCCTGCGGAGGAAACTCATTTCAGCCGCTTGTATTCGCGATCTCGTTCTTTCGGTCACTACCCATAGCTCATGACCATAGGTGAGGGTAGGAACGTAGATCGACTGGTAAATTGAGAGCTTTGCCTTACGGCTCAGCTCTTTTTTCACCACGACAGACCGATGCAGAGCCCGCATCACTGCGGATGCCGCACCAATCCGCCTGTCGATCTCACGATCCATTCTTCCCTCACTCGTGAACAAGACCCCGAGATACTTAAACTCCTCCACTTGGGGCAGGATCTCGCCCCCAACCCTAAGAGGGCACTCCACCCTTTTCCGGCTGAGGACCATGGTCTCGGATTTGGAGGTGCTGATTCTCATCCCAGCCGCTTCACACTCAGCTGCGAACCGCTCCAGAGAGAGCTGAAGATCACGGCCTGATGAAGCAAACAGGACAACATCATCTGCAAAAAGCAGTGACCCAATCCTGAGTCCACCAAACCGGACCCCTTCAACACCCTGGCTGCGCCTAGAAATTCTGTCCATAAAAGTTATGAACAGAATCGGTGACAAAGGGCAGCCCTGGCGGAGTCCAACTCTCACTGGAAACGGGCTCGACTTACTGCCGGCAATGCGGACCAAGCTCTGACACCGGTTGTACAGGGACTGAACAGCTCTTATTAGGGGGTCCAGTACCCCATACTCCCGGAGAACCCCCCACAGGACTCCCCGAGGGACACGGTCGAACGCCTTTTCCAAGTCCACAAAGCACATGTAGACTGGTTGGGCAAACTCCCATGCACCCTCCAGGACTCTGTTAAGGGTGTAGAGCTGGTCCACTGTTCCGCGACCAGGACGAAAACCGCACTGTTCCTCCTGAATCCGAGGTTCGACTATCCGACGGACCCTCCTTTCCAGAACCCCCGAATAGACTTTTCCAGGGAGGCTGAGGAGTGTGATCCCTCTATAGTTGGAACACACCCTCCGGTCCCCCTTTTTAAAGAGGGGGACCACCACCCCAGTCTGCCAATCCAGAGGCACTGTCCCCGATGTCCATGCGATGTTGCAGAGACGTGTCAACCAAGACAGTCCTACAACATCCAGAGCCTTAAGGAACTCCGGGCGTATCTCATCCACCCCCGGGGCCCTGCCACCAAGGAGTTTTTTGACCACCTCGGTGACTTCAGTCCCAGAGATGGGAGAGCCCACCTCAGAGTCCCCAGGCTCTGCTTCCTCATTGGAAGGCATGTTAGTGGGATTGAGGAGGTCTTCGAAGTACTCCCCCCACCGACCCACAACGTCCCGAGTCGAGGTCAGCAGCGCACCATCCCCACCATATACGGTGTTGACACTGTACTGCTTTCCCTTCCTGAGACGCCGGACGGTGGACCAGAATCTCCTCGAAGCCGTCCGAAAGTCGTTCTCCATGGCCTCTCCAAACTCCTCCCATGCCCGAGTTTTTGCCTCAGCAACAACCGAAGCCGCATTCCGCTTGGCCTGCCGGTACCTATCAGCTGCCTCCAGAGACCCACAGGACAAAAAGGTCCTATAGGACTCCTTCTTCAGCTTGACGGCATCCCTCACCGCCGGTGTCCACCAACGGGTTTGGGGATTGCCGCCGCGACAGGCACCGACCACCTTACGGCCACAGCTCCGGTCAGCCGCCTCAACAATAGAGGCACGGAACATGGCCCATTCGGACTCAATGTCCCCCACCTCCCTCGGGACGTGGTCGAAGTTCTGCCGAAGGTGGGAGTTGAAGCTACTTCTGACAGGGGACTCTGCCAGCCGTTCCCAGCAGACCCTCACAACACGTTTGGGCCTACCAGGTCTGACCGGCATCTTCCCCCACCATCGAAGCCAACTCACCACCAGGTGGTGATCAGTTGACAGCTCCGCCCCTCTCTTCACCCGAGTGTCCAAGACATATGGCCGCAAGTCCGACGACACAACCACAAAGTCGATCATCGAACTGAGGCCTAGGGTGTCCTGGTGCCAAGTGCACATATGAACACCCTTATGCTTGAACATGGTGTTCGTTATGGACAATCCGTGGCGAGCACAGAAGTCCAATAACAGAACACCGCTCGGGTTCAGATCGGGGGGGCCATTCCTCCCAATCACGCCCTTCCAGGTCTCACTGTCATTGCCCACGTGGGCATTGAAGTCTCCCAGCAAAACGAGGGAATCCCCAGAAGGTATGCCCTCTAGCACCACCTCTAGAGACTCCAAAAAGGGTGGATACTCCAAACTGCTGTTCGGCGCATACGCACAAACAACAGTCAGGACCCTTCCCCCCACCCGAAGGCGGAGGGAGGCCACCCTCTCATCCACCGGGGTAAACCCCAACGCACAGGCTCCAAGTCGGGGGGCAGTAAGTATGCCCACACCTGCTCGGCGCCTCTCACCGGAGGCAACTCCAGAGTGGTAGAGAGTCCAGCCCCTCTCAAGGAGATTGGTTCCAGAGTCCAAGCTGTGCGTCGAGGTGAGTCCGACTATATCTAGCTGGAACCTCTCAACCTCACGCACTAGCTCAGGCTCCTTCCCCTTCAGAGAGGTGACATTCCACGTCCCAAGAGCCAGTTTCTGTAGCCGTGGATCAGAACGCCAAGGTCCCCGCCGCCGGCCACCACCCAACTCACATTGCACCTGACCTCCTTGGCCCCTCTCATAGGTGGTGAGCCCATGGGAAGGAGGACCCACGTTACCTCTTCGGGCTGTGCCCGGCCGAGCCCCATGGGTGTAGGCCCGGCCACCAGGCGCTCGCCATCGAGCCCCACCCCCAGGCCTGGCTCCAGAGGGGGGCCCCGGTGACCCGCGTCCGGGCAAGGGAAAACGTCGTCCACAATTTTTATTCTTCATTGGAGGTTTGTTGAACCGTTCTTTGTCTCATCCCTCACCTAGGACCAGTTTGCCTTGGGTGGCCCTACCAGGGGCATAAAGCCCCGGACAACATAGCTCCTAGGATCATTGGGACACGCAAACCCCTCCACCACAATAAGGTGACGGTTCAAGGAGGGGACTAACTAAACCTGTTGTCAAAAATTATGACAAAGTCTACAATCCCTGGGTTTATTTTATGTGACATTGCAAAAAAGTCTACGTTCAGACAGAAAAATGGTGGTCCCCATAAGAGCCAAAATGGTAGTTCAGACAAAAACAAAAATATAACATGGACCCCGCTATACTACATATGTAGGGCCCCACCATGGACTTGTGCCATTAGTTGCACTGAGTTAGGTGAGGCATGGAGCTTTAAGTGGGGAGGTATTTGGTATAGCAGATCTAAGGTTCAAAAAAAGAGGGCTATTTTGAAAAGTAATTAATTGGCAGACTCATTTTCTGTTGGTGTGTGCGTTCACGCAGCTGTCAGGAGTTGGTTGAGTAATTGGGGTGAGACACACCTGCACGTAAAGGTGCGGTCTTTTTCAATTGCTTCATTGGCTTCCCGTGGTGCACGATTAAGACACTGTGCCCACAAAGCCTTATAAGAACGAGCCAGCACAAGAAATAAAAGGTGCTAATGGAGGTTAAAATCTCATACAATAAATCCGTTAAAACATCAATGTAGGAAACTGTCCTTCAAAACATGATCCCCGGTGCACTCCTTTAAAACAATGTCTCCTTAGCTTAACCCACATGGGTCCTTGCAGCCAAGGAGGCACCTATCCAGCAGTTCAGCCCATCTTCAGTGCTACTCCTAGGCTTGGGCCCTTTGTAGTCCTCTCTGACTCCAGGCACGGCATCCCATCACATAAATGCACAGTTCCCAAATATAGTTACTGATTAAAATAACATCATTTCCACAATGAATGTGTGAGTATGTATATCAATTGTGATGGTATTACATGTTGCACATCAGTGTGTATGCGATAAGAAATGCATTGGGTACTGAAAATTAAAAAGGGTGCATGCTGGGTGTTTTATACATGTCAAATCTCTCCTGCTACTTGACTACAGCCAATCCGAATATTCTTTATTGTATTTATTTGAAAGAAATGTCTACTTTGAACTAGAAAACACTTACTGACAGTTTCTGAACACTTTTAGCACACTGAAAGAACTCAAAGAGACAGCTGCCTTCTCAATTAATTTGCAACCAGCTCATGGAAGGTCACAAAGATTTTCTTAGCTGCATTTTATGTTGCCGAATTGGATTCCAAAACTGAAAGTTAACTTGCCCTTTAAGAGTTTGCTAAATTTAACTGTCAAGCCTGAAATTTACAAAATAGAAGCTATACATCAGTATATGTATTAATTTCAATTATTCACTGTTATACAATAAATTTTATTTAAATAGTATAAAGTACATTAAAAAGTTAGATATAGTTAATATGTTAATATTACCGATAGCAAATTGGATCTTTTTTCTATGCATTGCTTACATGTTCAAAACTTTATTCTTGTTTAAAAATAAATAAATATTGCTTATTAAAAAACAATTACTTAAAATGATCACATGATTGATGTCTCCTCTTACAGTATATATACTGTAAGAACAAGAGGACACAACAAGAACGTTTGAGACACCCATTGATAGGGTTTCCAGACGTCCCTTATATATGGGACATGTGCAGTACATAAGAAGGTACAACAAGTTGTGACTACTGATAAGCTTTACTCAAGACCATCACTGTACTCTGTTGTTAGTTAAATTACTATAGCCTGGTTGATAATCTGCACATTTTATATCAGTCATCATCAGCTCCTTTCTTAATGGTATTTTTCTAACCATGCAGTTTTTAGGTTGATGGCCTGAAACAATATGATGCATACAAAAACCAGGACATTCATTAATTTTGGTATACTCTTGCCAACATGTCTATCGTACTCAGAGAAGTGCATTAATCTTTAGTCTGTCCATTTTACTGCCACACACATTATTTTTTGGCACATAACATCAGTTGATTAGGTGATTCTCTCAGTTTTATATTGGAAAAGTAAAATAAACATTTCCCACAAACAGATGGCAACCCATTACAATGCTCATGAAAACATGCTATGTCTGGGTCACTGAAAATTAGTCCAGAAAAGTAAAACTGATCTTGCAAGTTTATAAACAGCAGAGCAGAAAATAATCTAAAACAACAAAAATAACACAGAATCTGCTGCAAAATAACCGTTTAGGTACCACCACCTCTAGAGAAAACACACAGCAGTGGCAAATGTGTCAGGACTCACTTCATAACCACCACACCTACATATGAGGAAAACAAGTAATTTAAAGTACTAGATAGCTTTAATCCTTAGTGTTATATACAGGAAATCAAATGAAAGTCTGTCATCTTGAAAAGTCATTAATTAAAAGTAAATAATATACAGTATACGCTACAATTTCATAGAAACAAATTACATGCATTTTGGTCAGAGGACATGGATCTGTTTTAATCATCTTTCACTTTTTATAATAAACCAGATGAACACTTCTCGCTCAGTAAATAAGCAGATTTATGGTTGTTCCCAAAATAGAATATGGACAGTTGTTAACCCTAGGGCAGGCCACACATTTAATTTCACTTTTTTATTTATTCAGGTCATGCCAACATTTTACATCATCACGTACATTTTCGCTTTATTCATTTCCACCTACAATGCAACCGGCATAATTAGTAAAGCCATGCAGAGCTATATATCATAGAGTGATGACGCAGTGTGAAGTGCTGCTTTCAAAGCTATTAACCATATCGATATTATTAATTCAGTTCACTGCCAATGCAAATGTTCACATGTTTCCCTCAAACCTGAATATCTTTATTAAACAAATACTGTAAATGCTGTAGAGCATTTGCCCACAACTGAAGAATCCTATATCCAGATGAAAATGTTTCATGCAACTGAAGCCTACTTTATTTAAGTGTTCTGCATTTTTTATTATATAAATAAAATAGACTATTTGGGGGCAGCATTTGATGCAGATATGTTTCCCAAACAAAATAAAGAATCCACTTCTTAGAGAAGACACAGATAAGACTGCAGTTTTCTGGTAAAAAACAAAATAGCATTACAATTCATTTCAGAAGTGGAGCTGAAACATGTTATTCATTAGGACGGAAAGAATCTTTAAATCTTGATCATTATTGTATGCTAATTTTTTGAGACGTCACTTAAAATGTGTTCCTCTGACCACATTCAAGTTATATGTGTATAGAGAGTAAAAAATAGAACATGAGAACAATTGTGATGAGAAAAGACCATTCAAACCAACAAGCTATTGACCAAAATTCTACAAAATAACATCAACTTGAGATTTTAAAGTTCCTGAAATTGTACTTTTTACCACACTACTTGGTAGTTCATTTCATGTGTCTGTGGTTCTCTCAGATACCATTTGTGTGCAATTTACCCTTAACAAGTTTCCAAATGTGTTCTCATATTCCTGCTCAAGAACTCATTTTAAAGCAACTGCTGTGATCCATGAACAAAAAACTTCAGTCATGTCACCTCTTAGTTTCTTTTTACTTAAACCTTCCTCATACTGTAACTCATATCTTACAGTCCTAGAATCAGTCGAGTTGCCCTTTGGACTTTTTGTAGAGCTGCTTTGCCTTTTTTGTAATATAGAGAACAAAACTGTACACCATACTCTAGATTAGATCCAAATATACTGTTGCCTAAGCATAACCTACTTTGACTTGTACTCTACATATTGTGCTGAATAACCTAACATCCTGTTAGCCATCTTAAGGGCCCCTATATATGGCCGGATGTAGATAGTGGCAACAACAACATTTATTTATATAGCACATTTTCATACAAATAATGTAGCTCAAAGTGCTTTACATGATGAAGAAAGGAGAAAAAAGACAAAGTAAGAATTAAAGTAAGACCAAACTCATTAACATAGAATAAAAGTAAGGTCCGATGGCCAGGGAGGACAGAAAAAATAAAAAAAAAAAACTCCAGACAGCTGGAGAAAAAATAAAATCTGTAGGGGTTCCAGACCATGAGACCGCCCAGCCCCCTCTGGGCATTCTACATCACATAAATGATCCGTCCTCATTGTTTTCAGGGTTCTCATGGAAGGACTTGATGATGACGGTCATGTGGACTTCTGGCTTTTAATCCATTAATGTAGGAACATCATGGTGCTTTGATTAGGTGGTGGTGGCACAGGTCGGCACCACAGAAAACCAGGAAGAGAACAGAAGAGAGAGTAAGGGTTAATATGGATTTTGGAGCCACCATGAATAGTTATGATAATTAATTGAATATACAGAGCATCAGGATTAAACTAAAATGAAGTAATGAGAAAGCCATGTTAAAGTAATGTGTTTTTAGCAGTTTTTTAAAGTGTTCCACTGTATTAGTCTGGCGAATTCCTATTGGCAGGCTACTCCAGATTTTAGGTGCAGAACAGCAGAAGGCTGCCTCACTGCTTCTTTCAAGTTTGGCTCTTAGAATTCTAAGCAGACACTCATTTGAAGATCTAAGGTTACGATTTGGAACATAAGGTGTCAGACATTCTGATATATAAGATGGAGCAAGATTATTTAAGGCTTTGTAAACCATAAGCAGTATTTTAAAGTCAATTCTGAATGACACAGGTAACCAGTGTAGTAACATCAAAACTGGGGTGATGTGCTCGGATTTTTTTTCCTAGTTAGGATTCTAGCAGCTGCTTTCTGCACTAGTTGCAAACGATTTATGTCTTTTTTGGGTAGTCCTGAGAGGAGTGCGTTACAGTAGTCTAGTCGACTGAAAACAAAAGCGTGAACTAATTTCTCAGCATCTTTCAATGATATAAGATGTCTAACTTTTGTTATATTTCTTAAGTGAAAAAATGCTGTCCTAGTGATTTGATTAATATGTGATTTAAAATTCAGGTCATAGTCAACAGTTACCCCTAAATTCTTTACCTCTGGCTTGACATGTAATCCTAATGCATAAAGTTTATTTCTAATAACCTCATTATATCCATTATTGCCAATCACTAAAATTTCTGTTTTCTCTTTATTTATCTTGAGAAAATTACTATTCATCCGTTTAGAAACACAAGTAAGACATTGTGTTAGTGAAACAACAGAGTCGGGGTCATCGGGTGCTATTGATAAATACAGCTGCGTGTCATCAGCATAGCTGTGGTAGCTCATGTTATGCCTCGAGATAATCTGACCTAACGGAAGCATGTAGATCGAAAAGAGCAGCGGACCCAGGATAAAACCTTGTGGAGCATCATATAGAATATCATGTGTCTTTGAGTTATACTTACCACAACTAACAAAGAATTTTCTACCTGCCAGGTAGGATTCAAACCAATTTAAGACACTGCCAGAGAGGCCTACCCATTGACTAAGGCAATTTCTAAGAATATTGTGATCAATGGTATCAAATGCGGCACTCGGATCTAAGTGGATGAAAACAGATAAACAGCCTCTGTCTGCATTTACCTGCAAGTCATTTACTACTTTAACAAGTGCAGTTTCTGTGTTGTGATTTGTTCTGAAACCCAACTGAAACTTATCAAGAATAGCATGTTTATTGAGGTGGTCATTTAGCTGCATAATGACTGCCTTCTCTAGAATTTTACTTAAGAAAGGCAGGTTAGAAACAGGTCTAAAATTTTCAAAAGCAGAGGGTTCAAGATTATTTTTCTTGAGTAGGGGTTTAACTACAGCAGTCTTAAGACAGTCTGGGAAGACCCCCGTATCTAAAGACAAGTCCACTACAACTCCAAGGTTCTTCGCATGAGGTATACTTTCAAGTTTCATACTTCCCATTGTGTATTCAAATCTAATACTTTTACTTCCTAAATTTAATACCCTACATTTACTTACAGTACATTAAAACTTTATCTGCCACAGCACTGCTCAAGGTTGTATTCTGTCCAAGTCCCACTGTGTTGGTTCCAAAAGAGATATTGCTTCCAATATTTTGTTGGTTATAGGCATTATTCTTTCTCAGTGTTGCAAGACCTTTTCATTAATAAAAGTGCTATAAAATGTATTCATCCCACTAAATGTTTCACTTGTTTAAACTCTAAAATAATGATCTATAAATGATCTTGTTTTGAAACTCTTCCAGTGAGAAATACAAAAAACTTCTAAAATGACAGGATTAAAATAATGTTCACATTTCCTCTATGTTAATAATAATAAGTCTGGCGTACTCTGTTTAATCTTGGCTTATGTACTGCCTGAGTTTTATTTTAATGAGGTTATTACCTTTTGGACACTCCTGTTTTTCTCTTGACCAAAAACTTACATGTTTGGCTGATTGTTACCTGTAAAGTTTAAGTTAATGCGGTGTGTGCATAAGTCTACCCCTGCTGTGGACTACTGTGCCATCTAGGGTTGGTTTTTACTTTCCTCCCAATTGATGCATTGATTTACAAAATTGATTCTGTGGGTATTTTTGGAGTTGTTCATTACATTTTGTCTAACAATATGAAACTTTAATAGCTTAATATTTAAGTAAAAATTGTTAAAATCAGATGGAATAAACATATCGAAAAGGATAAATTTTTAGGAACAAGAGTGACAAAAAAATAAGTAGTCACTTAACAAACCATGGTCAAAGACTCAGAAGTCAGAGAAACAATTAACATGTAACAAAAATTAAATGAAACCTGAAGCTCAAAAATTGAAGGAAAGGTATTCCTTACTACTTTGAAAGACATTACCTAAATAACTAAAGCAATCACATAGAGAATGTTTTAGAATCTATCTAGAAACTGATCTATCTGATGCCAGTGTTACCGTGATGCCATCTTAAGTACAATTACGTCACATGCAGCACAACCATCTGTCAAGTAACAGCAAACAAGCAGTTACTAGCAAGAGAAGCTCACAAAAATCCTGTGACCCAAAATGGCGTCAATGACATCGGAAGTAACAATAATATGAATTACTGATTAAAAATAATAAATAATTACCCAGAATTATCCCTTGTAATGGAAAACTTACAACAAAACAAATCTTATGAAATGTTCTAAATGAATAAAGTATTTTTTATCAGTATTTATGTATGTGCATGTACAATATACATAAAGAAACTTCAGTTTAGCATATTCTGACTAGAGCTGCTGATCAACTGTACAGACTGCATCTCTGTTGTTAGTCATTAACACTAAAACATAAGTAATATGATAGTTATAATTTGTTACTAACCCTCACCTATTCTGTTTCTCTTCTCGGTACTCAAATGTGGCACTTGGTGCCACGGCCCACCTGCCAAGTTGTATTGCCTGCCTAAGGTAAAGTCATCCGTGGTGGAGGATCGCAGGAATCGTGGGATAGATGGGTCCTTTCATCGGATTGGCTGACCCAGCGCTGACTGTGGAATGGCCAAATGGAGGAGGCAGCTTGATGCCTGAGGTCTCCAGGACTCTAAACAAATCCAAATCATATTATGTGATATCATCTACTGTTAAATTCTGCTCCTTACTTGTAATATTTTTGTTTTTATTCTGTATTGAGGATTTGCTCTGTTCTGTGTATTGTGTTGTGTTGACCCCCTTCTTTTTGACAACCACTGCACGCCCAACCTACCTGGAAACGGGTTTCTTTTTGAACTGCCTTTCCCAAGGTTTCTTCCTTTTTTTCCCTACAAGGGTTTTGTTGGGAGTTTTTCCTTGTCTTCTTAGAGAGTCAAGGCTGGGGGGCTGTCAAGAGGCAGGGCCTGTTAAAGCCCATTGTGGCACTTTTTGTGTGATTTTGGGCTATACAAAAATAAATTGTATTGTATTGTATAAAGAATTAAAAGTAAAAATCATCATGTTTAGGATTTAATTTGTTCTTTGGGCAGAATTTTTGAAACTCCCATTGTTTACTTTTGTAACTTTTCAGTTTTATTTCCATATAACTAAATATTTTATTTTTCTGAGTACAGTGAGCATTTTACCTTTGCAGCTAACCATGAACTTGGGCTCCTACAAAAATTACAATGATTTCGACAATACATTAGCTGCAAAAGGTACAATTCTGATATTTCAGTCTTATTTGAATTGTATAAGAAGTAAAATAGGACACTTATGAGTGTAAAAATTGTACCCATCTTTGATGGCCAAATGATATGAAAATTGAAACAGCGTTCTTTTTTGCTCATACATTAAACTTTTCATCATTTTTTATATTTTTTTCCTATGAAGCTCCCAAAGTGACGTAACCAAAAAAAAAAAATCCTGTGCTCATGAGATATTTTGGCGTGCGTAAAGTACATTTTCATGGGCTCTCAAGATATTTTTTAGTAAGGTGAAGCTGGCAACAGTTAGTGATGGAAGATGGACATGCCCACTTCTGCTCAGCCTGAAATTCAACAGAATAAAAGTCCCAGATATCTCATCAACTCACTTTAAAGTCAAAGCAGGTGGCAAGATCATGAAAGCACTGTGTTTTAGTCAATGATTTACATTTGCATTTAATGTTCATTATAAATATGACAATAAATATTTAAACCACTAAATTAATGAAGTCCATCATGATTGAAGTGTTTAAAATTATGAAGGGAAGTAGTACAGTGGATCGAGACTGTTATTTTAAAATGAGTTCATCAAGAACACAGGAACACGGTTGGAAACTTGTTATGGATAAATTTCGCACAAACATTAGGAATTTGTTCTTTAAACAAAGAACGATAGACACTTGGAATAAGCTACCAAGTAGTGTGGTAGTCAGTAAGACGTTAGGGACTTTCAAAACTTGACTTGATATTTTTTTGGAAGAAATAAGTGGATAGGACTGGTGAGCTTTGTTGGGCTGAATGGCCTGTTCTTGTCTAGATTGTTCTAATGTTCTAATCAATTCAATTTCAAGCTCAAATTTCAGTGACACACTGTTACACTTTTTAAAAACTGTTTTTTTAAATTACGTGTCTTTAACTAAAGCTGTTAAAAAGGCTGACAAAAACATTTTTCCTTTTTATAATTTTAGCCCTAATGGAAATGTTTTTAAAATACATGCAGTCAGTTCCTGAAATGCCAGTACTGTACATATAAGACTGATGTAGTCACTTGTAGGGCATGAGCGTACAAAAAAATTCTTTTGCGCACACAAAACTTTCTCACCAAAAAAATGCAGTGAGCATGTGAAACTTTCTTGTGTGTATGCAAGAATATATCTTAATCACGAAATACATTTTTTTTTTTGGTCATGTCAGTTTAAGGGCACCACAATTTCCTTTGTGTATTTTAGAACAGAAAAACTTTCCCACGGCACAAAGTTCAAGTTGTATTCAACCACTTTCTTGTTAAGAGCCTACTCTTACACCATGGAGGTATTTTTCGTACGTGGATTACTTGCTTAGCCGGATGTAATTGTTGACAATTTGGCCTGATCCTGGATCTGTCGGTTTTTTGAAACTCTTGCTGGAAGTGTTGTCATAGCAACACATCCTAATCTTCAAACATGCTTGGAGCAGGTTTGTTCTATGTAAACAAGGATTAGCTCACACACGTAATCAGTGACAGTGCGTGGAATTCATCCAGTCATGGCTTCACCGTTCATGAATGAGCAACCAATTGATATTGGTGCGCAAATTATACAAAGAGAATTTCATATAGAGAGGATTTTGCGCGATCGGCAAGATCCTTTATTGCTCCCGGAGGAAATTCTTTTCGAAAGATACCACTTTAGCCAAGGGGGAATTTTGTACCTCAAAGATTTATTAGCTCCTTATATTCGAAGTCAAACTCAGTGAAGTCAGGCTCTCTCAACCACACAGACAGCATGCATTGCTTTGAGGTTTCTTGCAAGCCACACTTTTTTATATACTGTAGGCGATGCGGAACATCTATCGAAAAGTGCAGTTTGCCAGGCAATTCGTAAAGTCTGTTTGGCTCTGAAACATTTCCTTCGGGTTTTCATAGTGTTTCCTGGACACCTGCGTGTACAGACCATAAAAGAGGTGTTTCATGCTATTGCAGGTAGGTAATACACAGGAAAAAACACCCACAGTTCCATAAAGAATCTCACAATCAGCCTAACATTCTCATTACCTAGGATTTCCAAATGTGATTGGGGCACTGGATTGTATGCAGATCCGAATAAAGGCCCCATCAGGTCCAAATGAGCCAGATTACGTGAACAGAAAAGGCTTCCACAGTATTAACGTGCAGGTAATGTCACTTTTTGACATTATATCAATTCTCAGATGATCTGTGATGCATCCTACCTTGTATCAAATGTGGAGGCTAAATGGCCAGGGTCTGTTCATGACTCTAGAATTTTTAAGGAGTCACACCTGTATCGGACATTTGAACAAGGAAATAATCTAATTATTAATCATGGTGATGTGTGTATTGTATTCACAATTTTTACATATTCCACAGGTCATCATGATGGAATCCTGCTTTGGGACAGGGGATATGCCTGTAGGAATTTTCTAATGACCCCGTTTCCTGACCCCAACACTGGGCCACAAACTCAATATAATGCAGCTCTGTCTAGGACAAAGGCACGAATTGAAATGACCTTTGGCCACCTGAAGGAGAGATTTCAATGTCTAAAAAGGCTGAGGGTTGCACCTGACAGAGCATGTGACATAATTGTTGCATGCTCTGTCTTATACAACATAGCGACCATCAGAAAAGAGAGAGTCCCTGAGGTTTTGGTGCAGCCTGATGATGACCTTGACCCAGTGCACCTTGAGCAAACCAGTTGCAGAGCTGCCAGAGACAGAATTGTGGCCCAACATTTTCAATGAAAAAGACAACAGTGGTTTCACACAAAACTGATTTATTATATATTATGGACCTTCAGCCTGTAAGGAGGAGAACATAAATTAAGGATACACTCACGCATACACATCATGGGAAAGAGAAGAGAATTTTGTTACCAATTGTTTTTCTAGTATTTTTATCTGCAACTTCATTTTGGTTGTCTTCAGTTCATGAAGTTCCATGTCCTGCTGTATTTTCCTCATTTTTAGTTTCCTGTACGTGACTTTCTGCTGAAGATATCTCTTGTATAGAGCCCTCACATTTTTCTGCAAATAAATACACAATTACAAATGCCTTTTTTCCTCTATATTGTATACACAGTATATCATTTTGAATCATTTCGTATCAAGTACAACAGATGGCTCAACCAACCTCACCATCTCCTTTTTTTGATGTGTATGGTACAAAAGGTACAAGTGTGCTGGCTACAGGCTCCTGCAACACAGTTATATCATGATTAGCACATGGGACTGATCAGAGTGGAGTTTGTTCAAACATTTGGAACATTTACCTCTCCTCCTGATGAATAATCAGACACAGTGTCTTCATCAAATATTTGACATTCGTCAATAGCTCGGTGGTCAGACACAGGTTCTAGGGATATGGCATTCCATGCAACTGACCCAACAAAAAAACAAAATAAAAAAGAGGACTAAATGGGACATACCTATGACACACATTGAGGACAAAATATATGCAATGACCATCCTTTACCTGAAATGAAGTTACCACTGCATCCTGCCACTGGTTCTGAGGAGGAGCTTCCCCCTGGAATGCCCTCAGAAATCGGGCGATGGGCATTTTGCTGGAAAGCCAACTCTTCTGCAGGGGTTAGGTCTGGACCGCGTGGACCTCCACCTGTTTTTTGCTTGTCTGCCTTCTTCTTATTAGCTTTCAAATTAATTGTTTTTCTATTATATATGATTCTTCATGTCAACAATTCTTTAAATAGTTATATACCAATATTTACCAGTTTGAAGTATATTCTTGTACTTCACTTTAACCTGTTCCCATGTTCTCCTTGTGCTCACGTTTGATCTGGAATTATGACATATTAAATAATAATTAATGTGACACATAGGAAATGAAACGCTGCATTCAGTAAATACAATGCACACTACTTACGCGTTTAATTTGTCGGCCACTTTTTTCCAGCCGTCTTTTCTGGTTTGGGCTGCTTTTGCAGTGTTACCCCTTGTACATATTAACTCTTGAAATTCTTCATATCCTTCGAGTAACAGGTCCTTCTCCGCTTGTGTAAAAGAATGCGCCTGCTCTTTCGTCATTTTGTTGCAGCCTATCAAAGACTTGCTGATCATGTTTTCTAGACTCAATGTATATGGGCTTTTCAATCAACGCGGGCACGCGCAATCATCTCAGATGATTAGATCCAGCTAGACTAATCTACTACACCGCTGCATATGAAAAACCGACCTATCCCGGATGAGTGTCACCGGCATTAACTTATCCAAGATGAGGCACCTGATCTCGGATGATTTAAGCGACGTACGGAAAATACCCCCTGAAAAAAAAGCACTGTTATGTACGATTTAGTGATTGTGTTTTGTTGTTATTTTTGTAATTTTAAAAATGATCATTTTCCATATTGTGATGAATGTTCTGTTTTTTTCATGTGCCTCTATTCCATGTGTTTTGAGGGTGGCTCCCTAAGAGACAGGGTCACGCTGTCATCATTTCTTCTAAACCCACACCTTCGCTATTTAAACCCATAAGAAAGGAGCTCAGGCTGTGTTTCATTTAACTTTATTTGAAGTCATTTTGTCAGTATTATGTTTGCTTTGATTTTGTCTTTTTTTTAGCTTTGAGTTATCATTCTTGGATTTCGTCTTCTGTGTAAATGTTGTGAAACTTGTTTGCTTTAGGATTGCCTTGTTAGGCAACTCCTTTTTTGGCTCCTTTGAGCTGTTCTTGAAATTTCTTTGCTTATAATTAAATATCTTTCATTTTTAAAGAACCCTTGTTGCATTGTTGGCACCAAACTGGAGTCTTTTTTCGTTTCTCCCTCTTGTGAGGCATTTTAGAATATATAAGTGTATTTTTTTTAACTTTAGTCCAGTTTTCCCATTTTGGGACCTATTCAGGACAAAGCCTCCTGGTAGTAGATGGGAGTAAGCTGAACTGGGTGATCCTCTTTTGGGCTGGCGTATGAAGGTCCTGGCCCGCCTTTAAGGAGTCTTTGAAAGCCACACCCCCTTTTCATTGTGTTTAAGACTCTACATCATAACAAGTTCTGTTTTTACTTTTGTTTCAAAAACAAAAAATGCACAGATGAGCAGTGTTTTCTCCTGCCTGACTGAAGCAAAGTTACAAAGAGTGATTCCTGTGTGCAAAGTACTTTATATAAGATGGTGCCCATGACATTACACATTATTACCTGTATGCTCATGGCAACAAAACCAAACACACTGCAAGTATTGTCAACATATGGCACTACTTAAAAACCAAAATGTAGATAACATGAAGATGCAACATTTGTGTATAATAGAAAGTGAGGATATGGTAGATCTATTGCTCTGGTCTTTCATTTCTAGGATAAATTTCACACTGTTTGTCCCTCCATTCAGCTACACCATTCACTAATTTGGACTAATATTTAACAAAGTTGTGGTGAGTGTTTTTCACTTTAGCAATATCCAGCCTTTCAAAAAATTCCTTTCTATTTTTCTGCTTGTAATGTTCTGCTTAGCCTGCTTGGGTTAACCCAACTGTTCTTGTGTTCCCTCAATTTATGAACCTGACGCTCAATTTTAAGATTATGTTTCCACTGTTTCAAGTTCCTAGTTTTTTATCCAATTACAGGTTCTGAAAAAATGTAGCTTTTATACTTTATAAATGTTCAAACAGCAGATGATGGTAACTTGTTAGTGTCTGTAAAAGAAGAACGTACAGTACAGGCCAAAAGTTTGGACACACCTCCTCATTCAATGTGTTTTCTTTATTTTCATGACTGAAGGCATCAAAACTATGAATGAACACATGTGGACTTATGTACTTAACAAAAAAAGGTGAAATAACTGAAAACATGTTTTATATTCTAGTTTCTTCAAAATAGCCACCCTTTGCTCTGATTACTGCTTTGCACACTCTTGGCATTCTCTCGATGAGCTTCAACAGGTAGTCACCTGAAATGGTTTTCACTTCACAGGTGTGCCTTATCAGGGTTATTTAGTGGAATTTCTTGCTTTATCAATGGGGTTGGGACCAGCAGTTGTGTTGTGCAGAAGTCAGGTTAGTTGGATGATCATTTATTTTTCAACAGGACAATGACCCCAAACACACCTCCAGGCTGTGTAAGGGCTATTTGACCAAGAAGGAGAGTGATGGAGTGCTGTAAATGGTCATGAAAAAAATAGAAAACACATTTAATTAGAAGGTGTGTCCAAACTTCTGGCCTGTACTGTATGCCCAATTGCTGTTTTGGATGATCCGCTAAGTCACAGGTTTACTTTTCATTTGCATTGTGCCATAGTTCCTTTCATTTCTACCATTTGTTTTGCATTTCCATGAGTCCCATGCATTGCATGCATACAGAAACATCAATTCTCAATTATGTACATGTCAAAAATGTTATAAAGAACATTGCTCAAGACTTGAAACAAATGACAAGGAACATTAGAAAAAGTAACACAAAGCTCTCCAAAGTCAAGCTGATAATAGATATTTACAGTGTTTGACCTTAAAATATCAAATGCTAACCTATCTCTCCCTCATTTCTCAGCTTTCAGTTGTTTTCAAAAATTGTTTTTCATTACCTTGTTTCATACCCAATGGATATTATTGCTTTGCAATAGCACCCATTTCTCATTTTAATGTAACCAGGAGTGTTTAATGGATATTGGAAGCCATTGAAAAATGCAGCCCATTTTTCTTTTTGTGGTATTTAATTTAACATCTCAGTAGGTAGAAAGGATTTTTTAGAGCATAAAAACAAACATTGTTTGTCTGCTGGTATAAATTAAAGGAGCATTAAGGCATTTTTTCCTTGTAAGGACTTTTTTAAAAAAATATAACAGATTCAAACAAATCTTTATTATATCCTTCATTTCTTCTGTAATTGTTTACCTTGCTGTCACGGCAGTGGACACCTTTCAGTACATTTGATTGATATGATTAGCAAATCAGTGATCCTTGAATAGCATTGGCCTTTTCTAACATAAAGCAAATCAAAACATGCAACAAATGAGGTGTGGTGCATTATGGGGGGAGGGGGGGGGGGGGTTCTGTAGAGTATAGTGTTAGCCTCTCAGTATCAAACATCATTTTCTTCATTGAACAACATGTGATATATTCTTGGGAATCCAACATGTGCCATTGCCAATAGTTTGATTGTTCCCAAGCGATGTTTCTGTACAAACAACATAACACTGCTGCAACATACAGCAAAAGAGGCATTCTGACTTTGAGGAGAGCGGTGTCTATGTTCTTTCATCTTTCTATTGGAAAAATATATGAACAGACTCTGAGATAAGTGGGGGCTGGGAGAAGATGACATGACCAATGAAGCCCTGTATAAGGGCCCATATTGAGAGAGTAAGGACAGAGTTGTCACTTTGTAAAGTGAGAACTGCTCTGGAAATATAATTCTTAGAAGGGAAATGACATCTTAGAGATTCTAGAGGGAGCTCTAACCTGGGGTCCTTGCTGCTACCTCACACCCCCAGAAGTACTTGCGAGACTTAATAAGATGTGGACTAAAAGGATAAAAATTAAGGATGTTTTGAATCTATAGGTTCACTACATCTAGAGCTGCAAGTGGGAGTAAAGCCACAAAACTGCATAACTATTTGTGTTCTGATTTTTTTGGATGGTGGCCACCATTTTGTTTCATCCTCCTTGTTGCTAGTCCCATGACACTAAGGTCATGCAACGTATTGAGATATCATTCCTTTTTTGTTTAAGATGGCCGTTAACATTGGATAAACTTAGAAAAGATAAATAATAAACATTAAAAGGTAGTTTGACTACAATTTTGGTTTAGAGTTTTGGGTTGTGATGCATTGTAGGGTAATCAGGCATCCTGTTACAGTACCATATACCAGCCTCTGCTTAAGATGTCCTGACCTGTATTCTATTTCAGACTGATTACTTGGTGCATTAATCTGTGCATTCTTTGCACCGAGTACAGTGTTGCACATGGCCCTTTACGGTTGAAAGCAAGTTTCATCAACTCTATTCTAAATGGACATGATTGGCCCACTCAGTTGTGGTGCTGTTATAAAGCGTTCAGACACAGAACAATGTTAGTCCTGTGTCAACACTTTCACCTACTGGTTTTGATTTTGTTGGTATTGTAGTGTTGATTTGATCGTGAGATGAGGTGTTTACTAATTTTTTTACTACTACTCATTTTCTGTCTCTAATGTGTTTATTTCAACAATAAGATTTGCTATTTTTCATCTTGGATTTGTATTCTTTTTTGGTTTACAACTGAATCTATATCATAATCTTTACTGCTACTGGTTTGAATCTCATTGTGGCTCAGTTAATGAAACTTTTTCAATTGCCCGTCACTGTTTGATGCCTGATTAATGAATATGTTTTCTTTTACAATGTGGAGATCTAATTTTAGGAACTTTCTACCACTACCATTTATGTATGTCTGTAGTGTAGACGGTGATAATGCCTGTGTTCACATATGGAATCTTTTACAGATGTGGTAACTCTGCCAACTCCTGTGATTGCCCTTTTTTGTGCATTTCAAGCTATGTTTCTTACGTTTGAGTGGATTGCTATCCCATTGCCATCAGCTTTCCATGGAGACTTGCGGTGCTAAGAACATCACCTATTGATTACCCACAGTTGTTAATTGAAACCTTCTGAGCTCTGGTAATTGTGTTTCTGTGCATCATACCATTTTCCCATATTTTTGACTGGGTCAAACCACCAGCAGCATCAGTTTGTATTTCCTCTGCAGACTAGCTGCGTTTACTGTCAGTACTTGCAGTGATTCTCTGCTTTTAAATCCATTTTTCAGCTTCAAAGTGGCTTTCCACTATGTGGAAATAAGCTCATGGTGAAGTGCTGTATGTTAACCTCTATGTCGAGATCAAATGTTCAGACTGGAATACTCCAAAACATTTCAGCATTTCGTGTTGATGGAAGTATACATGCTGTGGACATCACTAAACTGTTGGTGGGAAGTTCATCAGCAGCATACAATATATTCTGAAGTATGCCATCATGCTTAGAGTTTTCGGCATAAGGATATCAGTGTGCCATATCCACACTTTATAAACATAAAGCCCAGATGTGGGTCTAACTCTCAGCCCCTAACATCGCCTTGCTTAACACAAGGTCTATCAATGGTAAAACACAGGTTCTGTCTGAATTTGTTAAGATTTACTATTTTGATATGCTATGGTTACCTGAGGCATGTCAAAAACCTAATGGGTATGCTTCTATAAATAAGGTGACTGGTAGTAATAGGTAGATATGAGCTAAATATCAAAAGAATGCCTATTGAATGCCTATGGAGTGTTTGGCTCTACAACTAATAACAAAGTTTAGTCCTATCCTACTTATCATTCTTTATCAAAGATAGATGTTGTGTCTTTTCTAAATGATTTAACTGAGCTAATAAGTGAGTTAATTTCACATTCTTGTATGTGATTTTAATATCTACATTGATATTCCTATATGTAAGCTGACAAATGAATCCCTATTCCTCCCAGACTGTCTTGATTTGGCGCTGCATCTTAATTTTCCTACCCACTCTGGTCTGCACATCTGGCATATCATTTGGCAATACTAACCACTGATTTGTGCTTCTCTGACCAAAAAGTAGTGCTTTGTAAAGTTTGAAAGCCTCTTTCTGCTCATAACTGTGAACTTCAAGTCTGCCCCTCTATCCCTGATGGTTCTAGTTCTGATATTTTTCTGTCTTTCCCTTTTCTGTTCACATTTGATAATTTTGTTGATAACTGTAACTCATAGAAGTTGGCTGCAGAGAATTTGCAGGATGCCCACTCTGCAGAGTCCTCACACTGCTGGGAGTGGCCAAAAAGAGGACCGTTAAATCCACAAGTGAAGCCACAGAGAAAGCCTCAAGGTGGCTTTGGTTAAAGAGGCCTGATCTGTGGATCGCTACTGGGATGGGGATTGATCAACCCCAGCTGGGTCGCCTGAGCGAGAATGTATGATGTGAGACCCGAAACACCCAATAACCTCAGGATACATCACTGATGATGCGTCCCAGTGTATCCAGGTGATGTTTCTTATATAGTCAACCCACTAGTCAATCCTAGATGAAACACCTTTGTTTTTAAAGTCAGTGAGGTTTCCCCTAAAATGTTCAGTTCTGTGATATAATTCTACAATACAATCTGTGAAAGCAGCAGTGACATAAGACAGGCCCAGGCTTTCTCTCACTGTCAAATGCATACAGAGATATGTTAACTGCAGTCATGAATGCATACTATGGCAGATTGACAGACATGATAACCTGAGGATTTTGTTTGGTTCCGTTAATAAACTAATTCAACATGTTTTCAGCCCTATCACTTTTTTCACTGCAGACTGTGAAAAATTCCTTAACTTTTTCTGTGATTAATTTCAACCAATACAATTACATCTTCTTTTTATATTTTCTGTGTCTTTCCTTTCCATCATCTCGTTTTCCAAATTTTCAACAGATTCATCTAAATTTATCAATGACCGGCTCTGTAAGATAAGGCATATTACTTGTGTATTATATACTAAAATAGTCCAGTCATTACGCTGACAATCTGAACAATTTCAGCTTCATCTCTCACTTACCTTTTCTATCTAAAGTTCTCAAGGGTGTTGCGACTTACCAGCTTATTATTTACTTACACTGACTTGTAATAAGCTGGTGGAGCCAATTCAGTCGGGTTTCAGAGAACAGCACAGCTGTGAAACTACTCCGCTTCAAATAACGAATGGTTTGCTAGATCTTAGTGCAGCAACTTTGTACTGGGCTATCATGCGGATGATACTTCGATATATTTCAGTTTTAAAAATGAATGTTCATCAGAGTATTCTCAGCTCACAAATTGACTCAATGATTTTAGACTGGATGGAATTTTACTCTTTAAAATTGAACTATGGCAAAACAGAAGTCATGCTAATTGGCAGTAAAGCCCAGCTTCAGAAAAAGAGCTCCTTTTCAATCACTCTTGGTGATGATATCATCATATGTTCTTCTTTATTTTTGATTCCTCCCTTTGCTATTCAACCCACATAAACCATGTTAAGAAACATTCTTATTTGCAGCCCTGGAACATTATATAAATATTTTAAACTGTTCAGGTAAGCGGCCTTTTAGCTTCTTAGTCTAAAGTTTTGTCAATTAAGAAAATAGCAATACATGCTGGGGAAACTGGAACAGTAAGCAGGACTTTAGAGTATTTCTTTTGTGTATTTAGATGTGAATCTTAAAACTTGACCTTGAACCTTCTGATGATACCAATGTAAGGAGAATTTTCATCTGTTGTGAGAAACTGCATTAGTTAATATCAACATGTTCTGCTACCAGTGTGTGTGTCCCACTTGGGTGAGAGAAGGGCAAAGCTGATTATAACATACCAGATAGTCCATTCCTACCCGCTGTATCAGCTGGAGTTTTTAAACTGCCAAAGAGTTCTCTATCTTTTGCTCGTTATATCCTTGCCTTTCTTGAGAAAACACAAACTAAAAGAAAGAAAGACACCTGGGAGTGGAATGTGGTCACCAGCATCTTATTACTTCTGGTTAAACTGAATGAAGATTTAAAACACCCAGGTTGTATGATTCTGTTTATTGCTCTTTATATGCTGTGTCACACACGTGCGCATGGGAGGCAGCTAAAGGGCTTAAGTAAGGACAGTTTCGAGACATACCGGGATGTGGCAGAGTGCACTGACTTTTTTTCTCCCTTGCCTGCAGATCATTCACGGGAGATTCCACCTGGTCCTCTTGACGTCACTTCCGGGACCGAGCCAATGAAAGGAGACCTTTCCGGCTCCGGCCCCTGTGATGTCACGTCCGGGCTCGCACCAATGACAGAAGACCTCCATGAGCCCGACCTCTTTGATTTCATTTCCTGTCTTCCCCTTTAAAAGCCTCCACCTTTTTCCTATTCCTCTGTTCTGTATTGGACTCGGTTATGAGCACAGCAGTGCCATCATTTAAAAGGCGATTTGCGGCCAGGATACCAAATTATACAGGTGGCTGCCCCAAACCTTGCTATGTCTCATTGTGAGTTTTGTGACAGCTGTTATTGCTTTTAATGCAAATACCGTATATACTTGCGGATAAGTTCTCCCGTGGATAAGTTGGGATTTGATTTTACCATATAATTTCTGGTATTTTATCATGTTGGTTGTATAAGTCAAATACTTAAAACTAGATGCTATTGGTCCAAGAGATTATGATATGCTAAGCACCACCTGAGAGAGTAACCACGGAGCACATGCGTTTTTTTTTATGTATTGTGCCTATGTGACCACACGGTAATACCAGATCTATTCCGAAGCAATGTTTGCACTGATTTGTGTTTTTTGTATCTCACACCCTCATACGCCTTTATTGTAAGAGCATCCATTATCTACAATGGAGCATTCGATGAGAAGAAAATATGAAGGTGGTTTTAAACTAAACGTTGTTGAAGCAGAGAAAGAAATTGGTAACTGTGCTGCTTCAACAAAATTCAATGTGTCTGACAAACTGATGCGAGATTGGAGGAGACAAGAAGATGTAAAAAAAAATAATTTAAGTGTCGCATTTTTTGAATGGGCATATAAGTTTGGGTCTGATTTTATGTTTGATTTTTTTGGGTTTCAAGACCCAACTTATATGTGAGTATATATGGTACATATAATTTACAAGTAAAAGGTTAACTGTAAATGCCTTTGTCTGATTATTATTATTATTTAGTGTAGCTGAGTGCAGGACAGTCCATTCCTTGTCCTGCAGTAGTCCTTTTAGGGCATGTGAGAACACCTGAGTGTCTGATTATTATTTATTTATTTGTTATTTTTTTTACATTTTATTGAATTTATTAAAATCAACATTCCATACAAGCAAGTCATGTTTTATTAAACTAGGTTATTAATTATTATTATTATTATTATTTAGTGTAGCTAAGTGCAGGAGAGTCCATTCCTTGTCCTGTTCTGGTCGCTTAAGGGCACATGAGAATGCTTGAGTGTAATACTCTATTGGTTTGATGTAAAAGACGATCTCACTGAGCAAGCAGCCTGCTAATTAGAGGCCCAAAGTGTTGAATACAGGGGTTACAATACAGAAAGTGATACAGGTAAGAGGTTAAAGGCAACATATATATATAACTGATCTTGACATTTCTCCCATTAAGAAAAGAACCTAAGTTGATACCTTTTGTCTTAAGTAATCTAAACACATGGTAAAATAAATATACTTCATGTTCACTTGTTCACCTACTTTTCTGATGCCAAGAAACCTGTCCATACTTTTATTATATCCCTGTTTGGCTGCTCTAACACCCCACTGGCATGTGCCCATTCTAATCTTTTATCACAGCTCCAGTTGGTTCAAAAATCTGCTGCAAGAGTCACAGATATGCAGCAGCAAGCACATGTCACCGACTCTGCTCTGCCATAACTGGCTCATTGTGTCTTATAGGATTGAATATAAAATTCTGTAACTAATCTATAAAACTTTAAAATGACATGCTGTGGTCTATGGCTGGACAGTTATCCCGGCCAATACCCCCAGACCGCCAGGTGGAGCCCTCCCTGCAGCGTGGAGGTGCCTCGGATACCAGCAGGGAGTTATGGACAATGTAGTTTTCATCCTCAGCCCTGCTGGATACCACAGGGGCCACTAGATGGAGCTGCAGAGAGGAACAAAGACTATTTGCCCTACGCCCCGGGGTGAAGAAAAGGACTTTTTATCTGACCCGGAAGAGATACGGAATCATGGACTGGGGATTGGAAACACTTCCGGGTCAGGGAATATAAAAGGACTCTGGGAACTCCCAGATGACGAGCTGAGCTGGGTGGAAGGGTGGCAGTGCGTCTGGGAGTGGAGGATTGCTTTACTGATTGTGTATTGGTTAATTTATGAGTATTGTGAAGAGGAGGGTGCTTTGTGCACTGCTGTGTATTAATAAAGTCAATTCTTGGACTTTTACCTTGTGTCTGACATCTTGGACAAGGGTTCAAGGGAGCGATAGCGCCCTCTATCTCTCACACATGCATAGGATACCATGTCAGTAACATCCTGTTACTCCTGCCCACTCACTATGGTCCGCTGATGTTGGCAATTCTTATTGTGCTTCATCCTATAAGTGACAGAGTCTTCAGCTCTAATGTGCCAGTGCTTTTGAATGGTTTCCCAAATTTTATTAGCTAACTCAATTTTTTAATAAATAACTTAAAACTGACTTGTTCAGGAACGCATTTAATTTACCCTTTAATTTCTGACCCTTCCTTCAGTTAACCTGCTCTGTCCAAGAGCTCCGAATGATATGTGATTGTATGCCAAATTATGTTATTTGTTCAGAGGTTTCTTGTAGTATTTTGTGTATTATTCTGGGTTATTGCAATTCAGATTCAGAGAGTTGTGTTTCCTGTATTTATCGTTATTTAGTATTTTATGCTAATATGAAGTTGTATCCAGTGTTGTGTATTTCATCTATTTTTCTGTTTTCTTCCTACTGTTTATTTTGAATTTTTGCGAAGTGCTTTGACCAGGGGAAATATGCTATGTAAAGAAAGTGTATTATTATTATTATTATTATTATTATTATTATTATAGTTGTTCTGGTATATGCAACATGTTGTCTATAATGTATTAATATGTAATAATCATATAAGCTGTGTGGTTATGTGGTACCTCTCTCCACTCGTATGATGCTGTTGTATATGTGATTAGTGTTAAATTGGTTGAAAGATTTAGGTATGGGTTTCAATATCAGAATTAAGGCAGACAATTTAGAAATATGAAAAAAATGTAATGAATGTGTCAGTCATTAAAAGACACCAAATTAAGCAACACCCCTCAACCTGTGTTGGTTCTTTGAGAATCTTGCTGTCTTGCAAAGAAGTTAATCAAGCACAGCAAGGGATTAGAATGCCATTAAATGGATTTCTAAACATTGTGAAGTTGATGCTCTCTGCTAAAATTGTTCATTTTCTACAGAATACCAGATGTCACATTATAGAAAAATGATGAGTAGCAACAAGCAATGCCAGGACACTAGGACAAATATGAAGGAAATGCACCCTAGTCTTGCTGAGTGGTAGTAGTAGGATGTATCAAATCAGATAGACTCTGTCTCCTGCTTTAATTTACTAATGGATGTTGGAGGAAGAAGCACTGCTTACCTATTGTCACTAATGATGAGCCTGCAATAGACATATGGAATTCCAAATATTCTTAAAAGCTTAAAATTAAGTTATGCATTACCCATGTACAGCGGGGAAGATTGTTAAGCTAATTGCTAGGTTTTTGCCAAATTGCATAGTGCTTGAAAAAGGTGTCACAGACTGAAATGTGGACCTTTTAGAAGCATATGGTACTGAATAATGGAAGTTCTATAGAAGAAAGAAAGAAAGATTTTTTTAAATTTTGAATTGAACTTTATTAATCAGTACTTAACAAGTCATTTATATTAAGAAAAGTAAAGCAAACAAAGAAAATCTGAACTCACCCCAAAAAAACAACACTTAATTCTGATGCTCAAGAAGATTCCAAGCTCTGAGCAGACTGCTGTAGAAAGGCAGAAGGCCAGAAGTTGACAGCTGAATATTCTATTGTCCATTAAAAAAGTGCCTTGTTAATATTTAGGTTTCCTACTTGTCGTAAAAAAACATAGGCAAGTGGCCTCCAGGATAGGTCTGTCGGATAATATAACAGATTTTGCCAAGCTTGCAGCCGGAAAGCATTTCTTTGGCTGCAAATATCAACAAGTCCAAGAAACATGTAAATAGAACACACACTGTTTCAGCCAATGCCTTCAATTCAGATGTTCTCTGTGAATGCTAAATAAAAGTGCAGGAGGGGTTTCAAGACACATCAATTTATGCCACATGGCTGAGGCTACTAAGTTATTAATAATCAAAGTCCTTCCTCTGTATGAGAGCTGCAGTAAAATCCATTTCCAACCCTTCAAGCAACTTTTCACATTGTCCAGCACTCCTTCCCAGGTCTTTTCCTCAAAAGCCACATCCCCAAGGTTAACGCCAAGATATTTAAGGCCTCCTTTCGTCTACTGGAGTCCCGAAGGCAATTTGGGTGGGATCTTACTCCATATCTACACTCGGGTCCCAATCTGGGATCCTGAGTTGGTTCGTCATATGGTGGATGTGGCAATGTGCTGTATCAGCACTTGCTCCTAACCTCTCTCTCTCTCTCAATCCATTCCCCAATCAATACTGCTGAGCTCCTCTTCCAATTTAACCTTGACGATGCCACCCTCTGAAAGTTTTCTAAAACAGACACCACACCATCAATATCTGTTTGGCTGACAATGAGCACCATGATGTCATCTGCATATGCCACTATCTGAAATGTCAAGAGGCACCCCGGAACAGACAAACCTCCCACTACTCTGTGATTGGAAAGGGATATAGGAGTTAAAACAACAGGAAGTAAAAAGAGTAAAATGATGTTTAAAAGTATACAGCCTGTCCAGAGAAAGAGAGTCACCCCTCACCTGTGCCCATGTATACTGTCTAGTGCCCCCATTTATCACCCTCCACATGTCCTGCAGCTCATACTGTTAACACAGAAGGCGCAGTGCCCGAGCAGACAACAGGTGAGGCTCCGGGTGAGGTTCCTGTTTAATTCATCATTTAATATACAGAAAGAAAGAAAGAAAGATCACTGAGTCTGTCTGAGCTCTAACAAAAGAAATATAGAATAAAAATCTACAAGTACCTACTCTAGCTCCCTGTCAACAAAGAAGGACAGAAGTTCTGAGGTAATATGATTAGACTCATTAATTATGGTGCTGCAGTGTGGCAATGTGTTGCCTGTTGATTAGTACGTGCAAGTTACAATTACAGTCTCGACAAGGCAACACAGGAGCCCCATTGTTAGTAAACAATTAGGTAAAGAAAATGTCTTTGCTTTTGACTGAGAATGTTTGAAAACCAGATCTTCAACAAAGTTGGGAATTGTTTATAGTTTCCTTTGTTGACATGGTACTTCAAGAATTAAGCCTTGAATTTTGAATCAGCGTGCATTAAACTTGTGAAGATGTTCCTTCTCAATAATTATATTCTTTCAACTCAAAACAGTTTATAATGTACTATATACTTTGTTCCATCCAACTTCTATACCACAATCTGAATTCTTCCCTCATTCATCAGTATTGTGAAATAAAGTGACAGGAACGAGGGGAACTCATGCTTGTAAATTTCATGACTTTTTGATTTTCTGATCACCAGCACCATAATGTCATCATCAATAGTTTTAGAGATTTAACACTGTACTGGTCACTGATATGTCTTTATTTAAACAGATTGTTATTAAAACAGATGACTGACATGTTAATGTTTTAATGTGTTCTGTTGTTTTTTTCTTCTGCATCATCTAGCAATAATAAAAAGACGTTAGTTTATTTAACTATTTTTATGAGTCATACTATGTATTGAATTTTAAATCAATCAATCAATCAACATTTATTTATATAGCACATTTTCATACAAAAAAAATGTAGCTCAAAGTGCTTTACAAAATGAATAGAAAAATAAAAGACACAATAAAAAAATAAACATAAGTCAACATTAATTAACATAGAATAAGTAAGGTCCGATGGCCAGGGTGGAAAGAAAAAACAAAAAAAAAAAAAAAAAAACTCCAAAAACTGGAGAAAAAAAAAAAATAAAATCTGTAGAAAAAAAAATAAATAAAAAATAAAATAAAAAAAAAAGATGTAAAAGCTTATAAAAAATTCTTATTTTACCTTAAAAATGTGTTCTGCTGGGATAGGTTCAACTTTTATAAAGTTAACAGTAAATTAAGTGGGCTCAGAAAATAGATGGATAGCCAGCTTCCAAGACAAGCCTCATTTACCTGTATCTATGATAGATATTATAATCAACATGAAAAAGACACCTGCTTTACAGATTATATACAGTGCCATGAACACTGCCGTACGAAAATGATCAGGTAAAATCTGGTAAATATTTAAAACAAATTGGGTCAAAATACATACAACTGTATTGTAGCACTATTTTATCATGTAATCATACAGTAGTATGGGTCCTGATTTGGACTAATACCAGACTTGGCTTAATTTTTTGGGAGTCTAAAAGAGATTAATTTAATTTCACAGCACCCTGTACACGTGACAATGATCCTACACACCCTACAAACCAATAACTGGAACTTCAAGAAAATACAGAGTTATTGTTACTTTAATGTGTATTAAAATGTATTAAGATGTAAATATTTTTTCAGCAAATAATGCAAAAAACAAAAATATTGGACCAGAAGCATTTGCTTGTGAAGAATATCATATGCATTCTTTTGTCTTAAAATATTTTCAACAGTGAAGTTGACCAAAAATTATTTGGATTGGCTGCAAAAACAAACCTAAATTGCATATGTGTTGCTTCTTAACAGCTAAAGTTAGATTAAATAAAATGTATTAATCCCAAGGGGAAATTAAGATGCATACTCGTATAGCAGCAGAAACATAAAAAAACATAGATAGAGAGTCTCAATCATTTAATAGATAGATATATAAAGAAACATACTGTATATTTTGCCAAAATAGCCAAATGAACTTAAAGAGTATCAGCATTTAGTTTGAGGTGTGGGAGGAAGCACTGAATTTCCTGATAGCAGCAGACAGAAACAACCCCCAGAAGTGCTTCTTAGTTACACCGCAGTGGAATGAGCCTGTGGCTAAAAGTGCTCCAAGACAGCACCTCCTGATTTGGATGAAAGGCATTTTTCATGATGGCATCCAATTTTTGCCACCATTCAAGTTTACCTATGCTTGTAAACTTGTAATCTATCACTACTTTTAGCTGCTTTCAAAATGCCCATTTTATTGCTAAAAAATGCTGCTGTCTCCTCATGCACAAGTGATTTCTCATGTGAAAACATAATTAATATTTCAAGTGTCCTTGATGTAAACTGCTAAAACTATGCAAGTATCTAATTAATCATTAAACTCCTCATATACAATAAATAATTCACAATGTTCAGATAAAAGCTCAATCAACTTTGGGCTTGTCTGATAACTTTATAAAAAATGTGGTACAACTGTAAATATAGTATTAGCATGTAAGAATACATTCATTTTCCTATCGATGAATGCCCCATCTAAAATTGGTTGTCTGTACTACTGAGATAAGCTCTAGATACAGCATTAAGTTGGTTCAGTATACAGACAGATGGTGAATTTGTACACATCTCCAGGTAAAGAGTTTTTAAAAGGTTAAAAAGGTCAAGTAATTACCTTTATAATAAAGATGGTTGTGATGAAGCTTATTATAACACAATTTTAAGTTTGTTTGCACCTTCATGTTATGTTAGTCGGTTATGTTATAACAGGCATATTACTTAGTCATAACTGGTAACATAGTACAATACAATACAATACAATTTATTTTTGTATAGCCCAGAATCACACAATGAGTGCCGCAATGGGCTTTTACAGGCCCTGCCTCTTGACACCCTGGCTGGGGCCTTGACTCTCTAAGAAGACAAAGAAAAACTCCCAAAAGTTAGTAGGGAAAAAATGGAAGAAACCTCGGGAAAGGCAGTTCAAAGAGAGACCCCTTTCCAGGTAGGTTGGGTGTGCAGTGGGTGTCAAAAAGAAGGGGGTCAATACAATACAATACAAAGAACAGAACAAAACCTCAAGAATATACGTCTGGGGACAACCTGCTAAAACATGTGCAGTGAAGAGCGGTGAAATTTGGTGCTGCAAAGGCTACACTTACAGGGCTTCTTCCTAAAAACCCACCCACGAAGATTAAATTGCCAGGATTTCAGGGAACGAGCCAAAGAATCTGAACAAAAGACTTCATGCTGAGAGAAAATAAAAAGCTAAAGTGATCAATTTGGGAGCTCAGGAGCACAAGGTAACCGAAGCTTAATGAATAATTCTCATGTTGTAATGAGCACCACGACAGAGGATCCACACGGACACCCTCATATAGACCTCTGCAGCTACTTGACTTAACTGAGACACATTTCTCTTGATATTACAGGTTTAGTATAAGACCAGTGATTCTTTCATATTACCAGGTCATTTTACCATCATGTGAATAGACCACACTGCACAGAGATGAATAACCAATCTACTGATGTTTTATAAGTGTTATGAAGACAAAAAGAAACCTTTGTTAAGGTCTGGTTACATGAGAGTAAATGAGTAATAGATGCATTTTTGCTTTAGCTAAACTACTGTTTAGCATATCCTGACTAGAGCTGCTGATTAACTGTACAGACTGCATCTATGTTGTTAGTCATTAGCACTAAAACATAAGTAACATGATAGTTATAATTTGATACTAACCCTCACCTGTTCTGTTTCTCTTCTTGGTACTCAAATGTGGCACTTGGTGCCATGGCCCACCTGTGAAGTTGTTGTGCCTGCTTATGGTAAAGTCATCCCTGATGGAGGATCGCTGGAATCATGGGAAAGAGAGGTCCTTTCATTGGATTGAAGTGTTGTTGATAGGTCATACTGCAGAGATAAATAAACACTTGACTGATGCTTTGTAAGTGTTATGAAGATCCAAAGAAGTGCTTCCTACATAATAGTAAATGGGTAGTAAAAAAGCTTTTTTGCAGTACCAGAACTTAAGTGTTACACAGTAACAATCTGAAGTATATTTGAATAGGCTGCATTAAATAAAATAAATAAATACAAATAAGAGAACAACTTGATGTGTCATATAAATGAGAAATATACTGTAACTGTATGAAATTCAGTATCTGGTAAAAGATAATCAAAACATGGCTATTCAGGCCATATTTTCTATTCATTATTCTGCTTATTTCTTTGTGGCAAAACTAAACTAAATTAAGTATGCACTCAAATTTTCTTGGAGAGTGTGGCATTTGTACTGCACACCTTAGTAATCATAATTATGACTTAATTAATTCTATACTGCACATTATATTAAACTGTGAGGCTCCCAGTTAATCTCCCAGCTCTGTTGACGCTCTAAATACAGTGTATATCTGAAAATCTAAATACAGGACCAAAACCACAGAAGGAAGCACTTTGAAAGTTTATGGGTCTGAGTGGCTTTAAAACATATAATAATAAATTATGTGGAAAAAACTCATATTAGTAAATGATAAAGAAAGATGAAAGAGTTATTTTTGTGCTTTTTATGCATGAATATGTGAATGGTTCCAGGGTTTATTTTGATATTGGTCATGAATGGTCATTTGAAACCGAATTTTTATTTTAAAAATATTTTAAAAAAGTGAATTCAGTTCTATGTGTTACACACAGTACTAATGTTTTGTCTTAGTACAAAAATAACTTTATGAATGAAATTAATTTTAATAAAGTGTATATATACAATATATTGTACATGTGTAATGAATTGGAAAGGGGTGTTTTAGAGAAAAGGACATTTCTGTGTGCTGCTTTTAGAAAAAACATATGTTAATAAATAAATAAATCGTAAAAGCCAAGAGACGAAGGGGCAATAGGCACTCTTTGTTTGAGACTGGGATGATAGGTGAAAAGGCAAATTTCCTGAATAATTGTTACATATTATTGTTGATGGCTATCTACAGGACATAGATACATACCTGTCTTGCAAAATTGACACCTGCTTTTAAAATTAACAAGTTCTGGAGACATTGGTTTCTAATTATCATACAATGCTATACAGTATGTACTTCTTGACAGCTGACAACAATGCTATTGTTTAATCAAAGAAAGTGTGTTTACACTGTTGGTCAGAAAAGAAAATTGATTTGTACATTGTTTAACTCATAATCATGTTGATCTAGGCCGAGACTGAAGCAGATATATACCTCTGGGTAAATCAGAATAATATAAAAAGTATGGTCAGAAACTCCAGACTGCTGCCTGCTTCTTTTATGCTTTTGGCATCATATCACAGGGGGTAGCCACAGCGGCTTTACCTGGCCCAGGTTCCCCTAGGCCTGAGGCCAGTAACACATGCCTTTATTTAACTTTTGCATGAAATCCTTCTTATTAAAAAAATGGTTGGTGTAACTATTAATGCTAAACACTTCCATGCTTATGTGTTTTGAATTATCTGTTATCTGTTTAATCTGTTTAAATTATTTTACCTGTCATTTCATGAACACCATGAAATTGTGAGTGCAGAAAGCCTAATATATTTTAAAGAATAAATGAGAAGAAGGATAGAATGGTTATTTTTTCTTATCCATTAAGGGTATTACTGCCATCAGACAAAAATGAGTGGAAAAAAATGTGTGCAACCAATATGTCTTATGGAAAAAACCTGTGGGTGTTCAATGACTAACAGATCTTCCATTTGTGGGGCCAAGCACAAAGCAAAAGTTCAGACTTCTGCAATCTGTCCAAGCATTCTGTTTTCACTTTGTTTACCAATAGTAATTTTCACTGGTTAAAGGCACTCATTTGGAAAAATACACAGATACTTTTGTGTTCTAAATCTCCCTTTTTGTAAAATGTTTTTCTGTGTGGAATTTAATTTTAAAAAATCTATCTTTCACAACAGTACATGGCAATATAATCCAAAGCAGCAAGATAAACTATTATCTGAATTATGTGATGAAGCATAGGGAAGCAAACACAAAGTAGAGAGCACAGAACAAAATATGAAAAGGTCTGTTTTCTGAACCTGCTTAGTCAAATGTAAGGTCACAGGAAACTGGAGCCACTGGTTGAGTCAGCAGCACAGCGCAAGGAGCACTCACACGCATTGCCATAATAATTCACCCCATTAGATACTGGGTACCTGAGAAAAAGGTATGACAAATTGACATAGACAGTAGCCAAATATAGCATATTCCAGTACAGTTTAGTTATTCTGGTGTATTGTGTCAGTGTTATACTGAATAGACCTTAATGCAGTAGTGATATCAAGTAAAAGCAACACATAAACAAACTTTGCACCAAAGCACAAAAAGGGGAGCCATTACCAGTGTGACCAAGAGCTATGCTATGGTGGAGCTAGAATAGAGAATCCAAGCACTAGGAGCACAGTCTCAAGATAGAATGGGCAGAATAATTTTGTGTAATATAAGCAGAGTGAGGCTTGAGAAGGTTGGTGGGCAGGAAGACAGCAAGCAGATAAATAGCCTACAGCAGCGTTTCTCAACCGTTTTGCCTTTATGGAACCCTTGAAATAATATTCATGTTCTAGGGAACTCCTACATAATAATTATATTATTATTAGTATTTTTTTAATTTATAAATTTAAAGATCTTAAGGAAAACATATATAATGTAACAATAATAAGTGCTATACTCAATCGTTTATTTGCAATTTTCAAAAGAATAAGATAAATCAAAGTAAATTAAAACGCATGCTTATTTGCTCGAACTCTATTTAGAAACACTAATTTTTAAGTTCGAATACTCAAACTGTTGTTCGAGTAATTTAAAAACACGGCCTAAATAAAAACGAACAAAAAAAAAACACTGGAAAACAGGGAGAGAGGGAAAACATATAAACATTTCATATTAATGAGTGAATACATACCTGCAAGCTAGAAAACACATAGGATTGATAAGAGACTAACGGAACTTCTCACGGTGTCTTGCTTGCACTAGTGTGCACTAACCAGCACCAGTTGACTCATAAGCGACACTAGCACTAGTTGCAGTAAGATAAGTGAAGCACAGACAGCATTGCCGCGCATTCTAGTGGCTGTTAATACAACTAATGTGAACTTGAATTTATTCATTTTAGAGAAGGTTTATTATTTTTCTCCACTGTTCAACTTTATTTTTTTGCCACTGCTACTCATTACCATTTCTCACAGAACCCCTAGCGATGTCTCATGGAACCCTAAGGTTCCACGGAACCACAGCTGAGAAAAGCTGAGAGAGCTGAGAGAAGATAATATGAGGATGCTCCTGGCTTTTAAGAGCTTGCTGGGTTTGAGAATTTTATCAGCATGACACAAAACCTCCAGGGAAGATAATGGGCCACACTGGGACCAGGAGAGGTCTTACATATACCAGTTTGAGAACAAAGGGGCTTCTATCAGAAGTGGGTTCTACAGAAGGTAAAGGGTGTGTGTGTGTCTGTGTGCATGTGTGCATGTGTGCGTGTGCGTGCGTGCGTGTGTGTGTGTGTGTGTGAGAAAGAGAGAGATGCCCCCCTGTACTGAATTAAGCCTATTTCCTCACGATGGTAAAGGGCAAGTGGTTCAACACTCTCATTGTCTCATTAGAGAGACATGGACATAGATCGAAAGAGACTGAGAGAGAGTACAAAGAGGAAAGACAAGAAGTTGCAAGACATCCTGGTCAGTAATGGGTATGTGGTTCCAGGAGTAAACTAACATGACAATGCTGTTCCATTTTTCACACAAATATTCTTATTACGGCATGAATTATGTCTGAGAACTGTTTTTATCAATTTTAACTAACCAAACTACCTTGACAGACTGAATGGTCTACATAAGTCCTGATGGCCACTATAAATCTCCGCTGTACCATTCCACATGTCCTGTGTTTACAAATGCTGAGATTTTTGAATACCTCTGAATGTGTAGTCATCCCCTACAGCGTAAGAATAAGCAATCTGAAGAAGAAAATACACAATCAGTTGCCTCCTGAGAAGGAATAAATATACCTGTTAGCATGGTATTCCATCCTGTCCCCCATGGGTTATATTGAACATGACTTCTGTCTGGACCACTCGCAACAATCAATTGTGTATCCATTACAACAGAATGAAAGGCGACAGAAAAAGAATCGCAGCATGTTTGCAGTCAGTGGACTGAACCACAACATTTAATGGGAAATTGTGTAGCACATATAACTTGTTAGCTGTGGTGAAGAAATGTACTTCAGAAAAGACAGCATGTGGAATTCTCACTTAAGGGCTCAAGGCAGGCAATCTTTGCATTAGCTTAGTGGCCTAATGCACAGGAGTAATGCAGGAGCAATAAGCAATGAATGAGGCTCGAGAATGACGAAGACCTGCTGTTATCTACAGCAGTATGAAACTGTGCAAGTGCTACATTTCAAACGCCATAAACGGTCAGAATCTGAAAGGCCAGAAAAAAAAATTACATACTCCATGAACCTGTAGAAAAATTTAAAAGATTTAATAAACTATGTAAAGAGATAAAGTTTCATTTTGCAGAATTTTTTAGTATAACACAAAACAAAAGTTTACACACACTCTAGGTCCAAAGATTTATAATTAATAAATCAAAAAAAAAAATAAACATGCAACTGAAAGCTCCCTGAAATATGTAAAGTGTTTGAAAATGGTAGTTATTTTCCTTCTTTTACAAACTTCTTATATTTTAAAGAATTTATAAATGAGCTGTAGTACTAGGGAGTTGTACTTTGTTAGCCATTATGAATGTAGTGAGAATTATAGCTAAATGACACCTTTTATTGGATAACTAAAAAGATTACAATATGCAAGCTTTCGAGGCAACTCTGGCCCCTTCTTCAGGCAAGATGTAATCAATTGTAATGATGTAATGATAAGAAGGGGCCTATAATAATGCTATAATTCTCACTAAATGAGCTGTATGTAGGCAAAAACTCTTCTCAAAAAATGGAGCCAGATTCAGGTTTGATCAGTTTAACAGTTTCCTTCAGTACTCAAGCTAGGAGAGAAAGTTCACCATTCAGTATTTGGCATTTGTCTAAACGTTCTTTCTAAAAGAACAATATTAAATCTCTGAGCTAAGTTTGCAAAAAAGAATACAATTGGTATATTGGTTAACACTTTTTCTAAAAGTAGAAAAAAGCATCAACTTGTTTGTCCTGTATGCTTTAATGGTACAAATTTAGATAAAATGAGGAAATGCGTAGCTAAGCAGCATGTAAGCAAGCATTCAAGCAAGCCCATCATGCTTTGCACTGTACATCCCATGTAACAGGCCCATGCTAATGAGAGCAGCAGTTAACAGTTTCTAAAAAAATCAGCTGCTTTCAAAGCCAACAGCATCTTAAGAGTTATTATTTTATCTTTACTATTTAACCTATCCACTTTATGAACCTGCTTTTTTTAAAAGATGTCCAAATCCCACACTGACATTCCCAATAGTGTGCTTGTCAACACAAAGATAATTTGGTAAGTAGTAGCAGCTTATTTTAAGGTGGTTGAATGTTACACTTTTACAATTTCCAAAATATTAATAAATATACAATATTCTGGAAGACAGGGTGGCATGATGACATGTAGTTGGGTCCAAATTTCAGCCCAGATTCTTTTTGTAATTTGCATATACTACACTGGGACAATGACAACCAGAGCCAAATTTGAGCAGACCAGCCCATTGTAAGGCACAAACATCCATACTTCATTATCCTGAGTAACTTAGATTTAGAGGAAAGACAATATGGAGAATCTGTAGACTCCATGGGCCAAAATAAATATGTCACAGGTGAGATATTGAAATATGGGTAAGACTTCACAGTGGTGCCAGCTTGGTTCATCAAATAGTTAATTACTATTATGCAGCAAGCCTTTGATAAAGATTTTGTTTGTGTTATGTAGCGTTATGTGAGTCAATAAATCCACTCTACCGGAATCAAGAATCTTTATTGCCATTTGCACTTTACAGTGCATTGGAAATCTTACGCGGTTTCTCTCAGTCAGAACAGCTGAGTAATTCTGCACATGCTATAGACATACAGAATCCCATATACAGTATGCTGCCCCATTAAGTAAATAATCCATATACGATTACACAGACTGGAAGCGTGTTAAACAGAAGCCACTCTATTCTTGTCAAGCTTTACACATAACACATACCACAGCTACACAAGCTGCACAAATTATAAATAAACACCAATACAAGTTATGCAAAATAGAATCAGATTGCAAATATCATCTATGGGGAAAAATCTACCTAACTTTAAAACCCCATTTTCAAGTGTTAAAAAAATGCACATAGTGTATGAACAAAAATAACAGTTTTAAGAGGAAGTGGTAATGAATGCAATGATTTACTGTTTTGGTCATGGTTGTCATAGTAGCAAAATAATTAGTGCAGTTGCATCACAGCTTCAAGACCCTGGTTCACTGAGTGTACATACAGTATCCTTCTGTGCATTGGCATTTCCTTTAATCCAAAATGCATGTATATAATTTAAACTGGTTGGAAACTGTACATTCAAGTGTGAATGTATGTTTGACTGTGCTCAGTGATAGACTGATGTCCCAGTCAGTCTTAATTCCTGCCTTGTGCCCAGTGATGCTAGAATAGGTTCTGTCTCCCTTTGAGCCTGTAATTAGGTTAGGGTAATCGATGGGAGATGTGTGCTTTGTTCCTCAAACTATTCTGAAAGGACCAATGGCTCATATACAGTAACATAGAATGCCACCACTAATTATGCCTCTCCATAGTCCTGTCTGATTAAAGTAATACATCAGCTGCTCTGTGCCACTGTGTAATAGTTACTAAAGCACATATAAGATATTTTTTTCAATTACACCTAGCTCAGCAGCATTAATGCAAATTCCCTGTAATAAAAACCTCATCACAAAATTCTCAGTTAAAGAAGTGTTATCACCGTTTAAAGAAAACGTGTTCAATTAAAATATTCTCGTCATTTTAAAATGAGCTCTTTATCCATTAGTTTAACCTTAAGAGATAACAATACTTTTCATTCACAACATTCATGCTTTTATGACCAAAGTAGGTAATTTATTTTCCACATGTTCACTAATTATAATGCTAAAACATATCACAGTCAACCCTTTCAATGAAAAACAATGTAACAATAAAAATACAATTTTTGTTCAGTCTGATGTAAATGAATAGAAACCAATTCTGATCTGTGACACATTGGTTGAGTAGAACACGCCTGAAAAAACAAAGTTTACAGCATGGACAAGCTAATTGAACAATCATATTACAGATTTAGAAGAGCTTACTCTTACATGTGGAATGTATTTGAAATTTAAACACACTCATAACAGAGAGTGATGTAACCCTTGCTGGTGGAGTGTTAATCATGGGAGCAGAAAGGGCATTAGGGAGGTGAAAAGCAAGAGGCAGCCTGTCAGTACTCTTTTTTTTTCTTTTTTTTTTTTTGTTATAGAAAAAAAATGTTTTCATTTGGTTTTGCTTTTGTATTGTGGGGCTAATTAATAAAATATAACAATGGCAGTGCCCCCTGCAACCCTGTTCAGGAATAAGAGGGTTTGACTGACTGACTGACTAATAATGTCATCATAATCAAATGTAGATGATCAATGAGAGTGTGAACAAATTGTACATATTCATGCTTTCTTATGGTATAATGATGACACCACAGTTAGCACTTCCATTTTGAAATTAAAAATTGTATAAGGGCATGATGAGAAAAAACGTGCATAACACTTTTAACCAAAACTCATCTTGATAATGACAAGATATATCCACATACACTGAAGTGGTTTGTATTGTAACAGTCATGTCAGTTGGTCATTCTCCAACTCGCTATATCCTAACACCGGGTCACAAGGGTCTGCTGGAGCCAATCCCAACCAGCACAACATTTGTTATGTAAAGATTTTCACTGTGAAACATGTCAATCTTGGTATTTTAATTTTGTTTTGAGGTCTTTTTGCAGGCCTACATTTTTCTTTAAATACAAAATAATTAATCTCTGTTTTTTGCCTTTCGTCCACAGTACTCCTGAAAGCAGAAACACTCTCCAGAGCTGCCTACTTCTGAAAAGACCGTCTCAGCATTGTAATGTGGATGGACAAAAACTTTTTAAAGACTCTAATTGTGCTCTGATTTGTTCATGCTTGTTATTTAGCTCTTCCAGATTGGATTCCACTCATTACGACATCTCATTTCCTGACTGGTCACCCTTCACAGAAGAAAATCATATTCCCACATAGCTAACATGTTTTGTTGCTTAACTATATGCATCTAAATTGATTTTTACAGTTTTAATGCTGCATGCATACTCAAAAGGAAAATACAAGTAAAAACGCAAATAATTTAACAGTCGCTACTGTTTTGTGATAAATACCCTTCCTAGTGGCATTACCATCCCATCAACAATTTTTCTGCTGATGCAGTGTAGGAGAACGTCTAGACCATTTGCATATTCAGTCATTTTAATGTGAATGGAGATACTTTTGTAAATGATATGAAAACACTCATGTGGATGGAGATCATTTTAGTTGAAAAATGCTGTCTTTACATGAAACTGTGTTACTATGGACATAGCTTAAAAGTACAATTGATTTACGACCAGTTTCTTCACTGATACATACAGCTATATAGAAGCAGTTTGGCAAGGTTTGTGGTTGAAGCCAACCTAAAGAAATCTTGTCAGTTAGACAAGCGCATATGGATGTTATTATATAATTTTCCACAGTTTTAGATGCAATACCACTTCCAACCACCAGAAACGTGTATAGCATAACATTCTCAAATATACTTAGTCTAAATCCAGATTATTGGTAGGAGTTTATCCCTTCATCATCAGATGAAGGGGCAAGTATCAATCCTAGAAATGGCAGCAGTCGATCCCAGGGCCAAAGTAAACAGATACTCTCAGATTCACACAGGGCTAATCAACCTAATGCGCCTCAGAATACAAAAAGAAAAGCCTATGCAGATATGGAGAGAATGTACAAACCAAATACAGACAATCGGCAAGCATGAGGTTCTAAACCAGGATTCAGGATCTGGCAGAAGCACTAAACAATACACCAGTTCAGGTGAGGTGTTATATGTATGTTCAGATTGATCAATTTGGAAAGGTACAGCATATAGAAATGAATAATGTGTATATTGAAATAAACACTATTTAGAGTTGGATTTTTAAGTGTGGGCGGCACGGTGGCGCAGTGGTAGCGCTGCTGCCTCGCGGTTAGGAGACCTGGGTTCGCTTCCCGGGTCCTCCCTGCATGGAGTTTGCATGTTCTCCCCGTGTCTGCGTGGGTTTCCTCCCACAGTCCAAAGACATGCAGGTTAGGTGGATTGGCGATTCTAAATTGGCTGTAGTGTGTGCTTGGTGTGTTTGTGTTTGTCCTGTGGTGGGTTGGCACCCTGCCCAGGATTGGTTCCTGCCTTGTTGGCTGGGATTGGCTCCAGCAGACCCCCGTGACCCTGTTTGGATTCAGTGGGTTGGATGATGGATGGATTTTTAAGTGTAAAACTAATTGAAGACAGATATTCATCTGTCTATCTACTCAGGCTTGTATTGTGAACATCTTCTTGATTTTTGTTTCAAATGGTATTCAAAGTTTAACTCAAAGCAATCAATACTGGCTAACACCTTGACTTTTTCTAGATGTTAGTGTTATTGTAGATCAAGTCCAGAACAGATTGAGGCCAATTAACAGTACAAAAAGACAAGCAATTAAAATGGTAAGTAATATTGGCTACTTATTGTTCAAACAATTATTACAGCATATTGCTAGGTTGTGTGTGACTAAAGAATTAGAATGATTGCATATTGAAAACTTAGAAGCTGAAGGCGGTGTTAATGAATAGCAATTTAATTCTTAATTTATTTGTCACATACATAGTTATAGAGAACAACACGCAGTGAAATGCATCTTTTCGCATACCCCTTGGGGTCAGTGCCCCTGGAGCAATTGAAGGTTAAGGGCCTTGCTCAAAGGCCCATCAGAGTAGCATCTCTTTTGGCAGTGACGGAGATTCGAACCGGCAACCTTCGGGATGCCAGCGCAGATCCTTCGCCTTAGAGCCAACACATTCATCCATATTCAATCACAAAGCCTTTGAGCTAGGCCTACGGTAAACAACTCTTAAAAATGTCAGAGAGAGACCATGAGATGCACCAGGTGCGTTGCACTTTCTTACTATAAATTACTGTTCCTTTGCTGGAAGGACTAGGCCACTTTTCCAATTTTTTATGACTACAGAATGGATTGAGAAGAAGCCAACCAACAGGCCTAACAACACACACAAATGTGACCATTCAGGTTATAACCAAGGCGAACGTAAACATTACAGCTAGGATATAATGACATAGATTTGTTTTTAAGGTGAAGAGAAACATTTCGTTTGCTACAAGTCACATGTTTTGCATACATAAATATTTAGAAATGTTAAAGAACTGGCCTACTCTTTGTTAGGTTTCTTTACAAGTTCATCAATAACACATCTTATTTAAAGTAAATACCCATTCCTCTACTCTTCTAGAGGGTAAAGTAAGAAAAAGTCTTAATAAAAGGTAATCAGGCAGATATACAAAAGGTTAGCAAGGGTTTAACATGTTGATTGATAAACATTTGCAGGACTCTAAAAAATTTCTGGAATATATCTCATAAAGTAAACAAATTTTATGAAAAAAAGGGAAACGTTTCACCCATTTTCCATGATAGAAACATTTTTATTCAGTTAAGTGAAACTCGTGTGGGGTCTGTTTAGAATTGCCCATTAACTTTACACACACATCTTTGGGTGTGTGGAGGAAAATCAGCAAACTCAGAGAGAAACCCCACACAGGTTTGATGGTAATATGCAAAGTGCACAAAGACAGGGCACCAGATAAACATGGTGACCCACCCTAGCACAAACAAATTATAGAAATATTAGATTTCTTATTATAACACAAAAAGTCTTAATATTTTATAAAATAGTTAATGCTTAATTGAATAATGGCATTGTGCTTTGTTATGTACTCAGTACTTGTTTTGGGGTAGGGTGCCGCAATATTTGTATCTTACTTGGTGTCCGCCATTTTTTTTTTTTTATTTACTTCTTTTAATTTACCAGCTTCCTCTTCACTGGCTCATGCAATTTTCTAGTTGAGTGAAAAAATGTCACATATGTTAACCTCCTTCCTCCCCATATTTCTTATACATACAATGAAAAATGGCTTGCACATTTTGCATGCTTTCTTCCACCAGTTATATTATGTTTACTTGTGAATTTCACTCCTTTAAAGAGGAATGCTGATTTGCAACTTGTTCTGCCAGAAAAAGAAAAAAAAAAATCACTTCATTGAAAGAAAAAGTTCAGGAAATGAAGTGCTGTCAGTTACTCAGATACAATGGTGCCTCTTCTAGATCTCTAATCCTTCAGATACTGAAGCCCCAGGCTACATTTTAGACGACCGAACCTTCAGGGATTTCCTTATTTCAGCCCCACTTGAGTCAATAAGATTAAATAATTGAGAAGAATTAATTTAATGCCATTGGGACTCCTGCTACTCTGATCAGGTACAGAAGCACAAGACTTTTTTGCTGCTCTACTTTTATAATTCTCTTATAGTGTGATTTCAGTGGATTGTCCCTTTTTCCAGCAGGGCTCCAGATATTTGGACTTATTGTTTTTATAAGTATGGTCCCATTTTTTGCATCATTCAAATTCAACTTAGAAACCTACAAATTTAGCATTGTGCATTCTCATTTGAGCTGATTGTTCATGTGTTTGTATTCTGGGATCTCCATGTCTGTAAAAAAAAGTCACACGGTCACACTTACATGTTTTTCAGTCAATGTGACATGTGTTTAATACATGAGAGAAGACTGCAACTCAGTTAGAAAATATATGGAAACTGAACATTTTTAAAAATCCAGATAAAAGGCATTCCCAGAATTAATAAAGGGCTATCAATTCTGTAGGTAAGGTAAAGTGGCCTTGGAATGTAAGTTGAAGCCCCTGCCTGCTAACTGTCTGCCTGTTGTTTGCATGTTCTTTCCTTGGCCCCATGGATTTTCTTCTGGTCCTCCAGTTTCTTCTTAAACCTGTTTTTTAAGTAATTTATTGATTCCAAAAGTGGCCACAGTTAGTGTTCTCTATATTCAGGTTGCTTTTGCAGTATAAGAGCCTGCAATGGAAAATAGTGTGTGTGTTTATGGATGCAACCTTTATGACATACGCCAAGCTGTATTCCAGTTCATAGCTGTAAAAATAGTGGCATTCTTCCTTTATAGGGTTTCCTTAATGACCAAGTTTGTGATTTAGTGTACCTTGCAATGGACTGGTGTTTGACTGGAAACCCCTTTCATGTTTTAGTTAAACTGCTATGTGAGAAGATTTAGTATCTGTCCTTGGGTCTCTTGCTGTTTTAACATGAAAACTGGCTTTGTCAGTACAGATTAAAAAGTCCTTCTTTGTCTTTTAATAGAGCATCCAAATTTAAGTAAATATTTTTTAAAACTTTTATATACTCTGACTTTCAACTGTTTTTACTTTCAGTAGACTTAATGTGTAAATATTTGTATGAACACTAAAAGAGTCAACACCATAAGACATAAACTAAAAATGTTTCACAATGTGTCCCTGAATGAAGGGAGGCTCAAAATCAAAAGTTCCAGTCAGTATCTGGTGTGGCCACCAGCTGCTTGAAGTACTGCAGTGCATCTCCTCCTCATGGACTGGACCAGATTTGTCAGTTCTTGCTGTGAGATGTTACCCCACTCTTCCACCAAGGCACCTGCAAGTTCCTGGACATTTCTGGGGGGAATGGCCCTAGCCCTCACCCTGCGATCCAACAGGTCCCAGACTTGCTCAATGGGATTGAGATCTGGGCTCTTCACTGGCCATGGCAGAACACTGACATTGCTGTCATGCAGAAACTCACGCACTTTTTGCCACTCCTGTCTGGTCCAGCGAAGGTGGGTTTGTGCCCATAGGCGGCGTTGTTGCTGGTGATGTCTGGTAAGGACCTGCCTTACAACAGGCCTGCAAGCCCTCAGTCCAGCCTCTCTCAGCCTATTGCGGACAGTCTGAGCACTGATGGAGGGATTGTGTGTTCCTGGTGTGACTCGGGCAGTTGTTGTGGCCATCCTGTACCTGTCACGCAGGTGTGATATTCGGATGTACCGATCCTGTGCAGGTGTTGTTACACGTGGTCTTCCACTGCGAGGATGATCAGCTGTCCTTCCTGTCTCCCTGTAGTGCTGTCTTAGGTGTCTCACAGTGTGGACATGGCAATTTATTGCCCTAGCCACATCAGCAGTCCTCATGCCTCCCTGCAGCATGCCTAATGCACGTTCACGCAGATGAGCAGGGACCCTGGGCATCTTTCTTTGGGTGTTTTTCACAGTCGGTAGACAAGTCTCTTTAGTGTCCTGCGTTTTTAGAACTGTGACCTTAAATGCCTACTTTCTGTAAGCTGTTAAGGTCTTAACGACCATTCCACAGGTGCATGTTAATTAATTGATTATGGTTAATTGAACATGCATGGAAAACATTGTTTAAACAATTTACAATGAAGATCTGTAAAGTTATTTGGATTTTTAAAACATTATTGTTGAAATACGCAGTCCTGAAAAAGGGACGTTTCTTTTTTTGCTGAGTTTATGTGTGAGGTAAATATATATGGTACATGCATGTAAATGTGGAGATATATAAAAATAATCAACAAAAAAGTCATTAAAACTATAAATCAGAGTGACAGACTGATTACTGATTACTTTTACTGATTGCTACATCTACCTCCTACTGAAACATCCCATATTCATGCAAGTTAAAACCCTTAAAGTTATATTATTGAACTTTTTTAACTTTTCATCCCTTGAGAAAGAGATGCGGCTAATTATTTAAGGAAAATTGGCTTGTAGCACATGCAGTGTACACCTGAATTACTCTGACATGTTTTTGTTTTTGGTATTTGGTAACCAAAATACTGTATACAAATTGTCCACTATTAGAATCTTTTTCTGACAGGAGAAAAATTGCTGAAACAACAAATGTTCTTTACACAGTACTGCCAAGGATACTAAACTATGTTTATGATTAGTTAATTACTTCAAGGGAAATAGTTTGAATAGTAACAAGCTTTTAGATTTGTTATTGTTATTGTTGGAAGTGTTTTTTCTGCAACTATTCCTATTCAAAATTACTTATTTTTGTCATTTTTCAGCCTTTATATTTCTGTGATTTAGAAAAGCCAATTCTGGCTGAGGAAATGTATAGAATGTGTAATTTCAAAAATGGGAAACTCAAACAATACTGATAGTTCAGTGTCATCTTTGGAAGCAATCATGACAGTTCCATAAAAATCTTTATTTTTTCTTTTTTTTAATTAGATTCATCAGGCTACGCTGGTAAGCCCCATTGTTGTAATGCCATCCAAATGTGGTGCCAAACTCTGAGACGACATATCGACTATTACACAATACTGCTTTTAACACTGGAGGCCGTCCCAAGTCTTAACCCCTGCAGTGCACACACTAGGGGATGGAGGGATTGAGACATTTCACTCTCTCAGGTCCACATATTGTATTTTATTCCTTCCCTGTTCTTTTTCCTTCAAGTAAGGTTGGTCATTAACCTCGGCTCTTCCCCTTCACCCTCCTTTCTGTGTTGCAACGTCCTTCTCTTCTAAATCCAAACTCGTATCCTCTTTCAAATTTGCTACTTATTACAGCTTCTCTCAAATTCCTCCCTGCTGTTTTAATTGGCTTAGTGATCTTCTAGCCAATCACAGGGCTAGACTTCCATTTCCCAAAACATAAAGGATTCTTCATAAATCCAGACAGCACATGCAGTTTAAAATTGTACATTAACTAAACACTGTCCTTAAGGACAATTAATAGATCTATCCCGTGACTCCATTTGAATTTTTTGTTCATTCATTTCTAATGAAACTCTCACATGTTCTCAGACCTTTTCTGTGTGACATCTGTTTAGTCCTATACTACTGGAATCCTTTCTCCACATCTTTCTCTCCATCTGCCACTGTCCCTTACACATAGATGGATAGATAGTACTTTACTTGTACCAGGAGGAAATTTAGCCTTAACAGACGCTTCTTTATCTGTAATGTTAGCTTCTGTGGCTGCAAAGTTGCTCTTAGTCTTCAGTTTGAAACATCCTGAGCTGCCATCTTCCCTCACTTCTTCTGTTTTTCATTTTTTATAGAAGAGCTTAACAGGGCTTAAAGGGGATCTCTCATTGTCTGAGAACATGAATGAGGCTAACTTTCCTCCAATAGAGAACTAGATTTGATATGATGTTGGTGTGTCTAACTAATGAGAACCACAAAGTTCTTTCAGACTTTTTGGCCACATATCCATGGTCCTGTGGAATAAGTGCTCTCTTGGCGTCAACCCGACACAAACTGATACGTCAAAAGGATAACAAAAAGATTTTATTTTCTTCAGCCGTGGGGCACGTCTTCCCCGTGTCCCACAGGCCCTACACAGTCCCCAAAACGCACTTCTTCCTGCACTCCTCCCAGGCAGCTTTTTCCTCCTCCACCTGACTCTGGCGCGCCGAGTAGTGGTTGCAGGCTCCTTTTAGAGCCCACCTGGAAGTGCTCCAGGTGATAATTAACCTAATTAAGGCTGCACTTCCGGGTGTGGCTGTATTACAGTCCACACGGGCTCAGGAAGC
>JANRMT010062791.1:81687554-81751517 GCA_026402145.1 Polypterus bichir lapradei | reverse complement strand
TATTATTATTATTATTATTATTATTATTATTATTATTATTATTATTATTATTATGCCTTTGTGTAATTTACAATAAGGGGAGAAGATTTGTACATCTCACTCATTTATTCAGATCAGTGGTTGAATTTACTGGAAGTTATTTACAGAAACTTTAGCAGTCCAAATCAGTCGACAAGGGCATCTAATCCTGTGATACAGTAAATCTCTAAAGAAAATCATTTATTCATGGCAGATCAAATAAACAGCACAGGGTTACATTTTCAAATAACTTTCAAGCCAATACATAGATGCTTAAACATGATTGATGGAATGTAACACTAAAATACTTAATCATGGCACATGGTTTTTAGTAGCAGTACCTGAAAAGTGATGTACTTAAAGATCATTGCTATCTCAATTCATCAAGTCCCTTAAGTAGGTACAGTATGTCTACACTTTAGCGACTGACTTATGTCAGTTCCAAGTCGCTGTTTCAGCTTCATCGTACAAACTCTTGACTGAAATGAAATCAGAATTCTATCCACTGTCAGGCTCCTGCAGGCAGGACTTTATTAGCCTCTGGCATGCAATATAATCCTTCTGAAAGGGCAGATTTGTGATGAGCACACTTGCATGCAGTTAGATCAGATCAGATATCTCATGTCATTTTCACACTGCACTTCTTCTTCAGGGGCCCATGTGTGTCACAGAAACAACCCCTTCTGTACACAACTTCCACCAACAGCATTACTGACCTCTGACTTTTGCTATATCTGGGTTGTTTCCTATATGTTACCTAGCACAAGATGTATTAACTTCCCTTGGTCTGTTTTGATAACATTTCTGACCACAAAGGCATGAATGTTTGAAGGTATTTGGTAGCAGCCCGTTTCTTAAAACTGCCATGATACTTCAGCATTTCAAGGCTATAGGAGGGTGGTTGTTCTTAAAAATGACACTGTGCTGCTCTGTTGACCACTATTATGTTACGTTCAAAGTCACTTAATGCTGTAGTGTTTCCTTTTATATCTCAAAACTAAACACACATATACAACCAGTATGATCCCTGAATAACCATCTCTATATATATAAAATCCAATGTTTGTCTGTCTGTATGTCTGTTCACGAGAGAACTACTTAATGGATTTAGATCGGGGTTTTCTCTATAATTTGCTTGAACATTCCAGTTGATTTTGTGACCTCTTTCATCTCACTAAGTATCATAGTTTACTTATGGTACCAATTTATTTGCGCAAATTTGAAAGAGACGCAGCAGGCCGAGGGTCCTCCTCACTCACACGCCAGCCTTGGGCGTATCTTACATCCGCTTAAAAAGAACTACTTAACGGATTTAGACCTGTTTTTTTCTAGAATTTGCTTGAACATTCCGGTTGATTTTGAGACTTCTCTCATTGCGTTAAGAATCATAATTCGCTTGCAGGAGCGAAAATTCACGCTAATTCGAGATAGAGGCTGAGTGAAGGGGGAAGCGTGATGTCAGGAGTGGGGAGTCGGTCTACCTCTGTGTTTGGGAGCATAAATTGCCTCCACTTAGCTAGCGATACCTTTTTGTATATTGACTTTTAAAGTTTGTCCTGTTTCACTCCTACACGGTGTGGCAAGCAGCTGGGGGTGGTACCCAGCCAGGATGCCTGGAAGGACCGAAGGGGGGATTATGCCTCCTCCGGACTACAAGGGGGCGACCACCCTGGTGGCTATGGGGGCCACGGGAAAGGAGCATGGAAGCTCAACCCTATAGGGGCCCATGGTCACCACCAGGGGGAGGCCAGGAGCCTGGAGAACCATGGTCCTCAGCACTTCCACCACACCCAGCATGTCCGGGTGAGGATAAAAGGAGCCACCTCCCTACATTCAGAAGCTAGAGTCGGGTGGAAGAAGGATGGAGCCTGGAGAGGAGAGGAGGCAGCAAAGGAAAGGCATTGTTGAGGAAGGCCAGAACTTTAGGGTGATTGGGTACAGGAGTACTGGGGTTGTGTGCACTTGCAAATATGGAAACTGTAAATAAACGTGTGTTGGTTGGTGAATCATCGGTGTCCACCTGTCTGTGTCCGGGCAGTTCCCCACAATGGCATCCCAGACTCTCTGCCTGATACAAGGCGGGGACCCATCTTTACCAATAATTTTGTGGGCAGTCCGGTACAGCAGGTGAGCCCACACACGCACCGTGGGAGCGGTATGCACACAACCTCGCGGGAGCGACTAAACCTACGGACCGCCACCGTTTTGCAGAAGGGCCATTCCCACCTGTTGCAGGAAGACAATAACAGACGTAGCAGGAGTGCAGCAGGCTCCTACGAGCGCGCCGTCGCTGAGGACGCCTGGGACAGCATCGCGTCTACTAAGGCCATGCCGAGGAAATCGCCTTGGACAGACAGGACCCGGGAGGTAAGTTCCCTGCCCACCGGCAGTCGGCCCAGGTGGGCCGGACTTGAGTTTTCTATTGAAGGCAGGGACTGCCTGGATCCATGTCGATGGCAGACGCGTGCCGATCCGCGGGGCTTCGTCAGCGTGGTGGCTGCAGGACAAGCTGTTGAAGAGAAGTCGCTGCAGCTCGGACGGCCACAGCAGCAACGGAGCTGCCCGGAGGCTCGGCACCACACCAGGAGCATGGGAAGCAAGATGGCCGAGGACCAGAAGTCCCTTCCCAAGGCAGGCAAGGGATTGGACGGTGTGTGTTGTGTGCCCGCCAATGATTGGTCAAAGGCGGGACTAACGAATGTCCATCCCAAGCCGGGGAAGGACCCGATTGGGCAGCGGAGGAGGCCCCACAGCACACAGTCAGCGGGTGTGGCTGAGCGACAGGTAAGTCCACTACCGGCTGATGGACTGTGCTTAGTGACGGCTCTGCGCAAGCTGGAGGAGTGCCTTCAGCCCACAGAGTCACTTTTTCAGGTGATACGTGCTCTCCGTAATGGATTGAAGGAGCTGGAGGTGAAGGCGGCCGTGTCTGTGACGACACTGATACAGTGGGCGGATCGGCGCAACGCTGGAATCTTCAGCCGGTGCGGCGCAGCAGTGCAGGTAAGTAATAATGGTACCATAAAAAAATGGATAGGCCCCAGCGAAAAGAACTGCGACGAAAGTGATCGGATTCAAGTAGCGGGGACTCCGATATTGGATGCAGTAGTGGTGACCGATTGCGTGGTGAGGGGGGAGAGAGCAAGAGGGCAGGCAGGACACCGGCTGATGAGTGCCGTGGGTCCTACTGCCCTATGCCCTGAGCCAGCGTCAGTCTCACGTCGCTCTACAGGGACGCAGACGGCACGGAGTCTCTTCCTTTCCCATAGGGAGACCCAAACTGTCATGGCGTCCCAGAAAAAGAGGAGGACCCGGAGGAAGACAGCCGGCTCCTCCAATAAGGAAGGATGTGAGGCAGGCTGTTCACGTCTGAAGAAGGGCCACCTGTGTGATATTCCACAAGTGGTCCCGTGTGATATTCCAACTCGGGGGGCACAGAGATTTTGGAAGGGGGGTGAAAGTGGCAAATGCCAGGGTGCCGGTCAGAGAGGGGAGCATTGCCTGTATTTGAGACAGAGAGACGCCGAGTGGCAGCGTCATGGCAACGTCTCCACCCCTTGTTCCAACCTCTGTTTTGCAGGACTGGGCCCTAGACTGGAGTGTGTTGGCTCCCCACTGTGGGAGACCTGCCCTCGCAGGACGGGCCGCTGGGCCTCTATGAGTCTCAGCTGGCAATGGGGCACTGTGGCAAGCGGCTGGGGGTGGTACCCAGCCAGGACGCCTGGAAGGACCGAAGGAGGGATTACGCCTCCTTCAGACCACGAGGTGGCGACCGCCCTGGTGGCTATGGGGACCACAATAAAAGGAGCATGGAAGCTTAACCCTGTAGGGGCCAGTGGGCACCACCAGGGGGTGACCAGATGCCTGCCACACCCGGAAGTGCTGGGGGGAAGAAGACCAGGGACACCCGGAGTGCTTCTGGGTGCACGGCCAGCACTTCCGCCACACCAGGGAGTATCAGCAGAAGCTCATTGGGAGGCACCTGGAGCACGTCCGGGTTAGGATAAAAGGGGCTGCCTCCCTCCATTCAGAAGCTAGAGTCGGGTGGAAGAAGGACGAAACCTGGAGGAGAGGAGAGGAGGCGGAGAAGGAAAGGCATTGTTGAGGAAGGCCTGGACTTTAGGGTGATTGGGTATGGGAGTACCGGGGTTGTGTGCACTTGTAAATATGGAAACTGTAAGTAAACGTGTGTTGGTTGGTGAACCATCGGTGTCCGCCTGTCTGTGTCCGGGCTGTTCACCACAGCGGGCAGAGCTGCAGGGAACAGCTAGTATTAAATATGATGTGGTAACTGTATTAACTAGTTAGTTCTGGAAGATGGACAGTTGTTCCTAATAAAGTTGCCATTCAGTGTTTATGTTCATTAATGGCACATCTTTTACTATTGAATATCATCATCCTTCACTGAAGTTTGTCATATGTGGCAATGCATACATGAAGCAAGAGGATTGCACTCACTATTGAAGCAAATGTGGCTTTCTGATGTACAATAAAGAGGAACAAACAGAGCATAAAAATAAAGATTAGAGGTTTACAGATGTAAGTGACCTGTTTATTTATAAAAGTTGCTATTAACTTTTGGCACTGTATGATAAAGAGGTGTATGCACCGGATATGAATTGCCAATTATAGTCAGTTTACTGAGGTGTACCTTGAAAGGACATAGGAATGCCTTTTACTTTGGTCAAGTTATGGTGTACCGATTTCTTACTGGGGAAAAACTCAAAATTTGTTAGTTATAAAACCTGAGATACCTTATGATGAATCAGGGGGCCCTCAAGCTAGGCAATTTGATAGGTTTATAAATGATGCTTAAAAAACTCAAGCACTGTCTCATGGAGTGGGCACTTTGGATTTGAATCTCACATCTTTTTATTGTCTGTGGGTAGTTGGCTTGTTCTCAATGTCTGCATTTGTCCTTCTCTAGGTACTCTGATTTTCCTGCCACATTCTCACCAACATGCATGTTAGGTTAACTGGTGATCCCAAACTGGTTATATGTGAATTTGAACGTGGATGCATGCATAAGTGTGCCCTGTGATGGACTGGCCATGGTTGGTTCCTGTCTTGCCCACACTGCTGCTTAAAAAGTGCCTGCCCCCCACCTGACAATAAATTAGATTAAACAAATTTGAGAATATTATGCTATATTGTAAACAGATAAAAAAGTAACCAAATTACCACCATTCAGTATAAAAAGTGAAAATTAAACTATCCTTCATCTGTTTTTTGATCTTAAATATATGTATTTGGGTAACCACACTTAGCAGTTCCTTCCATAGTTTCACCAGTGTAGTTTGCATTTAGAAATGGACTTCTGTATTTAAGTCGCACGTTTTCACTCCAACCTCACTATAACAGATGAATCAACTTATCAGTTAGCCACTTTTTCATTAATTAAATATTTGTATTTTCATTTAAAATGATGACATGCTGAAGCTGTCATTCTCACACCAACTGATCAATCCTACTACGGTGGTCGTTCACTCAGCAAGACCTTGCAACCTTCCAGTTCTTCTGTACTATAGAAAGAACAATGCTCTATAATACTTGGCAAGTCGGAAAGATTGCAGATTAGGTCAAACAACTGCATAGAGAGGTGCCATGACAAAAGAGATACAAAAAATATTTTTTTAATAAAGTCCAAGGGATATAAACTAAAGAACAAACCAAAGGTCAGAACATGAGAAGGCAATCAGAGAACAGCACAGATTAAAGTATTAAAAAAATAGAAAGAAAAGCGAAACGTCTAAATGCTGAACATTAGAAAACAGATCACATGGCTTTCTGAAAGATTAGGAGGACAATGTTTGAGCTCTACCCAGACCCTTTTTATTTCATGTCTCATTTCCATCATATGAGTACAGGTTGAATGTCCTTGAATAAAAAACACATTTAGGTGAGTGGAATCAAAGCTAAGCAGTGTTAAGGACAAATAAAGGTGACCAAGGATTATTGTGACTATAATAAAAAAGGTAATAATTAAAGTTGTAATAGTCAAGGTCAGTACAATAAGGCTTATAATATCATGGAAGCTAAACAAAACAGAGAAACCAGTAACCGAAGGGACAAGGTGAAAATTTAAGTAAAATACAGAAAAGAACTCTTAACTAGATCAAAAATCCTACCACTAGTGCATACTTGTTTGAATTTTAACTATCACTAAGAAAAATCAATAGTTTTAAATCCACTGAGGGATGAGGCAGTGTGTAATATTTACATTGTCACTTCGAATGATATCAACAGCATGATGATCATGGTCACATGATTAACTAACCAGGCATTGCTTAAACAAAAAAAAAAACAAGATCGTAATGAAGATCAATCATAAATTCATCATGTGTCAAAACTCCAAAACAAACAAAAACACGCATAAACCAGACTGCCATTTTGTAGGCTCTTTGTATACTGTTGCTAGGTTGGCTGCCATCACAGGATGGCTGGAGGTTGTGACCTGTATTGTCAATGGATCAACATTATATACCACTTGGTTGTCCAAGATTGAGGATAACAAACAGTTTTGACTAGTGCTTCTGAGTCTTAAATTTAGGGGAAAGACATTTTTTGCAACAGAATTTTGGCTAGTGTTAGGGCTTTGGTACACAGCTAAGAACTTTTCATCAATTTAAAGCGTGTAAACTGGCAGTTCAAAATGCTTTTAGTTTTAATCTTGTAGTTTTGTTTCCATTCACAATTGTGTTTCTCCCAGCTACTAGTCCATAAAGAATCATTTTTCACAGCCATTTTTCTCCTGTGGCTTTAGAACGTTTTGGTGCTCTTTTAGCTTTGCAAATAATGATGGCAGTCAAGGTGTTTGAAGTCCTAAAACTGTGTTGGTGTTGAGATGATACTGGAGTAAGAGCTCTAAGCTGATAGGTCTAGTCGCAGATAGGGGGCACCCCTGTCCAAGACTCTGGACACCTAGTAAAAATACAAATATTGAATTTATTCTTCTGCAATAGTGCACAAAGAACCCTCTCTTCCACAGTACTCATTCAATTCCACAATAATCACAATAATAAACACTCCTCCGACTCCCAGACGCGTTGCCCTCCTACCACCCAGCTCAATTCGACGCTCTGGTGTCTTTCTTAGTCTTTTATATCCCCTGACCCGGAAGTGTTCCCAGTCCTTCAGTTCATGATTCCTTATTACTTCCGGATCAGATAAAAAGTCCTACACCGCAGTCGCTTTGTCTATGACGTACTTCCGGGTTATAGGGCACATGTGACTCTCTGGGCCTCCCTGCAGCGTCCTCTGTTGGCCCCTGGGGTATCCAGCAGGTTTGTAAAGGAAAACTCCATAGGCCATGATTCCCTGCTGGCATCCGGGGCACCTCCATTCTGCAGGGAGCGCTCCATCTGGTGGCCTGGGGGTATTGGCCGTGATGACAAGCCAGCCATAGACCACAGTCTGTACAGCTTGGGACACTCTACCTGTGTTGTGCAATTCTTGAAGAAAAGCCACATTAATGTGCATGATGGTGCCCCTTTATTAATCTCCATGTAGATAATATGTAACATCATTTTTTTTAAATGTGCTATAGCCCACCACAGTTGTGTGAAAGAGGGCTATAGAAATTTAATTGATTTTATTAATGTGCTGTGGGTTTCCTGCATTATCCAGCTGCAGAAAAATGTAAGGGTGAACAAGCCCTAATACTAGCCTTATAGGCTAAATAAGGATCCTGTTATCTCTGCATGGAACATTGTTCATTTTTGTGTTCTTCATGAGGGCTGGTTAGTGCTAGATCTTACAAGGACACATTTATGCATCTTCAGATCTGGTTGATCAAATTCTGAGTCACAGGGACATGAAGTCTGTAATGGCAGAACTAAGTGCAAGGAAGTAGATAGACAGATAGATACTGTATTAATCCCACAGGGAAATTCACATACTCCAGCAGCAGCATACTGATAAAAAAAAACAATATTAAATTAAAGAGTGATAAAAATGCAGGTAAAACAGACAATAACTTTGTATAATGTTAACGTTTACTCCCCCGGGTGGAATTGAAGAGTCACATAGTATGGGGAAGTGCCTAAATCCTTTACATGGCACAAACCCCCACAATCATATGAGGGAAAATTTGAGTCACCAGTTAATTTAAAGTGCACCTTTTTGGCTGAAAGGAAAAATCCACCAGATCTTTTACCAAACTAAAGAAAATGTACAAGCAACAATCAGATAATTGACTGAAGTAAAATGTCCTCACATTGAATCATATTGTATTCTTCTTCTTCCTCTTCTTTCGGCTGCTCCTGTTAGGGGTTGCCACAGTGTATCATCTTCTTCCATATCTTTCTGTCTTCTGCCTCTTGTTCTGTTACACCCATCACCTGCATATCCTCTCTCTGCACATCCATAAATCATCTCTTAGGTCTTCCTCTTTTCCTCTTGCCAGGCAGCTCCATCCTTAGTATCCTTTTCCCAGATTATTCTGCATCTCTCCTCTGCACATGACCAAACCATCACAATCTCACCTCTCTGACTTTGTCTCCCAACCGTCCAACTTGAGCTGACCCTCTAATGTACTCGTTTCTAATCCTGTCCATCCTCGTCACATACAGTGCAGATCTTATTGGATCATATTGTATGTAATGCCTATACATTGGATCATATTGTATGTATAGGCATTATGTACTGTATACTTTTTTAAATTACACCATTAGATAATAATCACTTTCCTTGCTGTTGCAGAGGAAGATATTTTTAACTGTGTATAAAAGCGTATTGACTTAACGCAACAGTCTGACAAGTGGATGATAGATGAGTTTAAGCAGTGTGATGCGCTCAACCAGAAAACGTCATCAGCTATGGTATGTAATGAAAGCTAACATGAATGACAGTCAGCAAGAAAAACAACAAAGGGCAAGATGAGTGTCTTTTTTATGAATGGTCCACTTTGTGTCATCAATTCATCTCTCAAGAGTAATCATGCATGATCACAACCTTGAAAAAGGGAACATGACAGTGAACACTAACAATATGTGTAAAAGTTCTGACATGGCAAAAGAAGGACATATTTATTTAAAAAATACTATAGTCACAAGATTCTGTTTAAAAACCAGCTGTCTGCAAATGCTCTGATGATTTGTGACTCTTTGACACACAACACTGCTTCCCAAGTGAAGTCTCTCTTCTAGCATGCTAAAACAATTCAGGAGGCAAATCAATTAAAACACACTCATGGCCAGCGGTAATCTTTTTATTATTGAGGTTTTGAAGATTAACCACTGGGCTCAAACCTTTGCAGTGCCTTTACCAGGGTACTGAGTTCCTTTAATTTCTATGCCACACTTAATGATCTCTATAATCTGAGCAGATGCCTTATGAGGCTTTTTTCTCACACAGATAGCGTAAAGTCATTAATTCGAAGAGAAATTAACAAAAGGCAGGAGGTAATTTTCCTGCTTGGTTAATGTACTAAAAAGCAGACATTCAATGACTCTCTACAGTATGGTACAGACTCCTTCACTGCAGGCAGTGAAGCCATTGATCCCCAAAGTATACAAAAATGAAATGCATTCGATTAAATTGATATCAATCAGAATGACTGAAGAGAACAGCGGTTACTAATAAAATATTTCTCTCAACCTTCAACTTTGCCTTTACAGCAGACCTGGTAGCAACTGTAGTTTAACCTCCATATACAGTAAGTACCAACTTTGATTGACTGAGTTCAGATTTGCAGTTCAACTCATCAGTGTGGCAGCTTGTCGGCTTAGCTTGTCAGCCCGTAAGCCCTTTAACAATATGGATTAAAAATACACTGTTGAACTAGTAGTGCTGCTTCCATGTGCATGTCAAACTAAATATATAATGCATGTAACTACTATATGGATACAATTAAATCATACTGCAGTAAATTAGGGGTCAACAAATAAGTTACAGTTACCGGTGTGTGCAGTCCCCGAAGCCAAGAGCTGACGTCAGTACCATCATCTAAATTAACTAATACTATTAAGAACACAGCTTCATTTGCACAAAAGCACAGTTTACTATATTACTATATATACTAAATCAGTTGCATGAAATTTGATTTAGTGCAGTTGATAGAAAGAAAACACCATCAATACAAATGTGCAACATGAGGACAACTGTAATCATCATTTCTCAACAGCTTGCATTTAAACAATTAACAAAAGCATCCTTTGACATATTCCTGTAATTATTATTGACATCGCTAAAGGACAAGATGTTAAGTTTATATATCTCATAGCCTGTGGATAAGTACTAATATAAAATCTTATACACCCTGATTGACATAAGCCATTTACTAGACAGAAAGAGAGTGAAAAGAGAGTATATGGAATGTAATGGTTTGGAAAAGCACTTAGGGAATTTATGTTTCAGTTACAGTAAAGTTGGTGGCATGTTGCACGACTTCTAGTCAGAGGGGATGTCAGGCTTGATAACTGCTGTTGCTGATCTCGTTGTCCGAGGATCTCATATTACATAACTAGGAATCACAGGAGATGACAAATCAGACGAATCCGTGATGACTTTTCAGGATAGTTTCACATTTCCATAATATTGGAGGCTTGCTCCTTTTTCTGACAGTCAATAATGTAGATGACAGAACCAGTGCTGTACAAATGCTTCCTAGGATGGTGAGTTCAGATTCAATCTCTGCACTTTTTTTCTTTTTTCCCATTCCATCGTGGTACATAAAATCCAAGACATTACAGACAAGCCTCTTTTCTGTTTGTGTGGTCCAAAACACCTGCATTCCTTACTCCTAATTATATGCACTGTTCTTCTGGCTGAGCACTCATTGGTTCTCAGCTCTTGTAGACAAATAAGCCAACCCCTACAACTTAAGACAAATTAAAACCTCTAATTGTAAACCACGCTTATTTGATCTTGTCAGGGTGAGTTCAGACTCGTTACACTTAGTTGCTGGGTATGTCGAACTACATGAGTGACGGTTATAGGAGCATGCCACTACTTCCTCTGACTTGCTAAGAAGCGTTGCATACCACTCCCTTTGCATCTTATATACAGCAGGGACTTTGTCATACCAAACTGTGATGGAGAAAATGTCAAAATACATTCAGCAACAGACATGTACGAAATGCTTGTTTGTAATCTGGGACACTTATATCTTCTTTAATGGTTTCAGAAAATACAACTTCTAGTTAGGTTTCTTGATGTGTTGAAAATGGATATATCTTGTAATAATTTTCTTTATAAAAAAGGATTTTTCATTTATTTCACAAAAGTACAGAGTTGTAATTAGAATGGTAGTTTGATGTTGTGTAATGTCATGAGAAGCAGGTGCAGTGCATTTTCTAAAATAACATTGTAAAAAATGGCAACCATGGGCTTTTGACCCAGCCTGGATGGTTCAAGGTCTTCTGTTAAACCTGGTAGCCAAACCAATACTGGGACAAGAATAAAGGCAGGATATTCTCTGCTTTAACCAAGCGATGGGCAAAAGGTGGTAAAGACGCAGTGGAGATGGTGATGTCCTGGAAGGGCTCAGTTGAGGAGCCCTGCCCGGCCAGGAGGCCCTTATACCGGAAGAACAGGGAAAGATAAAATAAATGAACTATTTGCTCCCTCAAGACACAAGATGGCAGCATCCCTACAGAACCTGTACGGTCACCCGCAGGGCATGCTGGGATCTGTAGTCCAGCAGGGTGACCATGTAGGATTCCATGGGTACCACTAGGAGGTGCTGCAGTGATCTGTGAACCTTACATTGTGGGACTTCTGCATGACTGGGAAGTGATTCCAAAGGACCATGTCCTAACACCGGACGTACTTCCAGGTCCTAGATAAAAGGAGTCACTCCAGCTCAGACCAGTAAGTTGGAGTCGGGAGTTAGAAGACAACACTTTGATGGAGGAATAGGAATAGGACAGAGAAGAATAATTTTATTCTTATTGTTGAGGTGTCTGTGGTAGGCTGGTGCACTGCACAGGGTTTGTTTCCTGCCTTGCACCCTGTGTTGGCTGGGATTGGCTCCAGCAGACCCCCGTGACCCTGTAGTTAGGATATAGCGGGTTGGATAATGGATGGATGGATGGATGTTGTGGTGTGTTGTGTGGGATAGTTCTACAAAAACCAATAATGGTACAGGAAAGAATAAACACGATTGTATTTAAACTCATGATTGTTGTCATGTTAGTTGTGCCGAATGTTTGGTGTTCTGCTACACCCCTGCAGGTCACAATAGTAATATCAAATACAGTAACTACATTTGTATCTGACATGCAGAAGTTTGTCAAATGTTGTTGTAGTTTGAAGAATAAATAACTTGGCAAGAGAAACATTCCTTTACTTTACTAGGTAATTTATGGAGCCAAAAGTGGTAAAGATAATCCGTGAAATAATATCAATAAAATATTCAATACCTAGGTGTATAGCAACAATCAAATATAATGGTGTTACAATACAAAAACAGTTTATTTCTGTTTATTTTAACTATTACTGTCTGCATTATACGGCAAGATAATATTAGTCAGGGTTTGAAATATACTTTGTTTTTTAGAGGAACTAACCTTTAACCATTGAGAATGGAGCAAGGAAATCAAAGGTATAAGGAATATCTGAAAAAAACTGTGGTTTTCAGAGGTACAGTAAATTAGTGAATATTCCAAGTTGGCAGAATCTCCATTTACTTCATATCACTGTAATCTCAAATACTTTTTAATGTGAAATACTGCAAAGCTAACAAAGTCAGTAGACACAGTATACTGGATAGGCTCAGCTGGCAGGTTAATAACTCCTAAAATGCGAGAAATGCACAAATTCTGGAGAATGAGTGCTGGTGTAAGGTTAACAGTGTTAGATTGCTCAGTTTAATTTGTTTTGCAAAAGCAATATTAAGTAAGGCTTTCTGCTTTGTTTCTGACTGTTGTTGTTCCTAACTTTGTGTCATTTACTGGAAAAGAAGAAGGATAAAAGTGACTGTGCAGGATGGTTGAGACCTTTTTAATAATAGTTTTTGCCTTTCTAAGGCACCTTATGTTATAAAGGTCTTGAATAGATTGCAGCCATGTGCAGATGATATTCTATGCTACCTTCACCACCATCTGTAGATTCAAGGACAATTTTTCTGGAGATATAAGGTTGTTCAACAGCCATTTATACTGAAGAAATGCATGATTATTTTCCTTGTGTATATGCAGTATATTTTGCATTCAAAGTATGGTGATGTAGTTGTTATCTTTTTTGTCTGTTGTTGGTATTGTACTATTGTCATTAGTCTTTGGGAGATATGAAAGTATGTGCATATGACAATAAGCTTGAAATTTCTTTAAATGCATAAAGAAAAGAAACAGTAGTCGAATGTGACTTTGTGCTTTTTCACTGAACCAGAAACATATGACTAAGAATGACTTGCAATCTTGTGCACTTTAACCTGGAAATCTTTAACAAAAACGCATGCCAATTTGTGATTGGAACATCGCTACACTGGTTTGATTGCCAAAGCATAAGCAGGCATAACTGAAGTGGAAGTGTCACCTACACTAAAAATGTATGACAAAAAGTTTGTATTATACTTTAATTTTGACACCAAACTTTATAAAAGAGCAGCATGTTAGGCCAATGGGTATCACTGCCGCCACATGGGTCCAGCTTCTTGCATTCTTATTCGACACGCAGGCATTGATCGTGGGGTGGTCTGCACTGAGGCATGCAAGTATTGAAATTTTGCGTCATACACTGTAAATGCATATTTTCAATAGTGATGATTTATTAAATTGAATTATGGTGTGCATAAAATTACTTAGTTTGCCAGGTATAAGCACTTAACAGATGGAAAAGAACTACAGGTGTTTAGAAATTGTGTGTACTTTCTTATAAGTTTTTGCAGAGCAGTATCTCAACACAGAGTGTTTGTACTATTAAGAATGATTAATGTCCTAAATGGGCCCAGTCAGCTTTTTCCTGATCTTTTCGTTGAATTGTTTAAAGTGACGTTCTTTGCTGGGTGTTTCTGAAGATACTGTATGTTTGCAGTTGCATGTCCCTCCTGCTTGTGCTTTGCTTTCCAGTTGTGCTGTTTTGTTTCAAATATGTTCTTTTAAATCTTATTACCTGTGTTAATTGCTTATATAGATAGATATGTAGCACTTTGTGAAAAACTCTTTCTTTGAATAACTGTTTCTGGAAGTATTACATTTTTTACATTAATCGTGGCCTCATTTCTGTTTAATTATAGATTTCAAACACTAGTCAGATTTTATATTGTCAATATTCTCCATCGCATTTCACAATACAACAATAAGGCAAAAGATAGATAGATAGATAGATAGATAGATAGTGTAACAAGAAGAGACTTGAGGCATGGCAAGGTTTGGGGCAGCCACCCTTTTAATGCGTTTTCCTGGCTGCGAAAGCAAATGATTCATGCAAGGCAAGTTTACACGACAGAGTCCAAAACAGAACTGCCTCCCAGAGAAAAGGCAGGAGGCTTTATAGGACGGTGGGCGGAAGTGATGTCGTCCTCGGGGCCGGGACCGGAAGTGATGTCGTCCTCGGGCCCAAGACCGGAAGTGATGTCGTCCTCGGGCCCAAGACCGGAAGTGATGTCATCCTCGGGGCCGGGGCCGGAAGTGATGTGTCCCGCTTCGAGGTGGTGGCTCCTGGTGGGATTTCCCAGGAAAGACCTGTAGGGAATTTAGAAAGAGCGTCAGTGTACCCCACCCCCCCCCCCGGGCAGATGTATAATCAGTCCTCTCTAAGCCCTTCAGCTGCCTCCTAAGCACACGTGTGTGACAATAGATAGATAGATAGATACTTTATTAATCCCATGGGGAAATTCACATACTCTAGCAGCAGCATACTGATAAAGATAAAGGCTATTTTGCAATGAAACTCTTAAAATGCTGTCTATATATTTATCATTACTAAATAGAATTGCTTCAGGCATTGCTTCAGACATGGATATTAATGGAAGAATAGTAAAGATGGGAAGGTTTCAAATTTGTGAAAGTGAAGTGCTAGTAGCATATTGTATTTAGTTGTTCAACAGATACTGTATGTATTTAAACAATAGTACTTTGGGGACCTTCAAAACTCAAGTTAATGTTATTTTGGAGAAATTATGTCAATAGATTCGACCATCTTTGTCAGGCTGAATGGCCTGATATTGTCAAAATGGTGCTAATGTTCTAATACTATCAATAGAGAAATCTCTAAAGGATTTGAATACCAAGTAACTTACATGAATTGAGTACTGAATAGGTTAAAGATGCCTGAAATACTGTATATGATTATGATTACCATGCATAGAAGCAGTTGAGTAACATCTCAGACTTAAAATAATATAAATTTGTACCATATTTTTGAGCAAGTGGGGACCCAATGGGTGACTGGCTAATTGAAGCATTGTAATTAAGACTCCGAACATTTCCTTTCCATGGCTAACCACGCAGGAACAGTTTCATTACTTCCTCCTCTCTTTCATCTTCTTAAAGCATATAATATTCACGAGTCATTAATAAAACTCGAAGTCAGCAGTACCTACTTAGGTCTTTGTTCAGGTCTTTGCAACCTTTCTTTTCCTTCTGCCTGTACAACCTCACAATAGTGTTTGCTTTAAACTGATATTCCTGAAAGCCCTAGTGTCAGGTTTATTTGAGGTTCCCTTTTCACATAATTACTATATGTATGCTTTCCTATAACAGCAAGATCAGTTGAACTGATGTCAATCCACAAAATCCCACGGTCTTACCACCATGCTTTGTTTTTTTTTTTGTTTTTTTTTATTTTTGTCAGTTCAGTACATACTTACATCTGTAAATATCTTTCACCAAGTAAAAATAATGCTTTTTTTTACAGACTCACAAATATGTAGTAAATGTTTGTGGTAGAAGTGCTGTTCACTCAGCTTCTGCAGGAAAGAGGACACTTAATATAACTCTATAAAACAAAAAATAAGAATGATTTTTAGAAAGTATTTTGTGTCAGAAATGCATTGCTATCCTTTGTGAGTAGCTTTTCCAATTTCTTTGAATCTTTTAGCAATGATTTACTTATTTAGATTGGGTAAAAATGTGATTATAATGGTGAGGCTTGAAAGAAAGATGCTAAAATCTGAACTCATGATATTAAATTTACATATTAGACTGGGCTTAAAACAACATACCTTAAAATATTGTATGATTGACTAGTTTATTTTTAATGTTTAAAATATTCTAACCATTCTAAACTCACAGATGCACTGACTACATAGTCTAACCCCCCAACCCCTGGACTTCCTTCTATACATCAGCTGTGCAATATCCAATATCTAAATGGTATTGATAATAACTGTGCAATATCTGTATACTGTACAATATCATTACTCTCAGGGTCCAACATCCACTACTCACTGCACATGATCATCATTATTGTGCAATATTTCAATTATGTGCAATAACCCAATAGTGTAATAGTTATTATTGTTTCCATATGTATATAGCGTTGCAGAACTTTTTTGCAACTTTTTGCACCATTTGTTTATTTACTTGTTGTGTTCTACATATATGTCTGCACTGAAGGAGCTGCTTTTAATCTCATTGTACATGTGTATAGTGACAATAAAAAAGGCATTCTATTCATTCTATTCTATTTCTGAAAAAATAATTAGCTGGACTGAGGTGTTTTGGGTAATATAATATTCATGCTTGACAGTCCTTCAGCTTACTGTTGACGTTGCGTGTTTAGGTCGTTTTCATGTGGACAGGTGTTGCACAGTGGGATCTTCTCTATGCCTTTAGTTTCATTCTGGGTCTGTTTTTGGACTAGGCTTAAGGATATACATGGTGTGAAAGAAACACTTTGAACCAGAAAAATATTCCATATGATATATCAGCATGGTACAACATGTATACTATTTGAAGGAAAGGCAAATTAAGATCCGGAAGCTTAACAAAGATGCCAGACATTCACAATCAAAAGCAAAATATCTTCACAGTGTGAGGCATTTCACAGCTAAAGTGACATACTGTGTAACACAGACGGATGGTACAACACATTCATAGCTATTTAACCCTCCACCTCCACACTCCCATATCTACCATCATAATTTCCGTCACAGAGAATACTTGAGAAGTCTCACACATACTGCAACAATCTGAAACTTTAAAATACTTAAAAAAATGAATTAAAATGTGCAGATTTGACTCTGTTTATAAAGTAGAAGCTTCATGCTGTTTTCCTCTTCTCTAGTTGCCCCAGTTTACATAACTCCCTGCAGCTCGGTGTCCTGCATCCATGTCTAGAGTTACTGTAAATTTTGCAGCTTCTATGAGTCACAGAACACTATGTATTTCCAAAACAATCCTTTGGTGTGATGGTTGCTAGGGTCTTTTCAACAGTCTTTGAAGAAAAGTGCGCAGTGCTTGAGGAAAATGCAGCACAGTCAATAACAGAAGATGGAGAGCTTTAATGCATCATATTTTTCATTTTATCAGAAACTGAGCAGCTTTTTGAATAAATTAAAAAATGGGCTTTTATTTAGCTAGCACACAGAAAATAAATGAACCCTTTCTTAGCTTTGCTACTTTTTTCACAGCAGCAAAAACAAAATTATTCCAAAATGAATATCCTAATAGGTAACAGTTTGTATTGTATCATAATCAAAGTACTTTTTTTAGAAATGCTAATTTATCTCATGGAGAGTCTGATGGAATGTTGTGCTTGCAAATAATGAACTGTTTTTATATCATGAAACCTAGTGAAATATCATCATCGGGAGTTATAGTGTCTTTATGAAGGGATGCCTCTAGGCTGTTACAAATTTTAAAGGAGTTAATTAATTCTATTTTCTGCCTGCAGGAGCACTAACACTGAAGAATTGTCATCATATAATCTTCTTTTGGCTGCTCCTATTAGGGGTTGCCACAGTGGATCATCTTCCTCCATATCTTTCTGTCCTCTGCATCTTGTTCTGTGACACCCATCACCTGCATGTCCTCTCTCACCACATCCATAAATCTTTGCTTAGGCCTTCCTCTTTTCCTCTTCCCTGGCAGCTCTATCCTTAGCATCCTTCTCCCAATATACTCAGTATCTCTCCTCTGCACATGTCCAGACCAATGCAATCTCACCTCTCTGACTTTGTCTCCCAACCGTTCAACTTGAGCTGACCCTCTAATGTTCTCATTTCTAATCCTATCCATCCTCATCACACCCAATGCAAATCTTAGCATCTTTAATTCTGCTGCCTCCAGCTCTGTCTCCTGCTTTCTGGTCAGTGCCACCGTCTCCAACCCATATAACATAGCTGGTCTCACTACCTTCCTGTAGACCTTTCCTTTCACTCTTGCTGATACCCCTCTGTCACAAATTACTCCTGACACTCTTCTCCACCCATTCCACCCTCCCTGCCCTCTCTTTTTTACCTCTCTTCCATCATCATATAATAAATAATTTTAAACTTATGGTGTCCATTTCAAGGGTGCAAGGGCTGGAGCCTATCCAAGTAGCATGAGGCATAAGGCAAGAATAACCTGTGAATGGGACATCATCCGTTCATCACCGGGCATATTCACCTAGACATTGACAACTAGGCCAGTTTAGAGTCAGGCATTAAACTTACAGTGTTTGCGATATGGAAAAAAATCTGACAGAACCTTAGAGAAAGTCACATAAACATAGCGAGAACAGGCAGACTCCATAAAGGAACTGGTTTTGAACCCAGGAAATCTTGAGGCTATGAAGAAGTGGAAGATAACCACTGTGCCATTATAACGGTCATGTTACACATTATAATTAATTTACAATATCTATCAGTACCATGAGTTGATATTTTTGAGATCAGAGTGCTGAGGTTGGCTGTGTTTCTGCTGTAGTCTCTACTATTAAACATATGGAAAATTGATTTTAATAAAAAATAGTGGATGGTTGTTTTTATTAAACTAAGATTTTACATTTTATTAAAGTTGATAATAGCTTTTACTTAATAAATAGTTTACATGAAAAGTCTATTGCAGTACTGTGCCCCTAGCAGGGTGAAATCTACCTGTTTGAGTATGGATGTTTACAGTGTACAAAGGTGTAGCCAAATAATTAGGTGAATAAGCACACAGACAGAATATAATTATTATGCTTTACACAACATACTGTTATTTAATTGAAAACAGCAATCTTCCTTTACTAAAGAGAGAATCACCTCTATAGCCCAACATATTATCTTTGAAAACCATGATAGTCGTAACACTTGCTGCATTCCAGGACATTATTTTGTGCATTTTACAGTAGCTCTGCCTTTAAAACAATGTATTTCTAAAATTTAAGAGACCAGGACCTGTGACACTTCATTTTGATATTTTAACCAGTAGATCACAGATGGCGAAGGCAAATAAGAATATCTCAGCCCAGCTGATTTTTAACACTGCAGCCCTAGACTATAAAACTCATTATTCAGTCATGGCTGTACAGCCAAATATAGTAACGCCTTGCACCATCAAATTAGCTATTGACATCACAGTGATTGGGCTTATAAGGAATGGTCATGATACTGCGCATATTACGGAAGGAAGGAAGTGGTAGATCTGACATTGTTGTATAAAGATAACATCCTGGCTTAAATTCAGAAAGACAAAGAAGACTCATTGTGAACTTCAGAAGACATAATCAGAACCATATCCTGGCCTTTATTAAAAGAGCACCAGTGGAACCTGTTAGCTTTCTTTCAAATTCCCCAGATTAAAGATATCTGATGACTAGGATTGCATAAACAATGATGAGATCATACAGAAAAGGCAACAAGTGCGCCTTCTCTTTCTGACACATTTCAGGAGACGCAGAATCAATAAGAGCATATTTTTGAAATTTTACTTCAATACACCAAAGAAAACATCACCACACTATTTAAACATAACTTAGAAAGACAGGAACATGTTGCAGCAAGTATGGGAGCACAGAGTATAAGCTACGGCAGTAGACTTGAAGCCACAAGGCAGCAGGTTTAGTCTCAGCCTCTGACTCGTTTCTGTGAATCTGCGCAAGTCTCTCAAGGTACCTATGCTCTATCTATAAAAAATACACAGTATATATATATATATATAAAATATACTAACATAGTCTGTTAGAGGCCTAGGGTAAAGGTGTCTACTAAATACATAATAGCACATAAATCATAAGTGCCGACTTACTTTATAGATAACAAAGGCTGCTTTAATTAGGCCTACAGAGTAAATCACTAAATTACAGACTTGTTTTGAGGCCCACTGTCCCTTCCTCAGGGCACAGGCACTACTTTGACAACCATTTCTATAATCCTGGAAAAGTATTTTTTCAAACATTTGTCAAAGATACACTAACTCTGATTTGCAGTAATTACACTCTTAAAAATAATGGTTCTTTACTGGGTTGTGTGGTTCTTTATAGAACCATTGCTTGACAAAGAACCATTTCACTATCAGAAGGGTCTTTTCATATGAAGTTGGATTTTTAGAAAAGTTCCTAATATGCAGAAAAAAAAATCTCTAATGAATTATAGGCAACATAGCAGAATACTAGCAGATCAAGAAAACCCAAATTTACCCTGTGTGATCATCTGCAGTAAGAGTCCTTTAAAAATAATGACCCATTGGTATCTCATAACCACTCCATTCATGGTTATTTACTGTATGGAGCCTATTACAGATTTAAATAAATAAAGTTTTTTTTCTGGATCCTTCATGTGGGTAAGTCTTTTGGGAAACCAGAAATGGTTCCCCTATGTCATCACTCTGAAGAACCATTCTGGCACCTTTATTTTTAACTCTTTGAGGGCAAATGTTGTCTTTTCTCAAAATTCAGAGGTAGAGGAAGGTAATCAGCTGTAAACTGTGACAAAACTCACCATTGTGTTTTAGTTCGACTCTCTTTGCTAGAAGGAAAATTAGCTTTGTTAATTTGACTTCAATTCCCTGTGCATTTATGAGTAGCAAAGAGCAAACAACCTTTAAAATGGCACTGACATCTAACTAGAGACAAAAGTGTATACACAAAGTAAAATACTCCATGAACGATGTTTTGCATATTATCGTTGAATCGGACTCTGACTTGTCAGACTCCGATTTTGATGCAAGTGATCTGGAAATGGAGATTGAAAACGAAAGGGATGTACTATCATCAGTTTATCGTGGAGCTGAACACATTTGTGTAGCTGATATGTCTAAAGCAAAGTTCACCTGGGAGGACTGCCACTTAATGATGACAAAAGGTTCAAACCAGATTGCGTCACACTCTGACTGCCACTGCTGCACAAAGATAGCCAGGCAGTAGGCCCGCCGGGCATTCTTGCTGGCCAACAAGCCCCACCCCTAAGCCCCCCACCATCATCGCACACAGCATTTGCTGCCAGAAATGTCAAACAGGCGCCAACAGCAGCCACAGCACAGCATGTATATTGATTTTTGTCTGAAACAATTGCTTTGTGTGCTTTTCAGAGTTTTTTGGAAAAAATATTTAGCCCTCAAAAAGTTGAGTGTACTGTAATGTTACCCTCCAAAGATTGTGATCTTGATTTGGTGGAAAGGCTTGTGAGGATAAATGATTCTTACAGCTACAGTATGCTTCCTGAAAATACATCTCATCTCATCTAATTTCATTCTCTAACTCTCTTAATCCTTTTCAAGGTCACACCATAGCATATCCCAGTAGCACGATACTTACCTTCAATTAGTCCAAATGTCCTTCACTTTTTTCTTGTTTTTTAAGATAAAAGAATATTAGAAAACACCATTTGATTTTCTTCTAAGCAAAGATTGTAAATGCTTCATGCCATCAGAGAATGATTATTACTCTCAGACAGGGCCTTTACAAAAGAAAAAAGTTCATTAGCATGTTGTAGTACTGCCAGAGTGACTGTTGTGTTGGCCAGCCATATTAAGGCATGTCCATGATAGCTTTGCTTGGCCTTTCTGAGGACATGAGCTTCTTATGTAAGTAGCAGTTGATCCAAATACATTTTTGGCAGCTTTGAAGTGTTCATCACACTCCTCCCATTCAAGGCTACCTGCTCAAGCACTGGGAAGTGGATTGCTCTGTAGTGCTGTAGTAACAAGTGGGACATTTCAGATTAACCACAGAAGTTGCAGATATGTCCTGTTAACATTGACTAAAGTATGACAATGTTGTAGATTTTTTACTCTGTGTAATCTCCAAACAAAGGAAAGGTACTTCAAGTGCTACAGAAAGTGCGGCCATGGTCCTTGAGTGGCGACATTGTATATATTTTTAACATCAGTTTGTTACAAACAATTACTTTGCAGGAATGTATTTCAATAGCTGCAAATTAATTTTAAACATGACATTCTGAAACCTCCTTACCCAAAATTTGTTACAAGGCTTGTTGGGTTTGCCTGGCTTGCACTGAATGTATGGGCATCAACATTTCATTGGGAATCACTCATCAATGGTTATGTTCTGCTCTTTCTTATAATACATGATGTGGTTCTGCAGGAAGTGTACCAAGTATCTGATATAACAGCAAAGCTGGTAGTTTATGAAGCACACAGCCAGCATCAAATTGAAGTTGGTAATGGCAAACACATTGTGGATCGAGCAAGGAGAACACAGAGCTGGAAGGCAATTTGCTCACAATGTTTTCACAGACACAGCAGACCTGATAATGAATGCAAATGTCATACTAAACAGTCAACTTTCTTTACTTGCACTTCATGTCAAAGATAGGAAACTGGAAAAACCTATCGAATGTGGTACTTGGCATCGGATGAGGCATCATTTAGGATTGTGTGTGTATGTGATTCAATACATTACTCAGATGAAATGATTTTTGTTTTCTCAGATGTGCGTCAACATCATCACATAGCCGATGGGCTACTCCCTTACCATAACACCAGTCCTGCCCTATGCCCCTATCACCACTAAAATGACTCTGTCCTACATACACGTACAACATCCCAAATTATGATGATTTTAAACATTTCCTTAATATGTGTTTTTGTATTTAACAGAAAACCTAATTGAGCTTCAAGTGTGAAATGTAGCAGACACATGTAATCGAGTATCTAGTTAATGTATTAATCTCATGAATCAGAAACTATATCATTATTGTAAAATAAACATTAACAAATTAGTATAAAACTCATCAAAGCATTTGATAAATTTCAACAACTGACATTTTTTCTTTCATTATTTCTTTCAATAATGAATGGATATTAAACTTCAAGTAAGGTAATTATTTATTACATAACTGTACAGAAAACAAACGAGTGAAATGGAAATTTGTTGTTTTGTTTTTGTTTAGGTCAGACGATGGATCCGAAACCCCAAAGTCAATGTGGAGAAGAGTCACAGCACAAATATGAAGTATTCCAATTCAACCAGTATGCTTCACAAGTCTCCCTTGGATCAGGAACTTCGATATAAGCAGTACCCTGCTTACAGCTGCGGTCATCTCAACTACACAAGAAACATGAGTCAGACTGAAACAGTCTGTGTCGTAGACAAAGGCAGCAACTGTAATGTAAGTGCAGCAACAGGTTCCACCTTGCAGGAGCTATTCGTCACCACTGTGAATTCTTGCTTCTCAATATAGGTTTAGATAGGCCCCTTCTTATTTTGCCTATATGCCAGGCAACCTGTCATATATATGTGTGTATTCAGCGACTATAAAAATTATTCACCCCCTTGAGAGTTTTGGCATTTTATGGTTATACATCATTGCATCACAGTGAATTTAATTTAGCTTTTTTGACATTGATCAACAGAAAAGACACTTTAATGTCAAAGTGAAAACAGATCTCTCTATAGTGGTCTAAAGGAATCGAAAATATAAAACACAAAATAATTCATCACATAAGTATTAACCCCCTTTAACATGACACACCTAAATCATCACTGACGTAGCCAATTGGTTAAATTAAGAATTAGTTAAATGGAGACCACATATCTGGGTTTTCATCTGCTTTTAGTATAAATGCCCCTGAATGTGGAAGGTGAGTCAGTACTGCGGCCTAAAAAGAAGACAAAAAACAATCCAGGCAACTTTGCAAAAAGCTGATTTCAAAGCACGTTAGGGGGAGGACAAAAGAAAATGTCAAAGTCACTGAATATCACTTGGAGTCCAGTTAAATTAATCATTAAGAAATGGAAAGGGTACAACAGAGCTGTAAATCTGCCTGAGTGATCATGCAAGATGAAGATGTCTAGTGAGGGAGGACACCAACAGCCCTTGGTTAGAAGCTATAAGGGCTGTTACCTGGGTGCTTCACCAGTCGCAGCTTTATGGGAAAGTTGCAATAATAACGTCACTGTTAAAAAAATGGGCATGACATCTTGGCTAGACTTCGTCAGAAGGCACATGGGGTGCTCTAAAATCCATTGGATGATGGTTTTATGGTCTGATGAGACCAAAATTGAGTTTTTGGCCATCAGAATGAACATGTTTGGTGTAAGCCAAGCACTGCACATTATCAAAACACACCATCCCCACTATGACATATGGTGGTGGCATCATTATGCTGTGATAATGCTTCTGTGCAGCAGGTCCTGGTAGGCTTGTGAAAATAGAAGGTAAAATGAATGCAAAATAATACAGAGAAATTCCTGAGGTTTGGAAGAACCTGCACCTTAAGAAAAGATGTGTTTTCCAGCAAGAAAATTAACCCCAAGCATAAAGGACATGGCTTAAAAATAACAATGTTAATGTCCTGGAGTAGTCAAGTCAGAGTCCAGATCTCAATCAAATTAAGTATTTGTTAATAGCTTAAGCAGTTTTGGAAAGAAGAATGGGAAAAAAAACTGCAGTGTCCAGATGTGCAAAGCTGACAGAGGCCTGTGCACACAGACTCAGAGCTGTCATGGCCACCAAAGGTGCATCTACTAAATACTAATTTAAAGGGGTGAATACTTATTCGATCAACCATTAGGTGCTATATATATAACATTTTCAAATAGACCTTTTACTGGGCCTGAAAGTGAAGTCAGCTAGCTAGTGCTGAGACAGAGACAGACAGAGAAAGACAGACAGTAGTCCTTCTAAAGGGTTCCTTGTTCATCATTAATGAATCAGAGTGAATTAACTTGTGTGAAAAGTTGGTGCACAAAAACCTATCTTTAAAGTTAAGTAACAGACAGTTAACTGCAATATAAGGGTGAGAGTTTAACAGAAAAATAGGGTCTTTAATAAGATGAACTTGGACTGTGTAACATTTTGTACAGACAGGTCAGTAGGGTCCATTATATTTGAGTGGTGTTTTTCTTTTTGACTGCATTTTTTGCTTGATCTACTGTATATCTTCCAGTACTGAAACAAAAGACTTTTAGAGTTGTGTTTTAAAATACATTAAATGAGTTAATTCTCTGATGAGTTTTGTTTTAAAATACATTAAATGAGTTAATTCTCTGATCAATTAATTTCACCTCTCGGGACTTTAATGTTTACTTTGACTCGACCAGTAATAAAACCAAAGTTTTTTGTTTTAATGCCACTTATTCTATGCTTTTGTTTTGAAAGTCTGAAACTGAAATATATGTGTAGTTTTAAGTTAAAAAACACAACCATAACTAGAATCCCCGAGTGAGGGAAATGCTAACTACCTAAAGTCAGAAAGACAGCAATATAAGTGATTAGACCAATTTAGCAATTCAGCCAAAGGTAGGATAATAAGGAATACAGTGAAGGCCACCTGGGTAGCACTCTATTTAGCAACTGCATATAAATTACTATTTGATGTGCATTTGGAAAATGTACTGTGCCAGATGAACAGAGCAAATAATATGAGAAAAGGCTGCAAATTGAAAGCGAAACCTTTTAGCCTTAGTTATTTTAAACAATTCAATTAAATCTTCACTGAACAATAAAGATATTTAGAGATTTTACACCATTGGTGGTAATAAGACCCTGACTGTGTGTGTTACTGTATATATACAGTAACTGCATCCTAATCTTTGAATTGTTTAAAATTGTGGTGCCCGCTGTATTTATGTTAAACTTCCAGTAAAATTTTTGAATGTGAATCCACGACAGGGAGTGAAAGAGTTTCAACCATTGAAACTTTAAATTTTTTAAGTCATTTTCTACATTAAGACTTTCACAATGACCTGGCCCCTATACTGGCTGCAACTGGTGAAAGAAATAAGAAATATAAATAGACCATCACAGGCAAACTAAGACACTCCTTAGAGCCATCGCTGAAGTTCAATTAACTTTACAATAAACACAGAAGTATAAAAATAAACCATGATACATAAATAGTAAGGATCGGAGTGATATTCAGGTTGCAGGCTTGTGTTATGTGCATGGAGAGGACAGGGGCAGCTGGCATGAATAAATTATAGTAAGAGATTGCCATACTGGCACCCAACATTGGGGCTCTGTGCCATTTTCTATTAAGCAGGTGGAAGAATGGGGGTGAATGCTTGGCACATGGCCTGGGTAGCTGTGAAAGATATGACAATGTCACCAAACTAATACTGTAGAGCAAAAATAGACACCAGGTATAAAATAAGGTTCCTTTAACTTAACTGCATTACTCCAAAGGGAAAGAATGAAAGGTAGCTGGAGCAAATAGGTAAAGAAAGGAATATACAGTATAACAGGTATTTCAACACCACAAGACATGATATTATATAAAATCAGAACATAGCATAACATACATGTTCAGGGTTTGATGGGTGAAGTCTGTCCTGGTGATGCAATAATTTTCAGTGGGACACTAAAGAACAAGAAGAAATTATATTATGATAAATTTATGCAGAGATATAATTACCCTTTGATACAATTATTTGCAGACGCCTGATAAGATTAATGCTGTTTTTGCCATTCCATTTACATCTTTTGCTTAAAACAGTGTAGCAAATAATGGCAGTAGACAAGTAATTAAAAATGTATAAAATTTCTTGGGGAGCTCGAGGAGTGCAGATGAACAAGGCTTAAATTCAAGTGCGTCATTTACCTGATTGGTTAATGCGAGTCTTGTCAAACTGTGGTAATGCTGAAAAAAGTAATTCAATGACGATTCCATGGGTTGAGAGGACATGTAAACACAAGCAAATATTTGGGGTCCTACATGGGAATACCCCAGATGAACACCGATGTTCTTTTTTGCAAGATGTGTTCATTCAGTCTGTTGATGAGATAGTGAGCATCTGCTGGTGTTTTATTCTCTGTTGGTTGGAAGAGGTGTGTCAATGGTTGAAGCTTTGTCAGGGGGTCATTATTATTCCTGACTGTGAAAAGAAAATGGACTTATGATTTCCTTTGTAGCCATAAACTTAGTCTCCCAGTAAATTTGATCCCTATTATGGCTGAAGAATGATTACAGGCTGGACACAAGGCTCAAGTGAGTCCATCAATAATTTTCAGCAGAGCAAAACAAATTCTCTTTCAGCTGAACTGGCAAAAAAATGTTTTCTGTAGTAGTTTTATATTTTAGCTTTCCTCCATACTGTACCCTATCTCTTCCGCTTACTTTGTCATAAGTGTAGTCTTAGTTCTGCTAATGCTTATGGTCTGTTTGTACTTTCATAATTGACTAGCATAATCCCTTATGGTAAATGCTTATTTTTACTTTCAATACGAATGGTACAACAAATAAAATTTGTCAGAAAATAAGCAACGCAGATGCTCCTAAGGAACTATGTTTGATTCTTGGTCTGACACAGTCTGAATGGAATCTGCATGCTATTGTTGTGTCCTTATGTGTACTTTTCTCTGAATATTTTACTTCCTCCCTACCGTCTAAAGTTATGCAGTTAGGTTCACTGACAAGTACTAATTTTACAAGTTTACATTACTGAGCCCCATTTGCAAATAGAATCTGGTATAGGAGTGATTTTAACAAATTAAAATTTAATGTTATGGTCAGTGTTAATCTATTATATAATAAAACACTGAGATCTGTGTTTGTGTGTGTCCAGTCTCTCCAAGCAATTTGATTGGCTAGTTTGGTTTTGGTAAGTGTGAGACACAGAAGGAGGAGTAAAGACATAGGAGCCATGCTGAGAGTCACTTTCAAAGACAGGAAATATAAAAGCAGATATGAGGTGATTAAGGTGCCTCAAATGACAGAGTCTGAGAAGCAGGCTTTACAGGAACACACTTGAGAGAGGAAGTGCCAGGCCAGAATGGTTGAGACACACAAAGATACTGAAGGAAGATATCTAATATTTTGAATTGTGCAGTCTTTTAGTGCAGAAACAATTGTGTGCAATTTAACATCAGCAAAACCAAGGAACTGGTTATTGACTTTCGTCGCACCAAAGAGCCTTTGTGTCCAGTCACTTTTCAGAGAGTGAATATAGATGTGGTGCACTCCTATGAGTATTTGGAGTCCACATCAATGACAGATTGTACTGGTCTCGAAACACAAACTAACTATTTAAAAGAAAGGGCAAATCGACTCTTTTTCTTATGAAACTGCTTTCCTTTAATGTGGATAATGGAATCCTTCAAATCCTCTACAACTCTGTGATGGCCAGTTTGATTTTCTGTGCTGGAGTGTGCTGGACCAGTAACATCAATTCAAGAGAGGCCCACTGAATCAACAAACTAATTAAAAAGGCAGTTATGGGATGCCCTCTGAACCCCCTGGAGGTTGTAGCAAAGGAAAGAATTAAAACAAACTGAGTGCCATTCTGAACAATGCTGCACATCCTCTCTCTGACACACTAACACTGAGTACTTTCAGCTAGCAAATCATTCATGAGCATTGTGTCAAAAAACACTACTGGGGCTCCTTTATACCAACAGCAATATGTCTGCATAATGTTTTACTGTAATTGTGAATGCCAAGTCAGAAATTTTCTTTCTTTTTATTTTTCTTTATATTTCCACTCCATTGTTATAGGGCCCTGCAGCCAAAAACTTTAACCTCCTATGGTAGTTTTATTAATCCTTGGAACCTTTAGAGGTATGAATATCTTGAATTGTCATGCACATTACACTATATATAAATGAATAAACTCTTTTAAGTAAGTAGGACCTTGGCCATTTTAAGCTTTATATGTAAGAATCCATTTTGAAGTCAGCCCTAAACTTATCTGGAAGCCAGTGTAAAGGCTTGAGAACAGGAGTTATGTGCTAGTATTTCCTTTAGTTCAGGCAGTGATCCTAACAGTAAGCGTTTTGAAATATCTGAAATCAGCAAGCAGAGTGATTTGAACAGCCTATGAATAACATGTTATAGTAGTTAATACTATATACAGAGAACTACATTCTCTGCTGAATCAGTAATCAGAATCAGAATGGAAAGATAAAACCAAAAATGAGAGTCAAAGCCAAAACCTGGCACTATGGCCTACTTTGAAATAAAGCTGACTACACTAGAGGATTGTAAGACATTGTTCATGCACTAAGGGACAGCACATACTGAAACCACAGCTCTATTTATAGTGTCAATATTTTTGAATAGTATTAAAACTTAAACGATTGCAGACACATGACGTATCCATAACAAGTCACACAAAGAATAAAAAACAGGATGGGACAAAATTTTCGGGAGAAGAATAAAAAACTGTGAAAACAATTTGAAACTTAAAGTAAGCCTTAGAAATGGGATACTGATAACAAACAACATGTTCCATATATCACACATCACACTCTTACAAGGGTTAATTGGGTATTGGAAATCAACCTATCCAGAACACCATGGAGGATATGGGCAGAAAACACAAAGAGAAAAGAAAATAATGTGCAAACTCAATATGGATAATGACCAGGTACAGGTTTCAAAACCATTATACTGAATATTTGGGGTGGCAGCTCTACTTACTGCACTGCTGTGCTAACAATACAAAAACAATGAATTGCAGTTATATAGACTTTTTGTTATCATTATACCATATTTAGCAGTTTAGCTCTATAGTCCCACACAAATATTTACTCATTCTGTGCCAGTTGAGGGTTACCAGTTCAACCCTGCCATGGTTGCCGAGTCAGTTTCTTCCTTTGACTTACACAGTGTTTGTATGTATATACTGTACAGTATATATTTTTTTTTCTCTTCATTCCTGTATAGAAGGCTATGATTTTCTCAAAATTACAGAGTAGGTCAATGGTGGGAACTGAGCCAGCAGCCTTCTGATTTAAAGTTCAGTACCCTACCTACAACAACACAACACACTACCTAAATGCATTTTAACTATATAATGAAATTACATTGAAACATGGCATGTTAATAAAGCAAGAGTGTCTGCTATTCATGCTTGCCAAAGAGAGTTTTCTTGAATTCTGAAGTTTTTTTTATAATCTTAGTCAGCAATTCTTTTGTTTTCAGTCGTATGTCAAAATGAAAGGAAAAACACATTCTTCCAAAAGATACCAGTGACCCCTTGGAGTGCAAAAGAATGTGAACAGCATGCCAATATACAAATTGTACAAGTCTGAACAACGTGTTTGTTCTTCACTGTTTGAGCTTTAGATTGTTATTTGCCTCATGATAAATGCATGTTCTGTGATATTGTTACGCAAATTAAATAAATGTTAGATTTCCTATTGAACCGTGGAGGTATTTGAAAAAGTCAGTAGGCTTTAGCAGACACTATGAAACGAATAGAAATTTGTTAGAATTGATGATATTTGCACAAACCCAAACATATTATAACACTCTGAATTTTTTTACACCAATAAACCATATCACTGATTTAATTAAAGCAGGAAGTGAAACACTTAATAGATAATAAAGCAAGGCAAATAAACAAATTTTAAAATGTATTATGTTGGAAAATATTTGCTATGAAATTAAAGTACACTGAAGGGCATGGAATCATTCTGAAAACAGCACAATGGGGAATTTTCCTGATTTATTAACATGCTCTAATGGAGCGTGTTAACATAGACATGCAGAGAAAAGGAAGAAAGAAGCTAGCAGACTGGAGACTGACATTTTAAATTAATCACCTCACTTTTCAACATGAGAAACAGCAATACAATTTTGCCTAGGATGCATGAAAATGTGCTTTTTATTTCGGACACTTAACCTGTAGAACATGCAGTCCCCTGGACAATCAGCCCTTCTGAACAGGAATACTCCCATATGTTTCTTTTCAGTGTAAACATTTGTAAAACAAATATTTTACATTCTGAAACATACATTTACCACAGTTAAATAGAAAGGAGCAATACTTTTGATAAAGCTAATGTGGTGGAGAGATTATATGTGCACCTACACATTTCGTAAACTCACATAAAAATAATTCTACTGAAGACAGATCTACCTACAGGCAAAAGCTAATCCTCAGCATCTCAGCTAGGAGGTTTACAGCTACTGTATTTCCACCTTAAGCACTGTTCCCTGTTCCAGTCTCCACGATTGGCCTGCCAATTTTTGGTTGTCTACTCACTAACATAAATTGAGTCTCTATTTAGGTTGCTACAATTATACATTAGAGGTGCAAACTTTAAAAATGTATTTCCTGAGTTATCTTAGCCCTTTGTGAGGTTTAGTCATGGAAATAGTAGTTTCATTGCCTGAAGAACACCTGTTTTTCTGTATTATTTATAAATTCTGGATTTGGTTTATTCAAGTGTACCACCATTTTGTGAGCTCTGTTGCAAGAATGCTGTTTATAGTTGTCGGTGTGGGTGCGAATCCATGCACCTGTACATCCACTCCTTGAACAGTGACTGGATATAGAGGCTCTTTGATGTGGTGAAAGTCAATAACCAGTTCCTTGGTTTTGCTGATGTTAAGGTGCAGACAATTCTCTTCACACCAAGAAACAAAATTCTCCACCTGGTTGAAATACTAACATGAGACTTCAGTCATCACCTGTTATTTGAATAACAAACATCTAATAACTTACAAGCAAGTCTTTTTTAGTGTTTCTGATTACGAGCCTTTGCTCACATTTTTGACTTCAGTTCCTGGGTAATGTACCAGTTTTGGTGTGAGTATACTTTTTGAGTCTTGGTTAGAACCCCACAATGTAAAAAAATTCAGTTTTCCCTTATTTCCAGTGACATTACTCATTATCCCAAATTACAGAGAATGCTTTATTCAATTAAGGTCAGAGTAATATTTAATATAAGGTAAGAAGTAACCCTGAATGGGACACTGTTTAATTGTGGGGTTCACATATCCTCACATCCGCCCTCACTCATACCAGGCGACTTTTTGGATTGAATCCAATGGACATATATTTGAAAGAATCAGAACACCAAGGGTTAGAGCCACACACAAATGAACATTCAACACAGACAGGGTTCTGGCTGCGATTAAATTCAAGCTTTAGGAACTATGAGAGAACAGTCCTAGTTACTATTCCACTTTACAGTACTATTCAAACTACAAGTACAAAAGTTGGCATTACTAGTAAAGATGACAATAGATGACAAGCTTCAACTATCAACCTTGGGGTTAAGGGTAGAGCGGGTTAACACACTGTCCCCTCAAAAAGAACTAAAAGCTATGTTTTCCTGCTCAGCTCAAAGTTACTGAAAATTGAAATTCTCCTACTCCATCTCATAACATTAATTGTGTCCTGCACATGGAACTTACTATATTATTACCTGACTCTTGATCCATAGCTAATGTCTTGAGTCCCCAGAATGCAATGTGTGATTATAAAAAGTCAGAGAAGTGGGTGCATTTTTAGAATTATGCTCTTCCTAACAAGTCCTACATTCCTCATAAAATCAGTATGTCATTGACCTTTCAAAATTTGATTTGGTATTATTTTAAGGTCCAAGAGCAGTCACGTAATATTACAATTTGCTTTTTTTTATATATCTTTTAGTATTGTAAGAAGTCTTGTTCAAAACATTATGAAATATTCTGTAAGCTGACTTATTATTAAATTGCTTTCTTGCTTACTTTTAATAAGTCAGAATTTACCTAACAAATTTCTTAGGAAATCTGTAGCATTTCATTTTAAATTGCTGCCTGTGCTGTTCTTCAGCACTTCCACTGCAGCCCGAAGAATACATTATTGCAAGTTTTCCTGAGTTATCATTCCCTTCATAAAAAATAAATTAACAAATCATCTGCATATTTCATGAATAAGCTAAAATCAGAAACTGATAGAATGCAAGGGACCAAATGTGCTTTGCATTCCTTTCTCAGCTTACATCTCACCTCCCACTGCGGTATAAAGGTTACCTGGCAATCACAGAACAATTTATGGACATCTGCCAAATGACAGCATTCTTACAAAAGGCAAAAGGTTTCTGAGTCTAAGAATGTATGATGAAAGAGAATCTGCTTCGCTATTATGTTTATAGGAGGGCTATTCTCTGGACACCCCATTTTGTTACCATATCCATAAGATGTGCATGTTAGAATTATAGATACAGCTAAACAGGTCTTGAACATGTGGGTGCTGTGACTTAGGCTTCTCTCCCATGTAATGTACCTCAATAAAATGCAAGAATTTATTACATTTATAAGTGTTCACTGTTTTTGTAAATTTGGAATACTGAAGTGGAGCCTATTCTTTTTGTGATTATTATACTGTATTTAATTATTAGTTTTAATATGTGCATGTTGATTAGCACATGCAAGCAACAATTTCACTGTACTCTGTACACGTGACAATTATGACCCTATAAACATATAATCAATGTCAGGGAACATTACTTTTAAAAGTAACTTAGTTCCATGACTCATTATTTACCAAACAAAAAGTACCAAATATGTCACATAGCTACTTATTATAAAATGTCACGCGTTAAAAGTTGCTGTGTTACTTTTTCTTATTTTCTATGAAAAACTGCATATTTCATTGGATAATATTTGTTATTAAACCCTAAACCCCTGAACATTCATGAAACTGACCAGAAACTCAGCCAAATTTTATCATTTTCTTATGTTTTATAAATACAAATGGTGCCCTTGGTTGGAGACCTAACAGGGACATGCTCCTCAGATGGCATGGACCTGTCAAAGGGAGTGGAATTACCTGGAGAAGGCTACTGTAAAAAGCAGCCCTCTGAGAAGTTCATTAGCACTGACACAGGACTTTGCCAGCACTTCAATGATCTCTCCTATGTGCTAAAGCCCATTGGCTTTTTACCTTATACCCAATGCTGTTGCGATGATCACTGGCTCTCTGTGACCCTAAACTGGGGCAATTAAATGTATACATTTGCTCAGTTCTTTTCATTTGACTGCATGCAATGCACATGTTGAACCTTTTGCTCACTAGCTGTCACCAGATGGCTGGAGTGCGCACATGTACAATGTTACTTCAACAGCGGCAGGCAACTGCTTTGCTGAAAAAGGCAACGCTTCTGCATAATAACGTAATTTTTTTTTTATTGGAGTGCTTCTGTATCTGACTATGATCTGACTACGCAACACCCATTACTTTTAATGCGTTACTACCAACACTGATAATAATGTACATTAGACTATATGCTAGGCATAATGAATCTGCCTAATCTGTACAAAGATCTCAATAATCATATATCTAGGGTGCATTTGATATGTAAGGTAAATTATTGGAGAATGATGAAACTGAGAGACGGCTCCTCTAAATTGGTGCAAGTTTCAGACTGTAGGCAATCGTGATAAAGTTATCAAAATGTATTATCTACACAGTTCCATATTCACTTAGACTTCATAACAATACAATGTGATGGGTTATGTGAGAAGATGATAAATGAATATACTGATGTGCACATTGTAAATCTCTCAAAATAAAGAAATGGGAATATCAGAACCTTTCTACTTGAACTATATTATATACATTTCAAGACAAGATTTTGTGAGGAATGTATCTAGTAGTAGGGTGTTGTACCGTGTTAGCCATTATGGATGTAGTGAGAAGTTAAGCAAGATGACACCTTTTATTGGCTAACTAGAAAGATTACAATATGCAAGCTTTCGCTGCAACTCAGGCCCGATTACATTTTGGCTGAAGAAGGGGCCTGAGTTGCCTCGAAAGCTTGCATATTGTAATCTTCCTAGTTAGCCAATAAAAGGTGTCATCTTGCTTAACTTCTCACTAAATAAAGGCTATAAAAACCTGAAGTTTATGTTCAATATTTAATGACACCAGTCAGCCCTGTTAATTTATTATACACAGGAGGAGAAGAGTGTAAAGGAAAAAGCATGCCCTTCTTTGGCCATATTATTTACAAATTTAGCATAAATATCAGCTTTACGTGAATGTTTACATTTTTCTTAGAACAAAATAGAATGATGGATTTTTCAGTTGTATTAATCTGCAATGACTAGGTTTATGATTATCAGGTAAAAAAGCCAACGAGATTTGGTTTTGAAGGTCTACAGCTTGAGTTCCTCATATGCAATTTGTATTTTTAGTTTATCAATTACTTTCAAACTCTGTCAATGATATTCCACTCAAACTGAGATACAGTCTATTGTATGTTGAAGTCAGGGAGCTTTTGCGTAAGGTAAAAACACTAATAAATAAATTCACAAACACATCTCTACCAGAATCCATCACTTCATTATTTTAAAGCTTCAGTAGTTGCAAGTGAGCTGTAGTAATAATTTATACTTCTGCAGCTAGAAGTAAAACTAGCTCACATCACTCAAAATTATAATAATTGAGGGTGTTTGAGACATAAAAGGTTTGTTACTAGATAGTATGACTGGAGAGACGGGAAGTAGTGAGATTTCATCTCAACTATTTTATGTTTGTTTACTGTTTAAATAAGCAGAAATTGTGTAATTGGTTATGAATACTTTGTCATTTTACCTATTTCTGATATATATAGTAAGGTCCTAAAAATATCAGAATGAGCCACACAGAGAAGCCAGCCATAAAAGCAGCCTGTGCTGAGCATGGAAGGGAGAGAGGAAGGTGCGGATAAGGAGCTCTTATCTACAAGCACTTCAAAGGCACATCTGTGGTGTTAAAACCAGTTGGCCTGGTTGCATGATCACCAGCAAGAATTGTGTAGGATCCAGGCATTGGATCAGCTCACAGTGTTCAGTAAAGAGTGGCAGATGGTGTTGTGACTGACTCCAGGTGAGCGATGCGACACAGAACTGACAGCGTAAATATTCATGTAGTGACCATTTTTAAAAGAAGACTTTTTGTTTGTGCCTTCCATTGACATGTTGGATATTTCATATCACAGCAAAACAGTAAGTACAGTAATTGGCTGAGTATTTTCTAACAGCATACAGCTAATTTAATACATTTTAAATTTATTGCCACATATTGAAATTACTTTTGTGATGTACTCATGTTTAATAAATGCATTTTTTAATTTAACATAATAAAGAAAAAGGAACAAAAACTGGAATTGATGATAATGAATCATGGATTATTGGACAGTGTGAAAAATAAATGCATGTGTAAAACACTTTAAACGATAAGGTTGCCAAAGCTTGCGAAAAATTAAATGAGCCACAAGGAAATGGACTTCAGTGTGGAGGAGAGATGAAGGAACTGATGAACAGAAATTTTTACCAATATAACACGCATGTACCGAGGGAGTGTGTTGGGCTCAGAGCAAGATCATGAAGCAAGGATGGGTTGTGAGACAGCACATATACTGGGAACACTTTCGTTTAGTTATTGCAAAAATGCATCTATTATCCATTTATTATTATGTAACAAGACCTTAACAAAGGCTACTTTGGGTCTTCTTAACACTTACAAAGCATCAGTAAAGTGTTTACTCATCTCTGTAATGTGACCTGCTAAAAAAACCTCACTTTGGAGTTGTTTGAGGTGACTTAAGTGAGACACTTTTATCTTCATATTGCATACTAGCCTTCCCCCGTGGCTCGTCCTGCATAGTGCCAGACAGTCAGGGGGGGTCCCTGCTCGGCTCCCCACTCCTGACGTCACGCTTCTCCCTCCCCTCGGCTTGCAGCCTCTTTCTCGGATTGGCGCGAATATATCGCTCCTGCAAGCCAACTATGATTCTTAGCGCAATGTGAGAATTCGCAAAATAAACTGGAATGGTGAAGCAAATTACAAAAAAAATCTGATCTAAATCCATTAAGTAGTTCTCTCGTGAAAAGTGGACAGACATACAGACAGACAGACATTGGATTTTATACATTTAGAGATTTACTATAAGACCTGTGAATCTCTCAAGTTATTTTAACATCATGTCAATAGGCCACCCTGCACAGAGATGAATAACCTATCTACTGTTGTTTTATAAGTGTTATGAAAACCAAAATAAGTCTTTGCTAAGGTCTTGCTACATGCAGGTGAGTAAATGAGTACCTAATCTAAAGTGTTACCCACATACGAACTGCTCTTCCTCTTCCAGCCTGAGAGTTTAGGAGGAATCCTACAAGGAGTAATGATGACACCTACATTTTCTGGGAGTCTAGTCTCTTTCATCTCCAGATCCATACTGCAATGGCCAGAGTTTGGCATTTAATATCAGACTCGCAACTTCTAGAGGCACATCAGTCCACAGAGGTGTTAAAGAATCTAGCATGGTTGGCTAAAACTGTTACTTTGTTTTCTTCTTTTTTTTTCATTGTTTTATTAACTTGCAGCTAATAAACGGGGATCTCAAGGAGACCCCGACACTTCACAGTGTCTTGTCTCATTTTCTCCAACACCAGTTATATCTGAAATACAATAAGTTATGTGAAGCCCATCCTGATAAAATATAGGTATTATAGAACTGGCTGGTGCAATACCGTGATATGTGAATTTCCTCTAAAGAAACTTGTCACATTGGCCAGCTGCTCCATCAAGGTATGTAGTTTGGTCATTGCAGCATCCTACAGTGGCATGTTAGGAGCAAATTTGGTGATATCATTTTAGCAACAGAATTAATGAAAGACAATGTCAAAAAGATTGAATAGAAAATAAAAATATTTTACGGTAGACAAGACAGAATAAAGGTACTGTTTAAAGGTTTACAACAGAATAGAGGTATTGACTGGCTTTATAAAAGAAAACAAAAGTCTTTTCTTAGTCAAAAGTTAAATGGCAACTAAACCCCTAGCATAATTGGGTCCTGCCTTGTGTTGCCAGACAGCAAGATGTTTGGATTTCAAAGGAATAGTTATCCTCTTTCTTGCCAGCTGTTATAGTTGTATGGCACACCTCAAAAACAATGAATCATGACTGCCTGTCTGCAAAGCTTCTCCTCTCCTCAATCAGTCTGGTTAGATAAGATGTACTGTGGTTATTCTCTAAGAAGTATATTCCACATCTTCTTTCTCACATCACCTTTTCCAAAAAGTGTGTATCTCTTTGTGTTTACCTTCCTTGTACAATCCCTGGAACTAATTTGCTTCTCATTTAACAGACCATTCTAGTTTCCCTCTATGTTTCCAACTTGCCTAATATCATGTCTTAAATCCTTAGCTTACAGCAATTAAATACTTAACACTTTTAATGCTCATAATTTGTCTTAGGCAAAAAAGTTCTGATGACTAATAAGCATCTGTCAACCAGACTGAGCATAGTATTGCACACCAGTCTAATTCTTATAATAATCACTCTAATTCTTAGTCTACAGGTTTTGTTAATTTATTGGTCTGTCAGCGAGAGTTCTTTTCACTTTTATTTATGGTTCACATATTCTAGAAATCTCTTCCACAATTCAAAAAGCAAAGAAACTCTTGACATTTTTTTTTATCAGCCCCCTTTACTCTTGTTTTATCAACCACTTTATAGGTATCATGAGTACCATATGTAGCAGTTGCTAACTTTTGTTTTCCTATAACTGTAACTCCTTGGAACAGTAATGTACAATCATTAGGACTAAACAGAATTTATGGAAGTGTAACATAACACCGATGAACAGCCACTACTAGATCATAAAAATAATTATAATAACCACACTAGCAGAGTGATTAGAGCAGCGTTTTCATGCATCCAAAACACAAAAACTGATGGCAAAGTTAAAAACAAAACTAAAATGGTCCTAACGTTACTGAAAAAACAATTAAAAAACAACCTAAGATGTCAGAAACGTTGTTCTTCTACGGTACATAAGCAAGACCTGACGACAAAATGTGTCACATGACTGGCATGCCACATGACCAGCAACATGTATAGCATCAATAAACAATATGGCTGCAGCCAGAAAATGAGTATGACAAATAAGAATAATTTACATAAAATCAGTTGAAATTACAAAAATATCATGTGACAAGCTAGAATATACCAAAATAGTAAGATCACAACAAATTCAAACGGAACTATTATTATAATCTAATATTGAGAATTCAAACTTTTAAAAAAAGCCAGGTTTCCATAGATTTACAATGATCAATAATTACTTCATAATAAAATCTAATCATTTTATGAAATATGCTAATTTAAAACCACATCGATGATGGGCCACTTAATTGTTTCTCATCAAGTAAATTTAACTTTTTCTAAATTTAATAATATGGAACATCATTTTGCTATTATAACAGAGTAGGCAGGATAGGCCTAGATAAGAAGAAAAACAGAGTGAGCTATTAGTGCGGTGAGGATTCCGACAATAAATAGTTCATTAGGCGGTAATACTCTATCCATTATTACCAAACATAGGACTGTTATGGGAATGAAATTAAAAGTAACCCTGTGATTTTAAGTAAGTAAACTTTTTATCAAGAAAGGTTTAAACTGACGGTAAAACCAAAATATGTGTCTCAGTCCATCCCTCTGTTTTGAAATAATTTAATCATTTAAATTGGTATATTTTTCAGTATTTACAGTAGATGCTCAGATGTGCTATTAGTGACAAGATATGTTAATCTATGTTGTACTGTGACCAGTGGTTTTAGTACAGGCTATAATGTTCACTATGATTACACTAGGAAAAAAGTAAATAATCAAAACCCAAATATATTTTGCATTAATTACATTAAATAAATATTATTAAATTAGTAATATTAGTCTGACACAGTGTTTAATTCTACAACCTTGCAGTCCCAGAGACTCAGATTTAGCCTCTAGCTATTTAACTGCCTAGGTTATCTTTACAGTTTTTTTATTCCGTGTTCAGGTGGACTTTCACTGGGTATTCGAGAGTCAATTGGTCACTTTAAACTGGCTTGATAACAATGAGTGTTGGTTTGTGTTTGTGTGTGTGTGATACACTGACATCCTGTTGTAAAGTTTATTCCTGTCTTCTATCTGATAGCTGCCTGGACAGGTTATAGTATGTTATTACACAATGGCTGACCAAGGATCATGAATGAATAGTCACCGATATGTTTTTCAAAACCTAAAGGAATGCATGTTGGTTTAAATGGCAACTCTAAATTGAGAGTAAGTGTACACAGCCCCGAGAGACACAATTCCTCAGATCTGTTTGATAGTTGAAGATGCCCCATGAGCAATGCTCTGCCTTTGCAGCCATGTAATGGAAACATACATCCAGAAATTTCATGAATGAATTATTTTAGGATCTTCAGGTAATTTAGATCTATGTATAAATGTATAAGGCAATGGCCTTTAAATTTTAAAACAAAAGTTGCCTATGTCTGATTTAGTATATGACCCTGATCAAGACATCTGCCTGTGCTCAATTTGTAATATAATTATAATATTTATAAATCTACTAGGTACACATAACATTATTCTTGACTTTGACCCATAATATTACATTCTTAGCTTTGTAGAAATCCATTCAGAGTCACTGCTTATCCCTACAGCACTTGGCACAGTGCAATACCTTGACAAGGCATCAATCCATTGAGGTCCAGCAATTGTAACACAAATTTATGTAAACTGTGTGAGTCCTGATCTTGCTAAGTGCTTTGAGTGAGGGGAAAGCACTCTATCAATTAAGATATTCATTTTGTTGCACTTGAAATCCTACATTCAAATGCAGAATGCGTTGTTTTTACCATGTGTGTATCCTGGAAGAGGACTGTAATTCTATTCAGTTCAAATTGTGCCACAAAATGGTGGTGTTTTTCAACAGTGAGTTTCTAATGAAGATAGTATTTTGAGAGAGCAATATAGGTATCTCATATCTGAAACCTTAAACTTATAAAGAACTACACGTGGGCTTTTAAAATGTTTACTACAATAGTCTGACTACCATAGACTCTGAAACTGACAACACAGATTAAGTATCATTGTCAGCAGTTCTTGCTATTACTAGAAACCCTCACCTAAGGAAAAGAAAGCATAATGCATGCATCCTAAAGAGCTGCTTACTTGACTGTTGAATCATTGTCCAACTTTGTAGAGGAGAGTGTTCTTGTAGTTATTGGTAAGATTCTCTTTGAATATTTAATTTCAGTTTCATTTGTAGGTGTGTTGTGTGCAGGTATCACCTTTTCTTTCCTAAGATAAGAAATACACATGACCTTACTATTATTCTCCTTGGGTGTCCACTCCCACGAGACCTTAGTAAAGGATACACTGTGACATTAAGAGACACTGAGCAGGTTAGTTTACATAAGAAAGACTTGCACTTTCAGGTATAAGCCTAGCTAGATACAGGTTTATCTAACTTACTATTAGGGTAGTTCATCTGTGTTGATCTGTCTGGTGGTTGTGTCAAGCTGCTTCCCATTCAAGGCATAAGGTGCCATCTTAGTAGTCCAGTTCAGGATACAGTGTCTCAATGTAACTTTTGTGTATATAATTTTACCAAAGCCACTTTACAAGGAGTGACTTTGCTAAAACTATATTTTGGAAGTGTGGTATGATGCTTCACAATTCAATCATCCCTGAAATCAAGGTCAAGATGCACAGGTACACCATCTATGTTTTATTTGTACATAGCTGGTTCATGCACACAGTTTAAATGGAAAATAGTTTAGCAAAATAACTGTCTGTATGGGCCTATCTTGTCTATCGTTTTTCGAAACGAAATTATATAATCATCAATTCCAAATCATTCCTTTACTCTTTTCCTCAAGTCACCCTTCAGTGTTCATTCTGAACTACTAAAAAATCCACATTTGTTTACAATGTGGCAAATACCAGTTCATTGATGAATTGGCAATAATAGGGTGTATTGATAAGGAGGATGAGGTAGAGGAGTTAGGGGGAGAACATTGTTTCTTGGTGCAAAGAAGGTTACAAGTCCAAGAAAGTTATGCTCAAGCTTTATAATGCACTGGTGAGGCCTCTTCTAGAGTTCTGTGTGCAGTTTTGGTCTCCAGGCTACAAAAAGGACATAGCAGCGCTAGAAAAGGTGCAGAGAAGAGCAACTAGGCTGATTCCAGGGCTACAGGGGATGAATTATGAAGAAAGATTAAAAGCGGAGTCTTTTCAGTTTAAACAAAAAAAGATTAAGAGGTGACACTGTTGAAGTGTTTAAAATTATAAAGGGAATTAGTACAGTGGATCGAGACTGTTATTTTAAAATGAGTTCATCAAGAACACGGGGACACAGTTGGAAACTTGTTAAGGGTAAATTTTGCACAAACATTAGGAAGTTTTTCTTTACACAAAAAACGATAGACACTTGGAATAAGCTACCAAGTAGTGTGGTAGACAGTAAGACTTTGGGGACTTTCAAAACTAGACTTGATGTTGTTTTAGAAGAATAAAATGGATTGGACTGGTGAGCTTTGTTGGGCTGAATGGCCTGTTCTCATCTAGATTGTTCTAATGTTCAAAGAGAATTGCCTGAAACTTCACATCGCCGCACCAAAGATCCTCTTTGTCCAGTCACTAATCAGGGAGTTATGTGGAGATGGTGCACTGCTACAAGTACCTGAATGGTTCACATCGATGACAGGGTGAGCTGGTCTCACAACACAGAGGATGTACTGTATATAAGAAAGGAAAGAGCAAACTCTTTTTTCTTAGATGACCGTGCTTGTTTAATAAGAGCAGTGACATCCATTACATGTTCTACAACTCTGTGAGGGCCAGTGCGATTTTTTACACTGTAGTGTGCTGGGCCAGCAATACCAGTTCAGAAGAGGCCTACTGAATCAACTAACTAATTAGAAATGCAGGCTGTGTTATGGGATGCACGCTCAACCCCCTGGAGGTAGTTGCAAAGAAGAGAATGAAAGTAAAACTGAGTGTCATGTGGGTGCACATCCTCTCTCTGACACATTTATGTTGAGTACCTTCAGCCAGAGTGTTTCAGCAGAAGTGTGTCAGGAAACACTACTAGGGCTCCTTTATGCCAACAACAATCCGTCTTAATAATGCCTTACTGTGACGCTCATTTTATCCTTAGCCAAGTTAGATGTTTTCTTTCTTTTTAGTTTTCTATCATTTTAGTCATTCTGGAATGTATTTGAGAGGGGTTTATTGTTTTGTATTATTTATTTATTTTTTGAACTTCTCTGAAAAGCCAAATCTCCTGTCAGGGACAAATAACATTTTATCTGTCTATTCTAAAATAAGTCTGCTGGGCTCCTGCTTACATTTCTGTTTAACTGTTGGTGTTTAAATTAACGTTATGGAGTGTAATATCGTATGAAATATCTCTCTGCTCTAGGCAATGGTAAAGGAAAATTCAAAGGAAATCAAAATGTTTTATTAAATGATATACAAAATGAGAAATGGATTGACTATTATGAACATGATATGAAGTGTTAAACTTGATTATTGCATGCTTTTTTACAAAATGATAACAATTCTTTAATAATTCTTTAAAAATATTCTAGTAAGTGGCTCAAGGTTTAATGTCCTTTTTATCGCAGATATTAATAAGGAATAGTTTTACTTAATAAATAATTTTAATACAGTTAGTTACTTCCTAAAATATCTATATTAATTCTTTGTAAACTGTGTTAGTTAGTTAGTTAGTAGAGGAATGCACAACTGATTTTTTATCTTTGCTTTCACTTATGCAGTGTTGATAATTATTCTTCTGTATGTATGTTTGTATCTATATATATAAAATTCTTTTCGCGTTTGAAATGAAAATTACGTGTGACCACACGAAACGGAAATTATGTATGACCACAGAACATATTATAATACAAGAACTAATCACTTCGTTTGTGGACGCCATTTTTATATTGTCTTTACAAATTGTTATTATTTGTGTGAGTTATTTTACTGATATTGAAAAGAAATAAATACAAACACGCCGATCTATCCCATAGGAGTGCACCCCGTTTCGCTCTCTCCCAGCCCTCCTATCTGGACTCCAGGGCTGAGCCGTCCGCCGTCAGGCGCGTTCTGACAGAGTTTTATTTATTCATCCACGTCACTGTCGCGGAAACTGCCACATTGTAGCTTTCTTTTAATTGCCAGTACTCGATAATAGAAGAGATTAGGAAAACAGCTTTGCGTCTTTCTACTTTTTAAATGCGCTGAGCTGTAAACAATGTGAAGACAAGACCGCCTTCAGCAGCAACAAGTCGTGAGAACAAAGTGGACGCTGAAAGGCGTGGAATGTCGGGCTCTTCCACTAAGTCAAGAGCTTTGCAGTTTCGGGCAGAGTACTGTCTTCTCGCACTGTTTGTGACACTTCAAGTGCCCCGTCGGCTCCTGGGAGAGTGAAAATCTTTGCGAATGAGAGTAATCGGCGCCATCAAAGCAAGACTATCTTTGTAAATTGTGCTGCACAACTACTTACTGTCCCTTAAGGTGAATTCGGGTCACTAAAACCCCGCAACATTCAAGGTTCCTTTTGTGATGAATTGTTTTAACAACATTAAGTGTTTAAATCTAAGAAGATGTACCGACCTCTTCATGTAAAGTATTGGACTTGGGAATTGTTTGGACCTTATGCCCATTAAGCACGGAACGGCAGCATCCACATTTCTCAGAATAATTTTTCTGTCTAATCACAGGCACATAGTACAACGTTGTCAGGCAGAAATTTGAAGGATCACATACAAAATGTTATTTCTATACCACACCGGTCGTGTAGTGCTTTTCACAAGGGATCTCCTACGGAGAGATGATCCAAATACATTTAAGCTGCTGTTAGTACTACTTACCTGTTGTGTTATAGCGCCTTTAAAATGTACTTTACCCGAAAGCACTCCAGTAGTGCTCAATGTATCTTTATTTTTTAAATGTTAATGTTTTACTGTTTAATAATTTATATACTACATTTTATTTTTTTCCCTTGCACTCAGTGAGTGAAGCCACTGGGTAATCAGCTAGTATGAAATATAAATAAGATCAAGATAATAAAGAGGATGCAGGTGGGACTCAAAAAATGATGGCACTGACTAGCAGTCGGACATACTTCGATTCGCGCTGTTCTGCAGCCATCACAAACTGAAACTACGATGACTGTTAGTGTGAAACATAATTGTGATTTTCTCCTCCACTAAATTAACTTTTTGGTGTAATTGGATTTTTCTGGACCTCAGGGCCATGTGGCTGACCCAACATTGAAACATGTTTTCCTTAGGTTGTCTGCAAATACCTAGGAATTCTTTTATCAGTCAGTCATTGAGTCAATTGGGGACATACAGCTCTACATACACAGTGGATATAACTACTTTGTCATTAAAGCAAAAAAAGAAAAAGCTAAGCAGTTTTAATTTCATCAGGCCTATATAATGAATAAAAATAAATGAATCGATGTTATCATTAAGTGGGCTTTATGTTATGATTCTTTATTTAGCAAAATGGAAAATTAATATGACTCAGAATGACAAGGCATGGGCGAGTTGCTGTTGTATTATTAGTGAATCTTATCTGTAACCGTGGTTACATAATTACAGAGGTTTTTTTTGCATACTTTGCTACCATATATCAATATCTACCCTGTTGCTGGGAAGCTGACGAAAGAGGCCAAATGTTAGTTGACTCTGTCTGCAGCACGCCTGTCCTCACTTGGAATGTGGGTCAGTTCATTTACAGCAAGGTCAGGCTCGGTTAATTATGCCGAGTTCATACATCCCTCTGAAAGATAATACACTGCCTTGTTTCTGTGTTGCTTTCCAGACCTGGTTGTTAATCTCTTGACTTTCAAGTAACGTAAGAATTCTTATTTATGTATATGAAGCCTATAATAAACTCCAGCTAGCTTACTTTCTAATTTCTCAATCATCATTCTTTCATTCTTTTTAGTTTAATGAAGTGGCAGCTGGGAAGGCAACATTAATTATCTATAATAGAAATGTTGTTATCTTGTGTTACATAGTGAAACAAGTAATTGGAAAAGCATTTTTTACCTATTTAAACTTATTCTCTGTGTAGTAAGCCTGTTGCCTTAGCCCAAGATCACAGCCATATATTCATCTTCTTAATGTGCTTTCAAAGTCTCATTAAGGGAATTAAGTGCTCCAGTTCAGTTCTCACTGTGGATGCCTTCTGCATTGAGTTCAAAAAGTTTGCTTCATGCTATTAATACTTTTCCTTCCTAGGTTCAAAGCTTTGCTTTGTGGTTGATTGGCAATGCTATATTTGTTCAGAATAGGACTTTCGCAGTATTCCTGTCTACTGCTGCATCTTCATTTTGCTTCAACTCAAAAATCAAATAAAAAAAATGGACAAACCCATATGAGCATTCAGACCTGGCACTGCTGGAAAGCTTTGTGATGTTGCATAAGAGAAAGAACACACAGACGTGTATTATCTGTATAAGTGCCAAAGTTCTTAGTTACGCCACACAGCAGAGCTCAGTCACAAGGTACATTGCTGCCCAACAACCATTCAATGGTTTCTATGCGTGCTGTAGCAATAATTCTGCTACAACATGACAGCCTGAACAATGAAGAGCTCCACCAGAGTATCAGCACCTTTGTTGTCTGCAAGTTTTTTACACTGTACTAAAAAATTCTCTAAAATGCTCTAAAAAGCTCCTAATCACCAAATGCCAGATGTATAAGGTTACCATTGCTGAAACTGAAGAAAATGACACCACTTTAAATTAAGAATAATACTGTATATGCAAAAATGTGTATAAATTCAATTTTAATTGATATAAAGCTTTGTTTTCTTGACTGATGCCACATGCTTTTATGGTCTCTCTTTTTCTTCCAACTTTCTGCACTGGATTACAGTAAGTATCTGTGGTGATGGATGGTGGATTTTTTTTTTTTTCATTTTTGACTGCGCTTTTCGTGTATTCCAAAATGAATTAATGCAAGCTCAAAAGCAGAATAATCATTTTAAAAAAGTAAGAACAGAACAAATTCACAACAGACTCTTTCTAAACACTGTCATAATTTGAAGCCCCCAAAGCAGTACTGTCTGCTATACTGGTTGGAAACTGTCTAGGGCAAATGTGAAATTTAAATTCCACCAGCTTCCCTTTGTGCCACCTGGTCTTGGTGAACAACTCATTATATATTAACAGCTGGCATCTTCCGTATTAATTTTGTTCATAATTTTGATCACTTCTATCATTTCAGTTATTTGTCTGAGGTTGCTTAAAGTGAGAAGTTCTGAAGTTGACAATATTTTCACGTAGCTCATACCCAGCGGTAACTAGGTCAATGTAGTAGTTCATCTATGAACTTCCTCTAGTGTTGATGTGAAATTGAAAGAATATGAAATATAAAAAAAAGCAAGTGGTGTCATCGTCTGAAATTAAGAAGGGTTTAAATTATCTAATAGCATAACTCAATTAAAGAAAAAGATCACAGAACATACTGTGTATGATGGCCTGTGAAAAGTTTTAATGAAGTATTAATGGGACATCCAGCCAAACACAGATTTTCCATTCCAGATTTATCTAGTATTACCCAATTATTGATAACTTTAGATGTAAAGATATTTAAGATGCTGCTACTTGGCAATGTATTGCATACAATAAGTACATGAGAAGAAATACTTCCTAAAAGTTGTACATAATTATTGTTTGGATCTGTTTTTGTGAAAAACAGATTTTTGGATGGCATCCACTCTAATGTTTCCTTTCTTTATATTAAATCCTTCTGTTATGTCACTTGTAACTCCCATTCGCTTAAGATCAACGATTCAGCTCCTTCAGTTTTTTCACACAGTTCAGAACTTAAGTTAAATCAGCACCACATTACACAACTTTTCCAGTAATTTTTAGTCATATCCTTAATTTACTTAGTCTTTGTGAATTATGGAGAGTTGTGGTATGAACCCATGACTACTAGTGATGTGACATCTAAGGTGACTCAGTCATTGTGGTCTGCAGGGGTGGGTTCTTGTGTGTGCAAAAGCTAGCAACAAATATAAACAGGTCAGGTCAGCCTGGCGAGCATGCACTGATACAGTGTATTGCTGCACCCACCACACGATGAAATACCTCGGGATCCCAGTTGGCAACCCCACAGGCCGACACAGGGTCCAGTCCCACCCACTAGAAAACACACTCTATCTGCCGCAGCCAGGTGTTATGTGGGAGTCCCTTTGGTCTGGGCCAGCCACTCAGATCCTCAACAATGAGGATCCTGTGAGGGGTAGTGTCATAACTGATGCTCCCTCACAATGCAGGTAATGTGCCTTATTTGGGACTCTATGAGCAACCACTCATTTGACACAAACTCAAACCAGCAGTACCTAAGTAATCTCCGAAGAGACACAGTATCAAAGGAGTCCAGTCTGCATCTCAGGTCACTAGATAGTGTCCATATAGGAAAACAGGGAGCACCAGGACACTAAAGACTTGGACCTTCCTCTTTTTGCAGAGATATCAGAAGTGCCACACACCCTTTTCCAGGAACCTTATTACCCCTCATGCTCTCCAAATCCATCAGCTCAATCAACTGAGTCAAGTGCTTTGCGAAAATTGACAAAGGCTGCAAAGAAACTCTGACAATATTTGGATTTGTGCTCAGTGCCAGGATGCGGTCAATGGTAGACTTCTTAGGCATACAGATGTGGATGAGGTCGATGGTAAACTTCATAAAAGCAGACTGCTCTGCTCACTGGTAGGTAAGTAAATGATCATGCATCCAATTGAGGATGACCCTAGCAAGCACCTTACCCGGTTCCAAGAGCAGTGTTATCTGCCTATAGTTGTCGCAATCCAGGCAATCACCCTTTCTTTTCCAGATAGGGACGACAAGTCCCATTTTCTAGTCAGTTGGGATGATGCCAGTCTCACAAATGGAGGCAAAGATTGCTTGCAATGCCAGGAAGACAGCCTTACCACCATCCTGGAGAAGTTCACGCCATATATCACAGATCCCTGCAGCCTTCCCTACACTCAGCTGGTTCACCACCTGTGCAATCTTAGTGAGATTGGGTGGTTCACAGCTAATTGGTGGATCAGCCTCAAGAACTGTGGACCCAGAGATGTCCATTGACCTAGCTGGAGAATCAGCTTTTAACAGCTGCTCAAAGTAGCCAGACCAGCGGGTCACAACTGCAGCATCATCCATCCGCCGTTCAATCACCCGAACTAACTGTGACTCTCAGAGGAACAGATTTGGATGAGCGTAATGCTTTGATTCTTCTGTAAGTAGGACATGGGTCACTAGACCATAGATGGTGTGTCACTTGCTCATAGATTCCGCTAAGAAACACTTCCTTATCTGCTCTCAGAGCCTTGGTAGCCTTCTTTCTCAGTTCTTGGTACAGACCAGAATTACCATCAAGCCGTCCGCTGCATCTCCTCTCAATGATATCCAGGGTGCCCAGTGAGATGAAACATCTCCTTTTGGGAACACGAACACAACCTTTAGCAATGTTCTGCATCGTGTCACAGAAGGTCTTCCTCATCACATTAAAGCAACAAATATTAACATCAGCTTGAAATACAATGTACACAATGTTGATGTAAGAAAAGAAAAAAACAAGCTTTAAACTACACAAACAGAAGAGAAGTTTGTCTATCCAATGTCTCATTTTGTCATACCACAACAGAATGGAAAAAAAGGCAAAGGACTGGCCAAGACTGCAGCTGAATTCACCATACATATTTGTGCTGTCAGATGGCTTGTTAATTGGATGTCAAAATGTAGCAAGCTCAACAATACTTTTGAAATTTGAAACTTTGCTCAAAAGTCAGGAGGCAGTCATGTCTTCCATCATCTTCTGCAATTCCTGGTGTAATCTGTCATCCTATAGTCAACGAAATGTAGCAACTACAGTCACTAAGTTTGACAAGCTCTCCAATTCAAAGTGATGTAATGTGACGCCAGTCTTAGCAGTTTCTCTCTTGACTTTCTGAAGTGATGTTATATTCTCTTTTTATAATAGAAGGATACAACTGCACACAGTATTTTATATGTGTTACACAATTAAAGCATAATCTCCCTTGACTTGTACTCCATGCAGCATAGTGTGCCTTATAGTCCCATATATTCTATTAGTATTTTTAATTGTTTCTCAAAGAGATGAGCCCACTGGAAAAACTTCAAAGTGTGTAACAGTTCAGATCATTTGCAACATATTCATCCAGTTCACAGTTTCTTTTTAGTTCATCTATAATAGTTTTATAGTTTTGTGGGTGTCTGCTAATCTAGTTTAGCATAATTTTCAAAATAAATGAAAATAGATTAGATAAATATTACAGAAACCCAAAGGTGGAATAAAATGAGGACAACAATGAAACAAAATATCCAATTTCATGTACAGTGAGGCCTAAATATAAGTGGCTGGGTGGACACAAGAAAGCATTAAGCTTCAGAATGTCACTTTGACAGAATGAAAGTTAAGAGAAAGCAATCTTAGTAATAAATGGGAATCTAGTGAGAGTGCTCGAACCTTAAGGTCAGCACCTGAACACGTATGTCAGAACACTGTATTTTTTCAGTCCCATCATCAGACTGACAGAGCTATTAGATTGCAGATGTGTGAATATACAGTAGTGGTAGAAGTCTCACCTTTGCATAGCACATTTATTTGAGATGTAAGATGATAAAAGGAAAGATACAGCACTCGTTAACCATAACCAATCAGGAGAATGGACATGCATCCCTTGCTTTGTGCCATTACATTATTTCTTGATTATTACAAAATACGATTGTGATGTTTTCCAATCAGTTGATATCAGTCAGAACCACTGCAGAGCTACATCTTTGGAGATTTCATTAATGAAAAAAACATCAGCAGAGTATTGACCTTCTTCAAAGAAACCAAGTTAAAAAAGCTCTGGTTGCCAAAAATACTTTAAGCCTAGAGGAAAACATGCAAATTTAATTAGCTATTCACACAGCGACTATTGCTTAATAACTTGGTCGCTAGTAATAATGAACTTCACAAGACAGATATGTAAATGTTGTCCCATACTAGTCTCCTTGTGTTATGGATCAAGGTCAACAAAACCCATCCTGCGGTATTGATGGAAGCCACCTCTTATTCTCTTGCTCATATCACATGCAACTTCCTTACACAGAGACTCGTCATTAAATTTGCTTACAGCATTTCAGGGTTGTAAGAGGCTATAGTTTATAAAAGCAACATTATGTCAAGGATACCTACAGTATTTTTGTTATCTTCTGTTGTTTAATTTTTGTGCTATATTTGTTGTTGTTAGTGTTACTAATAATTTTTACTATTTTCCCGATAACATCATGTGGCTTTGTTTGTTGTTTCTCAATGGCCACTGTCATTTTGGGAATTGCTTATCATGATTGCCACTTTAAAGTGACAGTGCACATTGAGAGACGCATGAGCTGATATTGTTTGGAATGTAATACCATCATGTTGCTACTATAAAAATGTCAAATTCTCATTCGTGTTTCATTGCTGGTGCCTCCTTATTCCCTGTTTTGTTTCCCTTTGCCCCTGTTCTTTGGTAACCAAAGAACAAGCCAAGATATGGAGCTTTGTATTATATTAGGGCCCTCTTGTACTACAGCAGTCAGGGCTGCAAGAACCTAACTAAATTATAAAACATCTTCTTATCTTATATATTTAATATAAAATATGTCTGCTTCTTCACCTGACTGGGGTATTTCTTGTGGCCCTTTCTCTTTTTTACCCAGAGTATGTCTTTAAAGATTTTCTTTGGATTCTTGACCATTACTAGCTCAAAAATATTATTTGGTTTATTGTTTCAGCTTTGATACACTTTGAATTTGCTTACTCTGAGTTAAAAGAGTATGGAATGATGTTTTTAGGGTATGGATTTGAATTTTGTGTTTAAGGTTTTGGTTCTTGGAGTTTTCTTTTGTTTGCTTTCTTGTTCTGTGTTTGTTTGTTCCTGTTTACAGTTATTTTTGGTTTCTATCTTTTCTTGTGGTTTTTAAAAAATTAACTGCTCTTGTTTTTGGCCTTCTTTATTTGATTCAGTCTCATTATTACTGTTAAGTTAGTGTTAAACAGATCAGGTTGGAGAGCATGCATTGGTACAGTGTGTTGCTTTACACACCACATGATGAAATAGCTCCCCAGTTGGCATCCCCCCAGGCAGACACACGGTCCAGTCCCACCCTCCAGAAATGACCATGTATCTGCCTTAGCCAGGTGTTACGTGGGTGTCTCCTTGGCCTGGTCCAGCAGTTTGGGTCTTCAACAATGAAAGGATCTGTGAGCCGCATCACCCATTAGGAATTGTGCCACATGGCCATAGTGACGCTGCCTCACAATGCAGGTTATCTGACTCATTCAGACTCCATGAACAACCTCTCATTTGACACAAAGGATTCTCCAAAGATACACACTGCCAAAGGAGTCCAGTCCTGGTCTCAGGTCACTGGATAGCGTCCATGTCTCGCAACCATATAGAAAAACAGGAAGCATCAGGACCCTAAGGATCTGGACCTTTGACCTTTTGCAAAGATATCAGGAGGGCCACACACCCCTTTCCAGCGACCTCATGACCCCCCATGCTCTCCCAATCCGTCTACTGACTTCATACAAAGAGTCACTAGAGACGTGAATGTCAATGCCGAGGTAAGTAAACCTCTCGACGAGGTCTACATTCACTTCACAAACAGACACACTGCTGATGGTTCTGCCTAAGAGGTCATTAAAGGCCTGGATCTTGGTTTTTATCCAGGACACTCACAAACCCAGACACTCAGACTCCTTGCTCAGTCTCTCGAGAGCCCCGATCAGATCCTCCACTGACTCCATGAAGATCACAGCATTGTTGGCAAAGTATTAAATAAATCAAATTTATTTGTACTTATTTTTTTCCTGGTTTTGGAAAGGTAGTTTTGGGATAATATCACAACAGGTTGTAAGTTATTTACTTGTCTATTATAGTATGATATAGTTATTTACCTGTCTTGCAGATATTTTTGCATAATTTGCACTGCAGTCCTGCAGAACGATATTTCATGCTGCTGTGTGCTGCACTGTATGACAATAAAACCATGTTCAAAACTTTTTTTAATAAAAAAAGAACTCACAATTGACTAGGTTTAAGATTAAAAAAAATAACAAAGGGTTACTTTGGTTATGGCAAAATTCTGAATTTTTTACTTATATCTGGATAACATGCTTGTATATGTGTATTGATTCTCTTGACCTTCACAGTTCAACCACTGTTTGCTGTTTGACTATTCTTTTGAATATCCCCTGTGAGATATGGCCGGCTATTCAGACCGGCCAATACCCCCAGGCCGCCAGATGGAGCCCTCCTTGCAGCATAGAGGTGCCCCAAATGCCAGCAGGGAATTATGCACAGTGGGATTATAATGTACAGCCCTGCTGGATACCAAAGGGGCCACCAGGAGTCGCTGCAGGAAGGCCCAGGGATTTATATTTCCCGTATAGCCCGGAAGTATTTCCAAGTCACGGAAACAGAAGAAATGATATACTTCCGGGCTGAAGAAAAAAAGGAGTTTTACCTGACCCGGAAGTGATAGAAAATCACATGGACTGAGGGACAAACACTTCCGGGTCAAGTACCATAAAGGACTCTGGGAAATCCCAGACGGACGAGCTGAGTTGGGAGGCAGGGTGGCTAAGCGTCTGGGAGTTTGGAGGATTGTTTATTGGATTATTGGTTTGTTATTGAGAATTGGGAGTGGAGGGTGCTTTGTGCACATTATTATAATAATAAATTAATTATTTGGACTTTTATCTGGTGTCTGACGTGGTGGCTGAGGGTTCAAGTGAGTGAGATGCCCCAATCGGTCACACCCCTTAAAGAAAATGTCATTTCTCTGTTGCTCACTTCATTCTCCAGTATTTGTTTTCACCTTTCCAAAATTAACTTAATAAATTAGAGACAAATAATGAACCAAGCCTTGATGGGCTGCTAGCCCATTCCACAACATATTAACTTATACTGAGTGACATTAGAGCCACATATTCACCTTTAACAAGCATAGGAGGGTGTGGGTGGAAAAAAGAGAATAAATGAAAAAAACAGCACACACATAGAAAGAACATGCAGTACTACACACACTAAATGTCCAGACCTGGTATTTGAACCCAGTACTCTGGAGCTGTAGAACAATAGAGCTAAGCACTGTGTCTACAAAAGACCTTTCACAGTTAGGAGCAATTAATTTGTTTTTCAGCACAATCTTGTGATACAAGAGTGTTTGCACAAAACAGTTAACAGACAAATAGCATAAAGCAAATTACTGCCATACAGAAAGGAAAAAAAGCATTTGCAAAAAAATATATATATACTTCAAAATATATATAGTTCCAATTCAGAAATATCTGCTGCAATCAAATTAAATCTGTATCTTTGTGAAGTACATTTTTTCTTGTTTTTCATTTCATTTCATAGCAATTTACCTCTATAAATTTATAAAGCTGAAGCAATATTGTAACCAGTAAGGTTAAGTAGGTTCTCCACATCAATGCATTGAAAAAGATAATTTGCTTTTACATTGTAAAACAGAGCCTGTAGCAGCTTTGTAAAATAAATAATTTGTCTAAAAATAACCAGAAAGTCCTAAGGATGACCCTTAAAAGACTATTTCAAAATGTTGGACAATTGGCAGTGCGCATCTGTTTTATTGACTTTAATAACAAAATGCAAATTTGCAATCCACTCTGAGAATGCAGATACCCATGTTCCAAAAATGAACCTGATAGTTGTACATTTTGAACAGTTGGAAATCATAACAAATCAGCATTTTCTTCAAACTACTCTGTTACCATCATTGTTAATAGCACAATTCTAGCAAAAGTCTAGCCCAAGTACTTTAATGCCTGAATAATATATTTCATTGTATTTTTATGGAAATATATATATATAGGGGGACACTTGCCAAATTGTCCCTAATATAATGGTTTCATTTCAGAGCATACACCACCTTTTGAGATAGACTTGCCAAAGTGTTTCCAGAAATAATGCTTACATTCGAGCCCCAAGAGGGTTAGTCAGTTGGTCTGAATCACACAATGAGCCAACAGCATGCGGAGTTATGGTTTCAATTGCAGCCTTTTAGCCACCTGACTGCACTGTCTGGAGCCAATATAAACCAGATGTGGAGCACAAAACAGCATTCCTACCACCACAGCTAATTTAAACAAAGACTGAAAAATGGCTAAAGCCGAGGCTTCTTCATAACAGTTACCATGATAAAATGGGCTCTTTAAGGCTTTTCCACTGTATGATTCATGTGCTTAGTACACTTTCTTATTTATAACTGAATTAAAATATTTTTTTCTTTACTATGTTCCTGCCTTGGAATATCTGAGTTTGATGCAAATCTCTTCTACAACAGTGATGGTGGGAAGGGATTTTGTAACTTACTGATCCTTATATCACTTGTAATAAATCTGAATTAGGCATTAATTGACAATCAATTCATTCATTTCTGGAAATTTTATATGTGTTTCTTTCTGTTACTTATTCATTTTTCTGAGGGGAGAGTGGCATCACTGCAACACTATATTTTAAAGTCTTCTTCCATAATCACCACCATATTGTCATATTTTCAGACAGCCAAGGATATGTTGTTTATAAGGATGAAGTTCATTGAAACCACATACTTAGTCATTATCTTGACTTGTGATGTCCTCACTCAGCGACTTCACACAATATTATTTGTTTTCCCTGCGCCCAGTTCTTTCAAGAAAACATATGTTAGCCTTAAGCAGATGTCATATTACGCGGTTCTAGTTGAGAGGTATTTCAGATTTGCAGTTTCTGATATCATCGTTGGACCATGTCAATTTAAACAATGAAAAATCACATTTAGTGATTGCATGCTAAATGTTTAGGACAATCGTTCTCGCCTCTTTTTTTGACCACCAACAGCCGGTGCTGTAGGAAGGGTTAATAGGTGCATTCCCATTCTACGCTAGTGCATAAAACTCAAGACATCAGAGAGACGAGTCAATCTTCTGTTTGTGAGATTCGAAATATCTGAGTTCTTTATTCCTCTGCACTGCATTCTATGCATTGCACTGCTGGATGAACATTCACTGGTTGTCCACGCCAAGCCCACAAAGCCCACCCCACGAATAAAGACAAATTCAGAATTGTTTGATTTTAATGGAGTGAGTCTCAGACAAGTTGGATTTGCTAGGTATGTCCCATTAGGTGATCAGCTTAATGCCACCAATTGCCAAAGACATGATAAGATTATGGAAATGAAGGCTACAACTAAAAATCGTTAAAGAGTTATGTAATGTGACAGACCTTTTAGTTAGGTATAATTAACAATTTTTAGAATAGAATTTATTTTTGCTTAGCTTAGGTTGTTGGCTACAATTCTGCTTCTTGCTCTTGTTTTGATCACTCAGTTTGCTGTCCTTCTGGTTTATAAACTCTACAAATTAGTCCGTGCTTTATGGTGCTTGATATGTCCCAATTTATCTTCTACTCTATAGAAATTGGCAATTGTGAACTTGGACCCGGACACACACAGACGGACAACATAGTTCCACCCAACACACGTTTATTTACAAAGTCTATTTACAATTAGTGCACTCACAAAACCCCAATGCCTCTTGCACCGCTTCCCCACAGTCCAGGCCTTATAGTCTCTGTGCCTTTCCTTGACCGCCTCGCGTCCCCTCTCCAGCTCTGTCCTCTTCCACCCGACATCCACTAATGACTGGAGGGAGGTGGCCCCTTTTATAGGAACCCGGATGGGCTCCAGCTGCTTCCCGGCAATCCCCCGCGGACACACACCCGTGTGGCGGAAGTGCTGGCTACGCCTCCGGAAGCCGTCCGGGTGTCCCCTGTCGTCTTCCCCGGGATAATCAGGCACTGGGGCGCCGCCTGGCAGTGGCCACGGGTCCCTACAGGGCTGGGCTTCCAAGCCCTCTACCCGAGGCCTCCAGCATAACCAGGAAGGACGCCCCCTCTCGGTCTGGAGGAGGCACAAGCCCTCCTCTGGTCCTCCTGGGTGTCCCGGCCGGGCTCCAGGCCCGACCGGGTCCCACACTGGATACTCTGGCATCGGGGTGCCGCCTGGCAGTGGCCACAGGTCCCTACAGGGCTGGGCTTCCAAGCCCTGTACCCGAGGCCCCCAACATAACCAGGACGGACGCCCCCTCGCGGTCTGGAGGAGGCACAAGCCCTCCTCTGGTCCTCCTGGGCGTCCCGGCCGGGCTCCAGCCCCGGCCGGGGACCACACAATGAACATCTACATCTTCTTGGTGTTCATAGGATCTGTGTTGTTGGGGATCTTGTGTGGCTGGAAGGTTAAATCCTTGGCAAGACATTATTGGCATCCAAAGGCCACTATCTTCATCATTATCAGTGCCATTCTGAGAAATCTGTCATTCAAAATTGTATGTGGTGTCACGCTGGCCATGTTTCATAACACAATTCGCTTAGCAGCTACACTTTTTTTTTTGTCAAAGTTAAGATTCTCCAATGCCATTACCTTACTATTTGAGCTGAACTAAATATTGCTAGTAGTGGTTTTGGGTATTTTGCCTGTTTAGCAATTCATTTTTCCCAGTTCGTTTTTTCTTAATGAAACAATCACTGCCTGTCTGACAGCTCTTTTGAATCTCCTTTTAGTAAAAAAAGATTAAAAAGAAAATGTTTCCTTTTTCATTTTGTCTTCCCCAAGGGTTTCCTCATTATGTGTGAAAGGAAAGAAAATTCCACCAAAATGAAGTAGACAGTGTCATCATAATGAAAGAACCTAAACTTAACGTGTGGATAGATATGCTATAATGGTCTCTGATGCTATAATTTTGCAAAGCTAATAGTGTTTCTGTTTATCTACTCTTGTCTATTTACAGGCAAAAAAATGGAAGACAACAAATAAGCACCATGCAGATAATAAACAAAATATTCCTGTAAGACAACATAATATGGAAGTGTGCTTGGCTTCACCCTGGTCAGGGAGACATGCTCTTTGTTTGGCTCAACCCATCCTGCTTGAATGCTGTGTCTGCAGCGCTCCAGTTATAACCTGCATGGCCCAGGACATCTGGGAGACAAGGAGCCGTACCCAGGTACAACAGCTAAGACTCTTATCGGCATCTTGGGGAGACAATTTCATTAATAAAGCGAAGAAAACCCCACTTTTAATACTTATGTATTTTGTTTACTTTATTGAAACATAAAGTAAGCTAATTGATTTGTTGGGAGTTGTAGTGTGATTCAGGGTGATGGTGGTTTCACTTATATTAATCAGTACATGAAAGATTTGCTTGCATTAAAAAGTGGTGTGGTGAAATGAGTAGCGTGGCTTCAGAAGAAGCAGACAAGTAAGATATCGGGACATCTTCACTATGAGGACCGAATGGGCTTCACCTATTTAAATATGACACGCTCACATGCCAGCTGTCTAGACAATGGGGTACAAAATCTGGCAAATCATTCATGAGTTCTCCAGATGAAAATCTGGGAATGACTTACAAGCTCTGCTTTATGCTACACATCCTCTTGGCTTGCTAAGCTGGACCAGCAAAATTGTAAAGGCACAAAAAATTATGTCTGATTTGGCGGTCTCTTGCTATAGAAAACAAGAGTCCCCCGGTCTGTGGTTACATAACATACAATCTGTTGAGTACAAGTTGAAATCCGATGTCTTTAGCCTTCTGAAAAAATCTGCTATGGCTTTTGTGATGTTTTACTGGAAGTGAACTCATTATAATTGTATGAGAGTAGACTTCAAAATTAGGCTGCTCCTCTAAATTCACGTGTCTATTTTCTGAAAGAAAAGCCCTCAGCAGGCTGCCAAAGCAACAGTTTTATGAAAGGACTATATCTCTAATTGATGTGTAAGCCAGTACATTTATTTCCATTACTCGACTGCCAGGAAAATCTACCAAAAACTCCCTAAATAACTTTGACATGCAAATCTTATTGTATCAGCAGATTTCAGCCCCACTCAGCACAAACTGCAGATTCAGTCTATTCTTTTTTGTCTATCCAAGGTTATTTCTTCAGTTGCATAACATTTTTAACTAATGTGTTCCATTTTTCTAGATTTTATGCTTAACTACGCATTTGCCAATTTGAGCATGAACTGTTAAAATGTTATTATGTAAAGAGTTTGTTTAGGATGTCTGAAAGAGTTAAAAATGTTTACATTATGTATTAATTAATTGAGCAGTATAGGAATGCCTTACAGAGGCAACATGATAGTTAATTAATGCTAAACATTTTTGCTTAATTTTTACTGTATGGACACCAGACTAAGCTATATAGTGCATTACACAGAAATATTTTGTAACATTAGTGAGTTTTGTTTAATGGCTATTATATAATAAGCTATGTTTGTCCGTTTGTCTGTCCAGGATTTTAAATCACCTGTAGCTCGCAAATCATTTGAACTATTGACCCAAAATTTGGTACACATATACTACGTGATGTCTACTATCCGTTGATGATTGACCTCCAATGTTATTCCTATTTTTATTTTTGTTTTATTTTATTGTAGAATCAACTCTTGGTAGTAGCCAGCTGGCCGGCCATGTGGCACATACAGTATGTATGGGCACCATTCTCATCCCTACCACCTTTGCCAACACTTCCCCTACCTCTCCATATATTAAATCACTCTTGAGGCAGATTGAAGATTTAAGTGCCAGCTTAAGTGAAAAATTAAAGAAAACATATTAAGTAAATGCAACACAAACACTGACTTAATCAGTTTTAACACAAATAGATGCCGACGAAAGAAGAGAAGAAGCAGGCCACTTGGGTGGAGAAAAAAAGAGCTGCTCAGGAAGCAGCAATTGCATCAACCTCTGAGCAAACAAATGCTAAATGTACTGAGGAAGAGTATGAAAACTATGAATGCTCAAGTCAAGTATATCGTGCAGTGCACCGTTACTGGTTAACTAATAATTTGTTTTTGCAGCCACCAATATTTAACAAAGGTCAGTTCTGAGAAACACCATCATAAGCATTTTGAACAAAAAATGAATGAGCAAAGCACAAACATTTAATTAAGACCTCTACCTTTACTTAAAATGCAAGAGAGAAAATGTCGGCCATTAATCACAAATTGAATATTAGAATGTGCCAATGCTACATTTTTTGGCTGGCATTGCAAAGCAATGGTTAGGTTTCTTGTTGTATCGCTCCACAGACCTGGAGTCAAATCACTGTGTGAAATGTACTTGCGCTCCCCATGTCCACACTCGACTCCTGGTAGATTAGTGACTGTGAATGGATTGAATGAGTAGGTCCGGCAATGGACTGGTTAATTCCCTGCAACATGTAGAGGATTCATAAAGACGCCTTCACTTACAGTTCATTTTATTGTGTTGCAGATTTAATTTTAAATTAATAACTGTGTCATCTTTGCCCTTAAATCTACACCCATAATGACAAAGTGAAAGCATGTTTACAGAAAGGTTTGCAAATTTGTTAAAAATTAAAAACAGGAACCTCTCATTCATATAAGCATTCAAATCCTTAATTCAGTCCCTTTGCCAACAATTACATCTTTGAGTCTTCTTGGGTGGGCTTTACAAACCTGCATTTGGGCAGTTTATCCCTGTTTTTTTGACAGATCCTCTCCAGCCCCATTTCAATGGATTTGGAATCATCTGTACACTGCCATCTTCAGGTGCTTCCACAGATGTTCTATGGGGTTTAAGTCTGGGCTTTGGTTGGACCAATCAAGGACAGTCAAAGAGTTGTCTTAAAGCAACTCCAGCATTGTCTTGGCTGTATACTTTGAGTCATTGTTCTGTAGAGGGTTGAACTGTCTCCCCAGTCTGAGGTCACGTGTACTCTGGAGGAGGTATTCTTCAAGGACCTCTCAATTCTGAATGATCTTTCTGTCCCTAATGCTGAGTAGTAACCCATAGCATGATGCTGCCATTAACAGGATGGTATTATGCAGGTGATGAGTTGTGCCTGGTTTTTGACAGACATAGTGCTTGGAGTTCTGCTCAAATAGTTCATTTTTTGTGAGAGACCAGAGAATATTTTTCTTGGCTCCTTTAAATGCTGTTTGACAAACTCCAAGCAGATTATCATATGTGCCGGATTGATCAAGTGCTGCTGATATGGTCGTCTCTCTGACAGGTTCTTCCATCTTAGCAAAGGACTTTTAAAGCTCTGTTAGAGTGACCATTCGGTTCTTGGTCATCTCCCTGACCAGGTCCCTTCTTGCCCATCTTAGCCATCCAGATTGACTGGATGGCTAACTCTAAAAAGAGTTTTGGTGGTCTCAGACTTCTTCCATTTCACAATTATTGAGACCATTGTGCTACTGGGAACACTTAAAGCTTTAGAAATAGTTTTAGACCCTTGCCCTAATCTGTGACTCACAACAATTTGATCATGGTGGCCTACAGAGAGTTCCTTGAAATTAATGGCTTAGTTTTTGTTCTGACATGCAGTATGAATTGTGGGACCTTATATACACAGATGTGTGCCTTTCTAAATACTGTCCGGTCAATTCAGTTTGCCACTGATGAACTCCAATCAAGTTCTAGACACATCTCCAGGATAATTACCACAAACAGGATGTACATTAGCACAATTTGGAGTTTCACAGCAAAGGGTCTAAGCAATGATATAAAGCAGAGATTTCATCTTTTGATTTTTAAGAAACCTTTCTGAAAACAAGTTTTTATGTGGTCACTATAGGTTAATAGGTGTAGATTAATGGGTAAAAATGACAAATATATCCATTTAAAATTTACTCTGCAATAAATCGTGCAGAACATGAAGAGGTCTAAATACGTTCTGAATGCACTTTATGCCCGGACTTCTTACTTCTGAACTTTGTTTAGTTAACTCAGGCAGGCATTTTTTCATTCTACCTATAGTTTAACTTTGTCTCTTCCCTGGAATCACTTCTGTGATCAAGAAGACACTAAAAAGCCTTGAACCCACTAGAGCAGGGGTATCAAACTCCTGTCCTGGAGGGCCGCAGTGGCTGCAGGTTTTCATTCTAACCATCTTCTTCATTAGTGACCAGTTTTTGGAGCTAATTAACTTCTTTCGCCTTAGTTTTAATTAACATGACTCAGGCCCTTTAGTTGTTTCTTTTTCCTTAATTAGCAGCCAAACAATAATGAGATACAAAACGATCTGCCACATGATCAGCTCACCTGTGCCCATCACACAATATCTGGAAATAAAGAAAGGTGATGGTCTCAGTAAGGTTGATCTCTCAGTTCAAAGATTTGACGATGTTCTTAGAAAAAACAGAAAATCAACAATTTTGGAAATGTCTGCTATGGCAGAATGAGAGCAGCAACAAGCTGTGGAATTAAATAATGGTTTTAATTAAAAGCAAGAATTGGCTTCTCATGAAGAAAGTGGTTGGAGTGAAATTGGTTGGAGTTTGAAGCCCCAATTTAGCTGGTCATCTGTTGTCTCAGTTCACGTTTCATTTCTGTTTGGCTGTCATTTAATGAAGAGATGAATCAATTCAGAGGGCTGAATCCTTAAAAACAAGGCTATTACAATGATGGGAGAAGAAGTTAATTAGTATTGAAACCTGGTCTCTAATAGGAAAAGGGTTAAAATAAAAACCTACAGCCACTGTGGCCCTCCAGGCCTGGAGTTTGACACCCCTGCACTAGAGCATAATTTCGCTGTAGCTTTCCAACTATCCTAAATCCCTTATATCAGATTATTCTGTTACAGGAAATGATTCTGAGCTGCCAGTCCTTCCCAGTACAAAGCAGGGAGAAAGTAATCTATTTTATCACCTAAACATTTTAGGGAAGTTGTCTGGCCTCACCGATGTCTGCCCAATACACTCCCTCGTAGTATGTAGCTCTTGACCACTGAGTGTAAATTATGAGATTACTGCTACCTGGAGTGAATCACCTTACCTGACCTGATGCATGACCACTTTTCTGACATTCATGCCAATTAATGGGGATCTCTTTTACCAGTCCTGACCTTCCCCTCTCTTATTGTAAGTCTGTCCCTTTTCCAAGGTGAAAAGCCACCATTCTATTTTGGTCATGAACCTTTGGGGTGCCATTTGCCAACAATAATAAACTCTGAAGTGCACAACATAATTATATTAAATATACAGCCGTTCAAAACACACCTAATTTGCTTTAACAAAGGAATCATGTGAATTAAAAAAACATGTGAGTACATCTCAGTTGCATTATTTTTTATTATGTTTCACAGATTTCGTATGGATTTTAAAGAAATGGTACAGTGTTATCAGAAGCATGCTACTCCAGGCAACAAAATCAAAAAGCACTGTGTGCGAATTACTGCTCAGGGGAGAGATAACAGGAGAAATATTAACAGTACGTACAGGTGCAGTATCACCCGCATGAATAGGAGACAAGCTGACATAACTATCTGAGATTAATTACACAGCCTACTTAGGAGAGCCATTGTGAAAGCACCAGCCTTCCTAATGATGGAAACCTTCTTCTGTTATAGAAATGCACTAAGCTCATACTGGTAGGAAATTTCAGGTTCTCCACTGTGTTTTGAGTCATTAACAGATAAAGTCATTTATCTTCCACCCTCCTAGATGCAACTTAGACAATGCTGGTTAAATACTAACTGCAAGTACATTCATACAGTGAAACAAAACATTTCTTGGAGAAAAATGAGAGTTGGATGAAAAGGAAAAACAGCTTGTCACTAACCTTCACTGGCTTTAGTAATAAATGCTTATTTTGACATGGCTTACTCTGTAGTTCACGTATCAGGAGATCCTGTAAAAAAGAGAAAATTGTGTAACTTGTCATTATCACCTGCCATAGAGAACAGCAAGCCATTTTGCCTGCTGCGATTTCTATTTGCTTGTCTGCTTGGTTGCTTCAGCACCTGTTTACTAAATGCAACCACAATTGCATTCCTGTTGTTATTCTTTTTTATTATTATTTTATTACAAGTTTGGCGTTATTCAGTTTTACATTGTTTTAAATTTAATATAGCAGTCTTAAATCTGCTGAATGAATGTTCGGAGTCGTTGGGAATTTAATACTTTAATTTATTAGTTATCACCATGACCATCACCATTCCATTTCTGTTCATTGAGTTTTGCTTATACCATTTTCTTTCTTTCTTTCTTTCTTTCTTTCTTTCTTTCTTTCTTTCTTTCTTTCTTTCTT
>JANRMT010062791.1:81582886-81647295 GCA_026402145.1 Polypterus bichir lapradei | reverse complement strand
TAGATAGATAGATAGATAGATAGATAGATAGATAGATAGATAGATAGATAGATAGATAGATAGATAGATAGATTTTTTATTTGTCCCCAGGAAGCGAAGGGTGCGAAGAACCTTATTAGAACTAAGTGATGTTAAAAGTGTGTCCCTCATATTATCAGTTTCCTCATTAATGATGAGCGAACTCTGTGGTGTTTGCTTTGCCTTGAGTTCAGAGAAATCACTGAACCTCCCTTAGGTTGCAATGTAGGGTCTGTGGATCAGGTGCAAAGGTAACAGAGACCAAATCTTAGTGTATTTTTCCCCCCATGTTTTTTGTACAACACAAACGTTTTGGCCACACACAAAGCAATTTATTCTCTATTAAGAAACACACCACTGTTTCGTAGCTCCTGTATATCCTGTCGTAATCAGGCCAGACACAGACAGACATCAATACACCCAAGTCCAAAAACACACAGTTTTATTTCTCCTTTCAAGCAAATTGCACAAATCGCCAACAATAAGTTCAGTCCCGTCTTTCTTTCTCTCTCTTCTTTGCCGCCTTCACTCCTCCACTTGCAAGCTCTGTCCTGCACCCGACTCCGGCTCCCTGAATGGAGTGTGATGGCCCCTTTTATGTTGCACCCGGATGTACTCCAGGTGCTCCCTGATGATCTTCTTGCAGCACTTTCTCGTGTGCCGGAAGTGCAGTAGTCCAGGGCTTTGGAATCTTCCAGGTGCCCCCTGGTGGCAGCCATGGGCCCCAACCAGGTTGAGCTTCCCAGCTCAAATCCCGTGGCCCCGATGTAAACCAGGGGGGCTGCCCTCTCGTGTCCTGGGGAAGGTATTGTCTCTCTCCCAGTCCATCCATCCTCCAGACGTCCCGTCTGGGCAAGTGCCCCAGCCGTCTGCCACAACTGTTACACAAATTCAACTATTCAATCATTTCTCAATCTCTATAGTAACTGATTGCTTGGTGTTCAGTGCACTGTTTCTATATAAACTATAACACAAAAATATCAAGAAATATTTACATATGATATAAAAAAAATAATTTAAAAAATGTATAAGTACTAGTTATGAAGTTTATATAACAATGAAACAATATGACATAACACTGAATGACATACTTACTAACTGCAGCCATTTCTGAATTGTTTAGGTGCTCTTATGTAGAAAGTCTTATTGCCTTTAATCAGCACATAATATTGCCGTAGTATCGTCTTTACAAGCTGAACAATCAGGATTATAGAACTTTCTGGATGACTGCCAGTGGAAGCACATATAGCTCTTGTTCCACTTGTTCGGCTGCTCCCGTTAGGGGTTGCCACAGCGGATCATCTTCTTCCATATCTTTCTATCCTCTGCATCTTCTTCTGTTACACCCATCACCTGCATGTCCTCTCCCATAATATCCATAAACCTTCTCTTAGGCCTTCCTCTTTTCCTCTTGCCTGGAATCTCTATCCTTAGCATCCTTCTCCCAATATACCCAGCATCTCTCCTCTGCACATGTCCAAACTAATGCAATCTTGCCTCTCTAACTTTGTCTCCCAACTGTCCAAGTTGAGCTGATCCTCTAATGTCCTCATCTCTAATCCTACCCATACTCGTCACACCCAGTGCAAATCTTAGCATCTTTAACTCTGCTACCTCCAAGTCTGTCTCCTGCTTTCTGGTCAGTGCCACCATCTCCAACTAATTGCTGATATGATGTATTGAAGGATGCAGAATCTTGTTTATCCTTGATCATACTGTACATTGGAACATGTAAGGACGTAACAAGTTTAGCAAATAAGACACTTCAGTCCATCCAGATTATTTGGTTAATATACAGTATGTTAAATGATCCCAATATCTCATCCTGATGTTTTTAAACATTGTCTACCTTCTGGCTTCATCTGCATAACTACGTAGTTCCACTTCTACTCCACTGATGTATTAAAGTGTGATGTGTTTCATTTTTAATTGGAGGAATTCTGATGGATCAGCTCTGTCACAGCTTTTGAGAATTCTGAAGACTTCACATAGGCTACTTGGTTGGAGACTAAGTTTTGATAGCCTTATACTGTCCGAGTAGGGCAAGTCTATTGGTCTTGGTCTGTTTTCTCTTCCTGTATTGATACTAAGACTAGTATTTCTTTTTCATAAAACTACTGACAATGCTCCAGATGTGGTCATACTAAAGGTTCTTTGTCTGGAATCACTTGATTTATATTCAGTAATTAAGTTGTCTTATTAATTGTTTATGTGCTCTCCCTGGATGATTATTAGTTGCGTCAAGGTAAACCCTCCGGCCTTTCAGAGTCTGGTTCCTGTTCCTTTTTCTCCTTTGTAGCACTTTTGCTTGTTTGTCTGCTTTTCTAGGTGTTTGTCCTATTTTAAAGATGGCCCAGGTCTTTTTGAAATGCACTAGCTGCTGCTTCTTCAGTGTTTCAAGTTTACTAACATTATGAAAATGTATGTCATCAATATGATTTTGACATAGTGGCAGTACAACACACATACCTGATGGTCTCTGCTGATGATGAGGACTGGCAGAAAGGAAGGAAGCTTCCAGGCCGCTGTGACCGTGTTGCCAATGCTTAGTTTTTTGAAGCATTTTAATATTTCTGTTACCTGTTAGTGTTGTACTTTTGCAGTTGCTTTCTTATTTTTATGTTATTTCTCAATTCCTTCTATAATGAATGAGGTACAACTTTGCTTTACCTGTAAGGGTCCATACTAGTGCCTTATAAAATAAAGATAAAAAGCTAATACAAGGCAATTCAGTAAAACATTACAATTCAGTTACTACTCTCCTGTAACTCCATGTTTGTGCAATGAAGCCTGAAAGCAGTTCACTTTTTAGCACTAAAAACTGAATGTTATTTCAATATTACAATTTAAAATGAAAGTCTTAAAAATCTTCTTTTATTTTGATAGTCTGGAAATGTATGTCACAGATATCATATTTCTAAAGGTAACATTTCAGAATGACCTAGATTTGTTGCAAAATACCTTGGCAGGCTTTGAAACCAGTTGAGTTAGTGGCCTTTGTTCATGCCAGCTATAAAAGACTTTATATAATGCTTTACATTACATTTTGGCACATCTTTACAATGCTGGCTCTGCCCGTGTGGTGTGACAGATACCTTTAGTACCTGCAGCACATTCCATGCAGACTTTGCACGCAGATGAACCAAGATGTAGCACAGCTAGTTGCAGCATTAAGGAAGAGCTGAGGAAAAACATTTATGCTCCTCATTCAGCTTACAAAAGGAGCAAAGGACACGATGATGTGCAGGCATTTACTGACTTGTAACCCTCACACTTCAGTTCAATGACAAAATAACAACAAGAATAATGGCGTTATGTTGAAATCTTCTAAAAATTAACAGAACAATGGAGTAGTATTTGTTTACTTTCTGTTCTGTCAATGAGAAAAGGGACCAGGATGCTTACCATTGATAAAGTTATTGAAAATGACAAGACTTTGAAAGCAAAGAAACTAAATCTGTCAAAAAAATTGAAATCGGGAAAAGCAACTAAGCTCAATAATGCTTTAAATGAATCAAATGAATTTCCTAAGGTTCCCGAGATTTTAAACAAACTCAAAAATGGATTTTCTCATGAACAAGTGGCCTTCTTTTTTTTTTTTTTTTTTTTAAGTTCATACAATATGTAAATGTGATGCTCATTCTTATGCCGATGTCACATGTCAATGCCAGCTCAAACATTTCTAGCAATGACTGCTGAATCCTTAGTAAAACCCAGAAAACAGTGATGTTGAGCGACGAAATGAGTCACAATATTTGAATGTGGCCAAACAAAACTCAATAATGTATGAAACGACTCAAGGTCAAATTCCTGAATTTCTTTACATTTCACCCTAGTAAGAATGCTATAGTGAAGGAGTAAGCGTCTGTTTTGCAAAGTGAGAACAATGTAAAAATGTGGAGCTCATATATTATGTTTGAACTGGACAAACAAAAAGTGCTTTCTGGAGAGGAAAAGATGAACAAACATGTTTAAGAAAAGTAGTCAAGTGGAATCCATAGTCTGTTACACTAATATCTGAGATTGTTACCAAAGCCAAAATGCTAGCCAAACTTGGAAGTGAAGACAAAACTAAAATTCTTAAGCAGGAACATTTCCTTAGGTATATTGTATATTTGCTTGCGCTTAGTCTCTCACGAGTCTCACCAAATTCTTCACCCAGTTGCCAAAATGCCAGCAAGTCACAAAACTTGTATATTATGTGTCTAGCAACCCATGCTGAATTGCAGAGAAAAAAAACATCAAATGGTGGCAAGCAGGAAATCTAGAAAATAAAATGAAAAGACAGATAACCCAAAAATGGAAACACAAAAACATTAACACCATTAACATTCAAAAACTTATTAAAGTAGCGCAAATAGGGTTCTAATGAATTCACATCAATATAAGAGTGCATGCTAATGCTACATATTGATACATGGACAAACATCCTTGATAATGGGTGCTGCCTCCTTAGCAAATAATGTGATAAAACAAGAAAATAGAGTCATAAAGAGATACAATTCAAAACTTTAAAATGTGAATCAAACTATGGTAAAAAATAATTTTGAATAACTGATAATCTAAAACAATGGTCTCAAGCTCTGGTCCTGGAGGGCTGCAGTGACTGCAGGTTTTCATTCTAACCCTTTTCTTAATTACTGACCAATTTTTGCTGCTAATTAACTTCTTTTTCTTTCATTTTAGTTGACTTGTTTTTTAAGATTTGATCCTTCATTTGCTTCATTTCTTTCCTTAAATGGCACCCAAACAGAAAGAAAATGTGAAGTGAGTGAGCCAACAGCAGACCAACTAAGTCAGGGCCTCAAACTCCTACCAATTTCATTCCAACCTGTTGCTTAATTAGGAGCCGATTCTTGTTGTTAATTAAACCCATTCTTCAATTCTATGGCTTGTTGCTGCTCTCATTGTTCAATAGCATACATTTCCAAAATTGCTAATTTTCTCTTTTCTAAGCATACTGTTAAAATGTTTTGGGGATCTGAGCAGATCAGGATTCCTGAGACCTTCACCTTTCTTTATATTCAGATATTGTATGATGGACACCGTTTGCTGGTCATGTTTTGGTTCATTTTACCGTATATCTCATTATTGTCTGCCTGCTAATTAAGGAAAAACAAATAAGGGGCCTGAGTCTTCAAGAGCAAGTCAATTAAAATTAATTCAAAAGAAGTTCTTTAGCAGCAAAGCAGGTCACTAATTAAGAAAAGGGTTAAAATGAAAACCTGCAGCCACTGCAGCCCTCCAGAACCGAAGTTTGAGACCACTGATCAAAAATCAAACACAATTGCAGTAAAATAATATTAAAGTTTATCTAAAACCTGACAAATGTATAAATTAGGAAAATTCCACAGCTATTCCGTTGTGCAGGTCATACCAGATTGTTTATTCGATGTTTTTTGTGTTTGGCCTTGGAGTCTCGCCTGTGGTGTAAACTTTAAATCACATCTGTTTATAAAAACTATTTCATATCATCTGCAAATTTCCTTGTAATGTGTATCATTTAGAAGAAACATGCCACAATATATCTCAGATATAGAATTCCTCAAAGATCATCTTGCAAGGAGTATGCATGAAATCCCAATGACCTCATCAGCTGAACTGACTTTTCTAATCTTTTTAGCATACCTATAAAGACTCCAGGATACTGTTAAGCACTATTTTCACAACTGTAAGATCATTCAAAGTTGTCTTCCTACAACTCCAGAGCCCTGTGTCACCTACTTCATTAACTCTTTATTGATACCTTTTCTGTAAAGGTTCTTCAATCTTCAAATTCAAATCCGAACTGAACATTCCTCATGCCTCTGTGACACTGAAAAGACCTTCACTTACACCTTTGGCTCTCTGCTGCTTGCTATCTTTACTGTTTCCAGATCTAATCTTTTATATATACATATAATAGTTTCATCTTTTTACAACGCAGCATTACTTAATGAATAGAATACTATAGAAATCAGAGCTGTGGAGCCGTGTTCATTATTCATTGGATCAGGCCCGGATGTGACATCAGGGGGGCCGGAGCTGGTAAGGTCCGTTTCCATTGGTTCGGTCCCAGAAGTGATGTCAAGAGAGCCAGGTGGAGCCTCCCGGGTTTGGTCTACAGGGAAGTGAGAAAAAGAGTTAGTGCACTCTGCCACATCCCGGCATGCCTCAGAACTGCCTTCACTCGAGCCCTTTAGCTGCCTCCCATGCGCGCGTGCGTGACACTGTATATAGTTGCGAAATCTGATGCTACCAGTTAAATGATAAAATGTGTAGCTTTTGTATTTAGTTATAAAATAAGTTATTCTTGATAAGTAACTAACTATAGAAGCCATAACATTTTGAATTTTTGTTCATAAATGAACATGTTACTGCATAGCAAATGTATGTTTACTCTAAAAAGCTTACTGTAGATGTTGCAATATGATTTATTTTATATTGTTTCATTACTTGCAGTGATTATGACATTTGCTGTATAATTCATCCATCCAATATCCAACCTGCTATATCCTAACTACAGGGTCACGGGGGTCAGCTGGAGCCAGTCCCAGCCAACACAAGGCGCAAGGCAGGAAACAAACCCTGGGCAGGGTGCCAGCCTACTGCAGGGCGCGTGCACACACACACACACCCCACTTAAAAAATACACCTTTTTATATTCATTTAAATATTATTAATTAACATTTATAAAATAGAATTTAATTTAAATTACAGTGCCTATAAAATGTATCCACCCCCTCCAGAGGTTCTCATATTTTATTATTATTGTTGAATCACAGCGGACTCTTTAATGTCAAAGTGAAAGCAGATCTCTACAACGTGATCAAAATTAATTAAAAATTTAAAAATACAAAATAATTGATCACTTTGACATTAACTAGTTTTTTTTTGATGATCAGTGTGTCAAAAAAGCCAAACTATATACACTGTAATTTAATGTCCTATAACAATAAAATGTGAAAAGCTCTAAGGATGTGAATACTTTTTATTGGCACTGACAATGTTATTAAAATAGGCAGCAGGATGGCACAAATGTCTCACACCTCCAGGATGCTGTCCAGTCATTATCTCTGTACAGTCTCTTTATGCCCTTGTCTCCAAGGGGTCTTCTTTGAGTTCTCCCATTTCTACACAAATCTCAAGGATGTGCAGGTTAGGGGGAACAACTGAGTCTAAGCTCACACTGAATGTAGACAAATGCGTTGATTAATGGGACCACATCATAGCCTGAGGTTGGCTCCTTCTTGTGTTTGAGGTTGAAATAAATTCTACACATTCCTGCAACCTTGAAAATAAAATACTCGATTTTAAAAATATACAGCTGGTACCAAATTCAGTGATATTTTTGAAACAAAATGTTTCTCTCTTACCAATGTTTTCAATTTTCACTTGCAATTCTAAAGCTTTATTAGCACTGACCACACTCTATCCAGTATAAATGTCTAGCGAAGTACTCGCTACTATTGCCAATGCTTTGTAGGTAACAAGGATGAGCATAACACTTAGAAATCGGAAATCTGATGGCAATTCACAAAAGCTAAAACATTAAATTTACAACACAGTTGAGATACCACAGTGTGAAGAGTCTGGACCCAAACCATATTTTTCCCTTACACAGACAAGGGAAGATTGTTTAACAAAAGGCCAAAAATAGGCTTATACTAGGCTTATAATAGGATACTTATACTGTCAAGCTTGAGTCACAAAGTTGCACAGGAGAGCACAGAAGGGTTTCCAAGGAGCAGAAGCTTTATATCAGTTCTGACTGATACAAACACAAGACTCTTTCAGAAGTGGTCTGGCCAGACAGGGAACAGCTATCAAACACGACGCCTCGACCCGACTCTTCAAGGGGGTACAGCGGCTCGGAAGCAGCAACTGGAGTAGAGAGAGTCTGGGGGAAGAGAGGACAGAAGAGTGAAACCTCAGGATGGCTGTCGCTCGGTCTTTTAAATGTTGGAAGCCCTGCGCAAGGAGCATGTTGTGCAGCAAGCCAAAAAGCCCGCAGCTGATCCCACAAAGAGGAGGTGTAAGAGTGTGTTTATTTCCCATTGAAATACTGTTTAAGAGGGTGTTTCTGAAGAGCGGCCACGTCGCCCTGTGGCAGCGGTCAACAATACGTATTATAATTTAATCCCAAAACACACCAATTAGATACACCTTTAATTTCATAATAGCTAAACAAACTGTTCATCTCTGAATATTATAATTAATTAGAAGAAAATACTAACCTAATCCATCTTGTATTATATTTATGCAGGATATTCCTCCCAGGAAAATATAGCCAGTCCATTAACCATAGTTCAAGTACAAACTTGAACTTATACCTGCATTATGATTAAACTAGAATGATATTTTGAAGTCCCCTAATCGACTGGTCAGACCCCAGTGACCCTGTGTTCGGATTCAGCGGGTTGGAAAATGGATGGATGGATAATAGACTGGTGCTCAGCCCATGGTTGGTTCTTGTCTTCTTCCTCATACTGTCAGGATAGGCTAGATCCCCTTTCCAACTCTTGTTTTGATTAAAAAAAGAATTTTACATTATATTCTTCTGTTTTCCATGTGACTATTGGACATTTCTCTTTCAGCTTTGGTTGGTCTCTCTTGAAGAATCTCACAATATACCAGCATGCTGTTGGTAGTTTGATTCACAGCAGGATTGCCTACAGTATGACTTTTGCATGTTCTTCATATGCTTCCACAGGTCTCCTCCTTGAAATCAGGTTTGTTCTTGCAGTTCAATGACATAAATCCAGACTGGCTAGTGACTAACTTCTAGAGCGCATCCGTGTGCTGGTTTGTGCACAATCATAGACAAGTGCATGTGTTGATGCCACAGTAGTACATGCAGTCACAAAAAGGGTAAGCCCCCATCACACTATGTGACCTTTAGAGTAATTTTGACTCATAATCTTAGTAAGTTGTGGACAGTTGCAGTGGTTGCCTGGGAGTTCACTTTCATGTAGTATGATATGCCCAGATACTTAGTCATAATGCCTTTTAACTTACTATAGCAAAATCAATCCTGCAAATCATAGAATAAGGTTCCGGGTGTATAATGACCACAAAAACAGAATAACTCAATCAAATCAACTAGAAGAAGAAGACTAGAGATGAACAATTGCAGCCTCTGCATTTGAAGGAAAATGAGTGTTTTAAACAAAGAAGCAGATTATGGAGCTTTGGAATCAGCACAAATACTATTTTTCCCTATTTCATTTTTGCCATGCCAGTACAGAAAGACATTTAAATGGGACAATAGGAAAATTGAAACTATGCAGTAAAGTCATGAGAGAATCATGTCAACCATCATCCTCTGTAACTCCTAGACAAGTAATCTGACATTCTTAAAGCCACAACCTCTAACAACTGTAATTGTTAAATGCTCAAAGTCGTGTAGTGTGACACCGACCTAACAAGATGGAGGAATGTTTCACTAAATTATTGGAAACACCCAATTTTGGACTTGTGTATTTCAATTTGTTCCAGAAGATCAATTTTCTTTTTAGTCAGTTTTCGCAATTCATTTTTCTTTTTTCTTTTTATTTTTTATTTCAATTTACCCTTACTGCCAGATCTTTACGGTTAGGCTTCTTAAGGGCAGTAGTGCTGCCAAAAAGAAAGACAAACAAGAGCTGCTGCCAAGACAGTGGGTTCTGAAGACCGCCTTTGTAGACTGGTTTATTCCATTTCCCTTCCATCGTTTTTAATTACTTGTGAGGGAACAGCTGCATGCTGGTTTGCGAAAAAAGATTAGTAAAATATGAAGTGTACCCTGATTTGATTAAAATAGGTAGCTGAACCGAACAGAAAGTCAGTATAAATGTGTGTTGTGTATTTTGAGGCAATGAGCTACTGGATATGAAAGCTTTCTTCTCTTTCAAATGTTTTCTATTGACATTTGCAATCAATGCGTAGTAGTAGTATTAAGATAACCCTTCTGTTTATTTTCAGGCCAGATTTTTCTTCCTTAGGGTCAGGGATGAAGAGGGTTCACTTATAGACAGTCTCACATAACACAAAGCCAATTGCTGTTGGCAAATAAAACTAAAAATATATTATCTGAGCTGTTAAAACTCTGAGAAAACATGTAGGAACTTGGATCCAACAAGCTTGGCTTAGACATTCAAAGTTGTGCTACGTACTGTGCCACAATGCCATTGCTATGAGTAAAACAGAACATCTTTCTATAGAGAAATGGATGGACGCAGGGTGGTGCACACTTAATTTGTTAAAATAGTAAAATTGTCATTGATAAACCTAGGAAAAAGCAGAAAAATAAAAATGGCATTATATCGGTGCAGTCTGTGACCTAAGATGTAAAAATATATCAGTTATATATACAAATATATCCATCCATTATCCAACCCGCTATATCCTAACTACAGGTCACAGGGGTCTGCTGGAGCCAATCCCAGCCAACACAGGGCACAAGGAAGGAAACAAACCCCAGGCAGGGCACACACACCCACACCCACACACCAAGCACACACTAGGGACAATTTAGAATCGTCAATGCACCTAACCTGCATGTCTTTGGACTGTGGGAGGAAACCAGAGTACCCAGAGGAAACCCACGCAGACACGGGGAGAACATGCAAACTTCACGCAGGAAGGACCCAGGAAGCAAACCTGGGTCTCCTAACTGCGAGGTGACAGCGCTATCCACTGCGCCACTGTGCTGCCCAATGTACAAATATAATACTATCAAAATAATACAGATGGGGAATGTGTTTATTACCTAGGGTGGTCTTCTACCTTGAACACATTGCTTTTACAATAGGCTTTGTAACCACTTCATAGGTTTTGCTGGAAGTCAGTGCATGAATCTTCTTTCTTATGGATAGCATATTTCACAGCAAACATCTTAACAAATCTCTAAAGCAAAGAAAACAAAATTTAATTTAAAGCATCAGTAATTACACGATTAATAAATCCTAAAAAATAATCAAGTAACACTGTATAGCCTGAAAATGCCATAACAACAACAACAACATTTATTTTTATAGCACATTTTCATACAAAAAAAATGTAGCTCAAAGTGCTTTATTGCATAGAGTATTTATGCAATTTGTGCAACTTTTTGAATTTGATAGCAGTGCAGTCTGTTAAGAAGCATACTACATATTTAAAGTTAAATGAATCAGGTCAGTATATAAAGCGGTCAACTGAACACATGCAATGACAAGTCTATTAATCCACCACTCTTTATCTTATATAGTGCCCTTCACAAAGTAGTCCCTTACACATTTAAGAATGAATAGACCCTTAATATAGTCATCATCAGTACTAAAGACTAAAGACTGCCGTTCTTTCTTATATTCTGTAAGTGCCTTGCGCATGGGAAAGGCGCTATAGAAATACAATGTATTATTATTATTATTATTAAATCAGACATTTTATAATTAATTAAAAAGGGGGGAAGAAAATGTAAAATGCAAAAAAAAAAAAGATTTAAGCAGAGAGCTCTGTAGAGTAGAATCCAATAGCTGAATAAGTGCTAATAGAGAGCATCATAGTAATCTCAAGGTCAGCATTAAAACTACCATGAAGAGATCTAACGTCTATTAAAGGCCTATGCAGGGCAGGAAAGATGAAGGGCATTCCTGTAAGTTTTATATTCTTGCATCCTGTACCTTCCAGAAAATACACTCTCTTTTCAAGTAACACTTTGAAAAAGGAACTACCTTAGGCACATCAATTAGTAGCTTACTGCTGTCTAACAAAATCTTAACAAATGCTTTAGGTCTTAATATAAAGCATCAATGACAACAAATTAGCAAGTAGAAATTGTAGTGCTTGGATTAGTTACTCATTTACTGACAGTTAGCTAGTCCTTAAACCTCCTGTTAAGCCAATGTCACATTCTGCAACTTGTTATCGTGGGGCATGTCAGACTTGACCCAGTGATGTCATATTCATGGAATGGCTTCAATATAAGTTGTTATTTAGAAGATGTGACCAGAGGTGTTTTTCGGAGGAGCCATACCCTTATGTGTGCAGACTTCTCAAATTAACTTACCTACCTAATAATACTTGCCTCTCTTTTGGTAATAACTAAAAGCTTAAACACCATTTGTGCCATAGATAATCAATCATAACCCTGGAATGCTGATCTCAGTTTGCATCAGATAATTGTGATACCCTCTGACGTTAACATCATCGATATCATAAAAAGTACAGCAAAACAGATTTAAGTGTTAACTAAACTGAGAGCTTCATAAATACCCACTGTGTAAAATGACATGTGTAAGCTGAAAGAGCAGTACCTGAAATTTAGAATTGAGGTGAAAAAGGACAAGCCACGATACCAAGGAAAGAACACACTGACTACAAGCGCTGCACAATTTGAACCCAAGACTAACCACTGTGTGTCAAGGTGTTTGGTGTGAGTCCTGCAAAGAAGTATTAAAATTATTCTCTAAATACCTGTTCTTTTGACATCCGGAAACTGCATCATACTTCTGGCTTCTTTTCCAAAATGCATAAAGAAAACATGTAAGTCTTCTTTTGGGGCTTTTTTCAAATTTAACACCATCAGGAAGTCCTGAGCAGTAGTCAATTAAGCTCAAGATGCCACTCAGCCTCATTTTGATCAATGCAGTATCTTGTGTTTAGTGTATTCCTGATACTGATCTGCTATTATTTTTCTTTTAATTACTGTGGCTACCTTTAAGGGAGTAAACAGCATTGAACTTTTCAAACTACTTCTGTCATCAATTTCTCAGACTTCAGAAAGCAATATTTTTCTTGATATGAAATTACATTGACAAAGGAAAATTGGAAAAAACTGCTTAAGAAGACAAATATGAGGGCTGTTATAAACATTTTAATAATAAATTACAGAGGGAAGCTTATTGCTTATTTTGCAAAACATATGTGACCCACTGGCCATCAATGCAGAAACACCACTAGACATACAGTAAACATCTGGTTTTGGTATAAGTTTTCAACACAAGTGTGTATCTGTTTTGCCTAATACTCTCCTATTGTGTAGAACAGAGACTTGATTACAGTCGCCATCTGAGGAAGTGCATTTCAATGCTGCTTTCCAAACAAATGAAATAGTCACCTTCAGACATCATATTTTGCCAGGATGCTGTCATGCTTTCAGTTTCTGCAAAGAATATGTGTTACTATTGTAATGAAAGATGCACTCCTTTAAAGAGGTGACATTTTAGTATGAACAATGGTATAGACAGCCACCTCAAAAGTGGCATCACTCTAGGCACATCACACTGTCTTCTGTAGCCGTGTCTCCCCGAGCTAGAGTGTAATGCAACACCTTTAAGTGACAATACACAACCCAACCTTTACAAAAGAAAGATAAAAATGGGAAAGGCAAAAGAAAGAAGTGGGAATGACAAGAGGATGCCCAGCTGCAAATTATACACGAAGAGACTGGTGTGAAATGCCAGTTCAAGGTCTGCAGTGCCAGGAGAGCACAAAGGAAGGTCCAGCCCACCATTGCTACAATTATAGACCTGAGCTCAGTATTTCAATTAATTTCTTGTTGTTTAGTTTCCATATTAATCTTCAAATTGTACATTGTCGTTTAAAGTAAATGACATCCTTGCCTATCATACCATGACTCCATCCTACTTCCTGAGCTCATTTTAAGGTAAAAATAATAATAACAATAACACATACAGAAGTAATCAAACTCAGGTAAAAATAAGACCAGGGGCTTTTTGAGGACTGAAGAAGTTTACATTTCTATTGTCAAATGGTTTACGTGCTAAAGGATACCAGATGAAGCATCTTCATTTCATTGAATAGTCAAACTCACAGTTCATAATCATAAACACAAGAGATAAGTTAATAAATAGAAAGATGCTGGAGGAGAACAGTGCAATATCTACACCAGGCCAGTGTAAAATGGTAACCTAAAATGAGGACACAAGGCACTGAGGTTCCTTTTATGTGCTATTTGGACTTTTTCTTTTCTTGGTTCCAGTCATATTTGCCTAATTCACACATACTTTTATGATCTGCTGAATATTTTGAATTCATTGGCTTTTTAGTTCACCTGTAGTTATTTATCAAGTAGCTACTGACAGAGATGGAGAGTATATGAAGAAAGTAGCATAAACACACACACATAAGATAATATGGTAATCAGTTCCAAGAGTAGAAAGGGAAGATATGCCATTTGAACACTGATAATGGATAACAGAAAGGTTTAAGCATTGTTCAAACAAAGTTAATAGTTGACTGTTTTGGTATTTTCTTCCATCACAGTTCAAGCTGATTTTAGAACACATTACTAAAAGATCCCTTGATAAAGATCAAGAGGAAGAGCACAGAAATCACAGATGAATGTTTGCAGTTGTCCAAGCAGATTAATCTGGTGGAAAATCTGAAAGGATCAAAAGCACGGATACAGCTTAGAATTTCAATCAACCTGAAATGCAAACACTCATTTGTTCTTTATTGCTTATTGCTCTGTTCACAGTGCACACTTATCATGAAGAACTTTATGAGGTAACTTTATGAGCAGCACCACCAAGCAAAACAAGCACTGAATATGCAGCCCACCAGAAGGAAATTGACTGTAATTTGGAAATTGACTGTAATTATTTATATTGAAAATTAAATTTTTAAGAGGAAAAAAATGTCAAACTACAGGCAGATCTTGGCTTGCCAAAGACCACAAAGAGAACCAGAGAACTGTAGTTTGTTGTAGTTTGTTGATTCAGGCACAGCTGCTTAGTCACAAAAACCATAATACCTGCCGATCATAGCAAATCACAAACAGCAATGGAAGATTTCGACAAACCCTACTGTTATGTGTTACTGATTTAGAATAAAAACTTTGCAATCCAGAAGAGAAGAGGTGAGAATTTAGTCTAACCTTTAAATTTACAAAGGCTAAACAAATAACATGGCACTTCTCAAATAAATCCATATTGAAAACACCTGCAGAACCAAGTTCCAGATCAACGATTTCCACTTTAGTTCAATGTTTCCCTTGCAGCTGCTGTTTTTTCCAACCCACTTCATACGTTCTAAATATCAAATGAAAATATTACACATATGTGAACAATAGGGTGTCAGGATTGGAACGTACACTCCTTGCAAAATGCTGATTTGTAAGCACATTAGTCACAAAACTTTTGGCCAGACAGCACACAGAAAATGTAAGAAATGAGCTGAGCTTTACTGTTTTACTTAATTTGCTGCAGTGTCTGCTATAACAAAAGATTTTATAACACAAAAAAGATTACAATGCAGTATAACAAGCAGAGATGAAAGAATGTTCCTGCAAGTGCTGTAGCTCTGAAGTGAAATATGAAATAATAAAGAAACTTTCATAGAAATTTGCTAATAGTAAGAGCTGACAGAGAAAGTATGAGAATTTTTGCAGTAAGCACAAAAAAAATGCCTTGAAATAAAAGGATACTGGTATAGCAAAATTTTATAGTTCAATGTAATTATTGTGATTGATGATTCCATATAAAAATGCCTAGGAGAAAATTAACTTAACATTTGTATGATAATAACTAAAATGCTTTGTACAATTTTGTTCTTGACAATATATCATAAGAAGAATAAAACAATGATAAAAGAAGTTGAAATACTTAATCCAGGGCTAAGGATATAAATAGTGTACCAAACCAGAAGGAGTTGAATGTTTTAAACCAAGCAAACTGATACAAAGAATAAGTACTGATATTCACATTTATGAAGGGAAGATGCAAAGCTAACCCCAACTCCTTACTGGGGGAGAAGATTAAGTTTCACAGAAACTAAAGATTTTTTTTTTTACTTTGAATTATAAACATAGCATTGATGAAAGTTGCATCTCTGAAGCTTGACTTTAAACAGATATTCTGTTGTCAAACAGGTGGTGAGTAAGAATTAAGAATTATGTAAGGCTGACTATCTTGTCATTGAGTGTGTTTACATGCGCTTTAATAATATGGGTCCTCATGTATAAACTGTGCGTATGCACAGAAATGTTGCGTAAGAACGTTTCCACATTCAAATCACAATGTATAAAACCTAAACTTGCTGTAAAATCACGCACATTTCCAAGGTACCTCATACCCTGTCGTATGCAAGTTCTGCACTCGGTTTTGCAGACTGGTGGCACCCAGCGTCAAAGCAGTGCTACTGTTCCTGTGTGGTTATCCTTTCTTTTTTAGATCAACATCCCTGACGCGGTTTTATAAATACACTGAAATTAACTGCATATTGTTTATTAGTTTAATGCATCTGATTGTAATTAACCAGTAACAGTATAATGGTCCATAGAATAGTCCAACTATCATAAATACGATAGCTGCTTTAGCGTTGTTACTGTCATTGCACCTTCTTCTTCTTTCAGCTGCTCTGTTAGAGGTTGCCACAGCGGATCATCTTTTTCCATATTACTCTCACTGCACCACTCAGAGTATTTATATCACTGTATCTGAGTGGGGAATCAAAGACCTACAGAAGCTGAGAAAGAGAATCATCGGTATACAGCATCAAGCACACACTGCCTCAGCCATGCTGTCTATTGAACTGCTTTCACACGACAAACGTTTCAAAGTCATTCCTGTATGGACCTCGCGGTTCAGAAAGTTTCATCCCAAGAACTATAAACGCACTCAATCAAGTGCTCCTTGTAGAACTGTCTGTACTTATAAGTATAATTACCTCACTGTAAACTTGCACTACAGTTATAATATTGCACAACCTGAGGCACTTCATAAAGCGCTTATTTACATCCATCCATCCATCCATTATCCAACCCGCTGAATCTGAACACAGGGTCACGGGGGTCTGCTGGAGCCAATCCCAGCCAACACAGGGCACAAGGCAGGAACCAATCCCGGGCAGGGTGCCAACCCACCGCAGGACACAAACAAACACAACCACACACCAAGCACACACTAGGGTCAATTTAGAATCGCCAATCCACCTAACCTGCATGTCTTTGGACTGTGGGAGGAAACCGGAGTGCCGCTTATTTACATATGATGACGATATCATTTTTAAGATGAAATGCAGTAAAATATGTTTATTATATTATACAGATAAAACTTTAACTTCATTTAAATAATCTATATTGTCAATAATTAAACATCCCAGGACACGGTGCCGCAGCGCTAGCTATTAGCTTGCACTCCGTTCACAGATTGTTCCTGCCTCGTGCTGTATTCTTACTGAGACTGGCGTGACACTGGAAGGATAGATGGATAGAATAATTAAACACGTACTACAAAGATATTTCAATGTTCCTTAAAAGTTTTGAAGAATAGGTGTTCTAAGCTTACAGATGACTTATCATCTATTACAGAGCTGATTGTGTGGTGATTGGGTATTTGGAGAAATAAAAGTAAGGACAAGAATTGGAGGTTAGTACGTTTGAAAGAGACAGTACTTCTGTACTAAAGCATTTCATCGAAGGTCGCACATGGCACAGCAAGCATCTGAGACATGAACAATCACTGCGCCACCGTGTTCCCATGTTTAAAAACATGACTTAACTCCTATCATCATGAAAATGATATCACGTATACATCTCAGTATTTTAATTATTCAGAGAGCAGTAATATCACAAATGTAATGGATTCTGTGTCCTGTCGGAGGAAGAGAAAGCCAGTTTAAGAAGCACGTAGTGATTCACACACATAGAGCACATAGAAGATCAAATACAAAACAAAGCATTTAACTTGCTACTTTAGTTACGATGGGATTTGAGAAACTAATAAATTAAACAATTTTAAGATGAGGTTTATGATGTTCTACTTTAATGACAAAATAAACTATGTGATTAAAGTAGAAATTTTGAAATTAAAGTTGACATTTCGTGCATTTTTCCTACCGTGTGCCTATTTTTTTTTCTCTGTACCCTAATAAGTTTTCATATCACACTCAGCCAGTAGGCTACGACTTGCCTTTTCATGCGTATATTAAAATAAACTATTAAAATAAACTGTCATCTGCCTACTTGTTTTAAATATGGGACAATAAATGAGTAACCAAAGCTACACTTGAGGATGTATTTAGAAGTAAAAAGAACAAAGGTGTTTTTTTAGAAAATACTGTTATCCATATATTATTAAAATTTTTATATGTTAAAAATATGTTCATACTGCCCATGTACTGTGTATTTCCAACTTTCTCATCTTTTGACTTTTAACCCATTAGTTTTTTTGTCTAATAATCTGTTCCCTTTCACTGTGATTCTGTAATGGTTTTATACATTGGAAAGAATTGTGAACTGATCAATAAGATGCTAGTCCTTTAACTGCAGCACTGCCGTTCATATTTGTTTCTGAAATTCTCCGTGACTATTAATAAATCGATTAACTTGCATGTGCTTTAATAGCACTGTAAATGTGCTCTAAAAAGGGGTTGAACATGAACAGCAGTATAGCATAAACTGATATGATGTCATTAAATAGTAAAGGTAAGATGTTGTTCTTATGTTCCTCTAGAATTAAAAGCTTGTATTGCTTTATCCTACAATTAACAGTAAAATGAAATTTGATCTGCACTGTCTAAACTGTGTTGAATATCCACTAACAGACATAGCTGATTTTAGTGGTTTGCTTTTGACATTATAACGGAATTTGGAATGGTCCTCTATAAATAACATGCATTATTATTATTATTATTATTATTATTATTATTATTATTATTATTATCTCCCTATTATATTAAAGAAGTTTTCCATCATGTCCACAATATTCAGCCTTGACTACTCCCCTCCACACCACTCGCCCAATCATTACTCCTACTGCACACATCCTCTCTCTGTACCACCCTGTGACAATCATAGGGCTAACTGGCAAGGCAGAAATGCTATCTATTCAAGAACGTTGAATTTTAGATTGAGATAGAAAAACAGAAGCAAGAGCTGATAATGAACGTCGAAAAGAAGAAAATGAACAAAAAAGAACTGCATATAATAAAATGAAGAACAAAGAAAAAAATTCCGAATCATATGGGAACAGAAATGCAAAAAAACAACATTTATAGAATAAGTTAGAGGATAAAGTCATCCATAATATTGTTTTTGACAAGGTGTTAATGTAATTTTATTTTTATTTACTTTTTAATACATTTTACTTTTTTACTTCTACTTTTTACTGTTTTATTATTCATGGTTATTTAAAATATACAGTTGTAGTGAAATACTGATTTTAAATAACTATAAATAATATATAAATATATATAATATATTTATGTGTGATAAATAACTGATTTTCCCGTGCCCCGCATATACCGCCTCTTTTAATACAATCGCTTTCTCTAATTATTGCATCAATTAATGTGTCTATAATTGATAATAAATATGCCTATAGTTACCAAGGTTGGACAGATCACCTTTTTATGCAACAGAACAATGCTTGTTGGCTTTGTCAGCTTTCTTCTTTGAGGCACACCCTTGTGATTTCTGATGAAGGCATGTTTAGGATTTCTTGGTTGTCATCTATGTGAATTTTGCATTTTGTTCATGTTTCTGCTTTTACTGGGTTTACTTTGGGTGCTGTGGTTTTCCTTCTTCATTATTCAGGTTAGATATCTGGTGTGTGTGTGTGTGTGGGTGTGTGTGTGTGTGTGTGTGTGTGTGTGTGCATGTGTGTGAGTGGGCCCTACAATAGGCTTGTATCCTGTTCAGGGATGACTTCTGTATTTTACCTGGATGTGATGGGACTGGCTTCTCATTATACAATACAATACAATACAGTTTATTTTTGTATAGCCCAAAATCACACAGGAAGTGCCACAATGGGCTTTAACAGGCCCTGCCTCTTGACAACCCCCCAGCCTTGACTCTCTAAGAAGACAAGGAAAAACTCCCAAAAAAACCTTGTAGGGAAAAATGGAAGAAACCTCGGGAAAGGCAGTTCAAAGAGAGACCCCTTTCCAGGTAGGTTGGGCGTGCAGTGGGTGTCAAAAGAAGGGGTTCAATACAATACAATACACAGAACAGAACAAATCCTTAATAAAGCATAATAATAAAAATTTTAAAAGTACAGAGCAGAATTTAACAGTAGATGATATCATATAATAAGATTTTGATATTTTTAGAGTGCTGGAGACCTCATCCGTCAAGCTGCCTCCCCATTTGGCCATTCCACGGCTGAAACGTTGCTCGGCCAGCCAATCCGATGAAAGGGCCCCTCTTTCCCATGATTCCTGTGATCCTCCACCAGGGATGACTTTACCATAGGCAGGCAAACAACTTGGCAGGTGGGCCGTGGCACCAATTGCCACATTTGAGTACCGAGAACAGAAACAGAATAGGTGAGGGTTAGTATTCAATTATACTTATCATGTTACTTATGTTTTAGTGCTAATGACTAACAACAGAGATGCAGTATGTACAGTTAATCAGCAGCTCTAGTCAGGATATGCTAAACTGAAGTAGTGAGTCTTCAGCCGGGATTTAAAGGCTGGGACCGAAGGGGCATCTCTTATAGAAGCAGGAAGACCATTCCACAGTTTAGGGGCCCTGTAACTAAAAGCTCGACCTCCCACTGTTATTTTATTAATCCTTGGAATCATAAGCAGACCGGCATCTTGAGATCTTAATGTGCGCTCAGGTTTGTAAGTCATGATAAGTTCAGACAAGTAAGCCGGACCTTGGCCATTTAATGCTTTATATGTTAAAAGGAGGATTTTGAAATCTGCCCTAAACTTAACCGGGAGCCAGTGTAAGGATTTAAGAACTGGAGTTATGTGTTCATATTTTCTTGTTCTTGTAATAATTCTTGCAGCCGCATTTTGGATTAACTGGAGGCTGTATAAAGAACAGTTTGAACAGCCAGTGAACACCGCATTACAGTAGTCAATCCTACTAGAGATAAATGCATGAATTAATTTCTCACAATCCTGTTTATTTAGAAAGCGCCTTAATTTCCTAACATTTTTAAGATGGAAGAAACATGTTTTGGACAACTTTGTAATATGTGCTTTAAATGACATGCTAGAATCAAAGATAACTCCTAGATTGCGGGCTGATTCAGTAAAATTAATTGGGATTCCAACTGAGTTAAATGTCGACAAAATATTGCTGTGATCAGCGTCATTCCCTCCAACAATTAACATCTCTGTTTTATCTGTATTTAAAGACAAGTAGTTCTCATTCATCCATTCCTTTAATTCACTAACACAACTAATTAAAGACAACATCGGAGAAACTTCATTTGATTTAAATGAAAGGTATAACTGGGTGTCATCTGCATACGAGTGAAAATTAACATTATGTTTCCTAATGAGAGATCCCAGTGGAAGCATGTAAAGTGAAAACAGTAAAGGTCCCAGTACTGAGCCCTGTGGGACACCATATTGAACTTCTGTGTATAATGATGGAGTACTGTCAGCACATTTCTGTACATATTGGAATCGATTTGATAAATAAGAACTAAACCAAGCGAGCACGGGGCCTGTAAGCCCAACATTATTTTCTAGCCTGTGCAGTAAAATAGAATGGTCAATGGTGTCAAATGCTGCACTTAAGTCTAATAACATAATTACAGTGGAGTTTCCTTCATCAGAGGATATCAGAATGTCATTTACAACCCGTGTTAGTGCAGTTTCTGTACTATGACCAGTGCGAAAACCAGACTGGAATTTTTCAAATAAATTGTAATGCATAAGGTGTGACTGAAGCTGACTGGCGACTACTTTTTCTAGTATTTTAGAGAGAAATGGTAAATTTGAAATAGGCCTATAATTATTTAGTATGTGTGGGTCTAGGTCTGACTTTTCAAGTAAAGGTTTAATGACTGACACTTTTAGTGCATCAGGTACTGTGCCATGCAGTAATGAACTATTGATAACGGTTAGAATCGGTGCTGCAAGAACATCCATTGCACTTTTTACTAGTTTTGTTGGCACTGGATCTAGGGAACAAGTAGAGGGCTTCATTTTAGTAATTAAAGTTAAGACTTCCTGCTCAGTTACAGGATTAAAATTACTAAAGTGCTGAATGCAATGTGCAGCGTGGTCTGCTAAGCTAGTATTTGGTTTGTACTGTGATGCTGAGATCTGGGATCTTATATTTTTAATTTTCTCATCGAAGAAGTTCATGAAGTCTGTACTGCTAATATCTGTTGGTATTTTGCACTGTTGATCTGAATTGCCATTTGTTAATTTAGCCACTGTTCTAAACAGTACCTGAGGATTTTTATTATTGCTATCTATTAATGTAGAATAGTATTCTGAGCGAGCTTTAAAGAGGGCTTTTTATATTTATTAACACTCTCTGTCCATGCAATTTGAAAGACATGTAGCTTTGTTGTTCTCCATCTACGCTCCAGTTTTCGACACTCTAATTTAAGAGCTCGAGTATTTTCATTAAACCAGGGAGAGTTTCTATGTGCTTTGATCACTTTTGTTTTAAGGGGAGCCACTGTGTCCAGAGCATCTCTCAAGGTCACATTATAATGTGATATTAGCTGATCTAAATTGTTTTCCATGTTTACATTTGATGTTAACTGATCTAATTGGTTTTCCACAATTACACTCGACTTACTCAAGGTGTCTATAAATTTTGAAGCAGAATTACAATCTAGATGTCGCACTGTCTTTGTTTTAATCTGTGAGTGCGTTGGCATGGGCAGAACTAAATCAAATGTAATTAAGAAGTGATCAGAAATAACTACATTTAATGGAGTAATATTTAAATTTTGAATTTCAACTTTGTAAGTTATAATTAAATCTAATGTGTGGTTATGATTATGAGTTGGACCTTTGACAATCTGACAAAATCCTACTGAATTTAACAAATAAGTAAAACATTTGCTAAAAGTGTCAGTTTCCACATCAATGTGTACATTAAAATCCCCCATCAGAACTACGTGATCATAATTTATAGCCAAATCAGACAAAAGGTTGCTAAATTCAGTCATGAACAATGAATATGGCCCTGGTGGTCTGTAGACTAGCACTATAATTGTGTTGGAATCTGTTTTAATATTTAAAACGAATACCTTGAAGGATGTAAAGTTGCCTAAATTTTTAGACGTGATTTGCATTTTATTACAATGAATTATTCCAAGGCCTCCTCCTCGACCAGAATCTCTAGACTTATGAAGGAACGAGTATCCATCTGGTGACGCCTCTGCTAAGGGAACAGTGTCACATTTACTAAGCCAGGTTTCAGTAAGAAGACACAGATCAGATTTTGTACTTAATATAATATCATTTACCAAAACAGCTTTAGTGCCAAGAGAGCGAATGTTCAATAAACAGCATTTAAAACTGCATGGTTTTTTCTGAACTGGCGATATATTTTTTGTTTTAATTTGAAGTAAATTTCTATTACAGATGCCCCTGGTGGAGGGTCTGGTTTTATCCCTTGGTCTAATTATACACCTTATTTTTTGGTTATCAATTAATTTAAGGTTTGTATCAAGATTTACTGGATGCCCCACAACAGGGATTATGGATAACAGCTTCAGTAAAATAACAGGTGGGATAAACAACAGCCTGTGATTTAATATCACATGACTGCGGCCTGGATGGTGCTCTAATCAGTCAACCAGGCAGTTTTGCTGCCATATTTTGGGATAATACATAAGATCCCCTCCAGTTAGGATGAAGACCATCTCTTCTGAAAAATCCAGGCCTTTCCCAAAAATCATCCCAATTGTTCACAAATGCTATGCTTTTATTTGCACACCAGGTTTCTAGCCAGCAGTGAAAGGAATGCAATCTGCTATAAATCACATCCCCTCTATATAATCTTGGTAAGGGACCAGATACAATTAAATTCCGACATTTTGTTTTAGCTTTGGTGCATAGAGAGATGAAGTTCCGCTTTAATACCTCAGATTGCTGTAAATAAATATCATTAGTGCCGACATGCAGCAATAAGGTAGATACTTCATCGTCGGCGACACGGTCCAATGCGGCCTCTATGCCAGAAATCTTGACCCCTGTGAGGCACTTAACATTAACTGCTGGTTTAACATAGTTTGGAATTCTAACATTCCGCACTATGGAATCGCCAATTATGAGCACTTTATTATTCTCAGTTTCCACAGGCGCGCTGCGGAGAGCTGAGAATCTGTTCTGGGTCCGAATTGGTGACCTGGGTGCTGGGGGACTAAATTTTGGATTCTTAGACCCCCGTCTTACTGTTACCCACTCGCCCTGTGGCTGAATTGGTGCTGCTGATCTCGGCAGCGCACTGACTACAGTGGGACCATTTACTGCTTTAAACCTGCTTAGGTAAAGATTTTCTGGAGAAAGCAGACACACACAATAACCAGTCTTAGACAGGATGCTAGCCTATTGAGTACACTCTTGCATTCATTTTCATACTGTGCCATTTTAACAACCATCCATTTGGTGCAACTGATACTTCCCATACCTACTCACAGAGCCCCAGAAAAGAGTGTAAAGCAGCCCTGAAGAGGACACCAATTCATTCCAGGGCATGTGCTAGCACTCATCCTCCAGCTGGTGAATTGTTTTGCACCCATCAACCTAACAGCCTTTATTTTAATGGTAGAATTAAAAAAAAGAGCCCCAAGTGGAAATCCATTAAAATACAAGGTGAACAGACAAATTCTAAAAAGAAGACACCATAAGCAAGAGGCGAGTTGATTTCCAAGTAGTATGAAGTAAAGATGTTCTCTGCTTTTCCATGCCAGATGCTACTTACTTTGGTTTCTTGTTTATTATAAGTATAATGTTTGGAGCAAACAATAAAACTGTTTGAGTCCCCTTATGCATTGGAGGCTCTAGTAGGCTGGGAATGGCTGCTTATCCAATTAAAACAATGTCACAGCAATGTAGTTGTGCCATTACTAATGAACAGGCAACAGCCCAAGTAACATTTGAGTAAAACTGTTAACAGACTTTGGGGTATGTTAAAATTTTCCAAGCTTCAAAAACTCATAATTATAATTAAGTCCAAAGCAATCTGTATGAAAAATAGACACTACACTCAAATGTTTTTCAAGACTGTCCAAAATTATTTTTAATCAGTATTGTGCAAAGGCTGATATTTGTAACATATTTTGTTATCTTTGAATTGTTTTCTTTAAATTACAGTAAGAAAAAGCTTGTACTTATCACTGAAGCACAACTCTTATTGGCATATAGTAAGTAGAAATTTAAAAAGTAAGAAAAGCTGCTAAAAGTCCCCTTGTCTGTGTTTGATGTCTTTACTGCTGCACTTTCATTTTTATCATGCTGCTTAAATCCAACATTTGGAGTGTATGTGGTTATCAATTTGTGGCTGACAAGCTCAGTCCTCAAAAGAATTAAAAAGGATTGTTCTATTTATACACACTGAGGTAAGTTAACATTTAAAAAGACTTAACTAATCCATTTCACACCTCTTTTTTGACTGATCAATACATGGGGATATTATTAATCTTCTGACTTTTCCCGAGTAGGAAAAAGTGAATAAAACAACTGAATGGAAGGATTATGTAACATCTGAGTGGGTGACTAGTCAGTCTTTCTTCAAAGAGATAATCTCTACCAGTCACCTTCCTCTTTTACATCTCTGTGGATTGCCTTCATGCTCCTCAGATGAACTTTAGCTTCAGGCAGAACTGGCGTCTATCTCAGAGTGGGTGTTTATCCCCTATTTTGTGTCTCTTATAAATCTCTGTTGCCTTTCTGGGTCCTCTGGTATGCACTGCTATAAGAGTTTATCCTTTAATCTCTGTTCCAATGACACAAAACTACTCAGACACAGTGCTCACAATACTTATACGTCAATTGCCAGCACATGCTGTAAAATGAGCATCTCTAGTTATCACTTTGCCATGGAAATGAACAAGAAAACAAGAGAATAAATGAAAAAAGTAAAGAACAAGAGAAAACAATGGCTACAACAAAAATTTTTAATACAATATTTTTTTACAAAAACATTACTTGAGTCAGGCCATTCAGTTCATCGTAGCTCATTGTTTTCCAGTCATCTAATATGTATAAATAATGGATATTTAAGATCAGAAGGGACTTACAGTGCTAATGTGATACTTTAAGTTTATCCATGTATCTATAATTCTACTATATTAGCTATCTATTAATAAAGCCTACATAAACTGTAAATATTCAGCAATTACCTGATCAGCTACTGTGCAAATGGATATTATTACCATGTCGAGTAATGATACAGGGAAATACTTACACATCTCTTATTCTCATTGCATAAATGATCGTGCACTGTATCTATTGTATACTGTTCTCATAACTTACCTTTCTCCACAGGATTATGAGAGGTTTCTAGAAAATACTTTGCAAAAAAGTCCCAATATTTTTATTGCTTGTTCTATTGGTGTCAATTTTTACGAAAGTCAGAGGCTTTGGGCAAACTTTTTTTAATAAGGACATTATGTGCAAAGTTACAGTTAAATATGGTAACATGACACACTCACTTGATTTTTACATGGTCATGGAACACCAGACCTCTCCCGTCATCACTGGAAGCAAGGCAGGAATCAGCCCTGGACAGGGCACCACTTCATAGAAAGCGGCACTCATGCACAGATCCACTCAACCAATTTATATTTGCCAAATAACCTAACCAGTGCTATTAATATGATGGCTCCACAAAATTCCAAAGTTTGAAGCTTTCAAAATAGCCCACAAAACAGGTCTCACTCCATGGTAAGCCTGGTGCCAGGCCAATGGGAGGCTATAAGCCTTACAAGGCCTCAGAATGGAGGTTAGGCTTTTAAATTCAAAAGAAATAGTGAGTGTCAAAAGCTTAAAGTATATTTCTTCTGGGGGAGAACTGTAAAAACTACAGCTGGAGATATAGACAACTGAAGATTTATTAACAAAAAATGTAAAATAAAACAAAATGCTTAACAAGGAAAAAGGAGGAAAAATGAATTGCCTAAAAAAAGCAATCCTCAGCAAAAAATTCCAATATGTTTAACCAAAAATCAGAATCCTTAAAACAGTAGCAAAACATCATAAAAACCAGTAAATCTAAATAAGCAATACTCAAAACGAGAACTCACCAAGCACATTTAAAGAATGACAAGAGACTAGATTTCCCATAAGCCTTTACAGGGTTGGGAGCAGTCCCTCAATGATGATGGAGAGGTGGCCTTGCCTCTTACAGAACCACCTACAAAATACAGGGAACATCAGACAACAAATAATAAACAAAACAGACATAAAATACTTAATTAAACAAATAATAAAAAATGACAATAATTAACATAAATGATTGCATTTAATGGATCTAAAACAAACAAAATTACATTTAAACATAAGCCGGACAGGAACCCGGGCTAACACACAACTAACTGAACATAAATACTGAACATGTTACAGTACATGTCTTCAGGTTTTCATTTCCATTGCACTTACAGTTACAGGGGAGAAGTTACTGAAATGCATTTTGATATTTTTCAAAATGGTTGATCCAAGATGAATGGTTTGTGAGCCATTGGGTTCTCCTTTTGAAAAGTTATTAAATGTGTCCTTTACTGCATACATAAGTTATTTAAAATGATGTAAGTTTTAATTTTTTGAAGACATTTAAAGATTTGTCACATAAACTCAACTACTTGTTGAAACAAAACACATATCAAGAGTTTTTAAAAACTGATATAGATGGCAACAATCATTTTTTTTAAATGTGGCAACAAAAAGAAAGAAGTAAAATAATAAAAAATGAACAAAGACAGTAAATGCTACAATAGGTTCCTTGGCATGCAAAAAGGTGCCAGGCAGCAAAAGTCATTAGGGGACAGAGACAATGTCCTGCTAAGCTTTATGGGAGATAGCAAAGCATGTACTAGAAATGGCCAGTGTAGTATGAAGATAGAGTATGTGCACAATATATACTGAATGTCATGGTAGGCCAATAGAAAAGTGTGCCAGAGAAGGAGAGGGAAGAGTAAGATTTGAAAGGAAATAGTTAATTATCCCCGGACACTAAGGATGTTGACCCTCTACATAGAAAGAAAGAGATTGGAACTGAGAAGTGGGACTAAGCTGTTGTTCTTTTTCTTTTTTTTTTTTTTTGAAGTGTAGACTGGAAGGAAAATAAAGTAGTAATCTCATGTACTTAAAGTGGCAGTGCATAGTACCGGAATGGAAGTAGTGAGCAACTAAGAGATTCAGCTTTTTGGGGGAAGCTGAAAAGTCAGGGTGCTGGGGCACCAGATACTGTTAGATTCTTCCCTGTTGTTTTTGTAGTCCCTAGAGTTTGTTCCGGAGCTTGGCCAGAAGAGACACTAGGAAGAGGTTTAAAGCTGTTTCATGGCTTGATGCTTTTTGGATCTGAACTGCAGGGAGTGAGATGAGGAAGATACTTGGATTGTGGGAAAGACAGAGAAATAAGAACTGGGGCACATTGGGGTATTTGGAAATGGGAAGCCCACCCCAGTGGTCACATAAAAGTTCAAGAGATGTGTAATTAGACCCAGAACTGCAGCAGAGTTTGCTTATATTCTGTTTACATCACACTTTTCCTTCTTTGTCTGTTATTATGATTTTGGCCTCCTTGTTATCATCATTAAGTGTGATTTGGATCGCCATGAGGACACCACTTCCTATTGCAGTGCTTAGGATCTATATTGTTTAGTCAGTGCTGCATTCACTTGGCTATGACTAGTAGAGTATAACTGAATATGCAATTCAGCTTAATTTTTGACATTGCATAACAATCTCAGAACCACTGAATTGTGTGCAAGGGAGCAGCCCATGGTTAACCATTAAGTAAAATAAGCAGGAGCTTGAAGCACCAAGAGTAGTGGGGCACCACAGAGTTTTTTCCCCTAGCTACCATGCCCTTAATTCTTTTACGGCCAAGCTCGGCTTTAGTTGAATCTTTTGTAATTGTTCTGTCATGTTCAACTTTAATATGCTTTGTTAAAAAACATTTTATTGGATACGGTAAGTGACACAAGTTTAAAAATCTGGTTTGAAGATATTCTATCACATGTGTTTCCTTCTCGTTGTGTTAGAGTTATACTTCCATTGAGTGTAAACACAGCTGGCAGGGTCTGGCTAACATTAATCTCATGTAAAGGAGCCTTAAGTTCTTAATTTTATTATTTGCTTTCCTGGTTTTTCACACAAACAGGGTGAGTTTTTAATCTCTTATTTTAATTTAGTACTTATTGAGTCTTAATGTGTTGTCAGTTAAGCATCGAAGGGTTAAGGGGCACTGTTGTAAAGCTGTGCTTTGGGCATCATTTGACATTAATCCAGTCCTGAATGGTGCACCGGTCCATGCATAGTCCACTAACACGTTCATACAGGGTGCATCTTGAATTTCCAAACAACCTAACATCCGTGTTTTTAGAGCTGTGCAAAGGAAACAAGTATGTGGGAAAAAAAAAACATGTACACATGGGACAGACTTATAATCAGAAATAATTACAAGATTTCTTGAATGAAAATAGTAATATAAATCTGTCAGTTATAGTTTACAAGAAGATATCTCTAGCAAAGCAATCTTTTAGAATTTTCTGAACAGGCAAACAGAGTAGTAAACAAAAACAAATCATATGACATAATTTACTTAAGACTTTTAAAAAGAAAAATTCTAAAGGTAGAAACCAATTGACATTAAAGGTAACAAGACACTGGATTCATGAGAGAGCAACATTAACCACTGTAATCGTGCACAGTGTCAGTTCAGATCAATTCAGTGTTAATTATGATTATCCCACTTTACTGTAAAAAAGTATTAATTGCAGGAATGATGTTTGATGGATCCTAAGCAGCATGGTATTTAGTGTTTTTTTTTTCCCTTCAACAGGCAATGGACCTTTTCTATCCAATGTACATGCCGAGAGAGAGATCATACTGCTGTGCCGAGGAGCCAGGTAACAGCCTTTTCCCATAATATAATTATGGGCTTAGTGATTATCTTTGTGATTTTCTGAATAATTATGTGCTCATCTTGTGGGTTTACTGTTTCATAATTCTCACCATGTTCTTAATTGTTAGATGCCTAAGCCCTCTTCCTGGGAAACACACTCTTCTCATATTCCTGAGAGAGGTTTCATATTTGTTTTTTGCACCCTCTGGTAATATGGACTGCCATCATGTTAGCTACTAATTCCATGTGTTTATTCGTCAGAATTGTTTGCTAAGGGAAACTTCTGGAGGATGTTAAAGTTTGTTTTTCAACAACCTCTTCAGAAGGAAAACATTTTTAAAGTGCTCTACACTGAGGTAAACTGGATGTCCACATTTTCTAACTGCTCCCAAAACTCATATGGGGAGACTGGGATTTTTTTTTTACACCTACTTTATTTAGCACCATGAACATTGTTGAAGTTAGCATGACTCAAATCAAAATGTCTATTTTTTAGATAGCTATAAACTGCTGTAGTCAATGATAGCAACAATAGAAAGAAAAAACAGTACATTGAATTTCATTTTGAAAAGAGTAAATCTGTAAATGTAAATGGTATATTGTTATACTTAGGAAACAAGTACTTTATGCAGTATTCTAAACTACAAACTATAAAAATCATTATGATTAAGATTATGTTCAATTTAGTAATAATAAAGAAAATGAAATCCCAATTTACTATAGTGGGAAAGGACAATTTTTAACAGTGTAGTACAATAAAAAAGCAGTTTTTTTATGCTCTCAATCAGGCTGTGTAGGGTCCAAAGTGTCCCTATCAACCAACTGCTCATTGTATATGTACAGTATATTGCTGAAAATTTGCTCCTATGTGGTAATTTACAATTTGACTATTCAGTCTGACCTATGTATAGTAGGTATAACAGTGTTAATTCCACCCAAAAAAAATCAAAAAACCCTTAGCAGATGTACAAGTTAATATTATAAACAATTACTCTTTTTTGGTATAAAGAAATATGTAATAAAGATGCCAACATGTAAAGTTTGTTCCCTGTTCTAATTGTATTTTCATTTGTTTGCATTCTGGATGATTCCCCTACTTTTCATTCACAGGAATAAAAATATAAAAGGGGGTGTTTTTATATTCTGATTCCTTTCTGAAAGACTACTCAGTTGCTCTTTTACCAACCAATAGGAGGTGGTTTCACTCAGCTGAAAAAATCATTCATTAATTCTCTATTCCTGCTTTGTCCCAGCCATGAGGTGATGAGCCTATTCAAGAAGCATCCAGTTCAAGGACTTAAACTTAAGTCCCATGCTGAGATTCTTTTTATTTCGTTATTTATGTATTTTTGGAGATAGAATACATTATCCTTGAACTTTGTTATCTTCTTTGAGCTTTAAATTACAGACATTTTGCTTCACTTTTGATTTGTTTTTGGAATCAATTAATTTTATTGTTATGCTTGTCTTACTTTGTGTCACCCTTTTGTTTTTCCAAGGATGCCACATTTACTTATTTTGCTGATGCCTTCATCCAAGGCGACTTACAATATTTATGATACAATTGGTTATATTTCATTTGGTTTTCCATCCATCCATTTTCCAACCAGCTGAATCCGAACACGGGGTCACGGGGGTCTGCTGGAGCCAATCCTAGCCAACACAGGGTGCAAGGCAGTGACCAATTCCAGGCAGGGCGCCAACCCACCTCAGGGCACACACACACACACCTCCACACACCAAGCACACACTAGGGACAATTTAGAATCGCCAATCCACCTAACCTGCATGTCTTTGGACTGTGGAAGGAAACAGGAGCACCCAGAGAAAACCCACGCAGACACGGGGAGAACATGCAAACTCCATACAGGGAGGACTCAGGAAGCGAACCTAGGTCTCTTTACTGCAAGGCAGCAGCATTAACACTGTGCCACCGTTCTGCCCCATTTGGTTTTCCAATTGGAACAAGTAACATGCTCATGGTCACAGTGTCAGTAGCCGGATTTGAACCCACAACCTTAGGGTTTGAAGTCCAAAGCCTTAACCGCATTGCCTGCCACCACACTGCCACAGCAATGGCTGTCATGAACTTTGATGCTGTTGCTAACATTCCACTTCCCAGAAATTACAATTTGTGATGAGGCTATTCAAGCCAATGTGGCTTGGAGATTTATCTGTGTTTGTTTATAAATTCTAAATCCCTTTCAGGAGTGGTTTTTAAAAGACATTTTGATCTTATTATTTTCAAATGAGACTCAGAACTGGTCTATTGGAATTCTAATGCAGTGAAAAAAATGACAAAATTGTGAAACCTCTCAAATAAATTATTCTTTATACTGACCAGAAAGCAGGAGACAGAGCTGGAGGTAGCAGAATTAAAGATGCTAAGATTTGCACTGGGTGTGACGAGGATAGATAGGATTAGAAATGAGTACATTAGAGGGTCGGCTTAGGTTGGACGGTTGGGAGACAAAGTCAGAGATTGCGTTGGTTTGGTCATGTGCAGAGGAGAGATGCTGAGTATATTGGGAAAAGGATGCTAAGGATAGAGCTGCCAAGGAAGAGGAAAAGAGGAAGGCCTAAGAGAAGGTTTATGGCTGTGGTGAGAGAAGGACATGCAGGTGCTGGGTGTAATAGAGCAAGATGTATAAGACAGGAAGATATGGAAAAAGATAATCTGCTGTGGTAACCCCTAACAGAAGCAGCCAAAAGAAGAAGAAGAATTCAATGATGCTAGCCACTATGATCATAAACAGGAGAAATACTGACTCTTAGGAATTGCAAGATTAATTTTTACTATTAAACTGATGACGAATATGATTTCCATGTCCAAGGAGTGTCTTTATAAATCAAAGAATTCCTGCTTATAATGTAACCTAACAGATCAATCAAGGTTTGTGTTCAGACTGAAGGCAGAGGCAGTTTCTCTTCAGTGTTTATTCATAGCCAGTGAAAGCACTTCTTAAGACCTTGGGTAGACTCCGAAATATCTTGTCAAGTGCTTTTTTTTTGCAGTCTGTTCAATATATCCCAGAAATTGGCAGCTCTCAACAAGTAAAGAGCATTTAATAGTCGGCAATGGATCAGAAACCCCAGTCGCTGAACTGTGCATGTACCTTTTATATTCTTATGAAACAGCATCATTAATAATTATTATGTATAGCATTCACAACTGGAACCAAACTGGGAAGGCACCCAATGCATGGGTGGCCCGAAAGAATCAATGTGACCATACAATGGAGAAATACTTTCTACTCTCCTACTTTTACATATAATTTTTAAAAGAAGAACAGCAGAATTTGCAAAGCACTCTAAAGTGGATGCTGTTGAAGAAGGTATGAGTCAATTTTACAAGAAGCGATGTAAATAATCTAAAAAATCTGATGGTGATACGTGGATAGAAAATGCTATTAATCCAGCCAGTTAGGCATATTAAAAACAGACTAGTCAATCTAAATCTTAATAGGATTAAGCTTGAATTGAACAGGCCAAGTAGGCCCAGAACACATCTACTGAAACATTTTCATGAAGGATGCTAGTGCGTAGGTTTTCTAGAATTATCAGAAGAACAACTACTGGAGTTACAACATTATGGACTTTTAAACAAGTTAATGTCCACAAGGCATCTGGTCCAGAAAAAATGTTAGCATGTGTTCTAAAACTCTGTAGCAAACAACTAGCTGACGTCTTCAGTGACATCCATAATATTTCTCTGAGAGAATCTGAGGCTCCTGTCTACTTCAAAAGAACTTACGAGTAAGTTATCCCTGTGTCTTAGAAAACAAAATTGGACTGTCTGAATGACAACACACTGGTGACAATCACTTCGGTTAGAATAAAGAACTTTGAGAGACTTGGACTGAGACAAATTAGAATACTGAGATAGTCATGATCACCTCCACTTTGCATATCATCTCAGACAATTCCATATTCCTTATAGTTCATATCATCCTGGCATTTCTGGATAATACAAACTCCTACAATAGAGTCCTGTTTATAGACTACAAATCAGCATTTAATACTATTGTATAAGCAAAGCTGACCACCAAACCCCTCAATTCAGGATTTAGAGTCAACCTCAGCATTGATTTTAGACCTCATTACCAACAGGTCTTGGAATTTGCAGATTGGCAACATCACCTCCTCCATTCTGACTCTTGACACTGGTAATCTACAGGGAAGTTTGCTGAGCCTCTGTGTACTCATTTATCACCACTGACTGTCAGGCCAGTCACAGCTCCAAATCCATCATTAAATTTGCTGATGACACCACAATTATCAGCCAGACCACCAATAATAATGAGATGGCTTAGAGAGAAAAGGTCTACTTGCTGAATTAATTGGTGCCATAACAACAATCTGATTCTTAATGCCAACAAAACCAAGGAGCTGGTCATAGACTTCAGGAAGCAGAACACAGACCACAATTCCATCTACAGTGAAAAGGATGTGGTCAAAATAAAAAAATAAAATGGTTAGCAAGTTAAAATTTCTTACACTGACCATAACTGAGAAACTGAAGTGGGCACAACATATTTTGGCTTTTGTAAACATGGCATACCAGCATTTCTGCTTTCTTAGATGTCTGAAGACAGCTTGCATTTCTACATCTATTCTCACCAACCTACAGGTGCACAATGCATGAGTGCAGAGTTCATCCTTACTGGCTACATCACATTCTCATACGGCACTTGCTCAGCTCAGGAACATAAAGCACCGTAGAGGGTGGTGATGACAGCACAGAAGATTTTTATTCTTTGGGTGTCTTGTTGGTATTGTTTTATTGTGAACTTCCTGAGGAGACATGCAAGTAACAATTTTAATATACCGAGTACACACAACAATAAAGTTGACTTGACTTAACTTCATACACGGATCAGAAAGAAGTGGGCTGCTTTATGCAAACTTGTCACTTGTGGAGCATTCTTAGTTGATATATATAATTTTCAGTTTACAGACTTAACAGTATCTCTATTAAAAGCATATTTTTATGAAATCCTACCCACAGAGTAGCCAAGGTACATTTAATCTGACAACAATCTGAAATTCCAAAAAATTAGATTTGTCATTTGCATTTTGTGAGCAGTTACATATATTATCCTTAACTGTGTGTGCCAATGCTTTATAATGTGGCTATGCACAGCTGGCGCAAAAACAAATGCCAGCATCTACGCTCTGAGTTGCCAGCATGGCTTCAGTTTAAAATGGTTTAACAGCATTCATTATTATTTGGAATATTGCAAAATTAAATTTTAAAAATGATTTATTGATGTAATCATTTTAATAATGAGGTAAAAATTCTTCTTAAATAACAAGCTTAACTATGAACTTGAAGAAGGACTGGGTGCCATTAATTTTCTCCTCATTCAAATCTGAAGCTGTGCTCAAAAACTCCAATTCTGTTGAAATTAGGTCTCATTAATTTTATGCTATTAACTGTGTGCAGTACTCCACTAATTAATAATTTGAGTTACTTGAAGGTACAGGCTCTAGCCTGCAGATGGTGAAATTTCTTTTAAGGTAAATATTCAAAAAGACTAAAAGTTCAGTTTTGGTACGTTCACCAACTTTGTAATGAACACTGCAACTTTTTTCAATAGTCAAGCAAATGGAGCACCAAGTGAAAATGTGCAGGATGTTCCATTTCCTGATAAACAGGATTATTTATTTATTCATTGAAATACCTAAAAGGAACTAGCTGAGAGAATTAGCATTTGAAAAAATATGAAACGCCAGTGCATTTCAGAAGAACCTTGTGCTCATAGGATGACCAGCACAAGATGAGTTTTGTTCACAGACACTGGGTTAGTTGCGCAGTTAGGAAGGAGGACTCCTGAATGAAATGTTTTCTGTAAAATGACATGCAATGTATCAGAAACCTTAATCCCAAAAACATGTCCAATTTTTAACCCAAAACTGAAAGGATATTACTTTAGCACAGTATATGCTTATTAGACCTGCTGGTTTAGCTGCTCCTGCTGAGAAATGTCTATTTGAACCAAAAGTGTGGTAATCACCATGATTAACTGTTTCTAGTCCTTTCTTATTTCTTTTTTCTCTGTGTCGTGACACTTGGTGCTATTTCGATATTAACCAGAAAAGAAGATGATTAAATGGCTGATAAGCTTTCACATTAATGGTGGCACACAGCATCAGACTATCATATAATTACAACACAGTTACGGAAGGGACACTAACATGTGTCCTAAGTCAGACAGAATTTATATTTATATTAATATTATCATGGCCCCTGTGAGGTTTATTTCTCAAGAATACCTGTGAACTTAAGTTTTAGGTTTCCTCTCTTAAGATGCCAGAGCTGAGTGGTGGCCCTGAGGCTAGGGATCTGCACTGGCAATCGGAAGGTTGCCAGTTCAAATCCCATAAATGCCAGAAGTGACTCTATTATGTTGGGTCCTTGAGCAAGGCCCTTAACCTTCAATTGCTCCGTCCTGGGTATGTTGCTAATCTGCATCCAGCCCTGCATGTAGGCCCTCCAACCTGCAGGTAAAAAACCTGGGGGATGGTGACAGAATTGGCACTCCAACCACCATAAAAAACCTCACACTGTTCCATTCTATCTGAACTAGTGTGGTGCTGTGGTGTCACCCGTTACTTGGCTGCACTCGGGTCCTGAGGCGGTTTGTCATGTGGTGGGTTCCACAACGCGCTGTAACAGTGCATTCTCTTAACCTCTCTCTCTCAAGATGCCAGCTGAGACTATATCTTCTGTTTGCTCAATTTCTAATTTCTTGTTTGTTTAAATTGACATTTCCTACATTTCTCACTGGGAAAGTTGAGACAAAAATGTAGATCCTTTCAGTTGGCAGGGACTCCTATTTTGAACATCGTTTGCTTCCTTTATGCTACCTTATACTCTGAGGTTTCCATTTGGTTCATTTGATTTTGAAAGATAGTTATAGTTTTAATTTTGGTTTTTGATTTGGGCCATTATATCGCCACCTTTCTTACAGTACTATTGTTGGTTCCCATTGCTAGGACTGTCCCGGAGTGGGTGTGTCCTTAGAAGTTGTGGCCTGTTGATCAAGATGGATCAAAGGTCATCCAGGGGTATGCTCCTCTACCTGACTACTCAAATTAGAAAACCCTTCAAATCTTTTTGAAAAGCGTCCTTTGTTTTGTTTCTGAACCCTCTGCACTCCTTCTGACTTTGATTCTGCCTTGGGATTCTTGGCTTAGGTTACTGATAGGTTTTCTTCTGAGTCTGACTCTCACTACATTTATTTGACTATGTCCTTATATTCCAGTTGCACTCCAAAGTCTTGTGCCTGGATAACAGAAATACATAATGAGTTCTTATGCATGTTAATAACATAGCTTTCTTTGACGCACATAATCCAATTCAGATTCCAATTGGGGACAAATCAGGACCCCATCCACAGCAAGGCCCATTCATACACACACACCCACACAGGGCCAACTTAGAGCTAATATTTAACCTAGTCAGCACATTTTTAGGGATGTAGAATGAAGCCCTGCTGGAAAAAACATTACAACGTTATATGAACAATGACTGGGTGCATGATTCAAGTGCAGGATACTTCATCTGTGAAGTGACAGCACACACCACTGCACTACCATGCCACCATTATATCTGTCAATGTATACTTGCCATAAAAACAACAGTGACATAAAATTTGATTTAGTGAAGCTCATACTAATAAAATATCTATACAACAATACAGTTTGACAACAGCAGCCCATAAACAATTCTTTCAATGCGAATGCACTTGAAAATTTATCAATTTAGTATAGCAGCTTGAGATTTCAATTTTATACCATAAGTACCATTGCTCAGTGAAGAAAGTTCTACTAGAAAAAGTGAAAATAAAATAAATGAATGGTTACTTCTTAAAATTGGGAAATTGTTGAATAAAACTGAGCCAAACAGCAAATTAGTATGTTCCTTCAAAACCACGATCTTAGTGGAACTTGATCACTACACACTCCTTGAATTCTGATCCCTTGTGGGCCTTTACAGTCTGAGTAGACCATGAATGGACTTTGCATGTTGTTTTTGTATTTTTTTCTTAGTTGTCTGTGCACAATCGGTTCGGCGAACATCTGCTACACCCGTCAGAACCTTATAGACATTGGTGTCCAGTGTCATCACACACACAACATCCCAGACAACATAACGAGACCAACGGGCTCTCCGTGGATTGTTGTCGGGTATAGGAGATGGCGCAGACAGAGGAGGGAAAGGAAGCAGAAGTGGGGCTGGAGATCCGGCGTTATGCTAAGGTTAAAGAAACAACCACACAAGCCACCTCTACCGAGCCTGTATCTCACCAATGCCAGATCCCTGATGCATAAAATGGATGAATTGGAATTACAACTCGCTGGATATCACTATGTTCGTGATTGCTGTGTTTTGATTATCACTGAAACCTGGCTTCATCCGGGGATACCTGATGTTAGCACTCTGGTCGCACTCTGCTCTGCTGGGACAGGACAAAGGAATCCGGCAAGAGCAGGGGAGGGGGTATTTACGTGCATGAGAACTGGTGCAACAACGGTACAATTATAGACAAACACTGTTCCCCTGACCTCGAGTACACGTCTGTAAGATGCCAGCCTTTTTCTCCACCGAGAGAGCTAACAGTAGTGATTGTCATGGCTGTATGCATTCCACCCAACGCCAATGTAAACACGGAGCTCTCTCTCCTGCTGAACACCATTAACGAACAGCAGCAAGCCCACCCTGACGGTGCTCATATAATTGCAGGAGACAAGGTGAACTTGAAGACTGTGCTCCTGAAATTTTATCAACATGTTAAGTGTTCTACTAGAGGGGAGAACACTCTGGACCATGTTTACTCCAACATCAAGCACGCGTACAGAGCTACACCCCTCCCTGAACTCGGACAGTCCGACCATCTTTCTCTCCAGCTCTCCCCAGCCTACACCCCCCCTTAGACGCAGTGCCAGGCCCACCATAAAGACTGTTACAACCTGGCCTGAAAATGCATTCTCCAAACTACAGGACTGCTTTGAATAGATGGACTGGGACATATTTGAACACCAAGAGTTCAAAACATTCACAGGAACAGTACTCGACTATATCAGGTTCTGCATCGGAAATGTGACTGTGGACAAAAACATTCGGGTTTTCCTAAACCACAAACCCTGGATGACCAGCCAGGTCCATACACTCCTCAGAGACCGCGATGCTGCCTTCAGGTCAGGTGACAGAACTCTGTACAGGGCTGCCCGAGCCGCTCTGAAAAGTGGCCAGCTGAGACTAGGCCCAGATGGAGTGCCTGGTAGGGTGCTCAGAGCGTGTGCTCACCAGCTCACCTTTATCCTCACCAAAATCTTCAACATCTCCCTAGCCCAGGCAGTCATTCCGTTCTGCCTAAAATCAGCCACAATCATTCCAGTGCCAAAGAAGTCTCCCATCACCACCCTAAATGATTATCGTCCTGTGGCCCTCACTCTGGTAATCGTGAAGTGCTTCGAGAGACTGGTTCTCCAGCACAACAAGGACTATCTCCCCCAAGACTTCGATCCCTACCAGTTTGCGTATTGCGCGAACAGATCCACAGAAGACGCCATTGCCGTAGCTCTCTACACTGTGCTGAGCCATCTAGAGCAGCAGCAGAGCTACATCCGGATGCTCTTTGTAGATTACAGCTCAGCTTTAAATACAATCATTCCTGACATTCTCATCACCAAACTGGCCACTCTTGGCCTCCCCCCTCTCACATGTGTCTGGATAAAAGACTTTCTTACCAACCGGCTCCAGACTGTGAGACTCGGACCCCACCACTCCTCCATTCGCACACTGAACACCGGTACCCCACAAGGCTACGTGCTTAGCCCCCTTCTGTACTGTCTCTACACCCACAACAACAACCTAATCATCATGTTTGCTGACGACAGCACAGTGGTCAGACTCATCTCAAAGGAAGATGAGGTCCTGAAGTTTGCAGCCTGGTGTTCAAAGAACAATCTGGCTCTGAACACCAGGAAAACCAAGTAGATCATTGTCGACTTCAGGAGGCACAGCACCGACTTAGCCCCCCTTTACATCAATGGCGAGTGTGTGGAGAGGGTCCATACCTTCCGGTTTCTTGATTTCTCCGCTGACATCTCCTGGACAGACAACATCACAGCAGTCATCAAGAAGGCTCAGGTCAGTCCAAAGAAAGTACAACCTGGACTCCAACCTGCTACTGACCTTCTACCGCTCGTCCATCGAGAGCCTGCTGACATACTGTATCACAGTATGGTACGGCAGCTGCACCATGGCAGACTGGGAGATGCTTCAGAGAGTAGTAAAGGCAGCACAGAAGATCATCGGCTGCCCTCTCCCCTTCCTGTTGGACATTTACACCTCCCACTGCCTCAGCAGAGCAAAAAACATCATCAAGGACAAGTCCCACCATGGCTCTGATCTGTTTGACCTGTTGCCTTCTGAGAGGCGCTACAGGTGTATTACAACAAGGACAAACAGACTCAAGAACAGTTTTTTCCCAAAAGCCATAACCATTCTAAACTCAGACATGCACTGACTACACAGTCTAACCCCCTAAACCCTGGACTTCCTTCTATCCATCAACTGATAAAACTTCCCTGGACTTCCTTCTATCCATCAACTGATAAAACTGCAATATCTGTATACTGTACAATATCATTACTCTCAGGGTCCAACATCCGCTACTCACTGCACATGATCATCATTATTGTGCAATATTTAAATTATGTGCAGTAACCCAATAGTGCAATAGTTATTTATTCTTTCCAGTATTTAAATAATGTGCAATAACCCAATAGTGAAATAGTTATTATTCTTTCCATATGTATATAGTGTTGCAGAACTTTTTTGCAACTTCTTTGCAACTTTGCACCATTTGTTTATTTACTTGTTGTGTTCTACATACTGTACAGTATATGTCTGCACTGAAGGAGCTGCTTTTAATCTCATTGTACATGTGTATAGTTACAATAAAAGGCATTCTATTCTATTCTATAGCACATACAAGAGAGAATGGTGAATCCAAGCTGCTTTATTCTGTGACAATATCAGTACCAGAAAGCATGTCAGGCTTTCATTGTCAGGATGTGAATCATTTTGACTGGCAGTCTTTTTATTAGGTAGTCTTTTCTGTGTTGTCAAATTACTGCTTTGTGGTTGATAAGTTGAAAGTACAAAAGTGCATGGTGCCTTAAGAACTGGACACAAGAACTTTGTAGAACTTTTGGAATCAGAGAGGAGTGTACACTGGATAGTTAGAGTGTACAATGCAAAATAATATTACATTTCCAAAACATTTCTCCTGATAGCTGTAGTTACCCACCTGTTATAACCACTATCACTGCCCTGACAGGTTGCTATGAAATAACAGTCTGTTAAATATGCAAAATGATAAATACAGTAGTAGGTGTAACTTGCACAGTAGAAAGGCAAAGTATTCAGAACCAGTTTGAATAGCCATGAAAATTAAAGACTCATTATGGTAGAATAAGGTCAAGAGTGCATATCATTGTTGATATTTATAATTTTAGGGCTTCAAATCCTATAACCTATTAAAGTTGAGATGGTATGGAAAAAAGCAGTGACACTTAAATTTACTTTGACTTTTATTTCATTGCACAACAGTATGAACCCAAAATATTTCATGTTTTCTCTGGTCAACTTCATTTAATTTGTTACTCATATACATGCATTCCTGCATTTCATGCCTGCAACACATTACAAAAAATGTTGGAATGGGACAAATTAGGGCTGGTAATGAGGTAAAATAATTAAATAATAATGTGATTTCAAACAGGTGATGACAACAGGTGATTGTAATCACGATTTTGTGAGCTGGAGGGGTGATCGCACCCCAAGAAGACAAAGACGCCCCTGGGAATACCCCTGAAACACAGACTACCCTCACACTGCTCCTTACCTTCTCACTTGCGCTATAACGCGTAATACAAGCCTCACGCGATACTCCGCTAACTTAAAAGCCTTGCGCAGCGCCTGTCGGTTTTGGAATTGATTGTTTGCTTTTATCTCTCTCTCTCTGCTCCTAGCGGAACTGTCATCCCTGACTTGTCATGGAGCACGTTTAAGCTCATGTGTTTGCAGTGTTTGAATAAAAATCCTTCTTGTTTCTACGACCTCCTGTGTCTCTGTGCAAATCTGTGACCCAAGCGTGACAAGTGGTACCAGAAGTGGGGTGCAATCACCCCTCCAGCACACACAAATGTATTCACGAAAGGCTGAGTCTTTAGGAGCAAAGATGGGCAGAAGATCTGTGGGAAAAAGAAGCCTTATGTTAACCTATCCAAAATCGGATTTGACTTCTCTAGGCTCAGAGGCACCTGGGATTAACCATCGCACAGTGGAAATGTGTATTGTGGTCAGAAGAATCAGAATTCCAGATCTTTTTTGGAAGAAATGGATACAGTGTGCTCTAGACCAAAGTGAAAAAGGACCATCCTGACTGTTATAAGCACAAGTTGAAAAGCCAGGGTCTGTCATGTTATGGGGTTGTGTCAGTGACCTTGGTAAAGGTAATTTGTATTTCTGTGATGCCAGCAATAATGCAGAAACATACAGTACATTGAGATTTTACAGCAACACAAACTGCCTTCATGATGCCATTTTTTCCAGGGATGTCCACGCATTTTTGAACAAGACATTGCAAAACCACATTTTGCACACATTGCAAGGCATGGCTGCGGAAGAACAGGACACGGGTTCTGGACTGGCCAGCCTGCAGTCCTGACCTGTCCCAAATAGAAAATGAGTGGAGAATTTTGAAGCGAAAAATACAATAATGACAACCCCGTAAATTTGCACACATTAAGATGTGTTTGCAGGAACAATGGAACAAAACGACACCTGAAACGCTTCATCGCTTGGTATCCTCATTGCCAAAACATATTTTAAGTGTTGTAAAAAGGAATGGAGTCATTACAAAGTAGTGAATGCTTTAATGTCCCAACTTTTTTTGGAATATGTTGCAGGCCTGAAATTCAGGAATGGATGAAATGAAGTTGACCAGGCAAAACATGAAATATTTTGGGTTCATACTGTCTGCAATGAAGAATCACTGCTTTTTTTTTGTTTTGCATTTTCCATACCATCCCAACCTTTTCTGATTTGGGGTTGTAAATAAGTGAAGGCTCACAAATTGATCTGCATCTTGGTTTAAATTGTTTCAATTTTTTAAAAAATTCAGTTATTATAAAAGTGTCTTTGGCTACAGATTTAAGATCCTACAACTGAATTTCTATACACAGTAAATAAGCTTTTATATTCATAGAACTCTGTTTTGTTAAATAGAAAAAAAATGAAGCTTGTTTGCTTTCAATTGGTACAGCTCTTACTTCTGCCCATTCCTTGCTCCTGTTAACTACTATTCTTTGTTGGCCTTGTAGAACTTTAGCCTCTTAAATGGCAATTGTTTCTTCTGTCTCTCTTTCTCTGTCTTTTTCTTGCATGAGCCATGCACCCAAGAGCCATTCATTCCATATACAACATAAGTTCTTTGTATTGTTTTTTGTGTATGATCAAATTTTTATTGAAGTTAAAGGAAATTAAAACAACAGCCATAAAAATCCATATAAGTAAAAAATTAAAAATTAAGGTAAGTAGTAAAACAACCCTTTCCCACCCAAAAGACGTCACAGTCATTATCAGGTCAAAAGTCATTTGTGCCAGACCAGAAAAAGAGGCACAACAGACACAGCAACACCAAAAGTAAAACAGAGACACAGTAAAAGAGACATATTAGAAGACTCATTGCTGGCCAACAATCTACCAGTCAAACACACACTGGAGATTGCAACTTTCCAGTATTGGATCCAGATGATCCATTGATGCAAACCACTGAAAGTTCTCCCTGTTATTGTTCGTACCAATTTTAATAGTAATAGGGACAATGTTAAATTAAGAATGAATAATTGATAAAACACACCATATCAGAATGAGAAATATAAGCAACTGGTCTGTCATTTATTATTTTCTTCAAGAAACACTCAGGAAAAACCTTAATTTAAACTCCACTCTTTATTTAATAAGCTAAATTTATGCATATACCACAACAAGACTGAAACTCTCTGCAACTGCTTACTCATGCACTATATGATATGCAAAACATGTGCAGCTCATGTGGCAGAAGGCTGGCCAAGAGTTACTGAAAGGTATTGTGTAAAAACAATTTGCTACTTCTTTATGTGTCATTATAATCCATTTTCTTTCCCACTCAGTCTGAAGTAGAGATGCAGATAGCATAAGTATTCCTGGAAATACTAGGCACATGACAATGACCTCAGCTTCCAGGTTTGACAAACTTTAAACAAACCAGGTCCTATCAAGTTACATGCTAAGTTCATTTTCAAGGTGATGGACAGTAGATATTCATATAGAATGCATACTGAGACTTTTAAACAGGTATTTACTCTTTTACATTAATCGTTTTGCTTTGTACAAAGAGGTAATGAGTTTATTATCTAAGCATCTATATTTAAACACCTAACCTTGGATACAACTCCAGCTGTGCAATAATTCAAAGCATAAAAGTCACTCTTAGCTGACATTTAGTGTTCCCAGGTTGGGATTCTTGAGCAGCCGTGCTATAGCAAATGTGTTACTGCTGATTTGGTGCTAGACCATTACCCCCGGAGTAACCTCCCTAGTCTGTAACTTTAGATGTAATATCTCCTGTCACTCTACAGCTGATATGCTTTTAGCCCTCTGACCCTGTCTTCTGACTACCTTGCTTTATACATTGGTGGCATTTTGCTGCTGAATATATTTTATGTGACAAGTTTACTTTATCCAGTGTTGCAGTCTGGCGTGTTAAAGCTATGAATTTCAGATCCTACAACTGAATTTCTATACACAGTAAATAAGCTTTTAGATTCATAGAACTCTGTTTTGTTAAATAGAAAAAAAATGAAGCTTGTTTACTTTCAATTGGTACAGCTCTTACTTCTGCCCACTCCTTGCTCCTGTTAACTACTATTCTTTGTTGGCCTTGTAGGACTTTAGCCTTTAAATTTAAATTGAGATTTATTTATCTGGCTTAATGGGATGATAGCATTCAAGGATTGTTTGCAAATAAGGATAAAAGTTTACAAAACTAGTATATGTAGATGGAATGCTTTTTGAGACACGCAAGAAAGGTTAACAAGCCTATGTTTAGGGAAAGTATTCTTTTCTTTTCCTTTTATTTGATCTGCTAGAAGAGTGTGGGTAGAATGTTGGCACAGAGGGTAGCACAATCATCTCATCTCATGGATCCAACATCCAAGGGTGAAACCCTGTGTTTGTCCATGTGGAGTGTACATGTCTTCTCTGCATCTGCTGTTTGGCCCTATTTGAGTGTGAGTCTCGGCTCAAATAAGAGTGGGCCCTGTGAGGAATGGCACCTTCTCACAGACTGTTTCTTTCTAATTCCAGGGTTGCTGCAACCATAAATTGGATTAACAGCATGATATTGTAGTGTAGGGTATAAAGGGTAGAGCTTAAGAAGATAAATAAAACTCAGTAAGCCTTCTACCTTGCTTAGATTCAACTGATCTCCAATAAAACTAAATATCAATTCTGTCAACTTGCATGTTGGTTCACCCTAAAATGGCTTCCATAATGAAACTCATCATCCCCAATTTTTGCCCATGCTGTCTTTTAGTAATCTTTGGCACATTTATCTATTTCCAAGGTTGAGCTTGTAAGGGAGAACCATTTATACTCCATCCTTGAGTCATTTCTGGCCTTATGTCACCAAACACTGTCTCTTGGTTACATACTGTTCCTTTGATCAACAACCTTCTCATTGCTTGCTCCTAGTAAGGTTTCCAATATTCATTTTCAAGGCTTCTTTATGCCAAACCAACCAACCAACCATTTTCCAACCCGCTGAATAATACTATCTACTGTCAAGCTTAGGTAACAAAGTTGCACAGGAGAGAGCGATCTCAGGATGGCTGCAGCTCAGTTGTCTAAATGTTCGAAGCCCAGTGTGAGGAGCATGTTGCGCGGCAAGTCAGCAACCTGCAGATGATCCCGCAAAGAGAAGGTGTAAGAGTGTGTTTGTTTCTCATTGAAAAACTGTTTAAGATGGGGTTTCTGAAGGGTGGCCATGTCGGCCAGCAGCAGTGGTCACACTAAGTTTAGACCTGTTATCTTCATAATTATTCATAGTTTATAGTTGAATATAATTGGACTTCCAATCTATACTTCCATTGTTACCCATATAGACCCATTTAAAAGTTTTCCACTCAAAATCAGTGGTTATCCAAACATACAAACTTTGAACTGCAAAGTTGAAAGTTTAGACCTTGATTCAAACTACTGTGTAGCCATAAGCAACTCACACATCTGCCAGTGTTATTTTTTGCAAAAAAAAAAAAAATGCGCATGTTATGGTGGTCCTGAAATACATATTGCCGAAAACTGTAAGAAACAGTGTGCACAAAATGGTGAGGGTTAACAGCATTATGTGGTGGCACTTGCAAAATAAAAAAATAGGCCACCAAATTAGTGTGCAAGGAAAGAAGAAAATTTTAATGAAAAAACTTGTCATTTTTTCCACAATGGTTTGGCACACGGGATTTTAAGTTTTCAAAGGTAGCTTAAAACAGCCCAAATCTTTATTGTACCCATCTCCTTAAGAAGAACACTACAGTTTCCTTCTTACAACAACAAAGATATGTATTGTAACTGTGAGATTTTGTGCTAGGCTCTCAGTTAGAAAGTTGTCAGAAGGCCATTAGTGTGGTAGTGGAAGTGTTATTTAGTAAAAGTGCTGATTCCCCATTTGGCTATCAATTTATACATACACATATATATAGGATAAAAGATTAAAAGTTATCTTCCCACTGAAAAAGAAAGAAGGTTACAGACACAATGTTTCAGCTGCATAGCCTTCATCAGGTGTTCAGCTGAAAAAGAAAGAGCTGGTAATATACATAAAATGGGATGGAGGGAACAAAGTCACTACAGAAGAAAGGAGAAAAGGTTAGAGTAGGTGAGATGTCATTAAACAAGATGAAGTAAGAGATTAAAAGGATAGTCAGTCATTAAGAGCTAAAGAAAGATGTGATCCCACATTGAGAATTAGTTTAGCTTGTTTTGTTTTGCCTTGAAATGTGTCTTTAATGCCCTACATAAGAACATAAACAGAGACATCACAGTGACTTTGATCAAGAGATGTGAAGTGTCCTACAAGAGATATTGTAAGGTATTTGGTTTTAACTACTCAAGGTGCTCCGTGAAACAGTCTGCAAGTCATCTCCCTGTTTCACCAACATTATGTAATTGTTGGACGTCTCCTACCTGAAATGCCATAAATAAGATTTTTAGACTGGCAAGAGATATTTGAATGTCCTTAAAGAAATAAACATGAGATCTTTGTATGCATATGCTTAATTAAGCAAATATAAGAAATAGGTGCTAATGATCTTAATGACAATGTGTAGATTGAACTAAAATGATTAACTGAAATGGAAACAGCTGTGTAGAGAAAATAAAACTGGGCAAGGGATAACCATATTAAAAAGGTGAGATTGTGTTTGATGTGGTGCTTCAACCTGTAAATCTTAAACTATGACAAAAGTGAGCATAATGACAAAACACAAGATGGTCATCCTGCATCGTCAAGGTCTCTCCCAAGCAGAAACTTTGTGGAAAACAGGAGTTTAAAGATGTGCTGTTTAAGTTCTTCTGCAGAAGCACAAACAAACAGGCAATGTTAAGGACTGGAACTGCAGTGCCCAGCCAAGGATACCAAGTGCAGCAAACTAGAAACAAATCAAGTTTACTTGCCTTTGAAATTGAAAAAGACCAGCACCGCTATCAGTGCAAAACTGGCAGAAACCACTGGGGCACTGGTACATTCATCTACCATATGGAGAAGTTTTATCAGAAGTGGTCTTCATGGAAGAGTTGTGACCAAAAAGCCATTTCTCCATGATGGAAAAAAGGCAAGCAACTTATCTATGGATGAAAACACAAAAACTGGATTGTGGAAAAATGACAGCAGTTGCTTTGGACTAACCACTCAAAATTTGAAAGTTGTGGCCCTAAAAGAAGGCAGATTGTCCACCAAATAGTTGGAGGACAGTACATGGATGATTTTCTGCAGGAAACACTGAAGCACAGTGGGGGTTACATGCATGTTTGAGGATGCATTTCTACAAGTTGGGTTGGTGATTTGATAAAAATTGATGCCGCTTTTTGTGTTGAGAAGTACAGAGAGATTCTTATCTATCATCCAATACCATCTGCGAGGTGTCTAATTGGTTCTCATCTTATTCTCTTGCATGGTAATGACCCCAACACATCACTGAAATCACAAAAAACTATCTGCAGTAAGAAAAGGAACAGGGAACCCTGCAACAGATGATATGCCCCCCACAGAGCCCTGATCAGAACATAATCAAGGAAGAGTGGGATTACTTGCAGAAACAGAAGCAAGTAAATCAGCCAGACTCTGCAAGGGAACTGTGATGAATTATCCGAGAGGCCTGGAACAACCTACCACAAGAGTACCTTCTGAAACTGCCTGCAAGTTTTTTTTCTGTTTATTGCACTTTCCAGAAAGTTTATTGATTTAGAAAAATGAATCATAGCAATGATTAATAGGAATTTCTGACAAGTGCTAATGAATTTGGTACTATACAGTAGACACACACGCACACACATATATATATATATATATATACTGTATATATATTATAATAAAAAAATCTTGGAACGAGACTTTTTGGAATGAAGTCCCGCGAGATGGAGACTTTTAACATGAGATTCTTTCAAGTCACCCCCTACTTAACAATCATTTTAAACAAGACCACGGTCATCTAACCTCAGTCGTATGAATGCTTTTGCCAGACACACTTCCTGTGCTCTCAGCTCTTAGTCGTGTGAATGTTTTTGGCAGACACACTTCCTGCACTCTCAGCTCTTATAAATGTTATCATGACAATAATTTTATACGTTCTAGATGACACGTAAATGACTAAGTGAAGAAGAAAGAGCATGGACAAACATATGAAAAAGTCGGTTTATTTATTAGAGAGAAATGATATTCACTCACGGGCAGTTATACGTTGCATTGTCACGATGTAAGCTCAAACACGGAATCAAAATTCAATGCGATCTTGAAGAAAAGTTAAAAGTTAATTCCAAATATTGTTTTTACCCCTATTTCTTTGTGGTTCTTGTTACCTTTGTTCATCTGACATTCATGGCCACTTGTGGATGCCGGATGACATTATGCTTGGGCAAGGATGCTGGGCGCCAGATATTTTGTAATTTTATACAGTATACTTATATAAAAATATACATATAAATATATATTAGGGGCATCACAGAGCCCTAAACCACAGACACAGTAAAGTCCAACACATTTTTGGGATAAAATAAAACATATGTATTTATCCAACACACTGTCACAATAATCACCCCTTAAAGATCAGTTACATTAACAATAAATCAAATTAGTTCTTCCTCCTTTCTTTCTCCCATTCAGTGTTCTTTTCAAGCCAGATCTGGCAATGCTTCAGGTGCCACGCCATGTTTTTTTTCCAGAAGCACTTCTGGGTCATATATAAAGTAGGGAGGTCCTGCCTCGACAGTGCCCTCTGTTGGCTCCCAGGGACCCCGACAGGGTTGTACTTCCAGACTCCAACTCCAAAGTACCGCTGCGGGTGTCTAAACTGGGTTTCCACAAAAGGACCACAACCACCTATTGTACAGGGGGTGGAATTGTTCCCAACTTCTGGTTTCCACTGGTCCAAGCACTATTTCCGTACTGACCCCGACTCTCTTCTGTTTCTTTTTCCGGTTTCTGCGCCTGCGCCACCACCACCTACTCAAAGCATTATGATGCTCCAACAATGATGGATGGATTAAAAGCCAAAGGTCTACGTGAGCATCATCATCAAGTCCTTTCGTGAAAACCCTAAATCCAAAAAGGACCATTTCATTTATGTTAGGTAGAATGCCCAGAGGGGACTGGGCAGTCTAATGGTCTGGAATCCCTACAGATTTAATTTTTTTCTCCAGCCGTCTGGAATTTTTTTTGTTTTTTCTGTCCACCCTGGCCATTGGACCTTACTCTTATTCTATGTTAATTAATGTTGACTTATTTTATTTTCTTACTGTGTCTTTTATTTTTCTATTCTTCATTATGTAAAGCACTTTGAGCTACTTTTTGTATGAAAATGTGCTATATAAATAAATGTTGTTGTTGTTGTTGTTATTTTCTTCCAGCTGGGCATGAAATTGTTTCTTTGTTTGGCCAGACAACTTGTCAGTCTTTCAGTTCTGGTTTCCCATCTGGGTAAGAAACCATCCTTCTTCCCGGCTGAGATGCATATTCTTCTTCTACATATATATATTTGTGTGTGTATCTTTATATTATTATTCTGCTTTTAATCTTTTTAAGTATCTAGGAGAAGAAACCAGCCCTTGATTGGATGCCTGTTCATCACTTTGCTCCAATAGACTGTGCCAATTAAATTCATACATGATTTTTGGAGTAAATAAGAAAACTGGAGTATGAAAAGAAACCCACATGAACACAACACAAATGTGCAAACTCTACATAGACAATGATCAGATCATTTCCCTGAAGTGCTGTCTCTAGTAACAGAAAATTAAATCAGACCTTACCAGAAGTACAAGTAATTGTGTGGAAACAGAAATATGTCAACAAACTGGGTTGCTTAGCAAATATCCTTGGCTTATTCTGATGGAAAGCTGGCCTGACAGATTTGTCATCTCTAGAATACAAATTCAGGGAAAAAATGAGTATTGCAGTCCAAACTGAAAAATATCCAAACATTTGCTAAATTGTCTATTCCATTCAGGGTTGTGGTGAGTGAGAAATTAGCCAAAAACATACAAAGTCAGCAATGAATAATAATAAAAATAACAATGTGAATCTCTTAGAAAGTTAATTTAAAAGGTTTTTTATTTAAATAAATAGCAAGGATGTGTAATAACAGAGATAAAAGCATTTTATTTTACAGTTTTAGGTGTTTTGTCTCACCAAGAGAAGTGTTAACTCGCCACACCTTATCCCATTTTAAATACAGCAATCCGATTGTGTATCAGTGACAACAGCCTTTTTCACACCTTTGTCACTTGTTTCCTTTCTAACGCCTGACATGGTTTACTGGAATGTAATAGAAGCACACTAATCTGAGGACAAAGGCATCCCTGCAAATACATCAACATTTGTGTTGAACAGCACAATCAAATCTCAATGGGGGGCCCTAAAAGGAAAAAAAATCAGTCTTCTACATCAGAAAAAAATATTGTATAAAGTTAGTCCTTTAGCCAATCTATAAACTTAATTTTTCAAAAATGTACAACCAGGATTTATTTTAAATTATTCTGCTTGGCATAATGTGTCGGTTTAATATGTAAAATATTCTTGAACCCCTACAATTGCCCTTATTTATTTATTAATTAAGTAAATGGATAGAGAAAGGATTTGTAATTTTAATACCTGCTTGTGAAAATGGCCCCTGAAGATTTTAAAATGCCTTGTAAATGTGTGACCCTGCTCAATATCAATAGTAATTTGTGAATAAACATCAGGGCTCTGCCATTCACTGGCCCACCTGGAGAGCGATGCTCCAGACTATACAATCAAGCAGAGATGTCAGTAACAACCAATTCTCATTCGTTGTCTAAGGCTCTTTGCTAACATAGGGTTCACAAATGAGAAATCATGAGGTGGCACCTTTCTTGTGTGTTCCTGCAGATCAGTCAAACGTGCAGTCCCCTGGTACTGTATGTGATCTCTTACTAACAAATGAAGGGGCATACCATATCAGGATGTTAATGTGAATCTCAGATGGCATAGCTTAAGGTTGGTAGCCAGAGGGCAATTACATTTGCTTGACATGTTAAAGTAGAACTTGGGATCAAGAGTGCAATGTGCACAGGAGCCACTAAAAAGGCAGTGCTGACCTGGTGGCTTTGGTCCTTTTTAGGGTTTATCTGTCAGGATGCTCTGTGAGTTAAATGCATCATGATGCTTTTTGAGGAATTCTTTCATGCTTTATGTCTTTGAAAATGAACTGTATAAATCTGTTCTGTTTTTTGTTGTTTGCGACTTGATAATGTCTTGCTGCATTTCACGTTATATGTCACAGCAAGGATGCTTTCTTGTTGCAGGGCTCTGCTGCACAAACGTGAATTGACAACATACTAAACGTAGCCTACTTCAGAGCCAAGCTTTGCAAAAAAAACTTTAGGAAATACTCTTCATGTTTTGAATTTCCGGTTTCTGGCTAACCACAATAGACTGATTTCTGGTTTGACCTTTAAATGAAAGTTCACTTGATCTTTTCATTCTTACTTGTCTCAGACTAATATTTCTTTTTAGAATTTTCATCCTCTACCAGCTGAGAAACAGTTTATTAACAATTTTTCTATGAGAAGATGTAACACCATCAAGTTTTAGACTTGCTTAATCCAGTTAAATGTTGAGGTGAGAAGAAGGCAGTGTATATTTCAGAAGAATTATCCTTATCTCCATATACGGATGGTGGATGACACATTACATATCACATAAATCTTGCATGATAAAACTAATGCATTACAAACTATATTCCAACAGATGGCACACCACAAACATTAATAGCCACGTTAATGTACCATCTATTATAATGAAAAATGCATTGCATTTTAATATTATATGTATTACAAAATATTTCAAACTTTAATGCTTAATACACCCAAAAGAAAGTAACTTTCAGATGGAAGGAAATTGGTTTATTTATCCTCTTTTTTTCCTATATCTATTTATGGCTGACAGATGACACTAGATTTTACTAATTAGCAGTAAAATAAGCAGGAGCAGTACAGAAGAAAGCTGGAGCAGAAGTTGCAGAAAAACAGCATGAAGGAAGTGTGGGATGGGATGAAGATCATCACTGGCTGCAGCTCGAAGCGGGGTGCCACCATCGAGAGAGACATGGAGAGAGCAAGCCAAATGAACAACTTCTTTAACAGGTTTGACCACCCTAACCCACTCTCACCTCGGAGTACTGCATTCTCCAACCATCCTTCTGCTGATACCAGCATAGGAGAGACATCCCCACACACAATTATAGCAGTGCAGGTGAGCAGAGAGCTGAGGAGACTTTGTGCCAGCAAAGCAGCGGGTCCAGATGGTGTATCGCCACGACTGCTGAAGGCCTGTGCGCAGGAACTGGGGAGTCCTCTACAGCACATCTTCAACCTGAGCCTGGAACAGGGGAAAGTACCGAGGCTTTGGAAAACATCTTATATCACCCCAGTCCCAAAGGTATCACGTCCTAGTGAGCTGAATGACTTCCGGCCTGTTGCTCTGACGTCACATGTGATGAAGACCATGGAGTGGCTGCTACTTCACCACCTGAGGCCACAGGTCCCCCACGCCCTCGACCCTCTGTAGTTCGCATACCAGGAGAAGGTGGGAGCGGAGGATGCCATCATCTATATGCTACACGATCCCTCTCTCACTTGGACAGAGGCAGTGGTGCTGTAAGAATTATGTTTTTGGATTTCTCTAGCACCTTCAACACCATCCAACCTCTGCTCCTTAGGGACAAGTTAACAGAGATGGGAGTAGATTCACACCTGGTGGCATAGATGATGGACTATCTTACAGACAGACCTCAGTATGTGCGTCTCAGGAACTGCAGGTCTGACATTGTGGTCAGCAACACAGGAGCGCCGCAGGGGACTGTACTTTCTCTGGTTCTGTTCAGCCTATATACATCAGACTTCCAATACGATTCGGAGTCCTACCACATGCAAAAGTTTGCTGATGACACTGCTATTGTGGGCTGCATCAGGAGTGGACAGGAGGAGGAATATACGAAGCTAATCAAAGACTTTGTTAAATGGTGCGACTCAAACCACTTACACCTGAACACCAGCAAAACCAAGGAACTGGTGGTGGATTTTAGGAGGCCCAGGCCCCTCATGGACCCTGTGATCATCAGAGGAGACTGTGTGCAGAGGGTACAGACCTATAAATACCTGGGAGTGCAGCTGGATGATAAATTGGACTGGACTGCCAATACTGATGCTCTGTGTAAGAAAGGTCATAGCCGACTATACTTCCTTAGAAGGTTGGCGTCCTTCAACATCTGCAATAAGATGCTGCAGATGTTCTACCAGATGGTTGTGGCGAGTGCCCTCTTCTATGCGGTGATGTGCTGGGGAGTCAGCATAAAGATGAAGGACGCCTCACGCCTGGACAAACTTGTTAAGAAGGCAGGCTCTAGTTTAGGAATGAAGCTGTACAGTTTAACATCTGTGGCAGAGTGACAGGCGCTGAGTAGGCTCCTGTTAATCATGGAGAATCCACTGCATCCACTGAACAGTGTCATCTCCAGGCAGAGGAGCAACTTCAGCAACAGACTGCTGTCACTGTCCTGCTCCACTGACAGACTGAGGAGATCGTTCCTCCCCCACACTATGCAACTCTTCAGTTCCACCCAGGGGGGTAAACGCTAACATTATTCAAAGTTATTGTCTGTTTTTACCTGCATTTTTATTACTCTTTAATTTAATATTGTTTTTTGTATCAGTAAGCTGCTGCTGGATTATGTGAATTTCCCCTTGGGATTAATAAAATATCTATCTATCTAATTTGAATCTCACTCATATATTTTTGAAAGCGGTGCACAAGATATAGTTAAAATTGCAAAGCATTTAAATTTTACATGTATTCCAAAATACATTTCAGAAGGTGGTGCACCACAAACATTAATATTGGGTATGCCCAACCAGTTGTAACTGACAAACAGAGAGAAATCTGCTTAAAGTTGATAGACATATTTGTTTTTTCAATTTAGTTTATCCTTTATTACGATATAGTTTTAGTATGTCAGTTTCTGCTATTATATGGAGACAGCATGGTGATGCACTGGTAGTGCTGCACAAGTTTCCTCCAGGCACACCAGTTTCCTCCCACAGTTCAAAGAAATGCAAGTTACATGGATTGCCAATGCTTATAGTGTGTGTGCGTGTGTGTGTGTATATCCTGTGGTGCACTAGTAATCTGTGCAGAGACTGTTCCTGCATTGTGCCCTATGATTACTAGGCTCCAGATCCCCATCAACCCTGCTCAGGTCAGGGCAGGTTGTGAAAATGAATTCTACAGCACCTATATTAGAATTTAAAAGGCAGTGAGCCACATGCATGGACTGTTCTAGCCAATGTTCAAAACTCATGTAAAAGTGAATTTAGGATCAGGTTAAACACACACACTTGAGGGTCTGGAGTACGGAGGAAAGTTATGCCAAAAAGATCCCCTGGACATCTTTTGAAAAGTGTAGGGTGTTTCCTGATGTCCTGGCTAAAGTTGCTCACCATGGCCTAGTCATTCTGGTCCCTAATCATCCCCTGTCCCTTATTGGCTAACCACTGGGACATCATCCAGGTGAATGCTCCACATTGGTGGAGGTTGAAGTAGCTCCCCATTGTCTATGTAAAACACTTTGAGTAGGTTAGAAAAGTAGTATGTACATATAAGTAATTAATTAATTTATATTATTATTATTATTATTAAGGTTATACTGGAAGGAGAAACACTACCAGGGATTTGGAGGTAGAAGGAGAATACTGTGATAGAGTAAGAAACCACATACTTTGATATAGGAAGGCAAAATCAAGAGAGCTGATACCCAGGCTAAGTCAATGCGTTAAGATTGCCTGTATATTTTAGAAACTTTTATTTTTGATGTATGATTATGTTTATTCCTTCTATTCCCTAGCACATAGATATCATTACTTCATGGTCTTTTTAACAGGGATCCTGACACTGTGACAGTATTTTAAAAACTATTATAAGCCCTATGTACAATTAAATATGTTACTTACTTTCAATAACTTCTTGAATAAAATTATAAAAATAGTAAAAGAAAAATTTTTTAAAACACATTAAGAAGTACCTCAAAGAAGATCAGAAAAACAAGAGCTACTGCAAGAAGAGTACCCACCGTGAATGACAACAATGTAAAATCAAAATTCATACTCCATCACAGCCTTCCCCGGTCTACTCATTTTGAATCCAGGAGCCTGGAACAAGTCAGAGAACATGCACAAGTGACTGTGCTGAATTTGTCTTTTAGATTCAATGCAAACAGACCATACACCCAGACATTTTAAAGGCTTATTTATAACATCAGTAAATCTTTACCTTACAGCACATTTCAAAGTGAATGCCATCCCAGAGCACTTAACATGAGCAATACAACAACAGAGGTTCTGTATATTTCTCTTCTGTCAGAAGAGAAGAAGGTGACTTATTCAAGGTCATGAAACTAGCAGAAAGGCAAGCTTCATTTTAAGCAGTGCCTTCAATAGTGAAAAAGATCTGAAAGCATTTTACATGAGCACTGCCACAATATATGTGGTGTTGATTTTTTATTTAATTTCAGTAGACTACTAAAAAAAATCTTACAGGAAAAATATAGTCATCCACTATACATTTTTCATGCAAAGAATCGTTTCCAGTGTGGTACCACGGAAGTGCTACCTTCTTATTTCAGTTTGTAGCAAAGAAAAAAAGGCCTTTGTATACAAAATCTGCAGTATGGAACCAATGAATAGCTTTCAATGACTGTTTCTTTGCCACTTTGCACAACTTGCATGTGGGCTTATCAATAAATACATTCATATTAAAATGAACCCCTCAAAGTTTTCTTATTGGTTAACCACAGTCTGCTGAAGTGCTGACACAACAGACGCTATGTGCTTCTTGGAATATTTGCTGAGAGTTTTTACCTTTAGAATTTTTACTTGTTTCAACAAACAGAAAACTGCCAGTCTTTACCTTTATCAAATATTAAATCAAATGAGTAACACCATTAAAATGCAATGATTATCATAAAATGCACAGTACAGGTTTGGCAGCCATGCTACCTAAATTCCTTCTAAGCTGCAGACATACTTTCAAGAGGTATCCTGTTCTTTTTTGTACCTTATATTAAAAACAAAAACAACAGTTTAAATGCAACAAAACCAGGAAAAAAACAAGTCTAGCTAACAGCTGTGAAGCACTCATGACTCTTATAATTCACCTTATTGCTCTTAATAGACTTTCATTCAGAAACTAAACTGTAAAAAGATCAAAATTCATATTTTTGTTGTCAATTTACTACATAAATAAAACAGCATTTGCATGCAAGAGGTTAACTAATATCAGTTCTTTGATAATGTACAAAAAAACAAATAATATAGTATATGAGAATCACGTGGTTGTCTAACAAAGGTCTCATGTTCTATTGAAATGTATCCTTTTCACTGCCAAATCTTCAGCTTTCCAAAAAGCATTTTAAACAAGGACAGACGGAAAAAAAAAATGACACACAACTTGTTCTTTGACGTGGGAAGTAATTATAGTAGGCAGCTGAATAGATACAATAGAAATAAATATGATTTCTGCAGGCTTAAAAGAGAGATCTCACATAAAGAAATAATAAGGCAGCGCTCAAAGACAAAAGTCAAGGTAGAATAATGTCACCTGAAAGGAAATTTGCAAATGGGATGTGAGAGAAAATTAATTCACAATGATATTTTAAATAATTTGCTTCATTGTTGTAAAAAATAAATCTATTTTAGTAAATACATAAGACACCTTCAGCGTTTTCTCATCTACTTTTCAGACTGCTTATCTAATCATGGACATCCTTAGGTTTCAATGCATTAACCAGCCTTTCATGACCTTCATATCCAACTGTTAACCAAAAACTGATGGCTCCGGTGATTTAAAGTAGAAAAACGTCAAAGCAGAATATTCATGGACAGCGAGAAAAAACTGCAGTCATTAGAATAAACACAGATAGAACATGCTAAAGCCATACAGAAGGCTATCCAAACAAAACCAGTGAGCCTCCAAGGCAGCACAAATATGTAAAAATAAAAGTGACAATAATCTTTCAACTAGAGGTAATTTTCATAGATCAACAAGATTCATGAGAATACCAATGTGGCAAAAATGAATGAAAAAAGGATATAAAGCTCAACCCCAATGGTTAACCAAGAATTCCATGAAATTTTGGAATTGCACTTTTTTTTTCTGAGTTCCTCTTGGGAGGTTTTGTTATAGTCTGTAAAAACAAACAATAACTATGATACCAAGATAATGGTATTTGGATTTCTGCAGCATTACCTAGCTCCTTCATTTTATATGAGCCACCATGAGCAGCTCTGGGAGGACAACTGCAGCAGTTTTATAGCGTCTCGAGGACTGATTCCCTGGAGGACCAGGAAATACATTTGGGCTGGTGTCAAAAGTGACAGTCTGGTCATGAGCCATTTGAACTTGGAGTATCTGCTGGCAACGACTTGCCTTTTTGGGAGGAAAAGTGGCCATAGTGGTTTTGGAGGAATGAGAGACAGGTGAAAGAGTATCAGAGAGCATTTTGTGTGGGAAAGCAGACTAACCACTCCACATGGCTAAACAAAAACACTACTGCTTAGACAATCCAAACATTATCTAGTTTTGTTATTTTTCTCACCCCTCATATAATATCTAAACCCACGTGTTTTAATAAACCACCATTCTTCCTTTATGTGGGCATCCATTGGTTGTTTGAGTAATCAATGGCATGTTTACAGGTTTGGGGGGAGCTATAGTGCACCTGGCATGGCACACTTTTTATGCAAGGTAAATATCAGAGTAAATATATATTTTTTTTTGTTCTTTACTTACCCTTATACAATTTCTTATATTAGGAATTTGTTAGTTTTCGCATACACATTGGGGTCAGAATGCAGGGTTAGCCATTGTACAGCGCCCCTGGAACAATTGAAGGTTAAGGGCCTTGCTCAATGGCCCAGCAGAGTAGGATCTCTTTTGGCAGTGACGGGGATTCGAACCAGCAACCTTAGGGATACCAGAGCTACCACTCTGCCCTATTTATACATTTGTAAGATGTTCTGACAAACAAATCTAACCCAACAGAATATTCTTTTGCAAATTATAAAACTAGGCCAGAAAGCAGGCAGTGAGCATGGAAAGAAATTTTTCCAGTTTTAAATTTTTGGAAGTGACTTGTAGAATGGAATGATTTAAATCTTCAATAAAAATATGGAAAGCAGGGTCAAATTAATAAATTTAATTTTGGTTTCTGGAGCAGACAAAAATGAATTACTTTTTAAAAGCATCCAAGTTACAATTAGTGCACCAAATCTGCTTTTATAGACTAATGATGACCCTTTTGCATTTACAAAAGATAGAAGGATAGTCCACAAGTGGAAATTAATTTTGGTCCAGTCAGTTGAAATTCAACAGCATAGAGCACATGTGCCTAGACTTGCTATCAGTTAGTTATTCAGTACCTAAGACCATGTAAAATGTAAAAAGGAATACACCTTTCTAAAAGCTTGCAAAAAATGTTATGAGCTTTTTAATAATTTAGGCCCTAAAACATTAACACACTATAACACTAAAGCACCCTTGTTTAAATTCCTGAAAAGGTAATGAGGAAGCAAAATAAAGATAAAAATTACATTAATTACAGTAATATCTTTGCCTATCAAATATAGAAGATCCACACTAAGTAAGCTTGCTATGGCAGTGCTAAACCAATATAAACTACAGTATATGCAGCCTAGTACTTTTATTTAGTCTAGAATCCTAGGGGATGTTCCATAATACATTCTAAGTAAGCTGTATTTTTCTCTTGTAATATAGTATTTTCAGTTATAGCTAATGGTCCTGGATGACCTATCAAGTAACTATTTGGGGCGTGTGCAAAGGTGAAATAGTGTTTTGTGTCATCTTTCAATATCCTTTGTTCTTGTGTAAATGCTAATTGGTTACTGTTTCCCACAATCTAACTAGCTGGAAGAGAGCAGTAAAACAAATAAGAGGTGACCAGACTAAACCAGATTAGACAGCCCTTGAATTGACCACTTTGGAAAGAATGATCAGTTTAAGGCACAGGTATAATTTGGTTTTAATGCTTGTTTTTAGGTCACTTTTATCTGGTAATTGACAGATAGATAGATAGATAGATAGATAGATAGATAGATAGATAGATAGATAGATAGATAGATGTGCATCCAGAAAGTATTCACAGCGCATCACTTTTTCCACATTTTGTTATGTTACAGCCTTATTCAAAAATGGATTAAATTCATTTTTTTCCTCAGAATTCTACACACAACACCCCATAATAACAATGTGAAAAAAGTTTACTTGAGGTTTTTGCAAATTTATTAAAAATAAAAAAACTGAGAAAGCACATAAGTATTCACAGCCTTTGCCATGAAGCTCAAAATTGAGCTCAGGTGCATCCTCTTTCCCCTGATCATCCTTGAGATGTTTCTGCAACTTAATTGTGGTAAATTCAGTTGATTGGACATGATTTGGAAAGGGACACACCTGTCTATATAAGGTCCCACAGTTCACAGTTCATGTCAGAGCACAAACCAAGCATGAAGTCAAAGGAATTGTCTCGAGGAATAAATCTGGGGAAGGTTACAGAAAAATTTCTGCTGCTTTGAAGGTCCCAATGAGCATTGTGGCCTCCATCATCCGTAAGTGGAAGAAGTTCGAAACCACCGAGTTTTCCTAGAGCTGGCCGGCCATCTAAACTGAGCGATCGGGGGAGAAGGGCCTTAGTCAGGGAGGTGACCAAGGACCCAATGGTCACTCTGTCAGAGCTCCAGAGGTCCTCTGTGGAGAGAGGAGAACCTTCCAGAAGGACAACCATCTCTGCAGCAATCCACCGATCAGGCCTGTATGGTAGAGTGGCCAGACAGAAGCCACTCCTTAGTAAAAGGCACATGGCAGCCCGCCTGGAGTTTGCCAAAAGGCACCTGAAGGACTCTCAGACCATGAGAAACAAAATTCTCTGGTCTGATGAGACAAAGATTGAACTTTTTTGTTGTGAATGCCAGGTGTCACGTTTGGAGGAAACCAGGCACCGCTCATCACCAGGCCAATACCATCCCTACAGTGAAGCATGGTGGTGGCAGCATCATGCTGTGGGGATGTTTTTCAGCTGCAGGAACTGGGAGACTAGTCAGGATAAAGGGAAAGATGACTGCAGCAATGTACAGAGACAACCTGGATGAAAACCTGCTCTAGAGCGCTCTTGACCTCAGACTGGAGTGACGGTTCATCTTTCAGCAGGCCAACGACCCTAAGCACACAGCCAAGATATCAAAGGAGTGGCTTCAGGACAACTCTGTGAATGTCCTTGAGTGGCCCAGCCAGAGCCCAGACTTGAATCCGATTGAACATCTCTGGAGAGATCTTAAAATGGCTGTGCACCGACGCTTCCCATCCAACCTGATGGAGCTTGAGAGGTGCTGGAAAGAGGAATGGGCGAAACTGGCTAAGGATAGGTGTGCCAAGCTTGTGGCATAATATTCAAAAAGATTTTAGGCTGTAATTGCTGCCAAAGGTGCATCAACAAAGTATTGAGCAAAGGTTGTGAATACTTGTATACATGTGATGTCTCAGTTTTTTTATTTTTAATAAATTTGCAAAATCCTCAAGTAAACTTTTTCACGTTGTCAGTATGGGGTGTTGTGTGTAGAATTCTGAAGGAAAAAATGAATTTAATCCATTTTGGAATAAGGCTGTAACATAACAAAATGTGGAAAAAGTGATGCGCTGTGAATACTTTCTGGATGCACTGTAGATAGATAGATAGCACTTTATTTGTTCCAGGGGGAAGTTCAATAAATCCAAATTATTACGTTATGACAGACAACTAATAAATCCCTCTCAAACATCAAAAGTCAGTCATATTAGGTTAATACAGAGATACTGGGTAATCTAACTTGCACATTTTTGGGATGTGGGGGACATGTAGCAAACCTAGGTCTCCGGAGCTTAGAAGAAAGAAATGTTAATAACCATTCCACTGTGGTGCCTTATGCACAAAAATATAAACACCCTTATAATATATAGCACCATTTATACTAAGCACTATCTTAAGGCAGTTTGTACATACAAAGCCAAACCAGTCTTCTTAATGTATGCTTTTTCTTATGATTTTAACAAAGACGGGTTGAGTGACTTGCTCTGAATCATGCAGTGGGTCAGAAGCCAGAATGAAATCAGTAACATTGTGGTCTAAAGTCCAAAGCTTTAGTCATTAGTTACAGAGCAACACTCTTTGTGGCTTAGTAGCTAAGGAGTTACACTACAAACCCTTATGTTACAGTTTTAATTCTCATTGTTTAACAAATGTGTAACTGTGAATAAGTCATTTCCTTCCATGTTCACATAATGCAATTACAGTATTTATCTTATATTGTACATGTAATGCACCATAGGATGCTATTTTTATGCAACATACTAATATAACAATGTGAAAATAAAAAAAATACTTTTGAATATATGTTGTAAATACAGTGCCTATAAAAGTATTCACCCTAACCACAACATGAAATTATTGATTAGTATTAATACCCTTCAAATTAGTATTTAGTAGATACACCTTTGGCAGCCATGTCACCCTTGAATCTCATTAAACCATATAATCTTCTTCCAGCTGATTTCAGAGTCTCCCATGTGTCTTTTGGCAAACTCAAGCCAAGATGATGTGTGTGTTTTTTCTCTTTGTCATTCTCCCATAAAGCTGCAAATAGTGAAGCACCCACACAACAGTTGTTGTATGCAGAGTCTGTCCAGTCTTTCCACTGTAGCTTATATGTCCTTCAGAGTTTTCACAGATCTCTTGGTGGCCTCCCTCACTTGTCTTCTTCTTGAACAATCACTCAGTTGTTGCAGACGGCCTGCTCTCGGCAGATTTAAAGCTGTGTCATGCTCTGTTCGTTTCTTAACAACTGATTTAACTGGACTTCAATGGATATTCAGTGACCTGGATACAGTAACTTCTTGTATCCATCCCCTGACTTGTGTTTTGCAATTACTTCTTCACAGAGTTGCTTGGAATGTTCTTTATTGTTTATCTTTATCGTTTAGGATAGGCCACCATACTGACTCACCAAAACTTGTCACATTCAACCACAGCACATTTACAGTATACTGCAATCAACTTAATCCCCTTGACTACAGACAAGTAATCTCCATTTAACTAATTTTGTGACTTCTGCAATCAGTTGGCTACACTAGTGGTGTCACATTAAAGGGATTGAATACTTTACATGATAAATTATTTTGGTTTTATATGTGTAATTAATTTAGACCACTTTGCAGAGAACTAAGCCAAATTAACTCTACTGTGATTCAATGTTGTAAACCCATATCAATCTATTTTTTATTTATTATCATTCTTGCCTAATTTACCTTGTTTTTCTTTTCTTGTATATATATATCTTTGATACTTGATACTAAAGCACTTTGAACTAGAAAATGTATATGAAAATATGCAGAAAAAATGTTATTATTGTGTAAAAATAAAATATTTTTTATAGGCATTATATGAGTTTAGAAAAAATGTAAATTCCCAGATCCCAAACATCTGGGCAATTTTTTTTTGCAACGTGTATCCTATAGCTTTCAAAGAAAAAATTATATTAAGTATGAGAGAAAAGGCATGAAAACAAAACCTATCTGAAGGACTTGTTGAGGACCACACAGTGAGGCATGGGTAGGAATTGAATTTGGGGAGATCAAAATCAGTTCCTGATCAAATAATCTATACAGTCTGTCTTGCCTTGTCATTAAGAATAAAACTAAGATAAATAATGATTTAACTTTTGATTCAGTGGTTCCTATATTAATTAATCAAGTTATTTCCCAGTTTCTATGTTATGGTGTCAATACAGAACAATTAAAACTGGTTTGCTATTTATTCTTGGCACATATTAAACTTAATAAAAATATTCTAAATAACATGGTCTGCGGTAAAAGTACAATGTTCAGGCACTTAAACAATTTTTATGCTCTATTAAAGTATATTGGAATGGGTTCTGGCAATGATTAATGGATACCCAAGAGCAGCAAGAACCTTTGTAATTTTTAGTCAGTTCACAAAGCCATGAGAGTAATGCTTTTGTGGCCATCAGCACTTGACTGAAACTTAATATGTCTAATCATAGATAGTGTTGCAAACAGTATTCTGAGATTTTTCAGGTAAGGAAAATACAGTAGAAGTTTTGAGGTAGGTTGTTACAGGTATACTCACTAGTCATTGAACCAGAGAGTGGTGATTAGCAGATACAAGTAAGAATTTCACTGTACACATGACGATAATAACCCCATACCTTATACATTTTTATTGGAAAGTAGCAAGCATTTCACATTTTCATGATAATCATCATGATTTGCGTTCCTCTGAGGTTCTGGTTATTTACACCATAATACACTATTGAACATTTTAGGGGTTTTAAAACTGATCATTTAGTGTTATTTACCCTGGTGTCTATTCTGCTTGAGGTTAATTGATATTATGTTGATAAAATTAAGGAAGCAGAAAAGGTGAGTTAACTGGAATATAATAACAGAGAATTGAGCACAAGGGTGAAACATTAATATTTTAAAATATATTATAAATTTAAATCTTACACTATTTTCATTTTCTGAAGGCAGAATAGGAGAAGAAAAAACAAAAACCTGCAGGTATAGGGGTCCTCCAGGATTGAACTTAGAACGTTCTGCTTGGGAATTCTCCACTTTTTGTTTTTACCAGATGTGAACCCCGCCCGGACACAGACAGGCGGACATGTTGTTTG